>OX451736.1:1695059944-1696259944 GCA_948472305.1 Vicia faba | reverse complement strand
ATAGAACAAATTCATTGTTTTCTTATTCTTCTTGAATGTTTTATCTATTATTCAGGAACTATATAAGAAATTAATTATTTTGCTATCCTTCAGGGATGCTTTAGATATTCTTTCGAAATTATATAAGAAATTCAATATTTTTCGATCCTGTATGAATGCTTTATATGTTCTTCAAGAACAATATAAACTTATTACTTTTGTATCATTCATGAATACTTGATAAATTCTTCAAAAACTATATAATAAACGGTTATTTTACTATTCTTTAGGGATGATTGATAAGTTCTTCAAAAATTTATATAAATATTATTTTCTAATTAATATATTATAAATAATGGATAGAAAATATATATTATAAAAAAAGAAAAGAAATAATGTTACCGAAGTTAATAAGAATAAATATAATAAAAGAATAAAAGAATAGAGACGAAATAAAGAAAAAGAAAAAAAATAAGATTGTATTATCCTCATTCTCAGTGTCAATTTCAAATACAATATGAGTCATATTTATATGACATATATAATAAATATAAAATCAATTAAAATCTCATAATTAACGTATATTCATAATCATGTCATTTATAATCATTAATAATATATTGTATGAATATTAAAAATATATAGTTAAATTATTTAATAAATTAAAAAATATAAAAAATATAAAGAATATATGAAACCCATATAATTGATGGTAATGAATGATGCTCATAGATATTTCCAGAGGACCTCATTTAATCGCATCATCATTTTTTAATGGAATACGTATTGATATTAAGAACAAAATAGAGCTGATATTTAACTTTGGTGGAAAAAAATTAGTACTGTATTTAACATGAATTAAAATAAAAACTAACCACATTTGCTACTACTGTATTTAACATGAATTAAATAAAACAAAAACTTACCATATTTGCAATTTCACGTGTAGTGCACTGTTCTACTGACTCTGGGGACAGTTAAACTAAACGACGACATTGTGATGACGTTGTTTGTTATCCATTTGCACGTATTCGATTCCTTTGCTAGCCACGTTATGGATGGAATAGAGAATGATCATCGCCATCCACATGTGACCATTTTTGGCATCTACCTCTCATGAGTGCTCAATTATTCCATTACACGCTTTCCTTCAGTTTATTCCAAAAATACTTTTGTAAACAAACATTGACTTTAACGCATTGTTTTTTTTGGAGTACATTCACTACATATCACGATTTAGGTGCGTCATTCAATGGAAGGTTAATGACGTTTATCCATTAATTACACAATGCTCTTTTTATTTTATTACAAATGGAAAAGAAAGAAGAACAAAGAAAACGAAAAAGAGACTTTAACTAGGCTCTAACAAACTCAATGCTCTGAGAGGGCATCATGGAAGAAAATTAGGTTACGGCCACTTATAGCACCTTTTTTTAGCCGACTAGTTAGTGTTACCCTCACTAAACCACTCATTGCACCTTCTTAACCAATAAATCAGTGCTACATTGTATTGACTAGTCAATCTCTAAATAGAATTTGTTGGATAAGTAGGTTTTACACGTATTAAGAAATGTACTTTTTTCATTTTAAAATGAACGTCGTTTAAATTTTTTGCATACAGATTAAGGAATACAATCTTATTATCACGAGATATTTCATTTTTATTAAATTATTTTATTAATTTATTAAAAATAGTATGTAGAGTAATAATTATAAGATACAATTAAAAAAATGTATATCATTATTATATTGAAAAGTGAGAATAACATTTATTTTAAAATAATTTTTTTCTTCTAAAACGATACTTATTTTAAAACGGAATGAATAATAATTATCATATGAAAACGAGAAATTATGAAGAATTTTATAAAATTATTATATATTAATGATATTGAGAAATTAAATTTACATAATGAAAAGAAGAGAGAATAATAAATATTTAAAGGTGTAATAGAAAAAATAATATTAATAATTTGTTGATATTGTAAAACTATTTAAATTGTAGTATATACTTTTTCTCAAAGCGACTTACTAAAAAAATGAAGGGAGTATTAAATTTCCATACTTGTGAAATACAACTAAACCTTTGTGAACAAGATTAACCACATTCCTAGAGTTAGAGAGACACTGCATTTTTTTTATCATCAAAATCTCAACACAACATCAACCATGATACAACTACCAAATCTTAGCATGAAGAACACAAAGGCTACTAATTCTGATATAGAATCCATCTCTCTGTCAAGTCTGGTTTGAACAATATTTTTCTGACAGGATGATTCGTCCTTAACGCAATGTGATGTGTTTGGAAATAATTCTCTAACTTTTGGGTTCAAGTCCAAAAAGTGAAATGAGAAAAAATTATCTAGCTTGAAAGATTTTCGACACTTAGTAAAATTTCAAAAGTATGCATATGACCTGATTTTTTTATGTCCATTTTTGAGGTGTCCAGTGGCTTCAAATTTAAAAAGTGTCAACATCAAAATTGTAGCTTGTATCCTCCTATACATTTTTTATTCAAGAATCACTTCATTTGGTTCAGTATAGAGGAAGATATAAGGCTTAGGACAAGAGAGCTTGAGAAGGAAAGTTTTCCCAGCAAGAGAAGCCTCGCACGCGGATTTTCATCAAACACGTGGTAGACACACTTTCACCACCATTTTTCTTATTGAATTGATCACAATTTTAAAAAGTATTGAACATCAAAGTTGGAGATTATTGTGTCCCTTTCAATTTTGGTTCAAGGCTCATTTCGTTCTAAGCATTGTGGAGAAAGTTGTAGGGTTATGAACTCAAGGGCATCATGTGTTATTTTTCTGGCCAGCAAGACATGTCATGCGCGCGCAGAATGCCTGGATAGGTCATTCCTTAATATTTTCGTGCCAAATTTTCTACATGATGCAAGCTCCATTTTAAATTGTCATCAACATCAATTTTAAAGCTCATCATATAAGTTTTTTAAAGGCTCCATTTTTATGAGAAATGCATGATAGAAAGTTGAGATATAATGAATTTGTCATGGTTGGTCCAAAAGATGCATGACACGACATGCATGAATTCTTGTGCATGAGAGAAATTATGTTGTATGATGTTTATCATGCACCCCATGCACATTACACACATCATTATCTCATCATTAGTATTTTCAAATGAAGCAAGCAATACAGATAAAGCATGTTCACGAATTTCACAAATCCTTGCCAAAATAAGAAACTTTTCTCCACTCAATTTTTATTCCATGTGCAGCTCGTGCCAACTCATCACTCACAATGCTTTCCTCACTCTTTTCTTTCCTTATCCGCTCCATGAAGCACAAGTATTGTACCACCAATTAAACACAAAACACGGTTGTCATGCTTGCTTTTCATTTAGGACAAAAGAGTCCTCAAACGACTCCAAGCTCAAAGTGTCTATCTTGCCCTCACCAGAAACTTCCTCACCACTCTTTCTCTTTCTATATAATCAGCTTCTCCTCATTCATAACACATAATTGGGTATCACAAATCTCTCTCTCTCTCTCTCTCTCTCTCACACACACACACACACACACACACACACACACACACACACACGAAGCTTCATTCTCTCTCTCTCAAGTCAGAATTTTCTTCCTCAATTTTTTTCTCAATTTCTTTGTCCAAGTTTCAATTCCTGCGTGATTCTACTACATTGAAGTTGAAAGAAGAAGGTTTATCAGATTTCTTTCTTGAAAATCAGAGGCACCTTGTGAATTTGTTTTTCACAACTTGAGGTAAGTTTCATTGAACTTTAATTTACGATTTCAGCTTGCATTCTTATCATATATCATGTTCATTTTGGTTTAGTTGACCAGATCTTAGATCTGATGTATATTTGTGTGAGGTTTGTTGCTTGATTCGTAATCAGCAAGTTGTGTGAAGTTTGTTTGAATCAGTGATTTCATGCTTACATTTATTTTTGATCTTGCATGATCTGACAAATCTAAATGCATCTTCGTATTCCCTGCAATTTTGTGAACAATTTTGATGTTTGGATCACTTTATTTGGTTGAGAAATGGATGAGAAATCTAGATCTGAAAATCGTATGATAACTCTGTTGTAAACATGTTCAAGATTGCTTGATATCAATGACCTTGTACCATAATTTCTCTATGATTCATGCAGCATTTGATGAATTTCTTGATCATATTACATTCTACGCGTTTTAATCTTGAACTTTGATGTTTACATCATGCATTTTCATCAAAAAATGAGTGAGATTTGAGCTTGAGAACATTGCGTGTTGAACTGATTCTAATTCGTTAGGATTTAGTTGCTTTGGTAGGGATGATGATGTGACCGTATCTGATTGAGCATGCTTAAGAACCTTTCGCAACGTTTTTTGCTTAAAAAAAGTGTAATAGACTTTGATTTATTTGAATTTTTATTCACTTTTAAATGTTTCCTCTAATTTTATTTTAATAGTTTCATTGATTAAAAAATCACCACAAAAATATTCTAAACTTTATTTTTAATATATTTTCATACTCTGAATTTTATTTTATATTTTTATCATTTTTGCATGATTAAATAATTCATATGAATAATTAGGTATTTTAATCATCTTTTAGGATATTGATTTTATTTTAGGATTTTCGTTAACCTAAAAATTTCAAAAAAATTGTCCTAAGTCTATTTTTGTGTCTACTTCATGAAAGTAATTTTGTATTATTTTTATAAAAAAATTTTGCATGATAATTAAATCAATTGATTAGTGATGTCATCCTCTTTGCTAATTTTGTTACAACTTGCAATAATTTATGTTTTAATTTTTCCTCTTGTGATAAAATTACAGAAAAATATGTTTAGTGTTCCTTAGATATTGATATAATTATTAATTATTTTTAATTGAATTTACATTTCAGTTTGCTTTTTTTTTTTTAAATTGTGCAAGTTAATTGTTATTTTTGGTCTTATTTCTTACTTAAGCCTAAAGAAACATTTAATTCTCCAATTTCCCTTACTTCTAAAAATAAAATAAAATATTTTTGATATTCTTGGATGACTTGAGATCATAAAAATCATTTTTTTTTATTTTAAGTTTTGATCTTACATTTTTCACAAATTATTTTGTTAAACCTCTCTAGTTTGTGCCTTTTGCCAACTAGTATTGACAATTTCCAATTATTTTCACCCTTTAAAGATAATCCAAGAACTTTAAACTATGTTTATGACTTTTATAAGTCTTTAGGAAGCTAGGGTTAAATTTACATGAATTTACAAGTCATTTTCATTTTTTAACCTAATTTTGACTTAGAGGTGTGCATAGAAGTTTGCCTTGTCCAAAATGCTTTCAATTGTTGGTTTATGGGCATATTTTTAGGATAATATTTTGAGTATGATATTTCACTGAATTGGTCTTATCATGATCCATATTTCTAATTTTTTTTCATGCTTCTAACTCACTTTTCTTTGATCAATGTTTGTTTGCCTCTCATAGCCTTCTTTCTTGTATGCTTTGTGTGCAATCTTCTTCCATTGTTTGTGATGAATGATTTTTCTTAAATGTCTTGTGATACTGAATTGTATGTCTTACATCATCTAATCATGTATTCTATACATATATATCCTTTCTTGAGCTTCATTTTCCTTTAGAAACATGATAAGATGTGTTTTTGACCTAATTTTTGCATTAGCTTTTGTGTGTGTCTTAAAGATGTTGCCTTAGGGATGATTAGAGATGTTAGAGTGTTTTAACATGATGTTTTTTCTTCTGACTTCACTTCTATTTGACACTCCATGCCATGATCAATTACTCACACACTTGTTTCTACTTCACATTCACTCTTTGTCTTACCCTAGTTTATATGTGATGTGTGATGATTGTTGTTGAGGACTCTGAGTCCATTATTTCCAATGTTTAAGCTTTAATATTGACTTCTCTTCTCATCTCAATGCTTTATTCTCTTATGATCCTTTTATTTGACACTCATTTGTCAACTAACATGGTGACACTTTAGGAGGTACGTTTGTCTAAATTCACTTGTTGTTTTTTTAGCATCATTGTCTAGTGATTGACTCATAAATATTTGTACTATGTCTCCTTGAGGTATATTAATGTTGGACATTGTCTATAACATCTAAGAACCTTGGTTTTGATCTCTTTAGATCACCTTTGCTTGTATGCATTAGAGACTACAATTTTTATAAGTTGGCATGACACTTAAGCATGTTACATCAATGACAATGCTTAGGGTTTTTAAGTTCATGATAGATACTTTAGGAGGTTTCACGACACTTCCCTATGACCTATAAGTATCATTCTTCTTTCTCTCATTTGATCTTTATCAATTTCATTTGGTTTAAGACAAATTTTTTCCATATTTTGTAATGTTGACTATCAAACTTTGTGACTTTGTTTGTGTATGGGGTTTCATCTTCATGTTGTGTTACTTTTGAATCTCATCATAAGTTAACTTATAACACAAGTCACACATGTCATAATTCTCAAATTATGATCTCTTTACTTCATCTTTAGTCTCTCAATTAAACTTGCTAGTTTTGCCTTTTTGAATCGCTTCTTTTGAATGTTATGTGTGCAACTTCTCTTCTTTGATTATGATACTTGAGCATGGTATTTTATATGTCATTTCCTACTTACTTGGGTGTCTCAACACCTTATAACCTTGTTCCTTATACATCTATCCCATTCTTTTTTCACTTTCCCTTTTAGTTTTGGTTGTAGAGTTTGATTTTGATCTTTTTATTTATTAACCTTTGTGTTTGATTTGATAGTGATGTTCTTATGTTTGTTTATAAGTATTTCATGTGAGTTACATCTTTATGTTACTTCTTACTTCACATAATTGACACATTATATCATGATCATTTAATCATACACTTGCTTTCACTATACTTCACAATTTTGTTTTGACCTAGTTTGTGTGCTTTGGTGTTTGTACCATGAGCTTAATCACTAATTGAGTGTTGTCTTGATTGTTTGGTATGTGTTAAGTGTATAAAATGTCAATGTATGTTTTCTCTTCTTCACATCACCTATTTCCTCTCACATTTTTACTTGTTAGTGTTATACCCCAATTTCTGCCCCTAAGATTTCTCATCATCTCATGTCACAATGCGTCAAAATCACGCATTAGGGTTTGGGTATTTCTTCTACATCATCCTATATTTAAGTTTTCTCTTGAGGGATTACCAAGAACCCTAATTGTGTATCTTGTATACATGTGTTTTATATTTTACTGACTTCTAACCAAAATCAAAAATATATATCTTGTTTATTGTGTTAGACAGGGTTTCAGATCAAGGAGTTCAGGCGATTTGTTCTCTAATTAAGGTTATGGTTTTGTTCAGGACAAAGATGGTTCCCAAAAGACTATGTTTCAGAATGGTGATCTATAATCTTAGGTCACGCTATCCTCAAGCTTCATTCAGCATGGTTAAGGCAAGTTTGGTGGCTTAATTCTCAAGACTCTTCGACATAGGTTCATGTGTTCATTTACATGCCTTCTTCGACGAGTAATCTCAAATTCTAAAAAGTGTGAACATGGTTTAATCAATATTTCACCATCTCAAGTTCATATGTGATTAAGAGTGCCTTGGGTTATGGAAAAAGATAAGGTTTGCAGGTTGATTCAAAGTTGGTTGACTGAAAGTCAACATTTGCAAGTTTGAGTTCAAATGATCATAACTTCTTCTTTGTTCAATATTTTAAGTGATTCTTCGAGCATATGAATCTTCTTGACATCATCTCCAATTTCTTTTTTCAAGTCAAGAGATAATTATGTGTAGAAGGCCATCAAAGGTTTGAGTAAATTAGAGGTCGTTTTGAAGACTTTGACTTCATTTCAAGTGACTTTCATCCAACTTTCAAGAATTATAACTCGTTTAATTTTCCTCATTTTTTGAGATGGCTCTTTTTGCACGGTGTCACCAATGGAATTATCTAGAAGGTTGCTTAAATGAGTAAGAGCAAATTGTGCTTAGAAGGTCATAAATTTTATTGAAACGTTTTAGGTCATTTTTTTTACCTATAATGTTCTTAAAATCTAAATTCTAATTCATGTTACCAATTTTCTAAGGCCATGATTCTTTGCCTCAAAGCCTTATTTGTGTGTTGAGATTATTTATCATCAAGTAAAGATCCATGGTACAAGATTGTTGAATTTGAGGAATTATAGGCCATTATGTCAAAGTTTTGTTTAGTCCAAGTTCATGGGTTCAAGTTTACTCAAAGCTTCAACTTGAAATTCAAAAGGTGGAGGGAATTTATTACTTTCATGGGTTTGGAATTTAAAAATTAAAGGAAGATTCCAGATTGTCTCAAATTCAAGTTTCTATATCAAATGATTCAACTTTGTCAAATTCATTCCAAATTACTCAAGAGGTATTCATGCTTCATGAGAAAAATTCATCCAAGTTTCAAGTTTTCAAATGTCATTCATTCAAGTCCTACATCCAAACTCCAAGTTACAAGGACTTGCAAATTTCTCAAGCCTAAAAGGACATTCAAAGTTTCTCAAATTGACAAAATTATTACATCAATTTCAAAGATTACAAGTTTGATTTATATTAGAGAATTTGTTTTAAAGTTTTGGAAGTTTTATGAAGTTTCATAAGCCCCAATTTGTAAGACTTTGATGTCCTCTTCAAGCTATCAAGCTTTTCACGCCAAGCTTCACCTTTGTTCTTCAAGCATGTCCACGGTTTCTCCAAGGAAGTTCTTCATAACTTCATTATCTTTTCAAGCTCATCCTTTTTTTATCTCATGAAACAAATAAAGAAGAAGTTTTTAGAACAAGAAACAAAACTCGAGCATAAAAAAAATTTTCCAAAGAAAGTTTTCTCTTCAATCTCATCATTAAGGTCGTGAAAGGAATCAGAATTAGGGAGTTTGAATTCAATCATGTTCATAAATCCAACAAAAAGGCATCATAATTTTTCTTAGCAATAATCATATTCAAGTTTAATCATGGGCCAAAAATTTCCTCTATTGCAAATCTCAAACAAAAAAACACTAATAAGAGTTTCATTTGGTTCATAATTAAAGAAGTACAAACTTCAGTAACACAGGATAGTATAGAAATATCATAGCTAAGCCCAAAGCAGTACATCAGAAAATCATGACAAAATCATAAATGGAAACAAGTCTGAAGTGTTGTACCCAAAAATTTGCCCTCCCATATTTCTTAATACATTTCAAGTGAGGTCCTCAAATTGCTCAAGGAAGTCCAAGGGTTGACCAGACAAGCTCTCTCCTAAGGCAATCTACCTCAAATTAGGGTTTCATGTTGCATTAAGATATTTGAGTCCAAGGGATCCCAAATGCTCACCATTGTCCTAATATGTTCTCAAGATCATCCATGTCAAATTCAAGCCTTGCAGAGGAAGTTTGCTCAGTCAATTACTCAAAGGCCTGAAAATCGACTGTGCCAGGGCAAAAGTCAATTATGGCCCACATACAGTCAAACTTCAAGATTTGTGGTCAACATCCTCATTTTGAAGTATTATTAATCATTTTATCAAAGTTTGATCATGATTCATCAAGGATTCCTCACAAATCATCAAAACCCAAAAGTTGCTAAATTAGGGTTTTGCAGGAAAAGTCAACCCAACTTTGACCAAGCATAACTTTCTCATACTTTATGAGAAATGACCCATCCAAAGCTCATTTTGAATAGTATGAAGTTCCCTGCAATCCATATTCATCTCCCAAGTTCAAAATATGCACTCACAAGAAGTTATGAATTTGGACATTATAGGTCATTTTGAAAAGTCAACAAAAACACCTTTTTTGTCAAAGCCTCATACGAGAACATGGAATACCAAATTGAGATGAGATCAAAAGGGTTGCTTAGAGGACATCTCAAGCTTTCTAAAAAATCCAAGAATGCCTTCAAAGAGTCAAAATTGAGGAAGTTATGCATTGGTGAAGTTGACCTTTTTTGCAAAATTGTCAAAAGTCAACTATGCCTCAAATTGCAATTTTTGCTAATTGGGCCCAATCTTTTGAACTTGTTTTGAGTTGGTAGCATGGTCCACGAGCTCTGGCTCTTTCCATTTGTCTTTATCCTATTTTTATTATTTATTTTTATTTTTATTGTAATTAAATCAATTTAAATCAAAACAAATCATGAAAAAATCCAAATCATTGAAACCTCAAGATATTATGCATGTTTCAGGTTCTATATCCAGCTAGCAAAAGATTGAATTCGTGCAAGGCAAAAGTGGGCACAAAAAGATTGATTTTGGCCTATTTTGGAAAGAATTTCAAGTGAATCAAATCAAGATCAAAATCAATAATTGGAAAAGATTGAATGGACTTTTGTAAACCTAATTTATTCCTTAGTATATAGGGAACATTTGCAGACAAAAATCAGAGGTTTTTTGGAGGCGCAAAAGAGAGAACAAAACTTGGAAAAAAACAAGGAAAAGTGGTAAACTGATTTTGCACTTCCAGGCATTTACAAGGCTTCCTGGCCATCTCATTCACTTCCTGGGAGTGCAAGCAAGCTGTACCAATCAAAAACAAGCGCGCTAGTGCCCAGAATCCATCCCTACGACTCCCACGGTTTGCCCATATTTCCAAAACTGAATCTTGTTATTCTTGCACATTCATCATGTTTTAATAGTATATTCTGGTTCCTTAACACATTTGCAAGTTATCTATATCATTTAATTGCATTTTTGTGGACTATATCAGAAATCACCATTGCTAGGTTTTGATGACTCGTTTTAGGATCTTTTGGTACAGGTAAAATTGGCCCTCAAGAAGGGCACCATCGTGCTCAGCAGGCCAAGACGAGTTGATTCATGGCCTTAGATTTTATTTATCTGGCTTGTGTTTGATTTTGAGAATTGCAGGGTTTGTAGTGACGGACGTTATCTGTAGGTAAAGGTCACTTCACCTTTTAGCCACAGAGAGAGGACAGGGATGAAGGCGTGGCATCACCCTATTCGCCCATTTGAATTTTCGCGCAGATGCTTCTTTATTTCGTTTGTTTTCAATATAATGATTATTGTTTATTCTATGTACAACAAAAGCATGTAGCGCAGTTGGTAGCCAGGTGATTGGAAAAGGCTTCAGAACCTGGGTTCGAATCCCCGGTCCCCCCCAATTATTTCACATTATTTTTCTTTCCATAATCAGGCGCGTGTATAAGCAGGAAGATCACCATGCATCCTCAAGATTCAACCTTTGGATCTCCAGATGGCCAGATCTAAAGGCCATCATATGAAGGACCACCAACAACCACAGTCAACGCATAGCATGGGAGCATGGGAGTCAACGTGGATCACTTCCTTTTGAGCCCAGGGCTTGCTATTCACACCCCCATTTTACTGACTTCTCAGGCCCAATTCTCTTTTTTCTTTTTTATATTTTGTCTTTATTAATTGTTTTAATTATTTTTACTAACATAAAATCAATTCCTTTTTTATTAAAAAATCACAAAAAAACAATTTTTCATCCAATTAGATTTAGGTTTATTTTTTTTATCAAAAGAAAATTAATTAATTTAATTAGTTTATTTAATTTTAGAGTAACTTTAATTATTTTGTAAATAAATTAAAAATAATTATAAAATTAGGGTTTTAGTTTAATTTAATTCTATTTGCTTTTTCTTTTTTCTTAAAAATAACCAAAAATATAAAAATAGGCCATGTAAATTATTTTCTTTAATTTAATTTAATTACTAATTGGATTTGTATTTAATTTAAAAACTTTCTTTTTTCTTAAAATGATCAAAAACAACAAAAATAATTTTTTTTCTTTCAATTAGGTTAGACGGGGTCAAAACCCTAATTTCCCTTCGTTCTTTATTCGCCGCGCGCTTATTTATTTTTACCATATTGATGTAATTGCTCACAAGTTATAATAGATTAATTAGGGCTTTTACTTTCATTTATCGTTTTTTTACGGGTTGTTTTTGGCTATGTAATTAATACCCGAAGCCTTGTAATAGTGTAGTTTACTTTCCGCACTTTAAATTCCGCAAATATTAACTGTTAGATGTATGAATATTAGGGATACATGACAAGAATGTATGTAAACTTTAAAATGGTTAGCAAACCCTAAATGTACAAAGATAATAAACTTGAAATTGAATCACTCGCACATGCGCACTCCTAGGGTATACTCTCACTTCGGTTGCCTTCGGTAAACGATCATTAAGTATAGGATATTTTAGTGGTCGCTCTCTTGTCTAAACAAAGATCAAAGTCCCATTCGAAAAAGTTGCCTCGGATACGTTGCCTCGAATATTGATCTTAAGACATTAGGGTTATTACTAAGACGTCCTCACATTGCTTTAGTGATCGTACGTCCCTTTCGAATTGACCCTTAAAACTCCAACGACGGTGCTACCTACTCACTAATAGTAGGATAGCGTTGTCTAAAGGAAACAAACATAGAACAATTATTTTTTCGAGTAGGTAGATTAGCTCTTAAGTACTTGCTCAATACAAACAAACTTTTTCACACTTACACTCCTTTTCAAATAAAGTTTTCAAAAACACTTCGTAACACTCTTGAAGACAGAAGCAAGGGTTAAATCGAAGTCAAACAAAAAACTTTTCAAATCAAACACACACAAGCAAATTTGAAAATAATGAGCAAGTACCTAAGAGACCGTGGAAAACCACGGATAGAAAGGGTGTTAATACCTTCCCTTTCTATAATCTACCCCTCGTACTCAAAATCTCGAAAAGGGAATTTTTCTATGCTTTTTTCCTTTCCAGTTGGATAAAATAAAAGTCGGTGGCGACTCTTGCTTACCGTGACATTTTGCGGACAAAAAACGCAAAACGCAAACCAGTATTAAACAGTCGGTTCTGCCACCGTATCACATGAAGCATATCAGAAATTACAAATGTATCAGACTTGTCGAGCCCACAAAGATCGATAAACAATAACAAAAACCTGCACCAAACTTGTAACATTATAACTCAAGCCCAACAAGAAAACAAGTTTTCATAAAAAGCAAAGTCAGCAATCGTAAATTCCCAGCCCAAATTCACATCTCAAGATCATAACAAACATATCATTGTAAAGCCCAAAATGGAAAGAGATTCACAAGCTTGTAAAACAACTCACAACAACCAAATAGAAGCAACCCTAATCATATCACTATATAAACAATCATTGGCACATAATTTTGGGGGGATATTGTTCACACAAATCACAGAAACAACCACATCAAGCTATCAAAAGTAAACCCTAAATCGTTCATCATCTTCCCTCAAAACCACCCTTCAAATTTTAAAAAGAGAAAACAGAAATAACGATACAACATCATAATAAGCTATCAATCCAAACACACCCTAACCCCATTAGATTCATCATTTTCCCTAACAATAACCCTTCAAATCGAGAAACATGAAGAATAAGAGTTGTTCATAAAGAATTTCAAAGCAATCTCACCCGGAATCTCGAAGGTGATTGCATAAACGCAACTGCAAGCATCGGAAATCGCGGTGATTTTATTAGGGTTTATGAACTTCCATTTAAGATCTATGTGCCACCGTCCAACACCTACAAAATCAAGTTCCAGATTAGAGAAGAGGAGGGAAAGGCGAGCAAGAATATGTAAAAAAAATCAAGATCAGAGTAAATGGCGACGTCGCCGCTGTTGCCGCCACCACAAGAATATTTCCGGCGCGATGACCCCTTCTTCTCCGGCGAGATCAAAGAAGTGAGAAGTGAGAGAATAAAGCGTTGAGAGATATTGATTAATCTCTCTGATTTTTTTTCCTGTTAAACTCTCGGTTTTGTTAAATTAGTTTTTTATTAAACATTATCACATCATCACCATCAGATCTCTATAAGTCCAAATATGACGCTCCAGATTCGTTGTCCATGATGCACTCTCCCCTAAGAGGCCATATGAGATTTCTGGTTGGATATTCATCAATCCTATGGTGTACCTTATTATCATCACCGTCAGATCCCCACAAATCAGCATCCAACGTTCTAGTGGTGCTTCCCCATGGTACGCCCTCCCTAGAGCAAAGCACTGGATCACACAGACTTCATCCAGTGTATTGGGCCTCTCTCTTTGGACCTAACTAAATGTTTTTCAGCACCCCCCTGTTGGTTGTTATTTCTGGCCCATTTACTTTCTCTTTTTCTTTATATTTTTTGTATTATTTTGTTTAGTTATTGTTTCTATCAAAATAAAATACAAAAAAGTGCATTTATTTTAAATAATTAGTTAAATTGAGAAATGTTATTTAATATTATTAATTGATTTATTAATTAATTTTATTAAATAGGATTATTTAATTTAAATATTTATTTTAATTAATTTAATTGGGTTGTATTGATTGTTTATTTAGACTTTTAATCATATTATCGTTTTGTTACATCCCCTCAGTTGGATGTTATTTTGGGACAAATTCTTTAACCTTATTGGATTTTGGGTGTTGATAGGTTGAAAAACCAAATCCACCAAAATAGATGAATGATGTTGATGATATTTGAAACCCTAAATTTCATTTGATACATCCTCTCCCTCTTCATCTTATCCCTTTCTTACTTGTGCTACATGTTGTTGGAGAATGATCAACGTATCATTTCTCTAACATGTGGTACATAGATTGCTATTAATCGGCCTCAAAATAAGTGTGACTTCTACATAAGTCCACTTGCGGTTGCTTAACATAGCGCTAAATTTGTCCCGATTTGAGAAATGATCATCCATGGTCCAAACCTATGTTTGCAAGCCCAAGCATGTTAATTTGAAACCTTTGATCCAATAACCTTGAGGTTCATTGTTAGGAGGCTTTGATCTTATCAATCCTCTAATGAACCTTCATAAACTTTAGTCTAAGTGAACCATTTAAACATCATTGATCATATGTTGTCGCCTCGAGAACTTGAAATGAATGATATACTTGACAAAAAAGCAAATGAAACTTGTTATTGAGAAGCTTTGATTTTATCAATCTTCTAAAGAGTTTTCAAATGAAAGTCTCAAGATGGTCATTCAGATAACCTCTAACTTCTAATTCACTAACAATTGACTTTTACTTTGTTCTTTTACTTTATGCTTTTATATTATGCCTTTACTTTTGCGCACCATTTATTTTAGCATTTACATTCCATGTTATTTTATATTTGCTCACTTGAGAACTTATCTTTGTGTCATTTTTATTTTGCTCACTTGAGCTTTCCTTTTCTTTTTTAAGACACTTAATAATCAACTTGAACATTAAAAACCTTAAGGTTATTCGGACTATTTGGTTACTATCCTTGGCATAATGGAGTTTTGGACCTCTCGGACTTAGGATTAGAAGCCTTGATTACCCTTGGGACCTTGTGACTCTGTTATTATTTTTTATGGAGCTCTTGGGGTTTACCCCAAGACATTGGATTGATTTTATTTGTGTGCAATTTATTCTGATTATATGCTTTGTTTGTGACTGAGAATTCCTCTGTATACAGCTGTTACTCTATCCAATTTTTGAGAAGACTTAATGCATCTTAAGCTTGTTATTCTTAAGAGGTTTTGTATCTTTGCTTGCTTGGTTTCAATCCAAAGGACTGGAATTCTACATTGACTTCATATGTAAAGTGTTGGCTTCTTGTTGGTTAAATGGTTCTTTTCCTTAACTTTTACCTTATACTTTAGGATAGTCCCTTCATGTCTTCCTATCTTCTTTAATTTCAAAAATATTCTCCTTCCTTTTCAAAACTCTTGTGGTTTTCTAACTCGAACCGCTTTCATAATAAGCTTGAACTTAGGTCCATGCGTTTTCAAAAATCTTTTCTTAAACAAACTTTAGTCAATCTAAATATACTTTGACATTTTTGTGAGAATAATAAAAGACAATCAACTTCATTCAAATCATTATGCCACTTTGGATTTTTACTTTAAAATTTTCTCAAAAGATTAGACTCTTGTCAATCCTTGTAGTGACGCGAGCTACTATACTTCTATGATATGTTGTGAAGTGAGATATTTTCCACTTGGGTGTTGAGAGAGGCTTTGTTGATTTTAAAATCCAATCCATATCCTCCATTTTGAGATGATGAAAATTCTCCTTTCTCATAATTGTGGGTAGTAAGTATGTTTTCCACTCGAATATGACAATGATGTCTCGTCTCTTAAAATTAACCAACACATATATGTTTTAAAAATTTTAAAGGAGAACTAAGAGTACCCTGATCCCCTATTGCACGGAAGGTGATACGTAAACACTAAAGGTTCGCAATCGCGACATGTGCAAAAATTGTTAAAAAATACTTATTTTCTCATCCCCACCATCTATTTTTGTATACAACACATATATTCAAAATACACAAATTTTCAAAGAGGTTCCTGTGGAGTACCATAGATGTTTAGGGTGCTAATACCTTCCCTTTGCATAACCAACTCCCGTACCTAAGATTCTCTACCCCTTTTTTTTGGGTTATTCGTCTTTTCCCATTCCTCTGGAAACAATAAAGCGCAGTGGCGATTTTTATTTGATCTGTGCGAGTCAAGTTAATTCAATGGCTTAGTCTCAACATTTCTACTACTACAGTTCGCATTGTATGAGGACTTATGTCCACTTAGGATTTTAAAATCAACTTTCCTTGAATTATATAATTGTAAATCTTTCTCAAATTTTGATTATGTGACGATGATGAGTATGATATGTGTTCACTTTTGACTTGTATACTTCTTCATCCCTTTCCACCTCACTTCACTTTCTTATGCCATGTTTGGTTAAGCATTTAACACATAAATACTTTTATACTAGTGTGCTTGCTTTAATGCTTTAACTTGCAACTTTTAGATCCAAACTACTTGAGAATGACCCTTATGGATATATCTATATTATCTTGATGTTATACTCTTGTCTCATTTATGCTTGCATGTTTTATCATGATACAAAGTCTTATCTTCTAAATGCATGTTTGCAGTTCCACTTGTCTAGTTAGATAATTTCTTCACTTCCTTGACCCAAGTTGTCATGCTTAGGGTAGTTTAACGTATATAACATGTTAAGGTCAGAACCTATATCATGTATTTATGTGCTTTTATGCATATTTGCTTGCTTATTATTTCTCTCTTATCTCTCTTTAGACAAGGATGTAGAAGATTATGTTTTCTTTGATAAAGAGGCAAATTCTGGAATGTTGAAGAAAGTACAACTAGTTTGGGCCAAGATTCATAGGAAAGACAAAGCTCTCCTCGGTAGGAAGGATGCTAGTATTGGGATTCCTTATACCAGATGCATCATAAAGAGAGTTGAAATTCTGCTACTGCCTTACCCCCGAGAAGAATCAGTCCATTAACAGATTTCGTGTCAAGCGATGAATACATTTGTACTATGTTGAGATGAACTAGCTTTTGTATTTATGTTGTTAACTGTTGCATGATCACGACCAGAATTGTTGGATGGGATCTTGATGCCGTATTTTGCTACCATTGGTGTAAACTCAGTTGATTTTGGATATCTTATGATGTAATATTGTCTTGTCTGTATGAACTCATCTGATTTGCAGCTTTGTTATGAATGAAAATAGTGTTTGCTGTGATATCTCGTCTTGACTATTGCTTATCCCAGTTATCTTGTCGTTTAGTCTTTCTTGATGGTTGACAAAACTCTTGAGTACCTGGGAAATGACAAAATATAGCATGCATAATCATGCATTTCATGCATTACAGGTTTTCAAACCGGACTTCTTATCTCTCGGCTCTGGTTCTTCTTAGCATATTTCTCTGAGACAACTACTCTTCAGCATTCAACCAGAGAAAATCAACCACATCGGACATGGAACAACTTTAAGCTGCATTGACTGAGATAAAGGCTAGTATATGGGCCCAGATGGGGCTGTTTATGGTAGACATAAAAGGTTTAGTTTGTGGTCAGGAACTTCTGAGAGAGGAGAATACTCAATGGAAGACCCATCTGAGTTTGATTATAGACATATTGAGAATGGTGGTGAAGAAAAAGGATAGTCATGCGCCTGCCGCTGCAACTGGAGTCTCTATTATTCCTTATTCTTTGGGGGCTCATTCAAGCCATGGAGTAATTAGTGGACCTCCTCTACCCTCTCGTGTTCCGAGATCTTTCCGTCTACAGTTAGTCCCTGTTCCCCAAGTCAACCCAAAGGGAAAAGCTCATCAGCAAAAGCAGAAGCAGTATGAGAAGAATTTAGATCCTATTTCGATGTCCTATGCACCATTACTCCCTCGATTACTTGAACATTAATTGGTTAAGATCCATACTATGGGTATTCCTCCTGCAAAGCCTCCACTTGACTATGATGAGAATGCTAGGTGTGAGTTTCATTCTGGGGCACCTGGTCATTGTATTGAGAATTATTATGTGTTGAAATACAAGGTCTAGGATTTACTCGATGTAAGGATAATTCTAGTTACTTCTAAAGGTCCGAGCATACAAATCAAGCCTACCTCAACTGCTGCAGAAAAGATGGTAATGTCTTATCGTCTTCAAGGCTCTACCTTACATCCTGGGAGACGTCGTCCATAATCTGTACTCCTAAAGCTTCCTCTACACCATTCAGTATCTTCTTCAAGACATGAGAATCAAATGGTTAATTAGAATCAGTATCATCCTTATGCTCATCCGTTTCAGTGTGTCAACAACCGCAAACTCATCAACAGAGACGTCACCACAGGGAAGACAGAAAGGCAGGAAGCCAGAAAGAATATATGACACAATTTCCATACCTTATGATCATTTGTTCTCGCATTTTCTCAAGCTTTCTTTGGTAGAAACCCAATAGTTGGGTCCCGTTGTTTCTCCTTATCCATATGGATTTGACCCCATTGTCAGATGTGTTTACCACACTAGGGCACCTGGACATTCAATCGAAGATTGTATGTTGTTCATAGATAAAATTCAATACTTGGTTGATTCAAGGATGGTTGCATTCACGCCAGGGGAGAACAAGAATCAAGTGCCCGAGTGAGTATCAAGTCTGCTAAAGGTCTTCTAAAGCAATAAGTCCATACGGAGTCTTGCCTCCTCAACATGGCAATTTCTAGTTTCATTTACATTGTCATTTGTAATCTTTCTTGTTTGGTTCAGTACTTTCATGTATGCAAAAATTGTTTGCTTTTGAATATTAAATCATAAATGCATTGAATATGATTGTCTTGAATTAATCCATTCGATATCACTCTTATTTGTTTTTTCTTTTGCTTTTTGATACTCAACTCTTGTTTGATAAAGTAAAACCTCTGGAGGGAGGTTGATTAGAAATATACCAAGAATCTCAGATAGTATGCTTTTGAGTAAAACTCTGTTGACGATATACATGCATTGCTTCAAATCCCCAAACACCGGAGATATAAGGGTTATAGACCCTCGTTAACCCCTTTGAACCTTGAAGTAGGAGTTTCTTTTCTTATCAGAAAAACCATCACATTTAACCCGGGGTAGGGTAGATTTCAGTTCATCTGATCGAGCATCCAAATTTCAAAAAAAGGAGTGAACATTCGAGGATCACCACACCTCATCCATCACCTATCAGGAGGACAGAAGATGATGATACAACAATGGTTATCCCTCACCAACCAGAGAATGAGCGAGCTACAATTCTTCCAACAATTTGAAAACGACTCGAAGCCACACGATGTGTTCAAAAGGAAAGATAATGAATAAAAAATAAAGAAAAGAAATAAATCCTGCTAAGTCAAAAAAATTGAAAGCAAGTGACTTAGGAAAAAATTAGGGCATCCCGCTAGACTTGAAAATCAAAAATCAAAAGATTTGTCCAGGAAAAAGATAGGGAAAAATAAAAAGGAAAATCCTGAAGGGCGAGAAAGGATTACAAAATAAAGATCCTCAGCAAAGAGCAAAGTCGTGTGGCCAAAAATGAAAAAGAAGCAAAGGTGAGTGACTTTTATGTCCAAGAAACCTCAGTGGTTCCTCAACCATCATAAGCTCCTCTCGAGATATGAGTGATCGTATTGGTTTAACTGAATGTAGGACTGGAGAACATCATGAAGAATGGGTGGGCACCAAATAACTTTGAGTCTTAAATATTTTTTTTCTAAAACCGTGAACCAGGCCACATTATAACCCTTAAAAGTCCTAACTGAAGCATGGGTTAATTTAAAAGAAAAATTGTAATGAGAGTACAGTAATCTGACTCCTAGGAGGCTTTCTAAAACTTTTGAGTTGGTGTCACTCCATCTTTTTACTGTCTTTTGTACAATTTTTTTCCAATGTTTCAACATCTTTTCAATAAAAGTTTTTCCACTTCAAGACAAGCATAGGATTTGTATTAGAATTATCATTTTCATAATAAAACATATTTTGCATATGAAAAAGTACTTAAACATCAAGCGAGCTTGCACAATGAGCATCAGTGAAAAGCTTAACCTTGTCAAAGAAGAGAGACTTAAATACTCTGTTAAATCAAAAACTAATATTTTCAAAGAGATGATGATATCCAGGGGCATGTTTCCCAGAGGCTCCGTTGAGTATAAACAGTGTGATGCTTTACTGTATAAGTACCCTTAAAGGGAACGAAGGTTGCAGATCAGCCAATCTGAGGCAGACTTTCTAGTGACTCCGTTGAGTAAAAGAAAACTTGTTTGAGAAATGATCAGGATCAGATTGTTTGAACTCTTGATGTTTGTGTTGAAGCTTTGATTGCCAAGAAATCTCTATTGAGCGATAGTGTATCATTTTCAGTTGGTCATGAGGGATAAATTTCTTCGAGTATTTGGATGAGCATGAAGCGATTCGAGTTAAGAAGTACGTTTGTGTATTAGCCTACTTTCAGGACGTGAATCAACCACCCTAAGGGTATGATGTCATCCAAGATTCTGTGAACTTCTGATTCCTCCATGAGCATGAGGAAAGGAAATGGTTAGCCAAGACTCTATTGAGCAGGGGAAGTTATTTTCAATGGTAGTACTCCGTTGAATAGAAGAAAAAGCAACAAAATTTTATTACCCTAAGGGGAAGAAGCGTGTGAATACTCAGTTAAATAAGATTTTAGCTAACCTGGGGCAGTCACATTAAGAAATCTATTTAGAGTTTCGCCAATCTAGGGCAGTTATGTCGACATTCAGAGAATCTCTCAAAGTGACGAGTAATCAGAAGCATTCGTCCAAGCATGGTTGAAACCGATTCCAACTTTGTTTAGCCAGAAGCAATGCTTCAAAGTACACAACACTGGGGTAGGTTATCTTGATGGTACAGATCTCAGGAAGTCCTCTCAGGAAGTCCTCTCTGGGGCAAGACATTATGCAGGGGCATTCCTCTATTTCAGAGATGATTAGCTTAAGTATAGTCGTGGGCTAAAAATCTTATGAATGTGATTAGTTATCCTCAGCACAGATCTCAGGAAGTCCTCTCGGGGTGAATCTTTTCAAAGGACAATCAATTTGAAGTAGTTACATGAAGATTCGACAAATCTGTCAATGAATCAGTTGCATAAGAGACTTATTTAGATCTTGAATACACTGGGGTGTTTTATCTTTAGTTAGTATGGTACCATGTTTCTACAAGGACCTTCTCAAGTGAAATTCCTTCATATTATACCTGGGGTACATTTGGTGTGATTTGTTTTGCAGAAGCTATCATTCGCTCACTTATGTGTAATATGCCAATACTAGAACAACATCTTTCAAGATGACAACACTATCCCCAGCTTGGGCCATTTCCCCAGCAACACTGAAGTTTCTACTTCTCCTAGTGAGTCTTCCCCAAGCAAAAGGGTTGTGGCCAAAAGTTTGATTGATTTGGAGATTCTTGAATGATTCCCCAACAATATTTAAAGTAGTCTTCTCCCTAGCATCGCCAAGTGGAGAACCGTTGCCTGATAGTTTGTGATTATTGAGATTTCTTGGTATAGAATCCATATCCCCAGCGGATACATGATATTTTTGTGTTCGTAGAAGAATGTTTGTTGCCTGAAGCAGAATGTCTTATTCCCTAGCTGAGGGTACCGATTGAGAATTTCCTTATTCCCATGCAGAGTTGCCTTTGAAGATTTCTCATTACCCCAACAGAAGCTTATTTTGAGACTCCTTATGTTGAAAATCTTTTCTCATCCCCCAGCCAAGTCTGTTTCAGAATTGTTCATTCTTCCCAAGCTGAGTCATGTCGAAGTTTATCTCACTCCCCATAAGAGTCTGCTTTCCGAGATCTCTTGCTCGGGATCTTTTATCTCCCCAACTAAGTTTCCTTATGGAAGATCTCTTACTCAGGAATTCTCATTTCCCCAGCTGAGTCGTATCGTTGGAAGTTCTTATTCAAGGATTCTCCCTTTTCCCCAGTAGATTTTGATCCTGGATGTTGATAAGCTTCATATCTCTAGAGGAATGGGCTTTTGTGACTTTTTACCCGAGGTTTCTCGTGTCCCCGACATGCTTGTTCTTTTTGAAGATTATTCCTAAATCCCTAGTTGAGTTTCTTGCGCCAAAATTACCTCCTCTCCAACACGAGTTCTCAAAGGAAATGCAAGGTAGGGGAGGAGAAGAGAGTGACCATCGATGAAGAAGTTCAAAAGCTAAGAAGCGACGATTTCATAATTGAGGTAAAATACCCATATTGGATGGCTAACATAGTTTTGGTGAGGAAGTCATAAAAAATGGTACATAATATTGTGTGCCCCAAAGATGCACATATATATATATATATATATATATATATATATATATATATATATATATATATATATATATATATATATATATATATATATATATATATATATATATATATATATATATATATATATATATATATATATATATATATATATATATATATATATATATATATATATATATATATATATATATTCTTCTATTTTGGCTATAATCATATCAAGATAGATCCAGTAGACGTGTCCAATCACGACAATGTGCCCTTTGGGCTAAATAACGCAAGCCCCACACATCAAAGACTCATGGCACAATAATCTCAAAGCACATAAGGTGTAACCTAGAAGTATATATCAATGACATGATAGTAAATACCTTTGAAAGGATGAGTCACATTATGAACCTAGAAGACATATTAGAATCAGTTAGGAGCTATAACATGCACCTAAATCTTGTTAAGTGCTCCTTTGGCATACAAGCGGGCAAGTTTCTAGTTCTTCAGTCTTTAGAACCGTCTTGAGATCTTCTTCAATTCATCTGTTCAAATCGAAGGCTAATTTTGTGAGGAAGATTTTCTAAAGCGCCAAATACTTGAAATGCATTATATAGTGGATTTGTTGGTTCACTGGTTTTTGGATGCTTAAATATTCATAACTTCTCACTGAAAAATCATCTTTGATTGGTTCTTGGAGCATTTGAACCATCTTGTTATTTCCTTTAATATTTGTGTTCGACTCAGAACCTAATTCATTGGGGAAGATCTCCGAATGTGTGAGTACTTTGAAGATATACGGTGGAAATACAGTGAAAATAATGTACAAAACCGTTGTTTTTATGATGTTCAAAAACGCATAACTCTCGCCTGGTTCGACGTTTTTGGATGGTTCTTTTGGCGAAAAATGTGTCTTGATTTATCTTCGATTCGTATGTTTGAGTCACAAGTTAATTCTTTGCAAAAGATCTCCGAAAGTGCGAATAACCAGAGAAAATTGCACTCTAAATTGGTTTTCTACCGTACCATTTCTCGATATTGAAAAATTTGTAACTCTCTCAATTTTTACTGTATCAGGACGATTCTTGAAGCACGAGATCACAAATTTTATGAGCTACAACTTTGCTTCAGGTCTCGAGTTCAAATTGTGCTTCGAAGGCTTTGGTTTATAGCTTGCTTCCTAAAGTGCGCATGAAAATAAGCTGGAAATTTGAAGACAGCAAAATAAGTCCAATGTTTCTCGCCATTCAAAAAATCATAACTCGCTCGATTTTTATCGTATTTGGGTGATTTTTTCGGCACGACATCACATATTTCATCTATAATACCCCAAATTTATTCTACCCTTTAATAGAAACATATTGCTTATGCATAATCATGTATATACCTTTCCATTAGGTCATAATGCATAATTAATCAATAAATTTAGCATGGGATCAAGGACCTTGCAAGCTAGGGTTTTGTAATAGTTTGAGCTACAAGTTCGCCTTCTATCAAGATTCATCCAGGGAAAATGCATTAAGGTTTTCACTTGTTATGCTTAGGGTTTTGAGCTAAAGTTTTGGTTCATTTCAACATCTCAAGATACTGTCTTCATCAATGCGCATCTCAAAGAGAGGTAGGGTGTTGATTGCTTAAACTTGTCGATGTTCATCGATTGAAGATTAAGATCAGGGTTTCATGGCAAGGTTATGTCTGCCATCTTTTCACACTCATTTTCAAGGATTCCTCAAAGCCTTTGTTTTGGTATTGCTTATCAAGTCAATAAATCTTTGTGGATCAAATTACAAAGAATTGAATCATAGGTCCTTAAGCGTTGTTTTGTTCGTGATGACAATAATTGATTCAAGCAAGGCTGGAAAGTTTATTCATAATATTTTCTTAGAAAACAAGTTCAAGTACCAAACATTTTAAGTCTCATCTAAATTCGTTCACCCGTTTGAAGTTTTCAAGGCATGATGATCCTTTCATAGGCAGAACTAGTCATTTCAAAATACGAAAGCAAGAGGCGTGATAATTCATATTCGATGGCAAAGTGTGAAGCTATTACAAGACCCAAATACAATATCATTCCAAAAGCATTCTTTACATTAACATTATAAGTATCCACTTCATCCATTGAAAATTACAAAGAAACACATCATTGAGCTAAAGTTGACCAAAGCCAACATGTTATTATAAGCCATTTTCCTGCTGATCTGCATCAGTCTTCAATCATATTCATGCATCTGTCATATACCCATTCCAAGTACACCAAAGTCATCTTATGCCCATGCTAAGCTTTTTTGTTTGAGACATGTCTTGCCATGCATCACTGTCACCTACTGAAAATCCAAATACAAATCAGTCACCCTATCCATCAAAGTGTCGTAATCGCCAAACCTGTTAAAAACATGCTGTGAAATACTCATACACTCACGCTAACTATGTTGCTACCCCAATGTATCATCATATCGTGATTCTAAATATCAAGCGTCAAACCATGGCATCCAAACAATGAATTACTATGCACATATCTTTCCTCATGACTTCAAAAGCAAACCAGCGTGACACAAAAAAAGATACTAGTTCAATACAAATAAAAAGGCACTTACTTGCAGCTTCAAATGATTCCAGTATATCTTTAGATTACGAGAAATTCAACCCCATTTCAATCTAAATCAATATCAGATCTGCACCTCACATAAATTCAGAACAGAAATTTCAACATATTGATAACAGGCAAGTTCAAAACCAAAACAATTGGAAAATTGAGACATTATGAATAAATGCAATGGAAGCTATGTTATCTCAAACATACAGTCCTGACAGTGCAACTCAGAAAATCAGAAAATTGAAAGCTCATAACAGAAAATGAGGAGAAATAATTTCCAGCTCATCAAATAATCCGGAAAATCAGAAACATCTGAAAAACTAATTTTCCAAACTAACTGCAACAAAAATAGTTGAGAGATTCTAACTTTTCTAACTGATTTATAACCTCAATTTTCCCTCTCAAATAAATCAAACTCCAAGCTGCAACCCAAGTTCGAACCAGCCCACACATTAACCATGACCCCTGCACCAAACAGAAGTAGTTCATGTATACCACAAAGCCAATCCAGCAATATGCAATTCAAAATCAAAACAGGGCCACTTTTCTAACAGATTTCTGGTAATAGTTTAATAACAGGAAGTACAAAAGGAAAATAAAGAGAGAGTGAAACTCAGAAAAATAAGAAATAACTCTCATTCATAGAATTGGAAGAATAGCTTAGGACAAGCCCTCATAACCAACTACCCAACCAACTGTCCTAACAGAAATAACCGTCTTAACTACCTTAAACCATCTAACATAATTTCAGCATAACTAACTAACAGTTTATTTTGCTAACATTCACTAACCAACCTTCAAACTAATCCTAACCTTCTAACTGAATTCAACTTCTCTAAAAAACTCTCCTGCTAATATAACAAATTTTAAACCTTCATAACAGAATAACTAACTCCTATAAGTTTCAATCTCCTCTGTCAATCTATAACAGAAATTCAGAAGCCAAGGGCTGAGATCTACTTACTTGTAACAAACTCTAGATGGTATATAACCGAAATTCTTCACAAAAATAGGGGGACGATTCATTCACAAAAAAGACCTGAGCAAATATCTGTGAATTTCGATTTGTTTTCATCACGTTTGAGACACTGTCAGAGCGACTCCGACATGTAAGTATCTTTCTCTTCTTCATCTTTCTTTAAATTTTATCATCAATACACTACTTTTGCCTGGCCGTTTACGTCCATGTCGTGAGGAGAGGATAAAGAGGAACGAACAAAATCTTGAGACGAAGAGAAAATATATCAAAACTAATTTATTTAAGTGAGTTATAAATAAAATATATCAAGTATTCAATAAAAATCAAAGAAAAGTATCAAATTACTAAATAGAAATTGAAAAAATTTCCATTAGATTCTCTAGTAAAACGGAAGTAACTTTTCAATATACATAAACCCCTGGCCAATCTCCCTTAAAATTGGTCCTATCCTTAAACCACCTAAATTTATGATTCATTAAATTTTAAAAAAAGTAAAAAGAAAAATTATAGTAAAATTGTAGGTAATAATTAATCACCAATTATCCTTAATAAAACCACTAATCAAATCGAAATATTAAGATCAATCCTAGGTTTCTTCATGATTGGAATTGGAACAACTGAATTACACCTAGGACACTTAGGATTATTCTTCATTATCAAAACATATGATAAACATCCCGGACACCCTGCAGCCATTGGTGACGAAACCATTTTCTTTCCGCTTTCTTCTTCCTCTCGATGATTTGTTGTGTCTCGAATTGACGATGAAGAAGATGAATATGAATACGATGAAGGCGATGTTGCTGAAATCGATGACTTCAAAAATGATGTTCTTTTTCTCAATGATTCCTTCTCAGCCTTTCTAGAGTCGATTTCACTTTGTCGAGTGTGCACACACTTTGGTAATTGTTTGATGGTAAAGTCGATGAAACGAATTGTAAGTCCAAACCCATTTCATCTAAAAGATTCAACGTAATATTTGATTGAGACGGAATATTTAGGTCTTGAAATTTTGGTGTTGTTTGTTTCATTTCAGAAATTGGTGAAGATGCTAATGTGTTACACGTTTGAATATAAACTTTCCCTGACTGAAAAAAATATTTAACATTAATTAGATAATAAATCATGATTTGTATGGTTAATTTATAATCATCATTAACTTACACATATAAAAAATAATCTGCAGAACTTAAATTCGACTTTATGATCAAATTTATGAAAAATAAATACAGAGTACAGGAATGATAATTTGAGTTACTGCAGGCATATGCTGTTACATTAAAATGCAAAGTTTTAACACACATAATAACCACACCAAAAAACAAAAATCAATTTTTTTATATTTTTGTTCTTATAATTAAAACAATATTTTCTGTTGAGGAGAAAGCGTTAGCAGCGACGTTGGAGAGAGAACGGAACTGTGCTAGGAATCGAATCAAGAGTGAGACAGAATCGCGATTTAATAACTGAAACATCGAAGGCAGATTGATGACGACGATGCTTTGAGGAAGAATCGCCGAACGTATTGGCTAGGGCGTCGCGATCACGAATGAAATACAAAGGGAATTTGTTTGAATCAGAGATGAGGTATGAGACGGGGGTGGTGAAGAAGAGAAGAAGAACTCTGTTCTTCGTAAATGAACTCCAGAGTCACAAGACTCAACCTTAATTACTCTTTTATTTTAATTTATTTCCTTTTTCTATTCTTTTTTCAATAATTAATAATTACTAATTAATCAATAAATATGTTGAATAAGCCTGGTAGTGAAGATGTGATATGAGCCGAACAAAATTTTGTCTAGGCCCGTTACTGGTTTTCTGGAAGGCTAGCCCTTAAACAAAAAATGCTTGATTGGACTGCTTCAGACATGGGCCAAAATATCAAGGTCTGTATTCAGTTTGTTTTAATATAATTGAAGATATGCAAAAAGGAGCTTCTGGACCTCAACATGAATGGGCCAGCGCCCAAATTTTCTATACCATACTTCCTGTGCCAATTTCATACCCCCCTGATTTTCATATTTTTCTTATTAAGATTTAGGGCTTTTCTCTTAATTCTTTCTATATTTTTCCTATGATAAAATTATGAAATTAATAAAACTTATGCTCGCTTCTGATGCGGCACGCTTTATTTCTCACTATCCTGAGAAATTCATATCTTTTTATATGTTGTTCGAATGCATGTGATATTTTATGATACTTTGTGCAGGGACTTCTGATTACGCATTGCATTCGTAACACGCGTTTGCTTTTAGCTTAGTTGGATTTCGTATCTGACTTTGTTTGTTTTTTGGTGAAGCTTGCTCGACACCTACTCCCTATTTTTCCATTGTTTTCGTTCGCTTTCGATGATCCGCTTGCTTTTGGTAGTCGCCGCTACTGCCTTTACATTTTCCCTCACTTTATCACATTTCTTTACCGCTTTCCTTGCCATGAGAAGTAGGATATAGATGTATGACGGGGGGTCTTCATTGCTGATCATGTCAGAAATCCCTCTGTTTTATTTAAAGACTCATTTAGGGCAATTCTGTATTATTTGTCACTGTGTGCTACTTGTGCGTGGTTTGTTTAAAACCCTACCTTTGTGTAAGTATTTTGCTGGTGTGTTTACATTTGTGCTCGCATATGTTACAAATGATAACTCCTCAAAAGGAGGAGAGCAAAAAAGGTTAGCAATCAACCCCCACAATTTTGTCTGTGTCATCCTTAGCTCATAACGCACCATGGTGCTTCGGAGTTGTACATACTCTCGTTATCGAGTCGTCAAGTGGAAAGGGTTTTGCAATCAAACTCTACACCTTACCAGGAGTTCGCATTGGCCGATAATGACACTCTGTGATTGTTCATATTGTCTTCTGTCTCTTACCTCATTCTTCTATATCTTGGTTAGGTGTTCAGTCTCTTTGGACATCACATTTTTGTTTTACATCCCATCCCCGCTTGTTTGCTTCGGGTGATTCGCTCCCCTTAGCTAAAAAATTTCTCTTCTTTTATATTTCACTCCCACTTATTTGTCTCGGGTGATCCTCTCCTCTTGACTAAAGCATTTCGCTTCTTTTCTTTACCATTTCATGTGTGTGCTCTTTCGAGCTTGTTTGCTCATTCGTTTTCTATACCATATTTCCTTAGGATGTGCTTGTTCCTTTCGGATGCAAGCTAGACCTTAGGTTGTAAGCCATGCATGCTAAAATTAGGTAGACGTTTCCCTTATGTTAATCCAAATCTTAGGACTACCATTATATGATAAAATTAGAATTATAAATAAACTAGTCTCTCGTAGACTCTTTTCTTCCCCTTTTTGGATTTGCATTTAAAACTAAAATTTTGTTTTTCTTAGAAAATCATAAAACATGCTAATCATACTTAAACCCTTTTGCAGGTAACAAAAACACAAACCAATCAAATGTGCATCTTGCCTTAAGGGCGTAACTTAAAATCATTTTCATAAGGGTTCGTCACCCATAAAAAACACAATCAAATAAAACATGTGAGCCGAACTATGATAACTCTGATTCCTAAAAAAGGATACGTAGGCATTGAGGTAGGGCCTAAGCAAGCACAACTTTATTTTCCCTACATTATTTTATCCTTTCTTTTGCATGCATTCTTCTTCAGTAATAAGCAGTAGATATAGATTAAACACACCCATAAGATAGATACCAAGAGTGGATACCATGGAATACTACAGGCGTGTAGGGTTCTAATACCTTCCCCTCGTGTAACAGACTCCCTTACTTGTTCTCTCGGTTGCAAGGTCGTGACTTCTCCCTTCTCAGGTTTTCTTGACGTTTACCTATCTCTTCATGTGGGATAAAAGATGTTTGATTGTAACATCATTGTTTGAAGATTTTCAGTTGGTTGTTTCATCGTCTCCGACGATCTTGTTTCAGGTTGCGCTTCAGGATTCCGCATCGAAAATCATGAGCTTGTGGTTTGTTCGCGTGTCATTCACAAAATAAGCTGAAAAAATCTACACTATTAATTTTTACACTGAGTTCTCGCTGTTCAAAGCATCGTAACTTGCTCAATTTTTATCGTATCTGATAAGTCCAAAATTGTAGTTATTTTGTATATACTTTTTGTTGCACTTATCGATATTTTTGTTGTTAATATCATTGAATAATTCCACGTTTTTTGTATAATTATGTATAAATTATATTTAATCGATTTTTTGTATATTTGTGTACCTTTTGATAGTTTCACATTCATTTTATAGGTATTGATTCATATTTGGAGCATGACCAATAAAGTGTCGAAGACACGACTTCAAACGCGCGATTTTGAGCAACTCATCAATGAATAAGGCTCAAAATAAAAGAATAAAAAATCATCAATTTGGTTGATATTTTGTCATTTTTAGAAAGATCATTGAATAATCTTTCCAACAGTTCAAACCAAGTGCAAATCAGATTTATGGTATCGCTGAAACAGTGCAAAATTTTCTATTGTTTCTTGGTGTATTTTTCCCGGCGAATCCTGTTTCGCCCGGTGAAACTGGCAGGGCAGAAATATGTTAAAAGGGTTCATAAAACATTTTTTAGGTTATGTTTTGGGTATTTTTTATCCCAACTCATCAAACCTTTAATTTTTGGTAGAGAGAGCTTAGAAAATAACTTTGGAGCTTGCATACGGATGATCTGGGGTGGATTAATCATTAATCGGCACTGACAAACTGGAAGATTTTTGGTTCATTTCTCTTCCTCTTTGTGCATTTCTCTTTGGTTGGGTTTTGTATATGATTTTAATTTGAACTCATGTATATTTGTTGTCCATGGCGTTATATTTAATTTGCTTTACAAATTTGTGTCGATTGTTTTCTTAGATTTTTGCTCTATACTCAGGGTTTGGGTTGTTATAGATATATACTGCTCAAACACTTATCTAGGATGATTATCTATTAGTTTCTACATTCTAGAGATAGATTTAGAGCTAACAATCTTTATGGGTATCAAAGCTTAATGCTTCTATGTTGGTTGTGTCGATTGTGAGATTGTTGATACAAGTAATATGGATGTCTGTTGTGTTGTTGAGGTTGAGTGAGAGAGCGTCACCGAGATGATATAGTAGTTCTCTATACTTTGTGTTAGAAATAAATTAGGGAGTGAGCGATGCTAGATGACTTTGAGGAGTATTATGGGTTGAGTGTAACTGGCCGATAAGTTTAAGTTTGTGAGAAGTAGACTATATGCATGCTTGATAAATTTCTTCTCTCTAGAGAATGAATTATTTCCTGTTCATATTTACTTTTGTGTTTTTATGTTTTACCAATTCAATCCAAACTCATTAGAGAGAGATTTATCGAACGATAATTTAATAACCAATCTCTATGGACACGATACGATATAATCTAAATATCACCCGGTAAATTAATAACTTACTTTTTGCTTGCCGCTATACCGCTACAATAAAATGGCACCGTTGCCAGGGATTGGTATTTATTGTTTTGTATTATGATAGTATCTTTGTTTTTGTGTTTTGTAATTAATGTATATGCTGTATAAAATGTGTACATAAACTTGTCTATTTTTACTTGTACATGTTTTGTGTTTACTTTCCATACTTGTGTATATATGTGTTTTTCTTTGTTTTCACGTATTGTTGTGAATTGTCTCGTTTTCGTAACTTTTATTGTATGGATGTTATAGCATGTTCTTTAGGTTTGTGAGGTGTGACAATACCATGGCATGAAGAGAGGAGGTTACTAGCTCTCATAATAAAGGCGTCGAGCTTACGACGTAAAACAAACATGTTATATTGTTTTTATTTGTGTTAGTTTAGGTAGTGTAGTGACTTGTATTTTAACAAGTTAAACTCAGATTAGTTTTTGAATTTCAAATCTTCACTTATCAACTTGTTAATTCACTTTCACCTGTTTGGTTCGTTATGTCAGTTGAGTTTTTCCGAAAGCTTGTCGTGTTTAGCTTGAGGAAGTTTATTAAAAGTTTGTAAGTATTGTATGTTTTGTGTAGTTATGTAGTAATTATCTTTAGTATTATTTTTCTAATTCTTTTGTTGTTGTTTGGAGTCAAATTTTGGTCCGGTAACTTGTAGAATATTGAGTTGATTTGTCAAGTTTGATCGTTTCGACTTGCGAATGCGTGGTAATGATTTTTGTTAAAGTTTTATACACGTTCGAGGTATGTGTTTATCGCTTTCTATACTTTAGCATATTCATGATACTTAGACTTTTTGCAATTTTTATATCATTCATTCTTTTGTATACTTGTTCATTTATGAATCACTTTAGCTCCCACCCTTTTTTATGAGGTAGCTTTCCATTGTTCACATATGTTGGAGGCCACAATTCTTATTTTAACTGGATTTTATTATGTTTAATCTTTTGTTTGTGTTGATTGTATGAAATATTCAACATGATCAAGCCATTTTTTGTTTCATTTTGAGCATAACTACCTTGGCCAAATAGTTAATTCACCTTGTGAGTGTGTGAACTTTTTTAACCCCTTTGAGCTTTTTGTCGATATCCATGTTGTTTTTGCTAAATGTTTGTCTATGAGTATTTGGTTTATATTTTTGTATGGATATTGATTATTTGTTTTCTTGAACCTTTAACTATGAGTTGTAGTTTGAATTTTTGCCTTACCTTAGAAAGTAAGGAGTATTCACATTATGATATGGTTGAATTCAAGTTGGGGAGAAAAAAGATTGTGCATTTATTGGTTGATTGCTATGAGGTTGAAAATAAAAAGAAAAGAAAGAAAGAAAAAAAAGTGAAAATAACTGATAGAAAAATAAAGAAACAATTGAAAAAAGCTTTGAAAAAGAAAAACAAAAAAAGATTATGGAATAATGTTGTGTTAATAAGTGATATGTGTTGGTGTGAAACTTGTGATGAAGAAGAATTATGATTGGAATTATTTTGTTTGAAACTTTGTGGAAGTAATTACTCCCTTAGGTTTAGGCAAATTTTTGTTTCGATTAGCTTTAGAACTTATCACTTGTTTATTTACCCGACCATATTACAACCTTGAAAATCTCTTGAGATTCTTGTTTTTATATTTTCAATATAAATTTTTGGATGAATGCATAATTTAGTCTATTGTTTGCAAGATTGTTGGATGAGTAAAAATACCCTATTTTTGTGTGTTTTTCATCTACCAATGATTGTGTTTGCTAGGTGTGATTAGTTTGCGAACTAGTATTGTTTTAGAATGTTTGGCATGAATTTTGTATTTAGCATTTGCTTCGTGTTTATGTTATAGTCATAGTTTAGTGGTAAGTGTTTACTTTGTGTGTACTGTTTTTCATTTGAACCATTGCATTTGTTTTCTGTTTTCAAAAACCCGTGGATTCGCGATTCTTTGATTTATCATTCTTTGTTATTTGGGTTATTAGACTTTGTTTGAGGACAAACAATGATTCAAGTTGGGGAGAGTTTGATAAGTGCAAAATTGTAGTTATTTTGTATATACTTTTTGCTTCACTTATTAACTTTTTTGTTGTTAATATCGTTGAATAATTCCCCGCTTTTTGTATAATCATGTATAAATTGTATTTAATCGAGTTTTTGTTTATTTTATACCGTTTGATAGTTTTCCATTTATTTTATAGGTATTGATGCGTATTTGAAGCATGAGCAATAAAGTGTCGAAGACACGACTTCAAACGCACAATTTTGAGTAACTCGTCAATGAATAAGGCTCAAAATAAAAGAATAAAAATCATCATATTGGTTGATATTTTTTCATTGTTAGAAATAGCATTTAATAAGCTTTCCAACGCTTCAAACCGAGCGCAAATTGGAGTTACGTTTCTCAAGTTATGGCTGAAACAATGCCGAATTTTCTGCTGTTTCTTCTAGTGTATTTCGCCCGGCGAATCCATGTTTGCTCGACAAAACTGAAAGGAAAAAAATACGTTAAAAGGGGGTAAAAACACGTTTTTTAGCTTATATTTTGGGCATTTTTTATCCCAACTCATCAAGCCTTCAATTTTTGGTAGAGTGAGCTTAGAAAACAACTTTGGAGCTTGCATACGGATGATCTTGGGTAGATTGATCATTAATCGGCACTGACAAACAATAATATTTTTGGTTCATTTCTCTTCCCCTTTGTGTATTTCTCTTTGGTTGGGTTTTGTATATGATTTTACTTTGAACTCATGTATATTTGTTGCCCATAGCGTTATATTTAATTTGCTTTACAAATATGTGTCGATTGTTTTCTTAGATTTTTGCTCTATGCTCGGGATTTGGGTTGTTATAGATATATACTGCTCAAATGCTTATCTAGGATGATCATCTGTTAGTTTCTGGATTCTAGAGATAGATTTAGAGCTAACAATATTTATGGGTGTCGAATCTTAATGCTTCCGTGTTGGTTGTGTCGGTTGAGAGATCGTCGATACGAGTAATATGGATGTATGTTGTGTTGTTGAGGTTGGCTGAGAGAGCGTCACTGAGATGATATAGTAGTTCTCTCTAATTTGTTAGAAATAACTTAGGGAGTGAGCGATGCTAGATGACTTTGAGGAGTATTGTAGGTTGAGTGTAACTGGTCGATAAGTTTAAGTTTGTGAGAAGTAGATTATATGTATGCTTGATAAATTTCTTCTCTCTAGAGAATGAATTCTTTCTAGTTCATATTTACTTTTGTGTTTTTATGTTTTACCAATTCAATCCAAACTCATTAGAGAGAGATTTTTCGAACGACAATTCAATAACCAATCCTTGTGGACACGATATGATATAACCTAAATATCACCTAGTAAATTAATGAATTACTTTTTGCTTGCAGCTATACTGCTGCAACAGTATTAGAGCAATTCTTTCGGCACTGCGTCAAAAATTTGTTGTCGACATTTTTGTTTTAGGCCGCACGTCAGGATTTCACACCATATGTCATGAGTGTGGGGGTTCGATGTCGATTATGCATGAAATAAGCAGAAAAATCAAATTTATGCAAGCCAAACAAGACTTTGGAGCCAATACTACATATTTCAAAATTCAAATTTCAAACACAATAACACTTATTATCACAAACTTCTCCCAATTTTCTCTCAACTCTCTCAAATCAAATCAAATTCTCTCAATTTTTCTTACATAAACTCAATAACATTCATCACAAAATCAACAAAAAAAACCTTAACAATCTCCTTCCTCCAATGTCGTGCAAACACTGTCAACCGCTAGCGTGCCTTGCTCTGACCACCGCGAAGCCGAGCTGTTCCACTGGAAACCGATCGGTTTCCCCTTCTCCCGCCATCGCACGATCTCACTGGTCCGCCTTTGTCTCTGTCGGTCATCTAGCATAACTCCTCCCTCCGTCGATAGCTAGCTCCTCCACGCTGGATTCTCTTTTCTGATTGTAATCTCGTTCACGAATTTCATCTTCGATTCAAGTTCTCCGCATCAATTTCAGTAAATTTTCATTAATCTTACTCAAATCAATTGTTTATGTTAAAATAAATTGATGATTGAATATAATTGATTCTTGATTAATTGAAATTGTTGAATAACACTTGATTCTTGAATTTCAATAGTGTTGAGGTGTGAAATTGGTTGATGGATGTTTCAATTAATTTAGATCTAGAGTTTAATTAGTAAATTAATGTTGATTTTAATACCGGATTTTAGATCTAAATGTTAATTATTTGAGTTTTGATGAGAATTGATCTTACCGGTTGATCAGAACCGGCAAATGGGCTGAAGGATGAGATCTAGCTTGTTGGAAAGTTGAGGAGAAAGGGGGTGTTGTACCTGCAAGGCACTCCGACGATCAAGTAAGAATGAGTGCAAAGAGATACAAGCAGAATATTAGGGTTTAAGGTTTGAATATTGAATACATGTCCCTCACACATGTGAGAGTTTATATAATGCCCCTGACGCTTGGCCATTGGTCCATATTTTAGGGCCTAAATATGCGGGTCCACAAAAATAGGTAGCTGCCAGGACTCGTTCAAAACGGGTACGTGTGCGCGTAATTAGCCATTGGTTCTGAGGAGGAGGCAGATTACGGGCATATGGTCGTTCTGGACGTTTCCTAGTTGTTTGCTCGACTCGTGTCGGGATGACGGGGAGATAACTACTGAGTGGGTCAAGCGTGCGTGTCGGTCATCATTGGTCGCACGTCCAGGGGCTTGGTCGACCAGGATGTTGGGCCGCTGTTATTAGGTCGTGCCAAGGGTAGAAGCGGATTGGGTTAATCTTAGTCATTGGGTCAATCCAGAATAGGATCCTCCAAGTCGTTGCTTCTGAGCACATGAGTGAGGACTTAGAATCAGCCCATGAAATGGGGGTGCTTCTCATTCGATTTTGTACGAGGAGTACGAGTGATGCTCTTCGTGTTTGTCTTACAGGGAGGGGAACAATTGAGCGGTTTTGAGGAGTTGTCGTGTTTCGAGGGGCAATTTCGCACGAGGAGTCCAAAAATTGCTTGGTGTTCGTTCCCCTGGGAGAGGAACAGTTGGTTAGAGTCTTGAGAGATTGCGTGTGTTGTACCCCAAAATTTTCCCTCTCATTTGTCAAGTATTTGCTCACAAGATATTCTACAACGTCAAGTTTGCAGCACTGATACATCAATTTAGGCTGGAAATTGGCACAAGGGCAAAATGGTCAATTGTATACTGGAAAGTCAAACTTTGACTTTTTGGTCAACATTAAGTTTCAAATATCACAATTCATCAAGACATTCAAAAATATCAAGCTTGATCATCAAGAAGTTAAGAAAGTCAAAAGTCAACTTGAAAAGTCAAGATTTCCAAGACTTAGAAATTTTCTGTTTTTATACATGATAATTTCATCACTTCATGTCATTCTTTCACCAAGATGCAAGACGGTTCAAGGGAAACTTTCAACATAAAAGTTGTAGATTTCCATGATATCTACAATATTTGTTTACACAACTTCTCCTAAATATGCTTGGATCTCAAGTTATAAATTCATGAAATCATGACATTTTCATTTAACACAGAGAAATTTTCAACATATTTTGTGCAGGATTTTATCCCAACTTCTTGGCATTTTTTCACATAGTTCCAAGATGATTTTGTCAAAATGGACAGCATGAAAGTTATAGAGGGTGTTTCAAGCTTTCCAAAACATCCAAGAGCATGAATTTAACATACTCGAGCTAGGAGATTCAAGGGCATGAAGTTGGGCATCCACCCTTGATTTACAAGTCATTCTATTGAATAATACACAACAAAACCCTTATGCTATGCTGCATAATCTTATGTTGCAGGCCTTCTTGCTTTCAAATCTCTACATAATTTAATGCTTACACCCACTCTTGAGCTATTACCCAAGTGTTTAAGCCATTGTCCAAAATATCTTTCCATTTATGGCATAAAGATACCATTGCTATTCTTGAAAAACAAGCTTTTTGTACAAAACTTGTCTTGAGCCCATACTTTGTTTGTTTCTGATTTTACTCCACCATATAACATGGAAATCAACCCCTCTAAACCAGCAACTTTGGTACTTCATCTTGGAACCATGGAGTACTTGACATAGTTTGATACTTACATCCCAACCAAACCATAACATGTTGTCTTGTAAACCTATTCAGCCTTTGTTCACAAGTCCTTTACCTATAAATAGAAGAAGCATTTGTAAGAGAGAGAGGTTAGAAAAAAGAGAGAGAGGTTAGAAAAAATAGAGAGAGGCCAAAAAAAAATAGAAGGAGAAATTAACACTCAAACTCATTTTTGCTGTCAAAAAACCAGATTTGTCCACAAAACCTCTATTTTTGAGCTTTGAAGTTCAAATCTTTGAATCTCATACATTGCAAGTTTTCTCCAAAAAAAGCATCCAAACACTTCATATACACCATATAGAAGTTGTTCAAACACAAAGACAACTTCTGTAACATCACTATCACCATCTTCCAAATTCAAAAAAACATACATTGCAACTTGACTTGGTTGGAGCGGTTCAACCATTTTTAGCACAAGAGGAAAGTTGAAGGTACTTCAAGAAGGTTCAAAAGAGCTCGATCAATCACCACTTTGCACCCGAAAACATCTGTGCGTGTCCTAAAGCTTCCACTTCAAGAGGTAAACTTTCTCAAACTGTGATCTCATTGTTCATACATCATTTGCTTTTTACGCTCAAAAGATATAACAAGACAGATCAAAGAGAAAAAAACTAACAAAAAGCCATATCAGAGGTTGACACGGGTGCCCGTGTCAGCTTATTTGGGTTGAAAAACATAGTAAAATGCAGGTACAGAGGCTGACACAGGTGCCCGTGTCAGAGTTACTGGTGCGTACATGACCAAAAAAGGATGAACAGGGGCTGACACGGGCGCCCGTGTCAAGTGACACGGCCGTGTCAAGTGACACGGCCGTGTCAAGTGACACGGCCGTGTCAGGATGGCTGGGACCAAAAAAATGCATAAAAGTCATGGACAGGTCCTGACACGGGTGCCCGTGTCCCCCGACACGGCCCGTGTCAGCTCGGGCACCAAATTTCTTAATTTTTGGAGATTTTTTAGGTTCTTTTGGATATATTGCATTGCTTGGAAGTGACCTAACTTTATAAAACTTTTTTGTTCAAATGAAACCTCAAAAAAAAAAAATTCTAAACAATTAACTTAGACTTAGGGTTTTCTTCAATGAAATTAATTACAAAATCTTTTGCTATAAAAAACCCTAAAAAGCAATTTCTCTCACTTTACATCTTCTTGCATATTTTATTTTTGCATTATAGATTATGTAATTGTAAAAGCCTTGTAATAGTAATTTGGGTTTAATTTTCTTGCAATCCCCATTTCTACATTTGTATACCCCATCCCCATAGTGATGTAATAGCATAGTAATTTTACTTTCCGCAATTTATCGCTTTCATATAATGTTAGTAATTAGGGTTTGTATGGAAAGATAAAATCAACAAGTAGATAACCCTAATTCAAGATAAATAAGCATGCAAATAAAACCCATTTGCACACTTACACCCCTAGGGTTACTCCACTTGGTTGCCTTACACAAAAATATCCATATTGTGGCGGAAGAAATGTGCAAGACTAAGCCATTGGATTGACTAGACTTTATACAAATCAAAATAAAAATCACCACCGTACTTAATTGTTTCCAAAGGAATGGGAAAAGAGCGAATAACCCAAAAAGAGGGGGAAAGATTCAAAGTAAGGGGGTTGGTTATGCAAAGGGAAGGTATTAGCACCCTAAACATCCACGGTACTCCGCAGGAACCTCTTTGTAAAATCTGTATATTTTGGCTATAAAAATGTGTTGTATATAAAATGGATGGTGGAGGTGAGAAAAGAAATATTTTTTATGATTTTTTGCACCCGCCGCGGTTGCGAACCTTTAGTGCCTACGTACCAACTTTCGTGCAATAGGGGATCAGGGTACACGTAGTTCCTCTAGAAAAGACTTGTTTGTTGATTGTTTTCAAACAAGGAGACAAGTCGTCATTGTTAGGAGAGAAATCTCGATTAACGCCCACAAGGTGTAAGAAAGATGGACCCTGCGTCAACAAGAGTGAGGGTTTGAGAACGCCTCTAGTACTCAAGTGGAAAAGTCGACACCTTTATAACCATAGGGATAGGAGAATGTTGCTCGACTATCAATGAATCATGTCTCACCTTGAAAAAAAGTTTTGAATGGAAAAGGTGCTTGGGCGCACAAAAGAGTTTGAATGAGTTGAAGTGTTTTGTTAATTTTGAAAGAAATGTCAAAGTATGATTAAATGAATTGAAGTTTGTTTAAAGAAAATAAGTTTTAAAAGAAAAGGCACTCGACAAAGTCGAGGTTTATTATGAAAGCGGTTCGAGTTTAAAAACAAAGAAGATTTTGAAAGAAGATGAGAAGGTTTTTAAAATTAAAGAAGATGGGAGGAGATGAAGGGACTATCCTAAAGCATAAGGTAAAAGCTAAGGAAGATAACCGTCTAACCAACATGAAGCCGATACTTGAAATTATAAGCCAATGTAGAATTCCCATTCTTCGGATTGAAACCAAGCAAGCAAAGATACTAGACCTCTTGAGAGAACCAAACTTCAAGTGTTTTAAGTCTTCGCAAAAATTGGGCAGAGTAACGGCTGTATACGGGTGAATTCCAGATTACAAACAAAGATCGTAATCTCAATAACTTGCACACAAAACAAACAAACAACCCAATGTCTTGAGGTAAACCTCAAGAACTCCAGACAAAATATCAAATAAAGTCACAAAGTCTCCAAGATAGGCCAAGGTCTCTAATCCTAAGTCCAAGAAGTCCATCACTCCATAATGCAAAGGATAGTAACCATGTAGTCCAAGTATCATTAATGATTTTTATGGTTATTAGGTGTCTTTAAAAAGAAAGAAAAGCTCAAGTGAGCAAAATAAAAATGACATAAAAGTAAATGCTCAAGTGAGCAAAGATGAAAATAGCATGAAATGTAAAATGCTAAAAGTAAATGGTACATAAAGCATGAAAATAAAAGCGTAAAGTAAAGTTAGTTGTTAGTAATTAGTGGTTAGTTGGATGACCATATTGAAACTTGCATTTGAAACTCATTAGAGGATTGGTAGAACCAAAGCCTCCATACAACAAGTTGCATTTGCTTTTTGTCAAGTATATCATCCATTTTAGAATTCTCACAAGGCAACATGTAATGATCAACGATGTTTAAGTGATCCGCGTTGACCAAAGGTGTTGTAGATCCATTAGAGGATTGGTAGAACCAAAGCCTCCACATAATGAATCTCAAGGTTATTGGATCAAAGAGATCAAATTAACATACTTGGGCTTGCAATCATAAGTTTGGGCCACGAATGATCATTTATTTGAATCGGGACAAAATTTAGCGCTATGTTAAGCAATCGTAAGTGGACTTATGTAGAAGTCACACCTATTTTGAGGCCGGTCAATAGCAATCTATGTACTTCATGTTTGGATAAATGATATAGATATCACCATCCCTTAACATGTAGCACAAGTAAAAAAGAAAGGGATAAGATGAAGAGGGAGGGGAATGATAAGCTAATTTGGATCACCATTTCAAAATTCTTTCATCTTTAAATTCAACCACTCCTCTAGATGGATTAAAGCACTAAACATATCATTAATCCAAAGCACCAAAAATGAATTAAATAATTCACTCTTAGGTAGATTTGAATTGATGAACATTTATCCAACTTCATCTACATCACAAAGTCCATTGAGTTTAAAGACAAATTGGACATTTAAAATTGCAATCTAAACCAACAATCAAAAGGAGTGAGTAGAAAAAGCATTTTGGATCAAAGCTGCCCCAAAACAAGGCAAAAAAAATGCATTTTGTCCCTGTGTAAATCGATTGAACTATTGTGTAAATCGATTTACACAGTACATTTTTCAAAAATCTGCGTGAAATTGCTTCTGTGCAAATTGATTGCACACAGAAGCAATAGCAAAAACAGCATTTTAAAAGGCCAAATTTTTGTTCAAACTTTCCATCAAACACCTTATGATCATGGATCCAATTGAGCATGAAAATTCCATCAAATTATGAGAAAATAACACCATTGGAATCACAAAATAATGCTCAATGAATCAATCCCAAAGATCACCAAGAGATCACATTGTGAAAGATGAATTATCCAACTTACCAAAGGTAGATCTAGAGAATTATCAAAACAACTTCAAGAATTTTCTTCAATTCAACCACAAGAATCAATTGACCAAGATTGGATGTAGAGAATTGATGGATAAAAAGTGTTTGGATGAAGGTTTAGCTCAAAGATTAGTAAGCTTCAATGCAAAGCTTACTAACTTTTTGAAAATGGAGCTTTGAGTGAATTTGGTAGATGGAGAGAATTGAGAGATTTTTTAGCAAGGTGGATTTGGCTATCAAAAGCTTGAAATTTGAATGAAATGAGGGCTCTATTTATAGAGTTTAGGATTGGGATTAGTGGTAATTTGGTAATTGATTCTTGGAGCCAAAATTTGAATTAATGACAATTCTTTAAAAAATTAGAGGAAAATTGGAGCCAAAATTTGAACAAGCTTGAAAATGCTGATTTTTTCAAATTTTCACGCTGTACAATCGATTGCACTATAGTGCAAATCGATTTGCACAGTGTATTTTTTTCAAATATTATGAAAAATTCACTTTGTGCAATCGATTGCACTCTAGGAGCAATCGATTGTACAGTGAAAAAAATGAAATTTTTTTAATTCTTTTTCTTTGCAAATAGAGATTTTAGGTAAATAATACCGGAAAACCTTATTTGCCATATGCTTCGACTCGGTACCTACAAAGCACAAATATGCAAAGACAAAGACAAATATTTTTTGTATTTTGATTAGAAGTTAGTCAACAACACAAGAGAAAACTTAAAGATAGGATTCAAATGTGATTAATGAAGCTATTTATTAATGATTGTGACTGAATGACAAAATATGGTATGAAAGTGCGACTGAAAAAAGTTAGGGGCAAAATTTAGGGTACAACAGTTGCCCCTATTTAATTATCTTTTATCCAGATAGGCGGAAAGTAATTAAATACAAACATACCTGAATTTTGTCCCTGATGCGATGAGATGATAGCATATTGTTGTACCCCAAAATTTGCCCTCTCATGTTTCCCAAAGTCTTCCCCCTGCATGATTGATCACAAACTCTTGCCTAAGAAAAAAAAATTTGAGTGGTGCCTTAAGTACATTTCGATTGGCATTCTGAAAGACTCTTCGATTGGTGTTCTGAAGGAGCCTTTCGATTGGCATTTTGTCAAAGCATTTCGATTGGCATTCTGAAATACCCTTCGATTGGTGTTCTGAAGGAGCCTTTCGATTGGCATTTTGTCAAAGCATTTCGATTGGCATCATGGACAAGCATTTCGATTGGCATTCTGAAAGACCCTTCGATTGGTGTTCTGAAGGAGCCTTTCGATTGGCATTTTGTCAAAGCATTTCGATTGGCATCATGGACAAGCATTTCGATTGGCATTCTGAAAGACCATTCGATTGGTGTTCTGAAGGAGCCTTTCGATTGGCATTTTGTCAAGCTCTTCGATTGGCATTATGGACAAGCATTTCGATTGGTATTCTGAAGGAGCCTTTCGATTGGCATTTTGTCAAGCTCTTCGATTAGCATTATGGACAAGTACTTCGATTGGCATTATAACAGTGTCCTTCGATTGGAATTCCAAAAAGGTCCATTCGAAGAAGCATTCAAAGGGTCCATTCGAAGAAGCTTTCGAAGAGCATTCGAAGGAGGCCATCAGCTTATTCGAAAGGGAGCATTCGAAGGTGTTGTACACCAAAATTTTCCCTCTCATTTCATCAACATTTTCTCACCACAAGACTCTTGGAACTCAAGATCAAGTTAGGGTTTGCTCTGCTCAAGACCCCTCCTTGCACTGTTGACTTAAATTAGGGTTTGAGTTTGCACAAAGATGTTTTGACAGTTGGACAGTTGACCTAGAAATCAACTGTATTGGGGAAAAAGTCAACTGTGGCCAATTGACAGTCAAACTTCATGATTTTTGACCCACATCAACATTTTGAACTCCTATGAACCATTTGATCAAGTTTGGATCACAAATTCCACAAGAAATTTGATCAGATCACCAAAAGGGCAAAATGGTCATTTTTAGGGTTTTGACTGCACAAAGGCAATTTTTGACTGTTTGACCTAACCAATTGCAAACCAAGCTCACATATGGACTCAAGAACTCAATGGCATTGTCTTGATCCATTCAACAAGTTCAAAAGGTCTCAAATACACAGGATTGACAGATGAATTTTCCAGTCAACTGATCAAAACTTGACTGTATACTGAAAAGTCAAGTGCCAAGATTCATTTTTCATCAAGACATGTCAAATTATGAAACTTTTTCATCAAGAAATCCAAAATTTCAAATTAGGGTTTAAAATGAAGAAATTTCATAACTTAGAAATTTTCTAAGTTATGAAATTCCCTTATTTTTCCCTAACTTTGTCCCATTTTTTCATCAAGATACAAATGGATTCAAACAAAACTAAAAACATGAAAGTTGTAGTCCATTACAAAATCTACAACTTTTATTCACAAAGTTTTCTCAAAGGAAGCTTGTAGCTCAAGTTATGATTTTTGGAACAAGGGTGTAAAACATTTTTAACTTAGAAAATTTTTGACCTATTCTAAGCAGGATTTTTGTCCAACTTCTTGGCCATTTTTCACATGCTTCCACTTTGAGTTTCAATTTGCATTACAAAGATGGATTGTAGTACACATTTCAAGCTTTCCAAATTGTCCAAGAAATCATCAAACACCCTTGTGGTTAGGGAGAATCGAATTTGCAAAGTTGGGCAAAATTCACTTTTGTTCATGGCCAAAGCTTGTTCATAACATTGGCATTTTCAAGTCAGCAGGGTTTGTGATAGTTTGCAGGCCTCTAAACCTCTTCACACTCAATAATTAAATGCCTAACCTTTGTGTTCAAGCATTGTTTTATGCATTTAGTCATTACACAAAGAATTAATCTTTAAATGGAAAAAGTAAATTTTCCATTTTGGAAAAGATGCACTTTATGTCAAATACCATATCCAAGAGGTACAAGCCAGATCTTCGAGGCACAAGTTTGTAGACAAATCCCAATGATCAAGAGAGAGTGCTGCAGCATGCTTGAGAGCCTTGTACAGGCCTATAACCCAACTTGAACCTTCTTACTTCAAAAAGAAGAAAGCTTGCCAAAACTCTCAATCTCTCATTCCTGTCAACACAGCCAAACACAAACTTTGCAAACATCTTTCATACATCCAAGCAAGCCTAAAGCACTACTGAACCACCTCCCAAACCTCCTCATTCATAAAAACACCCTCTTGCTGCAGAAACAGGGCATCTGTTGCAGTTTGACTTCCACAATCCATTCCACTCGTGCACTTTGGCCAAAAAGAGTTCAAACATGTTCCATATCATCCACTGAAGCTATCCCAAGCATTGAACTCAAGCTGTAACACCCATAACCACGTTTGCCATTTTTATTTTCAAGCTGGGCAGGTTGACTTCCATAGCACGATTCAGTTGATTTTATAGCAAGCTAGGAGTTGGAGAAGCATCCTTGGACTTCAGGCAAGCTGTACAAAAGCTCAAAATCCATTGGAAGTTGTTACATTGTTCTGTTCAAGTCAAGATGAAACAGGTAAAAACATGAACTTCTATCTCTCTATCCAGGCATGATTAAGCTTAGGTTTGTGAAGAAAACATGTTCTACTCATAGCCCTGAAGCCATCCATGTATTTACTTTTCATTTATTTTATGTGTGCTGTGAGAATTTTGGCCATGAACATTGAATAAAAATTAGGTCAGAAATTGGGGATGAAGAAATTCTCCCTCGTTTCTTAGAGTTAGGTCAAGTGTTTTATATGTCTGAATTCGTCTCTTGATGCTCTATAATGTTTGTGTTATGAGTTTTTGTTAAAAGTCAAAGAATCAGGAGTTTGAATGAAGCATGGAACGCGCGCGTTTTTCTGTTTGAACATTGCTGAAGGTTGAAGACAAAGCTGGCTTGGGCTGGGCCTGAGTCAGCTTGCTGCTTGCACCCCTTTTTTCCAATTTACACCCCCTTGGCCCATTGTGTGATATATTGATCATTTTTGATTTTTTTCTTTTTGATTCTGACTTATTATTTTTTGCTCAAATATAAAAAAATATCAAAAATATTTTTCCACCCTTTTTTGCATTTATTTGGCATTTATTTGTTTTATTTAATATATATATGTAAATAAATATAAAAACCTTTTATTTAAAACACTAGAAAATAATATAAAAATATTTTTTTAGTTATTATTTATTGTTTACATTTTGAAAACATTTTCTAAAATATACTTTTTTTTTGTAAATAATTAATATTTTATTTTTGTACATATTTAACTTATTAAATATATATAAATATACTTATAGATATTTTATTAAATATTTAGGACAAAAATATGAAAATAATACATTTTTATTTTTATTAGTATATGACACTAAAAAATACTTTTTTTTTACAATATACTTCTTTTTTTATTTTTGTATAAATAAATATATAAATATTGTATATAATTAATAAATAAACACTATTTGTTTAAAAACTAGGGTTTTGCCCTAAACCATAAAAATATTCAAAATTTGACCTTTTTATTTTTGTTTATATTTCACATTGAAAAATACTTTCTCATACATAAAAAATCCTTTTTGTGCATAATACATTTTTGCATATTTATTATATTTGTTTAAATATTGTACAATTTGATATTTGTATATTCAATATGGATGTAATAGTTTTAGATTTAATTTCTTGCTAAATATACCCTCATTCAAACATTTGTACCCTCATCCCCATAATTATGTTGTAATAATTTAGAACTTTAAATTTCCGCATTTAAAAGCTTTCAAATTATGCCATGATAGACCTAGGGTTTGTATGCAAATAAAATAACAAATAGATTGACTAATACAAAGACAAAAAAGCATGAAAATGGACAACACAATGCACACTTGCACCCCTAGGGTTACTCCACTTGTTGCCTTCAAAAATGGGCCATGCTTGCATGTTGAGTTCTTTGGCAAAACAAAACAAATCAAATGATCATAGTCCCTCGATGACGCTTTCGAAGTTGCCTAAACAAAATGATCATAGTCCCTCAAGCAAATTGCCAAAATACTTGACACTATTGCATTCATGGTCTAAAACGATGACCCGCGCCCGTCCCATTAACATCCTAACACAAGATTGTCCACCAAATACAATGGTGGAACAATACTGTTAAAAGGATTAAAACATAGGAAAGATCTTTGAGAAATTTAGGGTAGATAGCTCTTAGTTACTTGATCAAACTTGCAAAACACACTTGCCTACTTTCAAAACACACATCTCCACACAACTTTCAAAAACAACTTCCAAAAAACATTGAAACATCTTTTCAAAAAGACAAACACCTTTGTAAAACATTCGAGTAAAGAATTGTTACAACGGTTGCCTAGACAAGGCATCTTTTTCAAAACATTTTCAAAACCACACACAAAGCACCATTTCAAACAATTGAAAAGCAAAGGCAAGTGATCTAAGCAAGTAACTAAGAGCCCATGGATAACCATGGATAGAAAGGGTGCTAATACCTTCCCTTTCTATAATCTACTCCCCGAACCCAAGAAAACATCTCAAAGGTTTTTCCTGTGCTTTTTAACCTTTCCTTAGGATAAAATAAAAAGTCGGTGACGACTCTTGCTAAACCGAAACATTTGCGAAAATAAATGCAAAACCTCAAGTCAGTTCTCCCACCGTATCACAGAACTGGCGACTCTGCTGGGGAAAATTTTAAAAGTTGAGTAACCTTAGGGCTTAGATCACCCTTTTGCATTACTAATTGTTTGCTTTGATTGCTTTACATTTTGGTTCTCTTGTTTGGGCTTGAAATCCTACACCCGGATTTAGGAAACATTCATAGATAGCAATACATTGTGGAAACTGTGCGGGGTATACCGACACGGTTGAAGCAATAGCTATATTAGTGCCACATATTTGTGAGTACCGGTAACCCTTGAGTTCAATCAAGGAGAGTACGAGGCCGCTGAGTGATGTCACCAAGCACTAATGACCTAGAACCTTACTTGACCATCTTGGCCTTTCATTAGGGGTAGTGAGATGACCGGCTTTGGTGCAGTCCGAAGTTGGTAGATACTCGATACTACACTCATTGAGGGTTGTTTTCTTGGAATATTTTGGTCGCTAGTTAAGTGGCTAAACCAAAACAATGAACATGGAAAACAATCCAATGATATTGAGCTCCTTAGAACCCGGTTACTATTTATAGGACAGGTTTTTAAGCCAACTACACTCAAGAGGGTACTTACCTATGAAACCCCATGCAAGCCTGAAACTAGGGTTTTTGTGTGATTTGCTTGTACATGTGTTTGTGCATACATCATGAACATCATAAAGCATCATATGCATCCACTATCCATTTCAAGGGTTTGGATCTTCATCTTTGTTCTTGTTTTGTAGGTCATGGAAATTCTTCGCAGGAAAACTATCCAAGTCAACCTTGTGAGAATCCCTCCTCAACTCAAGGAGCTTACATCCAGAATTCCAGAAAGCTCTCTCTTCAGTGAAAGACATGGTAGACTGCTCAACCTAGTCAACACCAACATTGAAGAAGACATGGTGAAAGTGCTGTTCCAATTCTTTGACCCCCTTCACCACTGTTTCACATTCCCCGACTACCAATTGGTGCCTACTTTGGAGGAATTTTCTCAACTCCTGAGAATTCCTATTCTTAATCAACTACCCTACAACGGTACGGAGAAAGAACCAAAGCCTGAAGATGTTGCTCAAGCACTACACTTGCAACCATCTGACATCAAGGGGCATTGGGAGACTAGAAGTGGTGTCAAAGGCTTCTTGGCAAAATTCTTGTTTGAGAAGGAACAAGAGTGTTGGAATTCTTTGGATCTGCAAGCCTTTGAAGAGATTGTGGCACTCCTCATTTATGGGTTGGTCTTGTTCCCAAATCCTGAACAACTTATAGATGTCAACGCCGTCAAGATCTTCTTATCCAGGAATCCAATACCTATATTGCTTGGGGACATCCTCCACTCATTTTACACACGAACAATGAGGAAGAAAGGTGTTCTCATGTGTTGTACCCCTCTCCTTGCAAGGTGGTTTATTTCTCACCTTCCACAATCTGTTTTGAAGAATGAGCGAGGCTTAAGGTGGTCACAACGATTGATGACCCTCACACATTCTGATGTACATTGGTGTTCTCGGTCCAGAGAAAATGTCATCATCGTCGATCATTGTGGTGAGTTCCCTAATGTTCCATTACTTGGCATTAGGGGAGGCATTACCTACAACCCTTGTCTAGCTTTGAGACAATTTGGATATGCACGGAGAGATGACCCTCATAACATGTTAATTCCTGACCTAGTTTTTGACTTCGACAACGATGCGCAAGGACTTCGCCAAAGATTCATCAGAGCTTGGAGGATGCCTAACAAGGTAGATAGCAAGACACTGGGGCACAAGAACTCCATCCCTCTTGAGCCTTATCTCAAGTGGGTACGAACCCGCACCCAGAGCCTTATGATGCCTTACCCTCACATTCTACCTTTGATTAAAGAGCTTGTTAAGGAAGGAGAGGTTCCCTACACCATCCTATATCCTGACATGCCAACATCATGGGAGGAAATGCAAAAGAGTTGGATCCAACTCAAGGAGGAACGGAATACTTTCGAAGCCAGCTTCTACGCCAGTGAGAAGAAGGTTTTGGAGCTTACCCGCCGACTTCACGAGGAGGAGACCCTCAACACTTACATCGCACCAAAAAGGATGCGCAACGTCTTTTTACCTTAAGAAGTTTTTGTAATATTTGGCCCATGGGGCATTTATGTACTGACAAAATGTCTTCTTATTAATATGACGTGTATTCTTTTTGTCTGCAACAATTTTGAATTTCTAAATCCTTGAATGCATTGCATGAATAAACATATCATTCATCATATGCATAAACAGGTCTTCACACCAGATTTCCTTATCTTTCTGCTGTTTATTACAGTAAGATGGATCTTGAACAGACGGTCAAAGATCTGCAGTCACAAAACTCGCAGTTTCAACTACTCCTTATGACCTTGGCAAAGGGTCAGGAGGATCTAAAAGCACTGTTGGGGAACAAAGAGCAAGAAAAAGGAAAAAAGAAGAAGAAAAGAGTTGGGGTAGCTACACTGGGAAGAAGATTTGAGAATGAAGCAAGGAGAGTTCTTGAATTCCCCTCCACATCTGATAAGGGGACCGGTAAAGGAAAAGGAGCTGCATTACCTTCTGAGTCCGAGGCTGAAGAGGAAGAAGTTGAGGAAGATGAAGATTACTCAGAGCAGCAATACCCGCCAGCGGACGACAAATACAAAAATCTAGAGGATAGACTAGCAGCTATGGAGCTGCAAAGGGTTCCCGGGTTAGATTTTGAAGAATTGGGATTGATTGCTGGGATTGTGATCCCTCCAAAGTTTAAGGTGCCAATTTTTGCAAAATACGACGGTCTGCCTTGCCCGAAGATGCACCTGAGGTCATATGTCAGAAGAATTCAACCTCATACATCTGACAGAAATCTTTGGGTACACTTCTTCCAGGACAGCCTGTCCGGTACACAGCTAGACTGGTTTTACCAGCTTGAGAGGTCAGAAGTGCATAACTGGGAAGACTTGGCAACTGTCTTTTATCGTCAGTATCAATATAACGTTGACTTGGCGCCAACCCGTACTCAGCTACAAAGTATGGGGATGGCCTCAAATGAGGGATTCAAAGAATACGCCCAGAAATGGCGTGACTTGGCCGAAAGAGTGCAGCCACCTCTTTCAGATAGGGAACTAGTTGATATGTTCTTGGGGACCCTATCTGGCCCTTTCTTCAACCATTTGATCGGGAGCTCTTCCGCAGGGTTTACTGAATTGATCCTGACTGGCGAGCGGGTGGAAGCTGGTATTAAGAGCGGGAAGATTCAAAGGGATGCCTCTGCATCCACAACTACCAAGAAACCATTCCCGGCAAAGAAGGAAGCAGCTGTTATATACTCTCAGAAAATATTGGGAAGAACGGAGCGTCGGCCGACTGTAGGGGCCGTGATGATACAAAATTCGTCAAATGATCAGCCTCATAACAATCAGTCCAGACCAAATCAGCAACGGGTAGAACGGCCACAACGGCAGTTCACCCGCATCAACATGACGCCTGCACAAGTTCTTCCCCATTTGTTGAAGTTGAATCTCACCAATATTAGAGAAGCGCCAAAGATTGTGAATACCGCTTCCCCACACTATCATACCAATGCTAAATGTACCTATCATTCTGACAGCGCCGGGCATGACACCAACGATTGCTGGGCGCTTAAGAATAAAATTCAAGATTTAATAGATGCAAAAGAGGTTGAGTTCGACGCCCCGGAGAATCCGAATGTGATCTCTGCTCCGATGCCAAAGCATGGTCGCAATGTCCATGCTATTGAAGAAGATCTGTATGTTGATGTTGTTGATGATCTGGTAACTCCACTACTAACAATCAAGTTGAATCTGTTGAAGGCTGGGATTTTCCCAGGTTGTAAAGAAGATTGCTATTTTTGTCACTCCCTACCGATCGATTGTCCACTGCTGAAGATAGGCATCCAACGCCTAATGGACAACCAACAAATTCTTTTCGAAAAGATTCCTGTTACTCCAACCCCTATCAATGAAGTTTCAATAATCACCATTTCCTCCAATCTTTCCAAGGTCCCCAAAAGGCCTGTTAAGATTACATCAGTTCCGAAGATTGCACCTCTGAAAATAACCATGCCTGGGCCTGTCCCCTACAAATCTGACAAATCGATACCGTGGAATTATGGTGGAGAAATCTACTACCACGGTGTTAAACAAATTGAGATAACTGAAGAGAGCTCTGACGAAGAAAATGCCGACATTGGAAACATTGCCGGTACGAGCAAGATTACCCGAAGTGGGAGAATTTTCTCTCCAGAGATTGCCCCTCCAAAGGCAATCTTTGGACCCTCAGCTGCTGCCAAGGTTACTCCTGCACCGATAAAACTTTCTGCAAGAACTCCGTTGATTTAAGAAGCTGTTATTCCTGTGGTTGTCCCTCCTACTTCTGTTGATAAGGGGAAAGGGATCCAAGAAGAGCACGTCAGGATGAGGGCTCAACCCTTGGTCATCCCCGAAACCTCTAAGAAAGAAATTGAGGAGATTCTGAAAATAATTAAGAAGAGTGATTATGACGTGGTGGAGCAACTGGGGAAAACTCCCTCGAAGATATCCATGTTAGCATTGTTTCTTTGTTCGGAGGCTCATGCCAAAGCTTTGATAAGGTTTTTGAAGACAGCCCATGTGCCCCAAGAAACCTCGGCCGATCAATTCCAGGATTGTGTAGCCAGCCTTACCGCCGACAACGGCCTGGGTTTCTTTAATGCTAACCTGACTCCGAAGGGAAGAAAGCACAATGATGCATTGCATGTGTCAGTTGAATGCCGAGGAACTACTCTCGCCCATGTCTTGGTCGACACTGGTTCTTCTCTAAATGTGCTGCCTAAGAAGGCTCTCGACCGGTTGGATTGTGAAGGCTTGGAGCTGAAACCAAGTAATATCATTGTCAGGGCCTTTGACGGGTCTAAGAGAATAGTGCATGGGGAGGTCGACATTCCCATCAAGGTAGGCACTGAAGTGTTCCACTCAACTTTCTATGTGATGGACATCCGTCCGTCATACTCTTGCTTGCTAGGGAGGCCATGGATACATAATGCTGGGGCAGTCACCTCTTCTCTACATCAGATGCTGAAATACCCTTTTAAGGGAAAGATCATAATTGTACACGGTGAAGAGGAGTACATGATCAGTCATCTGAACTCCTTTAGGTATGTGGAAGTGGAGGGAGAATTCATCGAAACACCGTTCCAACACTTCGAGGAAATTGCTCCCGAGGTTGCAGTAGCGAAGGCAGTAGCTGAGGTACCCAAGCAGGTGGCCAGGATGGCATCTCTGAAAGACGCAAAGGCTGCAATGAAGGACGGGAAGAGCTCAACATGGGGTCAGTTTCCTGACTTTCCCCACAAGACAGACAAGTTTGGGTTGGGATTTACTGCTGCGGGGTAAAAAGCTATGCGTCGCTCAAAAATTGAAAAGACACCCATCAAGATTTCTCCTCATGGAATCAATGCTTTGGAAGACGAAGACGAAGAGGCCAACATTGAAGATTGGATCTTCCCAACCATTGAAGGGGGACTACACAACTGGGAGGCGAAAGACTTCGTTCCCATTACTTTCATTAATCAGTAATTTATCTTTCGAACATTTCCTGTTGGTCTGTAATAATTACTTTTAAAACAATCTGCACACTTTTTTTCACCTCATGCCTTGCCCGGGGCATGTAGGTCCATTTGTAAGGGTTTTGATTCTCTTCATATTCATATGCCATGTTTAATGAATCATTGGATGTTTTTCATTTATAAACTGCTGTGCTCATTTTCTTTCCTGTTGCATTTTTGTTTGTTTAAGGATGGCTATCCCTTACACACACCCACACTCACAAATGCAGGTACCCATCCACTCCGGATTCTATGGGTGACTATTCTGCTGTATCCTTCAATAACTCTGAAGATTTGGTCAACCAGGCTGAATACGAAGATGACGAAGATTGTGAAGTACCAGGAGAGCTAGCCAGACTTCTACAACAAGAAGAGAGGGCCATATTGCCTCATGAAGAGTTGTTGGAAACAATCAACTTAGGAACAGAGGAAGACAGGAAAGAAGTACAAGTGGGTTCCAATCTGGAACCAAGTGTCAAGGGGCGCTTAATACAGCTGTTGAATGAATATGTTGAAATCTTCGCCTGGTCTTATGAAGACATGCCGGGTTTAGACACATATATCGTGGTTCACCGTCTCCCTACAAGAGAGGATTGTCCACCGATCAAGCAAAAAGTCCGCCGAATGAGGCCCGATATGTCTGAGAAGATTAAAGCTGAAGTAATGAAGCAATTCAACGCTGGCTTTCTGGCTGTTACATCCTATCCACAATGGGTTGCTAACATTGTGCCAGTACCTAAAAAAGACGGCAAGGTCAGAATGCGTGTGGACTACCGGGATTTGAACAGGGCTAGCCCTAAAGATGATTTTCCGCTACCGCATATCGACATTTTGATTGACAACACAGCTCAGCACAAGGTGTTTTCCTTCATGGACAGATTCTCGGGCTACAACCAGATCAAAATGGCCCCCGAGGACATGGAGAAAACAACCTTTGTTACACAATGGGGTACCTTCTGCTACAAGGTGATGTCGTTCGGACTGAAGAACGCAGGGGCAACTTATCAACGCGCCATGGTAGCTTTGTTTCATGATATGATACATCATGAGATCGAAGTTTACGTAGACGATATGATAGCTCGATCACAAACAGAGGAGGAACACCTTGAACATCTGCAAAAGCTGTTTTCCAGGTTGAAGGAGTACAAACTCAGGCTGAATCCAAGTAAGTGCACTTTTGGAGTTAAGTCTGGTAAACTTCTAGGGTTTATTGTCAGCAACAAAGGCATTGAGGTCGATCCAACAAAAGTGAAAGCAATACAAGAAATTCCTGCTCCCTGTACTGAAAAGGAGGTTAGAGGGTTCTTGGGACGCTTGAACTATATTGCCAGATTCATCTCTCATCTGACGTCTACCTGTGAGCCAATTTTCAAACTATTGAAGAAAGATCAGGTAGTCGAATGGAACGACGATTGCCAAGCTGCTTTTGATAAGATCAAGGAGTATTTGCTAGAACCTCCTATTCTGATGCCACCCGTCGAAGGAAGGCCGCTGATCATGTATCTGACTGTTTTGGATAACTCAATAGGGTGCGTACTGGGCCAGCATGACGAGTCTGGTCGAAAAGAGCATGCCATTTATTACCTTAGCAAAAAGTTTACCGACTGTGAGACTCGCTACTCACTGCTCGAGAAAACTTGTTGCGCTTTGGTATGGGCTGCTCGCCGACTAAGGCAGTATATGTTGACTCATACCACTTTGCTGACTTCCAAAATGGACCCAATCAAGTATATCTTCGAGAAGCCTGCTTTATCTGGAAGAATCGCTAGATGGTAGATGATCCTGACTGATTATGACATCCAGTATACTACCCAAAAAGCTATAAAAGGGAGTGTACTAGTTGACCATCTAGCGCATCAAGCTATCGAAGATTATCAACCCATGAGATTCGACTTCCCAGACGAGGACATCATGACATTGGACAACATTGAAGATAATGGACCGTATGACGGACCTGAAAAAGGATCCCGATGGACCCTGTACTTTGATGGTGCTTCAAATGCACTTGGAAACAGTATCGGTGCGGTACTCATTTCCCCAGAAGGTTGCCACACACCTTTCACGGCCCGACTTTGCTTCAGCTGTACCAACAACATGGCTGAATATGAAGCTTGCATCTTTGGTCTCAAGGCTGCTATAGACTTGGGGATCAAATCTTTGATCGTATTTGGGGACTCGGATTTGGTTATCAGTCAAATCAAAGAAGAGTGGGATACCAAACATCCTAATCTTATCCCATACAAAGAACATGTCCTGACATTGTTGCCTCATTTCGAGCAAATTACCTTCGAGCATTTCCCGCAAGAAGAGAATCAGCTAGCAGATGCTCTGGCTACAATGTCTTCCATGTTTAAACTCAACTGGGATAACGAGGCTCCCCAAATCACCATCGAGCGAATGGATGAACCTGCGCACTGTCATGAGATTAATACCGAAGAAGTAGTGGAACAACCCTGGTTTCACGAAATCAAAAGGTATCTCCAGACTAGAGAATATCCCGAAGGAGCTTCCTTAAATGACAAGAAGTTCCTAAGGAGATTTGCTGCCAAGTTCTTCCTAAGCAACGACATCCTCTATAAACGCAGCCATGATTGTGTTTTACTCTGATGTGTAGACAAAGCTGAAGCAGAGTTGATCATGACCGAGATACACAGTGGCACATTTGGCACCCACTTGAGCGGGCATACGATGGCTAAGAAGATTCTAAGGGCAGGCTATTACTGGTCTACCATGGAAGCTGATTGCCATCAACATTCCCGTACTTGCCACAAATGTCAAGTCTATGCTGACAAGATTCATATTCCTCCTGTTACTCTCAACGTTCTGACAGCTCCTTGGCCATTCGCAATGTGGGGCATTGACATGATCGGAGAGATCAAGCCCACGACATCCAATGGATATCGCTTCATTCTAGTCGCCATTGACTATTTTACCAAATGGGTCGAAGCAGCTTCCTTTGCCTCTGTTACTAAAAATGTGGTTGCCCGCTTCATCAAGCAAAACCTCATATGCCGGTATGGTGTCCCCGACAGGATCATTACAGACAACGGAACCAATCTGAACAATACTATGATCACCGCTTTATGCGAACAGTTCAAGATTTATCATCACAATTCATCTCCCTATCGGCCAAAGATGAACGGTGCTGTTGAAGCTGCGAACAAAAACATCAAGAAGATCATTCAGAAAATGACAGTTACCTACAAGGACTGGCATGAGATGCTACCGTTTGCTCTGCATGGATACCGTACCACGGCACATACTTCAACAGGGGCAACCCCATTTTCTTTGGTATATGGCATGGAAGTTGTCCTACCCATGGAAGTTCAGATTCCTTCTTTAAGGATTATGAAGGACTCTGGTTTAAGTGAAGACGATTGGATTCAGACCCGACTTGATCAACTCAATTTGATCGACGAGAAGCGACTCACTGCTGTTTGCCATGGTCAGACGTACCAAAAACGGATGATCAAGGCTTTCAACAAGAAAGTCAGACGTTAAGTATACCAAGTCGGAGATCTTGTAATCAAGCAGATTATCTTGCCGCAAAGTGATCCCAGGGGCAAATGGACTCCTACTTACGAAGGACCATTTGTAATCAAGAGCATCTTTTCTGGTGGTGCAATGATTCTGACCACCATGGACGGCGACGATCTGCCACACCCTGCGAACGCAGACATAGTCAAAAGATACTACGCATGAAACAACCCGACAAGTCGAAAACCCGAAAGGGCGACTTGGGCAAAAAAGGGCATCCCGGTGAACCGAAAACCCGAAAGGGCGGTTCAGGCAAAAATTAGGGATAAAACAAAAAATCTTTACACCCGGCAAGCTGAAAACCCGAAAGGGCGGCTTGGGCAAAAAAGGATTTCCCGGTGGATTGAAAACCCGAGAGGGCGGTCCAGGAAAAAGTTAGGGAATTAAAGCGTATGACTATGTCTCGTCGGATCACTTTAAAGAACAATCTCTTCATCAACAAGCTCCGAGCTTCTGATCAATCCAGTCATTGGCGGACGAAGCATTGAATGGACAAGATATTCAGAGTTGTGAAGGCTATAGCAGAATGGGAATCCCATGGAATTATTACACATAGCCATCTTTCTTTTGTATAAAATTTTCATTTTTTACGACAACATCCTCTTACTAGGATGCCTGTCCCCTTTGTACAAAGATACTCATAAAAAGTTAATACAAATACTTTTCCAAATACAGAAATTTGCCTTGTCTTCTGTTTCTTTTTCACACTTATGTTTTATTTGAGAAGCATCCAATGTTTTGTTAAACAGGCATATGCATTTGAACATAATCATTTTCTTACAAATCAAGAAAGATGGTTGCTGGTAGGTTGAAGGTACAGATAGGTATCTTGATGCCCTTTCATAGGAAATCCCCAGCAAATTTAAACTCCAAATTCCTCAATCCAGAACTTAATTCTCCAAACAAGAGTTAAACTTCAGAATCCTCAGCAGAGTAAAAGCTTTCTCAAAAATAACTTCCCCAGCTAAGAGAGCCTTCCAAGAACTTAGTTCCCCTCAGAGTTAAGTTTCAGCATCCCCAAGTGGAGCCCTAAAATCTGAAAATCCTATCCCTAGCGGAGCTAAAACTTCCAACTATCAATCCCCAACGGAACCAGACTAGTGAACCTTCTCCCCACAGAGATACTTCCCACCAGACTGAAGATTCTCAGTCTTACTTCTCCAGCATAAGTCTACCAGGTTCTGGACTCCCCAGTAGAGATCATCAGGATCCTCATTCCCCAAGTCACCAAGGACTTTCAATCCCCGGCAGAGGTCCTAAGATCCCTCAACAACTGAAGATCTTGCTCCCCAAGCAATCAGCAGTCAACAAGGATTTCTCACCCTCAGTAACCAAAGGATTCTTCTATCCCCAGCTTCGGTTATGGGTTTATTTCCCCAACATTTGTCAAGGATTTATTCTCCAAAACAAATTACATTTCAAATTGATCGGTCGTTCAAAAGTTCCTTTATCACCTGTTGGAAGTTACAGTCGTCAAAGATCAAATTCTCACAAAGTTCAAGTTATGAAGCCCGGATTTGACCGGATAGTATCTTAATCTCTACAGCATATTGTGAAGCCTGGAGTACGACCGAATAACAATGCCAGACTACCGCCAAGCTTGGATTGCGACCAGATAGTGGTATCCCCTCAAAGCAAGCTATGAAGCCCAGATTCGACCGAATAATAGTTTAATCCCCAACAAGTTTCTGTGAAGCCTGGATTACGACCAGACAGCAGTTAAGAATACTATGAAGCCTGGAGTTGACCAGATAGTGGTATATCTTCACCACAAGCCGTGAAGCCTGGATTTGACCGGATAACAGCTTAGCAAGCTATTGTGAAGCCTGGATTACGACCAGATGACAATACAAGTTTCTGTGAAGCCTGGATTACGACCAGACAGCAGTCAAGAATACTACGAAGCCTGGAGTCGACCAGATAGTGGTATATCTTCAACACAAGCCGTGAAGCCAGGATTTGATCGGATAACAGCTTAGCAAGCTATTGTGAAGCCTGGATTACGACCAGATGACAATACAAGTTTCTGTGAAGCCTGGATTATGACCAGACATCAGTCAAGAATACTACGAAGCCTGGAGTTGACCAGATAGTGGTATATCTTCAACACAAGCCGTGAAGCCTAGATTTGACCGGATAACAGCTTAGCAAGCTATTGTGAAGCCTGGACTACGACCAGATGACAATACAAGTTTCTGTGAAAGCCTGGAGATCGACCAGATAACAGTTAAGCGTTATCAGAATGAAGATTCTCATCCTTGAAGCCTCAGAAGATTGGTATACTCCCAATTTCTGACCCTTAACAGAATGAAGACTCTCGTCCTGGAATCCCCAGTAGATTGGCATACAACCCAAGCTCCTGATTCCCCAACAGCAGTCCCAGGACTTCTCATTTTCAACGATCAAAGGATTCTCAATCCCCTGCAGCAGTCAAGGATTTACTTTCCCTCGACAGCAGTCAAAGATTTTGTTATCCAGGATCCGCCTTCCTCAGCAAGACAGCTCATTAGCTTACATGCGCATTCATTACATTCATATCATGAACATGGATATAACATATATTGCATCATACATTTCATGCAACATAAATTTGTGTTTAGATAACATTTTGTCCTTTTCAGGATAAGAATAAAAGGCTATCGCTCACAATTATTCAGATACAGTTCTACACGGACTCATCATCAGGCAACCCTACACCGGTTCCTTATTCAATTTCGAGACTTCTGAAAACAGTTTACAGGTTCTCCAGACACGGATGTTAACCTATCGCTTGTTCATATTCTTCAACTTCTGAAAACAGTTTACGGATTCTCCAAACACGGATGTTAATCTATCGCTTGTTCAGACTCAACTTTTGAAAACAGTTTACGGACGCTTCCTAACATGGATGTTGATCTATTGCTTATTCAACTTCAAGACTTTTGAAAACAGTTTACGGGTTCTCCAGGCACGGATGTTAACCTATCGCTTGTTCAGATCCAAGACTTTTGAAAATAGTTTACGGATGCTTCCCAACACGGATGTTAATCTATCGCTTGTTCGGATTCAACTACTGAAAACAGTTTACGGATTCTCCAAACATGGATGTCAATCTATTGCTTATTCAGACCCCCAGTTCAGAGACGTTCCAAACATGGATACCTTTCTGATACTCACCCACTCACCAATGACATACAGTTCAACAAACATTCCATATGGCATCTTTAATCCCATCCCCGACAAGATTCTGTCACCCCTCCAGATGGCATCTTTAAGCCCATCTCCAAATGGCATCTCTAAGCCCATTCCCGCATCCATTGTTTTGACGAGTGCAAATTTACGGGCACTCTAGTGTCCAATCTCCTTTTACCTTCGAGACGCGAAAGGAAAACTTGCCAATCTAACTCTTCAGGTGCAAGAAGATTGAACAGGGGCAACTCTTGTACCCCAAAATTTGCCCTCTCATTTCATCAACATTTTCTCACCACAAGACTCTTGGAACTCAAGATCAAGTTAGGGTTTGCTCTGCTCAAGACCCCTCCTTGCACTGTTGACTTAAATTAGGGTTTGAGTTTGCACAAAGATGTTTTGACCTAAAATGTCCAAAATTACTTTCATGCTTCATGTTGGACTCACAAGTTTATCCATACCAAGTTTCAAGTCTTGACTCCAATCTTTGCCCAGTCAATTGGACAGTTGACCTAGAAATCAGCTGTATTGGGGAAAAAGTCAACTATGGCCAATTGACAGTCAAACTTCATGATTTTTGACCCACATCAACATTTTGAACTCATATGGACCATTTGATCAAGTTTGGATCACAAATTCCACAAGAAATTTGATTAGATCACCAAAAGGGCAAAATGGTCATTTTTAGGGTTTTGACTGCACAAAGGCAATTTTTGATTGTTTGACCTAACCAATGGCAAACCAAGCTCACATATGGACTCAAGAACTCAATGGCATTGTCTTGATCCATTCAACAAGTTCAAAAGGTCTCAAATGCACAGGATTGACAGATGAATTTTCCAGTCAACTGATTAAAACTTGACTGTATACTGAAAAGTCAAACTTTGACTTTTTGGTCAAAATCAAGTGCCAAGATTCATTTTTCATCAAGACATGTCAAATTATGAAACTTGTTCATCAAGAAATCCAAAATTGCAAATTAGGGTTTAAAATGAAGAAATTTCATAACTTAGAAATTTTCTAAGTTATGAAATTCCCTTATTTTCCCCTAACTTTGTCCCATTTTTTCATCAAGATACAAATGGATTCAAACAAAACTCAAAACATGAAAGTTGTAGTCCATTACAAAATCTACAACTTTGATTCACAAAGTTTTCTCAAAGGAAGCTTGTAGCTCAAGTTATGATTTTTGGAACAAGGGTGCAAAACATTTTTAACTTAGAAAAATTTTGACCTATTCTAGGCAGGATTTTTGTCCAACTTCTTGTCCATTTTTCACATGCTTCCACTTGGAGTTTCAATTTGAATTACAAAGATGGATTGTAGTACACATTCCAAGCTTTCCAAATTGTCCAAGAACTCATCAAACACCCTTGTGGTTAGGGAGAATCGAATTTGCAAAGTTGGGCAAAATTCACTTTTGTTCATGGCCAAAGCTTGTTCATAACATTGGCATTTCCAAGTCAGCAGGGTTTGTGATAGTTTGCAGGCCTCTAAATCTCTTCACACTCAATAATTAAATGCCTAACCTTTGTGTTCAAGCATTGTTTTATGCATTTAGTCATTACAAAAAGAATTAATCTTTAAATGGAAAAAGTAAATTTGCCATTTTGGAAAAGATGCACTTTATGTCAAATACCATATCCAAGAGGTACAAGCCAGATCTTTGAGGCACAAGTTTGTAGACAAATCCCAATGATCAAGAGAGAGTGCTGCAGCATGCTTGAGAGCCTTGTACAGGCCTATAACCCAACTTGAACCTTCTTACTTCAAAAAGAAGAAAGCTTGCCAAAACTCTCAATCTCTCATTCCTGTCAACACAGCCAAACACAAGCTTTGCAAACATCTTTCATACATCCAAGCAAGCCTAAAGCACGACTGAACCACCTCCCAAACCTCCTCATTCACAAAAACACCCTCTTGCTGCAGAAATAGGGCATCTGTTGCAGTTGGACTTCCACAATCCATTCCACTCGTGCACTTTGGCCAAAAAGAGTTCAAACATGTTCCATATCATCCACTGAAGCTATCCCAAGCATTGAACTCACGCTGTAACACCCATAACCACGTTTTCCATTTTTATTTTCAAGCTGGGCAGGTTGACTTCTATAGCACGATTCGGTTGATTTTATAGCAAGCTAGGAGTTGGAGAAGCATCCTTGGACTTCAGGCAAGCTGTACAAAAGCTCAAAATCCATTGGAAGTTGCTACAATGTTCTGTTCAAGTCAAGATGAAACAGGTAAAAACATGAACTTCTATCTCTCTATCCAGGCATAATTAAGCTTAGGTTTGTGAAGAAAACATGTTCTACTCATAGCCCTGAAGCCATCCATGTATTTACTTTTCATTTATTTTATGTGTGCTGTGAGAATTTTGGCCATGAACATTGAATAAAAATTAGGTCAGAAATTTGGGATGAAGAAATTCTCCCTCGTTTCTTAGAGTTAGGTCAAGTGTTTTATATGTCTGAATTCGTCTCTTGATGCTCTATAATTTTTGTATTATGAGTTTTTGTTAAAAGTCAAAGAATCAGGAGTTTGGATGAAGCATGAAACGCGCGCGTTTTTCTGTTTGAACATTGCTGAAGGTTGGAGACAAAGCTGGCTTGGGCTGGGCCTGAGTCAGCTTGCTGCTTGCACCCCTTTTTCCAATTTACACCCCCATGGCCCATTGTGTGATATATTGATCATTTTTTATTTTTTCTTTTTGATTCTGAATTATTATTTTTTGCTCAAATATAAAAAAATATCAAAAATATTTTTCCACCCTTTTTTGCATTTATTTGTTTTATTTAATATATGTATGTAAATAAATATAAAAACCTTTTATTTAAAACACTAGAAAATAATATAAAAATATTTTTTTTAGTTATTATTTATTGTTTACATTTTGAAAACATTTTCTAAAATATACTTTTTTTTGTAAATAATTAATATTTTATTTTTGTACATATTTAGCTTATTAAATATATATAAATATACTTATACATATTTTATTAAATATTTAGTACAAAAATATGAAAATAATACATTTTTATTTTTATTAGTATATGACACTAAAAAATACTTTTTTTTTACAATATACTTCTTTTTTTATTTTTGTATAAATAAATATATAAATATTGTATATAATTAATAAATAAACACTATTTGTTTAAAAACTAGGGTTTTGCCCTAAACCATAAAAATATTCAAAATTTGACCTTTTTATTTTTGTTTATATTTCACATTGAAAAATACTTTCTCATACATAAAAAATCCTTTTTGTGCATAATACATTTTTGCATATTTATTATATTTGTTTAAATATTGTACAATTTGATATTTGTATATTCAATATGGATGTAATAGTTTTAGATTTAATTTCTTGCTAAATATCACCCCATTCAAACATTTGTACCCCCATCCCCATAATTATGTTGTAATAATTTAGGACTTTAAATTTCCGCATTTAAAAGCTTTCAAATTATGCCATGATAGACCTAGGGTTTGTATGCAAATAAAATAACAAATAGCTTGACTAATACAAAGACAAAAAAGCATGAAAATGGACAACACAATGCACACTTGCACCCCTAGGGTTACTCCACTTGTTGCCTTCAAAAATGGGCCATGCTTGCATGTTGAGTTCTTTGGCAAAACAAAAACAAATCAAATGATCATAGTCCCTCGATGACGCTTTCGAAGTTGCCTAAACAAAATGATCATAGTCCCTCAAGCAAATTGCCAAAATACTTGACACAATTGCATTCATGGTCTAAAACGATGACCCGCACCCGTCCCATTAACATCCTAACACAAGATTGTCCACCAAATACAATGGTGGAACAATACTGTTAAAAGGATTAAAACATAGGAAAGATCTTTGAGAAATTTAGGGTAGATAGCTCTTAGTTACTTGATCAAACTTGCAAAACACACTTGCCTACTTTCAAAACACACATCTCCACACAACTTTCAAAAACAACTTCCAAAAAACATTGAAACATCTTTTCAAAAAGACAAACACCTTTGTAAAACATTCGAGTAAAGAATTGTTACAACGGTTGCCTAGACAAGGCATCTTTTTCAAAACATTTTCAAAACCACACACAAAGCACCATTTCAAACAATTGAAAAGCAAAGGCAAGTGATCTAAGCAAGTAACTAAGAGCCCATGGATAACCATGGATAGAAAGGGTGCTAATACCTTCCCTTTCTATAATCTACTCCCCAAACCCAAGAAAACATCTCAAAGGTTTTTCCTGTGCTTTTTAACCTTTCCTTAGGATAAAATAAAAAGTCGGTGGCGACTCTTGCTAAACCGAAACATTTGCGAAAACAAACGCAAAACCTCAAGTCAGTTCTCCCACCGTATCACAGAAGGCCAGTTATTTGTCATTTAAAATTCAAAAAGGGACATGATCCCATGTGTTTAGCCAACGTTACAAACTCTCATTCATGGCTTTCAAACATATAATTAACGTTACAAATCCTCATTCATGGCTGTCAAACACATAATCAAAGTCATTTAAACCTTTGTCTTCATGTCCCCTCCACCCCCTCTATATAAAGAAATCACAAATGTTGCAAAGGGACACGAAAATACACAGAAAAATAGAGAACTTGGAGATACGCTGCCAAAAGTCATCAGCACTTCCAGGAAGCCATACCCAATCCTTGCACAAGCCAAAGCTGCCACCCAGCGAACACCTCCACCCTCAGAACTACAAATCGAAGCACCTCTGTTTGGTAAAAAAATCTAATCTCAAACTCATTTTTAAATTCATTTTGACTGCATATTCATATTATTACTATTGTTTGTGAAAGATTTAATGTGCTACATATAAGCTACAATGCAGAGATTGTGCCGTTGCTTGGGCACAATCTGAGTTCCTCCTTCGAATCCCAGGATAAAACAAACCCAGACCCAGATTCAGCAGGTGCGAATAAGGGGGATATTCGAACCAGGGGGGTAAAATCCCCCTGGACCTTTAACATGTGTTTCGTTTTGCAGGAACTACATTCTCAGATTCCTGTTCAGAGTTTCGAAGCTCAGCAGCTTAGCTTCAAACTGGACCCAGGACATCCAGATTGAAGGACGACATATCCAGATCGAACACCATCAGAGTGCAGCCCCTCATTTACCTTCGATCCAACTTCTTCACTGGGTCGAAAGACAGCCTGCACCTCTTTCGACCCGGGCCTCCAGAACTATATTTTTTCTTGATTTGCTGCCTGGCCCATTTGTACTTTGTTTATTTTGTTTTTGTTTATTCCTTTTAGTTTGTTTTTTTTTAATCAACATAAAAATCATAAAAATAAATAACTTAGAATTAGGATTTAATTTAGTTAATTATTTTAACTTATTTTCTTCAATTTTAAAATCAGTAGACTTAGGATTTATTTGAATTCAATCCTTTTCATAAACAAAAAATGCAAAAATATTAGGCATGTTTTAGAATTAATTTTAATCAGTTTTTTTTAATTATTTAAATTTGACTTAATTGAACATTTAGCATTTTCCCAAAAAAATAAAATAAAACAACAAAAGTTCTTACTCTTAGGATTTTTCAGATTCACGCGCGTTTATTTTATTGTAACTGCTTACTGGGATGTAATAGCTTAAACTAAGACCTTTTTTACTGCTTTTATTTCCCCAATTTTTGGACATGTAAATAATCCCCCTCCCCGAAGCCTTGTAATAGCGTAGGATTTACAATTCCCGCACTTTAAATTCATGTACATATATTAACTGTTTAGATGTATGCTAACTAGGCTATGCATGACAAGATTAAACTCCTAACTTAAAATCAACAGTAGCTCACCATGACATGCAAAGATAATATAAACTGAAAATTGACACACTTGCACATGCCACTCCTAGGGTACACCTCACTTGGTTGCCTCGAGCGTGGTCATTAAGTATAGGATGTTTTAGAGGTCGTCCTTCTGTCCAAAGATCAAAGTTGCCTCGAAATGGTTGCCTCGATAAAAATGATCTAAGACATTAGGATTACCACTAAGACGTCCTAACGTTGCTTTAGTGACCACACGTCCCTAAAATCGAATTGACCACAAAACTCCAACGGCAGTGCTACCTACTCCTCAATAGTGGGATAGCACTGTCTAAAGGACATTTGCATAATTTAATTCCTTTTTGAGTAGGTAGAGGTTCTTAAGTACTTGCTTATCTTAAAAACAAAACAAAACTTTTCTCACTTACACTCTCTTCAAAAATAAAACTCTTTTCAAAAACCCACAAACACAAAGAAAAGCAAACTTTTGAAAACATAGTGAGCAAGTACCTAAGAGTCCGTGGATAACCACGGATAGAAAGGGTGCTAACACCTTCCCTTTCTATAATCTACCTCCCGAACCCGAGAAACATCTCGAAAAGGAATTTGTTTGTGCTTTTGTCCTTTCCTTGTTGGATAAAATAAAAGATGGTGGCGACTCTTGCTTACCGCGACACTTTGCAAAAACAAACGCAAACGCGAACCAACATTAAAAAACAGTCAGTTCTCGTTCCCACCGATCACAGAACTGGCGACTCTGCTGGGGATTATATTATAAGTGAGGTGTAACTTAGGATTAGATCACTTGTGTTTTCAATTGTATGCTTTGTATGCTTTTAATTTTGTGGGCTTGTATTGGAATTCTATAGATCCTAACCCGGATCTGGGGTACCCTTTTTAGGTAAGTAGCAATAAACTGAAAGGGATCTGTCCGGCGTAGACCGACACAGATGAAGCAGTAGCTACATTGGTGTGGCACCTTGGTCTGTACTGATATCCATTGTGTTGAAACGAGGAGAATATGGGTCTTCTGAGGAGTCATTAAGCACCAGCTGACCTTAGAACCTTAAATTGACCAACTTGGCCATAGAACAGTAGCAGTATGCTACACTCATTGAGACTAAACTCTCGCGATGGTTCCGGATGCAAGAAAAGGTTGCTAAGCTGGAATTATGACCGATTGAGGGTAGTCAGTGATATTGAGATCCTTTAGAACCCGGTTACTATTTTTTAGGACAGGTCTTAACCAACTGAAACTGAAAGAGGGTAGTACCTGAACTTCATGCCAGCCTGGAATCTAAGGGCTCTTTTGTGTGACTTGTATGCCTTTACCATGTTTGCCTTTTGTGAATATCTGTGGTACGCCTTTACCATGACATCATAACATCATAACATTGCATACATATTGCATAAGGACTAACCTATTTCAAAGACAAGAGGGTTTCATCTTTTCTCCGTTTTGTAGGACATCATGATGCCCATGCGAAGGAATACTATCTGGATCCACTTTGTTCAAGTACCTACTTTGCTTAAAGAGTTGGTTGTCAGGATTCCAAACACTACTTCCTTCATCAAGAGGCATGGTTCTATTCTCAGTTTAGTCACCTCAAAGTTGGACGAACAAATGATGAGCGCCTTGGTCCAGTTTTATGATCCGCTATATCATTGCTTCACCTTTCAAGACTTCCAGCTGGTTCCTACCCTGGAAGAGTTCTCTGAGTTGCTTGGTATCTCTGTTTTGGAGCAGACTCCATTTACTGGTTGGGAAAAGACTCTCAAGCCTGAAGAGATTGTTGCATCCCTTCACTTGACCAAAGAGGAGGTAATGGCCAACTGGGAGACTAGAAGTGGAGCTAAGGGTTTTCTGGCTAAGTTTCTGGTTGGCAAAGCTAATTGTTTCTGGAATGACTTAGACTTCAAAGCGTACGAGGACATTCTGGCTCTCTTGATCTATGGTCTGGTATTGTTTCCAAATCCTGACACTTTTGTTAATGCTAATGCCATAAAAATCTTCATCTCTCGGAACCCTGTACCCACTCTCTTGGGTGATATCCTTCATCAGCTCTATGCTCGTACTGCCCGAAAGCGGGGGACTTTGATGTGCTGTGCTCCTTTATTGACGAGGTGGTTTATTTCGCACCTCCCTAAGTCTGTACTGAAAAACAAAGAAGGAATAGGCTGGGCTCATAGGGTAATGTCTCTTACTAATAATGACATTATCTGGACTCTCAAAGGCTTGGATGAGGTGACTGTCATTGATCGTTGTGGAGAGTATCCTAATGTTCCATTGATCGGAACCCATGGAGGAATTTCTTATAATCCATGTTTAGCTCTCCTCCAGTTTGGAAGAGCCAGAAGAGAAGGGCCTCATGAGATGTTGATGCCTCATATCATCTTTGATTTCCAGGGAGATAGTGACGAGCTGCGTCGTAGATTCGTCAAGGCTTGGGATAGAGTTCACCAATCTGACCCACATGAGTTGGGACCAAAGACTTCTCTACCAATGGAGCCATACCTCAGATGGGTCCGCATCCGTGCCCAGAAGTTAGGTATGCCATACGAAGCTGTCAGGCCTATTACTCTTGAAGTTGCTGATAAAGACGGGGTTGTTCCAACTATTTTCCATCCTCATATGCCCACTGATATTGGCACACTGAAGAGGTCTTGGACGCAATTGCGGGAAGAACGGGATTCTTATTGGGAGAGGTTCAATGAACAAGAACAGAAGATCCAGAAGCTGACTAAGCAACTGGAGAACGAGCAGATTCTGAATGATTATATCCGCACTGAGAAGAAGAGGCCATGAGAGCATTGATGGACCTTGGATGTTTTCTTTTACAGTTTTTATTTACTTTTCAGTATTTCCATTCTTGTAAAGCCTAAGGGCAATTTGTTGAACAATTTAAATTCTGAAGTTAAATCTAATAAAGTGTGTTTCTGTTCTTGTTTACAAATTTGAATCCTGATTGTCTTTGAAATCATAAATCATACGCATTTCATCTCATGCACTTCATAAACAGGTACCCTTTTATAGGTCTCTTATCTTCTTCGCTGTTTATTTCAGTAATCATCATGTCTGCTGAAACTTCCACTGAGCAAGCTATCAAGGCCCTCCATGCCCAGAATGCCCAATTTCAAGAGTTGGTCATGAGCCTAGCTAAGGGTCAGCAGGACCTGAAGACCCTGATTTTGAAAGAGAAGAAGAAGAAGAAGAAGAAGAGGACCATTCTGTTCAACACCAGACGCAGGTTTGGAAACGGGCTGCAAAGTGAAGTTGATCTGACCACTCCATCTGGAGAGAAAGACAGTCCACAAGAAAGGAGGGCTCCTAGCCCTATGGTCTCCGACAACGAGACGGACTATGATGAAGGACAGTATCCTCCTGCTGAAGATAAGTACAAACAGCTGGAATACCGTTTAAACGCTATGGAAGTACAGAAGGTGCCCGGTCTGGACTTCGGAGACTTGGGTCTATCATCTGGGGTGGTGATTCCCCATAAGTTCAAGGCACCTGCCTTTGCCAAGTATGACGGAGCTTCCTGTCCAAAGCTGCACCTCCGGTCATATGTGAGGAAGATCAAACCTTACACTGCTGATAAGAACTTGTGGATCCATTTCTTTCAAGACAGTCTTTCAGGGACTCAGCTTGAGTGGTTCTATCAGTTGGGCGGAGCCAGTATCCGCAGCTGGGAGGATTTAGCTGCTGCGTTCTATAGGCAGTATCAATATAACTCCGACCTTGCTCCTACGCGTACCCAACTCCAGGGTATGTCAATAGGGGCGGGTGAAGGATTTAAAGAGTATGCTCAAAAATGGAGAGACCTGGCCGGAAGGGTGCAACCACCTTTGGCTGATCGTGAACTGGTTGATATGTTTCTGGGGAACCTGTCTGGTCCATTCTTTAACCATTTGATTGGAAGCTCTTCAGCCGGATTTACAGACCTCATCTTAACTGGTGAGAGGACTGAAGCGGGTATTAAAGCTGGGAAGATACAGAAGGGTGCCTCATCAGGCACCGAGAAGAAACCATTCAAGAAAGAGTCCAGTGATGTCTACAGTTCAAGAAGACAGAGTAGACCTGAACACCGCCAAGTTGTCAATGCAGTTGTTATTTCAAAACCTACTGGTGCTCCTCAGCATCACAACCAACAAAGGGACGAGAGACCTCGAAGGTAGTTCACCCGTCTCAGCATGACTTTGTCTCAGATTCTGCAACAATTGTTGAGAACCAATCTGGTGACTCTAAGGGAAGCCCCAAAGAATCCAAACACAACGTCATCAAAGTATAACCCCAACGCCCGATGTGCTTATCACTCTGAGAGCCCGGGGCATAATACAGGTGATTGTTGGAGTCTGAAAAACAAGGTTCATGACCTAATTGATGCAAAGGAGATTGAGTTCGAGGCGCCCGAGAGGCCTAATGTTGTGACTGCTCCCATACCCAAACATGGAGTAAATGTTGTATAGGAGGACTTGTTTGTAGTGTCTGTGGACGATGTTGTTACCCCTCTGATGACTATCAAGAAGAACCTGTTGCTAGCCGGTTTATTTCTGGGCTATGGTGAAAGTTGCCCTATGTGTTCTGCTTTACCTACTGGTTGCCCATCTCTGAAGTCAGGTATCCAAAACCTGATGGATAGTAAAGAGATTCTTTTTGAAAAGACGGATGTTCCACCCGTTCATTCTGAAGAAGTTTCCATCATTACCATTTTCGACAATTCTTCCAAGGCTCCCTCGAGGACACCTGTTAGAATTACATTTGTTCCAAAGACCACACCTATAATCATCACTGTTCCGGAGCCCATCCCCTATACATCTGACAAAGTTGTTCCTTAGCACTATGGGGCAGATGTTTATGTTCTTGGAGTTAAGCAAGAGTTCGGTGTTGATACCGGCGTCAGCAATGTTACAGAACCTGCTAAAGTCACCCGCAACGGTAGACTTTTCTCACCTGATATTGCTCCATCAGCCATCCGAAGACCTGTTGTCATTTAGCCTGCAAGTGTACCTGCTTCCATTCCTGATCAAGTCCCTGTTCCTACCCCTGTCGTTGAGTCATCTAACGCTCGGGGCAAAGGGATCACCACTGATATGCCTGCCCAGACGGAGGCGCCAAAGACAACCACTGTTGAAGCTTCCAAACAGGAGATGGAAGAGATTCTGAAGATTATTAAGAAGAGTGATTATAATGTAGTTGAGCAACTGGGGCAAACCCCATCCAAGATTTCTATGTTATCACTGTTGTTGTGTTCAGAGGCCCAAGCCAAGGCTCTGATTACCTTCCTGAAGACGGCCCATATGCCACAAGAGACATCAGCTGATCAATTTACCGATTGTGTGGCCAATTTAACTGCTGATAATGGTTTGGGTTTCTCCGACGCTGATCTAACTGCTAAAGGGAATAACCATAATGATGCCCTGCATGTCTCCATTGAATGCATGGGCACTACTCTTGCACATGTGTTGGTTGACACTGGTTCCTCGTTGAACGTCTTGCCCAAGAAAGCTCTAGATAGGCTGGATTGCAAAGGTTTGGAGCTAAAGCCGAGTAACATTGTTGTCCGGGCCTTTGATGGGTCTAAAAGGATTGTGCATGGCGAGGTTGATATTCCAATCAAAGTTGGTTCTCAGGTCTTCAATTCTACATTCTACGTGATGGACATTCGGCCGTCCTATTCTTGTTTGCTGGGTCGTCCATGGATCCATAAAGCTGGAGCCGTAACCTCAACGCTCCACCAGAAGTTGAAGTACCCAGTTAAAGGCAAGATTGTGACAGTTCAAGGGGAGGAGGAGTACATGGTCAGCCACCTCAACTCGTTCCAGTACGTAGAGATGGATGGGGAGTTCATTGAGACCCCATTTCAACACTTTGAAGAGGTTCCTCAAACACTGGCATCTGCTGAGACTGTGATTGAAGATTCTCCTATGAAGATGGCTTCCTTAAAGGATGCCTGGGCTGTTATTGAGAAGGGTGAGTATGCAAACTGGGGCCGACTTCCTGATTTCACTCAGAAGACTAACAAGTTCGGTTTAGGTTTCACTGCAGAAGCTCAGAGGGCTGTTCGAAGTGAAAGGATTGGAAGACCTCCTGTGTTCATCAGTAACTCGGGAGTAAATGCCATCGAAGATGACGTGGAGGTGTCTGAATTCGATAGCTGGATCTATCCTATGACCAACGGTGGACCAAGCAACTGGACGGCAAAGGACTTCATCCCTATTACTTTTATTACCCAATAATGAACTCTTTGTTTTGAATTTGTAACAGACAATATTGTAAAACTTTCTGGCCCGATGTCTTACCCGGAGCACCGTGGCTTCATTTGTGAGGGCTTTTGTATGCCATTTTCATATATCATTAATGAAAGCATTGGACGTTTTCACATTTCAAATTTTGTGCTCCTTGTCTTTCTTTATTACATATTGCAAAACAACTATTTTACACACACTCACATATACAGGTCTCCATCCACTCTGGATCTCACTGGTAACGACTCTGCTACAGCCAGTTATGACTTTGAAAATCCGATCAACTTAGCCGAAGACGAAGGTGAAGATGATTGCGAAGTGCCTAGTGAACTTGCAAGACTGCTACTCTAGGAAGAGAGGGCCATTCAGCCACATGAAGAGCTAGTAGAAACAGTGAATCTGGGTACTAAGACAGACAAAAAGGAAGTCAAGATCGGTGCAAATCTGGAGCTTAGTGTGAAACAACGGTTGATTCAGATGCTGCATGACTACGTGGAAATCTTTGCCTGGTCTTACGAAGATATGCCTGGGTTGGATACCGACATTGTGGTTCATCGCCTGCCTACCAAGGAAGATTGCCCTCCCGTAAAACAGAAGGTTCACCGTATGCGTCCAGAGATGTCTGAGAAAATCAAGGCCGAAGTTATGAAATAGTTTGACGCCGGTTTTCTAGCAGTAACTTCTTACCCTCAGTGGGTTGCCAATGTGGTTCCGGTACCGAATAAGGATGGTAAGGTCCGAATGTGTGTTGACTACAGGGATTTGAACAGGGCAAGCCCTAAGGATGACTTCCCTCTACCTCACATCGACGTTCTGGTTGACAATACTGCTCAACACAAGGTATTCTCCTTTATGGATGGTTTCTCCGGTTATAATCAAATCAAAATGGCTCCCGAAGACATGGAGAAGACCACCTTTGTTACTCAGTGGGGCACCTTTTGTTACAAGGTCATGCCTTTTGGACTGAAGAATGCTGGGGCAACATATCAGCGTGCCATGGTTGCTTTATTTTATGACATGATCCATCATGAGATTGAAGTATACGTCGACGATATGATTGCGAGGTCCCAAACTGAGGAGTAACACCTTGACCATCTACAAAAGCTGTTTGACAGGTTGAAGTTGTACAAGTTGAGATTGAACCCAAACAAATGCACCTTCGAGGTGAGGTCTGGCAAACTGCTAGGTTTCGTCGTGAGCGACAAAGGTATTCAAGTGGACCCTGCCAAGGTGAAAGCCATACAAGAGATGCCAGCTCCCAAGACAAAGAAAGAGGTCAGAGGATTTCTAGGACGTCTGAACTACATTGCCCGATTCATCTCACACCTAACTGCTACTTGTGAGCCAATCTTCAAACTGCTGAAGAAAGATCAAGTGGTACGTTGGAACGATGAATGCCAGGCCGCTTTCGAAAGAATTAAAGAGTATCTCCAGGAGCCACCCATCCTGATGCCACCAGTGGAAGGGAGACCTCTAATCTTATACTTGACAGTACTTGACAACTCAATGGGGTGTGTGTTGGGGCAGCATGACGAGTCTGGCGGAAAAGAGCATGCTATTTATTACCTTAGCAAAAAGTTTACCGACTGTGAGACCCGATACTCACTGCTCGAGAAAACTTGCTGCGCTTTGGCATGGGCTGCTCTCCGGCTGAGACAGTATATGTTGACTCACACTACTCTATTGATTTCAAAGATGGATCCAATCAAGTATATCTTCGAAAAGCCTGCCTTGTCCGAAAGAATAGCAAGATGGAAGATGATCTTGACTGAGTATGACATCCAGTACACAGCTCAAAAATCAATCAAGGGAAGTGTATTGGAAGACCATTTGGCACATCAGGCAGTGGATGATTACCAGTCTATGAACTTTGAATTCCCGGACGAGAATATCATGTTGATAACTGATTGTGAGATACCTGGACCGGATGAAGGACCGAAGGAAGGATCCCGATGGTCTATGCATTTTGATGGAGCTTCGAACGCTTTGGGCAACGACATTGGCATTGTGATCATATCTCCTAAAGGCTCTCATACTCCATTTACCGCCCGACTATGTTTCAACTGCACCAACAATATGGCAGAGTATGAAGCATGTATCATGGGTCTCCGAGCTGCAATTGACCTAAGGATTAAGTTTCTGAGTGTCTTCGAAGATTCCGCCCTCGTGATCAGTCAGATCAAAGGAGAGTGGGATATGAAACACACAAATCTTATTCCTTACAAGGAGTATGTCCTGACGTTGCTTCCCCACTTCGAGGAGATAACCTTTGAAAATTTCCCAAGAGAGGAGAATCAGTTGGCGGACGCGTTAGCTACGATGTCTCCTATGTTCAAAGTCAAATGGGACAACGAGGCTCCCCGGATCATTATTTAGAAGTTGGATGAGCCTGCACATTGCTGTGATCTTGAGACCGAAGAGGTAACAGAAAAGCCTTGGTATCATGAAGTGAAGAAGTACCTGGAAACTCAAGAATACCCCGAGGGTGCATCTGTTAATGACAAGAAGTTTCTGAGAAAGTTCGCGACAAAGTTCTTCATCAGTAATGGCATTCTTTACAAACGTAACCATGATTCAACCTTACTACGTTGTATGGATAAAATTGAAGCAGAAAGGATCATGGCAGAGCTGCATGAAGGTACTTTCAGAACTAATTCCAGTGGACATACCATGGAAAAGAAAATCCTTCGGGCAGGATATTACTGGTCCACAATGGAAGCCGACTGTTATCAGCATTCTCGGACATTTCATAAATGCCAGGTCTATGCTGATAAGGTGCACACACCTCCAGTTCCTCTGAATGTTTTGATAGCACCTTGGCCTTTTGCAATGTGGGGCATTGATATGATCGACGAGATCAGACCTATGGCATCCAACGGGCATCGTTTCATCCTGGTAGCGATTGATTACTTTACGAAGTGGGTTGAAGTAGCTTCCTTTGCTACGGTAACCAAGAACGTCGTGGCACGATTCATTCGGCACAACCTGATCTGTTGATACGGTGTACCAGAGAGGATCATTATGGACAATGGTACCAATCTTAACAACAAGATGATCACTGAGCTCTGCGAACAATTCAAGATACAGCATCATAACTCTTCTCCCTACCGGCCGAAGATGAATGGGGCTGTAGAAGCAGCTAATAAGAACATTAAGAAGATTGTGCAGAAGATGACAGTGACATACAAAGACTAGCATGAAGGCAGTCTTGCCCATTGAAGTTCAGATACCCTCTCTTCGGATCATGAAGGATGCAGGTTTGAGTGAAGACGACTGGATTCAGACCCGGCTTGATCAATTGAATCTAATCGATGAAAAGAGACTTACTGCTATTTGTCATGGTCAGACGTACCCAAAAACGAATGATCAAGGCATTTAACAAGAAAGTCATACGACAAGAGTATCAAGTTGGGAACCTGGTAATCAATCGTATCATTCTACCTCAAGGTGATCCCAGGGGCAAATGGAACCCTACTTACGAAGGGCCATTTGTGGTTAAGAAAATCTTCTCAGGAGGAGCGATGATTTTAACCACCATGGATGGTGACGACCTTCCTCACCCCGTCAATGCAGACATAGTAAAAAGATACTACGCATAATCAAAGACCCGCTAGGTTGACTGGCCTAAGCAAAAATAAGGGCTTCCCGGCGAACCAAAAGGGTTCGGGCAAAAATAAGGGATGAAAAATAAAAAAAAATTGTACACCCGGCAAGTCGAAAACCTGAAAAGGCGGCTTGGGCAAAAATGGGTATCCCGATGGACTGAAAACCCGAAAGGGTGGTACAGGCAGAAGTTAGGGATAAGCGTCACACTATGTCTCATTGGATCACCCTGCATCCAGACTTCGGTATCAACTATCAGGCTCGGACGACACCAATCAATCATATTCATCTACAACTAAGCAGCAAAGTGATGAGACGCTTGAAGATATAAAGGCAATAGCAGAGTTGGAACCCAGTGGGACTATTCACATAGCTGTTTTGTTTTTCACAAAGTGTATAAATTCTATTTGTTCGGCGGCATTCTCTTACTAGGACGTCAGCCTCTTGTACAAAACGCCTATTTACAGGCCAAAACTTCAAAAATCAATACAAATTCATTTTCATACAAATTTCAAACTGTTTTCCCTTTATCTGTTTTGTTTTGCAAGGAACGTCCAATGTTCATTTTTGATATATGCATTTGACATTAATTACTGCTCATAAATATTTACATGCGAAACAAAGGACTAATTACGGGTGATATTAGAAACAGGGGCAATAAGATTTGTCCGAGCTGTCTAGTTGCTCTGTCCACCAAGGTACCGAGGTATATTCAGCTGAAGAATATGGCTAAGATACCTTCACTCCCCGCAGAATAAAAACGGTAATGGTAGTTCTCCCCACTGAGACTTGCAACCATGAACAAATCAGCAAGAATCTTCCCAAGCAGAGTTGATCTACCCTCAACCCAAAAAGGTTTGGTATCCCCAGAAGGTCTTAATATTCCTCAGCGGAGTATAAGCAATGTTCCCCAGTGGAATACAAGATGCCCCCATTGGAGTCATTTCCCCAGCGCAGTCTAAAAAAGCTTCCCCGCCAGGATTAAGTCATCTTACCCAGTAAATTCTGGAAACTCATCCCCTGCAGAGTACAAAATAAATCTCCCCAGCCAAACTCAGAAGGTTATCCTCACAAGAGTCTAACTGGGTTATCCTCAACAAGTTGCAACTGAAAGATCATCCCTAGCGAAGTTCTTTCTTTCCCCAAGCAGGACTTCTATCCTCAACAGATTCAATATCGCCAGCAACGGTAATCCATCCCCAGCGGAGTTCATCATTGAAACCCCCAACAAAGCTTATCAATGGAATCCCCAGCGGAGTTATTGTTAAAATCATCAGCAGAACATCTCTCCCCCACAGAGTAATTCCCCAACAGAGTCATCCTCTCCTGCAGGTTTATTCTTGCAATCATCTTCGTTCGTCATCCCCAGCGGAACCGAAGAAGTCAACTCTATTCTCCAGCAAGTTATCCGGGATTTATTTTCCCCAGCTAAAACATTACATTTCCATACATCATGATACATGCATAAACGCATCATACCACACAATCTCATTTATGTTGAGAACATCATTGCTTGATCCATATCATGCATTGCATATGACTGACCTTTACCTTTCAAGAAGGACATCGTTAAATTCTCAGCCATATCAAAGGCCTTCTCTAGTCCAGTTAAATCGATTCCTAAAGATTTTCCTGATGCCGATCCAGTTGAAGATTCCAAGACCTTGCCTAGTCAGTTAAATCGATTCCTAAAGATTTTTCTGAGGTGAAGCCAGTCAATGGAGACAAGATCAGTTAAATCGATTCCTAAAGATTTTTCTGAGGTGAAGCCAGTCAATGGAGACAAGATCAGTTAAATCACTTCCTAAAGATTTTTCTGAGGTGAAGCCAGTCAATAGAGACAAGATCAGTTAAATCGATTCCTAAAGATTTTTCTGAGGTTAAGCCAGTCAATGGAGACAAGATCAGTTAAATCGATTCCTAAAGATTTTTCTGAAGTGAAGCCAGTCAATGGAGACAAGATCAGTTAAATCAATTCCTAAAGGTTTTTTCTGAGGCGAAGCCAGTCAATGGAGACAAGGTCAGTTAATTCGATTCCCAAAGATTTTTCTAAGGAGAAGCCATTCAATGGAGACAAGGTCAGTTAAATCGATTCCTAAAGATTTTTCTGAGGCGAAGCCAGTCAATGGAGACAAAGTCAGTTAAATTGATTCCTAAAGATTTTTCTGTGGCCAAACCCGTCAATAAAGACGACCTCTCAATAGAGACAACCTGTCAATGGAGACAACTCGTCAAAGGAGACACCCCATCAATAGAGACAACTCGTCAACAATGATGGAACCACCTACCAACAATCTCTAAATGGCATCTGTAAGCCCATTCCCGACATCACAATGCTGATACTACACCATGCGAGTGCAAATTTTTAGGCACTCTAGTGTTCAATCATCTTCCACCTTCGGATCACGAAAGGCATGCAAGCCAATCTACCTCCTCAGGTTTAAGAAGATTGAACAGGGGCAACTATTGTACCCCAAAATTTGCCCTCTCATGTTTCCCAAAGTCTTCCCCCTGCATGATTGATCACAAACTCTTGCCTAAGGAAAAAGAAAATTTTTGAGTGGTGCCTTAAGTACATTTCGATTGGCATTCTGAAAGACTCTTCGATTGGTGTTCTGAAGGAGCCTTTCGATTGGCATTTTGTCAAAGCATTTCGATTAGCATCATGGACAAGCATTTCGATTGGCATTCTGAAAGACCCTTCGATTGGTGTTCTGAAGGAGCCTTTCGATTGGCATTTTGTCAAAGCATTTCGATTGGCATCATGGACAAGCATTTCGATTGGCATTCTGAAAGACCCTTCGATTGGTGTTCTGAAGGAGCCTTTCGATTGGCATTTTGTCAAAGCATTTCGATTGGCATCATGGACAAGCATTTCGATTGGCATTCTGAAAGACCCTTGGATTGGTGTTCTGAAGGAGCCTTTCAATTGGCATTTTGTCATGCTCTTCGATTGGCATTATGGACAAGCATTTCGATTGGTATTCTGAAGGAGCCTTTCGATTGGCATTTTGTCAAGCTCTTCGATTGGCATTATGGACAAGTACTTCGATTGGCATTATAACAGTGTCCTTCGATTGGAATTCCAAAAAGGTCCATTCGAAGAAGCATTCAAAGGGTCCATTCGAAGAAGCTTTCGAAGAGCATTCGAAGGAGGCCATCAGCTTATTTGAAAGGGAGCATTTGAAGGCCAGTTATTTGTCATTCAGAATTCAAAAAGGGACAGGATCCCATGTGTTTAGCCAACGTTACAAACTCTCATTCATGGCTTTCAAACATATAATTAACGTTACAAATCCTCATTCATGGCTGTCAAACACATAATCAAAGTCATTTAAACTTTTGTCTTCCTGTCCCCTCCACCCCCTCTATATAAAGAAATCACAAATGTTGCAAAGGGACACGAAAATATACAGAAAAATAGAGAACTTGGAGATACGCTGCCAAAAGTCATCAGCACTTCCAGGAAGCCATACCCAATCCTTGCATAAGCCAAAGCTTCCACCCAGCGAACACCTCCACCCTCAGAACTACAGATCGAAGCACCTCTGTTTGGTAAAAAAATCTAATCTCAAAATCATTTTTAAATTCATTTTGACTGCATATTCATATTATTACTGCTGTTTGTGAATGATTTAGTGTGCTACATATAAGCTACAGTGCAGAGATTGTGTCGTTGCTTGGGCACAATCTGAGTTCCTCCTTCGAATCCCAGGATAAAACAAACCCAGACCCAGATTCAGCAGGTGCGAATAAGGGGGAGATTCGAACCAGGGGGTAAAATCCCCCCTGGACCTTTAACATGTGTTTCATTTTGCAGGAACTACATTCTCAGATTCCTGTTTAGAGTTTCGAAGCTCAGCAGCTTAGCTTCAAACTGGACCCAGGACTTCCAGATCGAAGGACAACATATCCAGATCGAACACCATCAGAGTGCAGCCCCTCATGCACCTTCGATCCAGCTTCTTCACTGGGTCGAAAGACAGCCTGCACCTCTTTCGACCCAGGCCTCCAAAACTATATTTTTTCTTGATTTGCTGCCTGACCCATTTGTACTTTGTTTACTTTGTTTTTGTTTATTCCTTTTAGTTTTTTTTTAATCAACATAAAAATCATAAAAATAAATAACTTAGAATTAAGATTTAATTTAGTTAATTATTTTAACTTATTTTCTTCAATTTTAAAATCAATAGACTTAGGATTTATTTGAATTCAATCCTTTTCATAAACAAAAAATGCAAAAATATTAGGCATGTTTTAGAATTAATTTTAATCAGTTTTTTTTAATTATTTAAATTTGACTTAATTGAACATTTAGAATTTTCCCAAAAAAATAAAATAAAACAACAAAAGTTCTTACTCTTAGGATTTTTCAGATTCACGCGCGTTTATTTTATTGTAATTGCTTACTGGGATGTAATAGCTTAAACTAAGACCTTTTTTACTGCTTTTATTTCCCCAATTTTTGGACATGTAAATAATCCCCCTCCCCGAAGCCTTGTAATAGCGTAGGATTTACAATTCCCGCACTTTAAATTCCTGTACATATATTAACTGTTTAGATGTATGCTAACTAGGCTATGCATGATAAGATTAAACTCCTAACTTAAAATCAACAGTAGCTCACCATGATATGCAAAGATAATATAAACTGAAAATTGACACACTTGCACATGCCACTCCTAGGGTACACCTCACTTGGTTGCCTCGAGCGTGGTCATTAAGTATAGGATGTTTTAGAGGTCGTCCTTCTGTCCAAAGATCAAAGTTGCCTCGAAATGGTTGCCTCGATAAAAATGATCTAAGACATTAGGATTACCACTAAGACGTCCTAACGTTGCTTTAGTGACCACACGTCCCTAAAATCGAATTGACCCGAAAACTCCAACGACGGTGCTACCTACTCCTCAATAGTGGGATAGCACTATCTAAAGGACATTTGCATAATTTAATTCCTTTTTGAGTAGTGTGATACGGTGGGAGAACTGACTTGAGGTTTTGCGTTTGTTTTCGCAAATGTTTCGGTAGAGCAAGAGTCGCCACCGACTTTTTATTTTATCCTAAGGAAAGGTTAAAAAGCACAGCAAAAACCTTTGAGATGTTTTCTTGGGTTCGGGGAGTAGATTATAGAAAGGGAAGGTATTAGCACCCTTTCTATCCATGGTTATTCATGGGCTCTTAGTTACTTGCTTAGATCACTTGCCTTGTGTTTTCAATTGTTTAAAATGGTGCTTTGTGCGTGGGTTTGAAAATGTTTTGAAAAGAGGCCAATGTGGTGGCAACCTTTTTAATGACCCATATTCGGATGTATACAAAGGTGTACTTATCTTTTAAAAAGTTTTCAATGTTTTTGAAAGTTGTTTTGAAAGTGTGTTGTGATGTGTGGTTTTGAAAAATAGGCAAGTGTTTTTGTTTTGCAAGTTGGCAAGTAACCAAGAGCTATCTACCCTAAATTTCTCAAAGATCTTTCCTATGTTTTAACCCTTTTAACAATTTTGTTCCACCATTGTATTTGGTGGCCAATCTTGTGTTAGGATGTTAACGGGACGGGCGTGGGTCATCGTTTAGACCATTATTACAATGGTGCCAAGTGTCTTTGGCAACTTTTCCTTTAAGGGACTTGATCATTTTTAGGCAACTTTCGAAAGCGTCATCGAGGGACTATGATCATTTGATTTGTTTTGTTTTTACCAAAGAAACTCAACATGCAACATGGCCCATTATTGAAGATAACAAGTGGAGTAACCCTAGGGGTGCAAGTGTGAATTGTGTTGTTCGTTTTCATGCTTTTTTGTCTTTGAATTAGGTCAAGCTATTTATTGTTTGATTTTTGCATACAAAACCCTAAGTCTATCATGGCATATTTAGAAAGCTTTAAAATGCAGAATTAAAAGTCCTAAATTATTACACAATAATCATGGGAATGGGGGTACAAATGTTCAAATGGGGATGAGACTTAATAGGAGGATAGTGTCCAATATTTACAACCCAATCGAATTAATCGCAAATGTAAATGTAAAGTAATGTATAAGAATAAGTAAATGTATGTGTAAATGTATTTGTGTAAGTGTATATTTTATTTACAAGTGAAATAAAAATAAATAAAAAAGTTAATTTGGATATTTTCATGTTTAGGGCAAAAACCCTAATTTTGCTAAATAAAAAGTATTTTATTATTTAATATATACAATTTTTATTAATTATGTACAAAAAATAAATAAAAAGGAAGTATACTGTAAAAAAGTATTTTTGAGGTTAAATATTAATAAAAAAATAAAAATGTATTATTTTGTATTTTTATCCTAAATATTCTAATAAATATATAAGTATTTATATTATTTACTAAATATATTAAATATGTACAAAAATAAAAATATTTATTATTTATAAAAAAAATATTTTTTTAGAAAATGTTTTCAGAAAATGCAAATAAAAATAATAACTAAAAGTATATATTTTCACATTATTTCTAAGGTTTTAAATAAAAGCATTATATTTATTTATATGTACAAATGTAAACAAGACAAATAAATTCAAAATAAAATGCAAAAATGTATGGAAAAATATTTTTAATATTTTTTATGTTTTGTCAAAAAATAACAAGTCAGAATAAAAAAGAAAAAGTCAAAAATGATTAAAAAATCACACAATGGGCCAAGGGGGTGTGAATGTGAAAAGGTGGTGCAAACAGAAAAATGAAACAGGCCCAGCCCAAAAGAACTTTGTCTTCAACCTCCAGAAATTTTCAAAACAAAAAACGCGCGTTTTCTTCCTTCCCTGCTATCTTTTGATTCCTTGATTTTCAACAAAAACTCACAACAGCAATGTTATAGAGCATCATGTCACGATTCTAAACATATAAAGAAGTTGATCTAACTCTCAGAAATGAGAGAGAATTTCTCTTCCCCCAATTCCTGACCTAACTTTTTTCTAATGTTCAGGTTCCAAATTCTCTTAACACACACAATATAAATGAAAAGTGAGGATACAGGTAGCTTCAGGGCCATGAGTAGGACATAACTTCTTCACAAACCTAAGCCTAAATATGCTTGGATAGAGAGATAGAAGTTCAAGAACTTACCTGTTTAGCTTGAAACGTGTACAACAATGGAGGTGCTTTCAATGGATTTTGAGGACTTGTACAGCTTGCTTGAAGTTCAGGGATGCTTCTCCAATGCTTAGTGTGTCTTGAATCTTACTGTATCAAGCTATAGAAGTCCACCTGCAAAGTTGAAAACTGAAAATGGCAAGTGATGTTAGGGATGTTACAGTTCCAGTTCAATACTTGGAATAGTTTGTATGGATGTTATGGAAGGTGTTTGAGGTGGTTTGGATGAAAACGCACGAGGGGAATGAACTGGCCAAGTCAAAATGCAGAAGATACCCTGTTTTGCCACAAAACTGTGTTTTTGATGAATGAAGGGGTTTTAGGGATGGTTTGGTCGTGCTTCAGGTTAGTTTGGGGGTCTGAAATGTGTTCACAATGTTTGCTTAGGCTTGTCTTGACAGGAATGTGAGTTGTGGTTAGTTATGCAAGTTTTCTTCTTTCTTAAGTAAAAAATGCCAAGTCCTGTTACAGGCTCCTCTAGGCCCCTCAAATATGCTGCAAAGTTTTCTCTTGATCAGTGGGATATGTCCATACCTTTGTGCCTCAGAGATTTGGTTTGTACCTCTTGGATTGTAAACTTGACATAAAGTGTAACTTTACAAGAATAGATAAAATGCTTTTTCTAATTATGGCTTAATTCTTTATGTAATGACCAAATGCACAAAATAATGTTAGAACACAATGGATTGGCATTCAATTATTGAGTGTAAGAAGGATTATAGGCCTGTAATCTAGCTTGTGCAAGCTGATTTCAAAAATGCCTAAGTTATGAACATGTATTTGGTCAAGAACAAAAGTGGATTTTGCCCAACTTTGCCAATTCGATTCTCCCTAACCACAAGGGTGTTTGATGAGTTCTTGGACAATTTGGAAAGCTTGGAATGTGTACTACGATCCATATTTGTAATGCAAGTTGAAATTCCAAGTGGAAGCATGTGAAAAATGGTCATGAAGTTAGGCAAAAATCCTGCCTAAAATAGGTCAAAAAATTTCTAAGTTAAGAATGTTTTGCACCCCTATTCCAAAAATCATAACTTGAGCTACAAGCTTCTTTTGAGGAAACTTTGTGAATCAAAGTTGTATATTTTGCAATGGACTACAACTTTTATGTTTTGAGTTTTTCTTGAATCCAAATGTATCTTGATGTAAAGATGGGACAAAGTTAGGAAAAAATTAGGAATTTTCATAACTTAGAAAATTTCTAAGTTATGAAAATTCTTCATTTTAAACCCTAATTTGTAATTTTTGATTTCTTGATGAACAAGTTTCACAATTTGGCATGTTTTGATGAAAAATGAATCTTGACACTTGATTTTGACCAAAAAGTCAAAGTTTGACTTTTTAGTATACAGTCAAATCTTGATCAGTTGACTGGAAAATTCATCTGTCAATCTTGTGCATTTGGGATCTTTTGAATTTGTTGAACATGTCAAGACAATGCCAATGGGTCCTTGAGTCCATATGTGAGCTTGAATTGCCATTGGTTAGGTCAAACAGTCAAAAATTGCCTTTGTGCAGTCAAAACCCTAAAAATGACCATTTTTCCCTTTTGGTGATCTGATCAAATTTCTTATGGAATTGTGATCCAAACTTGATCAAATGGTCCATATGAGTTAATAATGTTTATGTGGGTCAAAAATCATGAGGTTTGACTGTCAATTGGCCACAGTTGACTTTTTCCCCAATACAGCTGATTTCTAGGTCAACTGTCCAATTGACTGGGCAAAGATTGGAATCAAGGCTTGAAACTTGGTATGGATAAACTTGTGAATCCAACATGAAGCATGAAAGTCAACTTGGGCATTTTAGGTCAAAACATCTTTGTGCAAACTCAAACCCTAATTTGGGTCAACAGTGCAAGGAGAAGTCTTGAGCAGAGCAAAACCCTAACTTGATCTTGAGCTCCAAGGGTCTTGTGGTGAGAAAATGTTGATGAAAAGGGAGGGCAAATTTTGGGGTACAACAAGTAGGTAGAGGTTCTTAAGTACTTGCTCATCTTAAAAACAAAACAAAACTTTTCGCACTTACACTCTCTTCAAAAACAAAACTCTTTTCAAAAACCCACAAACACAAAGAAAAGCAAACTTTTGAAAACATAGTGAGCAAGTACCTAAGAGCCCGTGGATAACCACGGATAGAAAGGGTGCTAACACCTTCCCTTTCTATAATCTACCTCCCAAACCCGAGAAACATCTCGAAAAGGAATTTGTCTGTGCTTTTGTCCTTTCCTTGTTGGATAAAATAAAAGACGGTGGCGACTCTTGCTTACCGCGACACTTTGCGAAAACAAACGCAAACGCGAACCAGCATTAAAAAATAGTCAGTTCTCGTTCCCACCAATCACACATATGTTATAAATGAATGCATGGACTCTTTTTTGACATATATTTTTTGAATGATGTATGAGATGAGACAGACTTTGGGAATATGGAAAGACTAGAAACTGGAAACTTGTGGTAGTTTAGATGAAATGACGTGGAAAGACACGCCGGGGAACAACAAGATACTTCTGGATATCTGTCAGGGAGACAAAGAGTAACCATCAATACTTGGAAAAAAAGAGATAAAACTCGAGAAGGCAAGCAGCGACATCCAAGAATGGCATTGAATGAGGCGAGCAACTCTCTGGAAAAGGAAATCAGAAGCATCTAGAAGAACATTAGATGTGGGATGAGACCAAATCTGAAGCTACATCAGAGTCGTCCAAGAAAGACGCTGGACGGAAAAGAAACACGACATCCAATACTGGCTTTGAATGAAGGGAAAACTCAACGTCTAATAATGGCTTTAGACGAGAGAAACGATCACAACATCCAATACTGGCTTTGGATGGAAACAAAATATCCTGACATTCAATACTGGCTTTGAATGAAAGAAAAGCTCAACGTATCCAATACTGGCTTTGAATGGAAACAAAAGATCCTGACATTCAATACTGGCTTTGAATGAAAGAAAAGCTCAACGTATCCAATACTGGCTTTGGATGGAAACAAAAGATCCTGACATTCAATACTGGCTTTGAATGAAAGAAAAGCTCAACGTCTAATACTGGCTTTAGACGAGAGAAAAGATCACAACATCCAATACTGGCTTTGAATGAAGAAAAAGGTAACAACATCCAATACTGGCTTTGGATGAAAAAGAGATCTTGACATTCAATACTGGCTTTGAATGAGTGAAAGGGATCTTGACATTTAATACTGGCTTTGAATGAAGAAAAAGGTAACAACATCCAATACTGGCTTTGGATGAAAAAAGAGAAACAACTCAAACTGATGTTTGCTTTGGTAGGTGCCAAGTAAGTTGGACTTTGATCTCAAGGTGACATGTCAACTGCAATAAGACCTTGGAAAATGAAAATGAGGATGAAACACTCTTGTTATGCATTATGCATGAATTTTGTTATGCGTGATATGTGAATGATCTATGCATGTAATGCAGACGTTTACGACAATGGAGTTTGACTCTTTTGTGGAGAATAGTTTGGAAGTTTGATTCCTCAACACAGAGAACTCTGCCAAATTTGATTGGAAAGAAAAAAAATCTTGCGCCCAAATTTGTCACACTTGAAAACTGTGTTGAACTGATGATCTTATGAAGAAGGATATGGAGAGCTACTTGGGGACTTGTCCCAGATTAGCTGACTGTTGAAGATAAACTGATCATGGCTTCAGTCGAAAGTTGCTGGAAATAAGCTGATCACGGCTTCAACTCCGAAATAACTGTTGGAAATAAACTGATCATGGCTTCAGTTCTGAAATGTTTGTTGGAGATAAACTGATCATGGCTTCAGTTCTTGAGATAATTGTTGTAAATAAATGCCCCTGTATGAGTCTTGAAAATGATTTCCTGGCTGGCCAATTCTGAGAAAACTTGCATTGAGTAGTAAATCTTGAACTGATTCACAACAGGATCTCAAAGATACTTGCCCCTGATAGGGTCACTGACCAAGTTTCTCAGCTGTTTGAAATTCCTTGATGAGGAAAGCTTGTTTGTAAGCAAAATTGTTTATTCAAACATGGTATTTTTAATGCAAAGTTCATGCAAAAGTTTTGAATCCAAAATCATTTTTGAAATGATGTTATTGGTGTATAGGAAATGCATCACTGGTTAAACACAGTGGTTTATACTTTTAAAGTGAAAACAAAGGTATGAAACCAAAACAAATGACTCACAAAAGATCATAGGAGTCAGTTTACGCAACCTTGTTGTAGTATGCTTTCAAAAGAAACCTGGCTTCAATTAGGTCTTTTGAGGGTTGTAACATGGTCTGGTTCACGGTTTAAGAAATAAAGGATAAAGGCTCAAAGTTTATTTGTACCCAACCCAATCTTCGTGATGTTCTTCAGCCCTACATTCAGTTAATTCAGAATATGCATTCAGTTTCCAAGACATTTTGGAATTGCACTGATGGTAGCAATAACGATGGCTCGGAAGCTAAAGGAATTATTGAGAATGACAGTCATTTCTTCTTACACATTTTTTCCGTTTTGAGGACTTTTGTCAATTCTGGTGGAGAATTTTGAGGATTTGAAGACCTCTTCTGATTGAATTTAGTATTCCCAACTTTTGCCTGAACTGTTTCATTTGAGATTACAGTCAACAGGATGCCCGAGTTTTTGCCTGAACTATTTCATTTGAGATTACAGTCAGCGGGATGCCCCAGTTTTTGCCTAAGTCTCCTTCATAGGTTTTGACTTAGCGGGATTTTTCTGTTGATTTTTATTTTCATTTCATTTTTCCTTTTTTGGAAAGATAATGACTGCCTTGCTCAATGATTACGGGGAACCATCTTTGTCATTTTTTGTTTGAGAGCATCTTTGACACTTCTTGTTGTGTGCAAAGGAAAGCTTGATCGCGACCTTTGTTGAAAGGTGTCTTGCATGATTTCTCTTGTAATTGAATGCACAACCAAATTAACTGAGAACTACCCATCCCCGGGTTAAGATTGCGGTTTTTTCGTATAGAAAGAAACTCCAACTTCTAGGCTCGAAGGGGGTGAACGAGGGATTAACTTCCTTATTTCTCCAGTGTTTGGGAGTTGAAACAATGCCTGTATATCCTCAGCAAAGTTTTATTCGAAAGCATACCAGCAACAATTATGGGTATTTCGTTTTCATCATCCTCCCTCAGATCTTTGCATAAACAAAAGCTTGATAAAGGGAGTAAACAAAAGAAATGTATTTGAAAGCAGTAAATGAAAATGATTTGAATCAAAACATTACAATGCTCATTTCATTAAACTTAACATGAAAGTACAAACGGAATTTGAAAGCAACAATTTTAACATAAACAAGGAAAAATGCAAACAGAAAGAAACATGGCTTAGTGACTAATCAGTAACAAGGATGAGTTATCCTATCTGAAACACTAGCTTTAGGAAGTGACTTGAGGGTACCCTGACTCAGTCTTCAGCCACTTTGTTTTGGCAAAGGATTGTTGATGACATTACAACCTGCCTCTTTCAAAGTAAGAAAATTGGTTTTCACCAATTCTTGCACTCTGTTTTTCAAAGCATAACAACTTTCTAAATCATGACTGGCAACTCCTTGATGAAACTCACAGTGAAGGTCAGATCTGAACCCGGCTGGAGGAGGATTTCGAGGAATCAGAGGCCTAGTTGTAATCAATCCCTTCTGCACCAATGCAGGGTACAATTCAGTGTACGTCATAGGGATAGGATCAAACTGAGCCCTATTCCAATTCTGATTTTGTGCAATATTCTGTTGTTGAGGGACATGAACTGGTTGAGCATTGACCGCAGGAGTAACAGTCGCTACTTGTGGTTGATCAGTGTATTGAGGCCTACGGCGAGGTCCTTTTCTCTCAGTCGAGACAGCATTGGCTTCTACCTCTTTCTTCTTCTGAAAGTTCCTAAGGTATTTCTTTGCACCATTAGAAGATTCAACAGCTTTAGACACTTTACCATTCTTGATTCCTTCTTCTAATCTCTGGCCAATAGTCACCAGGTCTGTGAAGCTGGAGGACACACTACCAATCATCTTCTCCCAAAAGAAAGGGGATAAAGTATCCATGAACAAACCAGTTATCTCTTTCTCTACCAGAGGTGGTTCAACTTGAGATGCCAATTCTCTCCATCGTTGAGCATATTCCTTAAAAGATTCTTTCTCATTCTGAAACATATTTTGTAGTTGGCGATGATCAGGTGCCATGTCCAGGTTGTATTTGTATTGCTTTATGAAAGCATCAACAAGATCTTGGAAGCATTGGATACGACCTTTCTCAAGTCCCATATACCATTTCAATGAAGCTCCACTCAGACTGTCTTGGAAACAATGGATAAGCAGCTTGTCATTCTTTGTGTAAGAAGACATCATTCGAAAGTACATCACCAAATGACTTCTTGGACAAGTGTGCCCCTTATATTTCTCAAACTCGGGAGTCTTGAATTTTGCAGGCATAACCAGATCAGAAACTAGGCACATGTTATTAGCATCAACACTGAAGAACTAATTTCCTTCCATAGCTCTGAGTCTCTTCTCCAAAGTTTGATATTGTTCTTTGAAATCTTCAAACTCACCAAAGTCTCCTTGACTCACACTTCGAGGACTGGCAGCATGGTACTCAAAGAGAGGATTCCCAAAAGCAGCTTATGCAGCAGGTTGACGAGAAGCAGTATGAACGATTGGCTGAGGTTCAGTGAAAACTGGAGCTTGAAAGACTGGCAAACCATTAAAGTAATTACAACAGGCGGAGAGTAATTCTGAGGTAACCCAAACTCTGGCCATGTAGTAGATGTATGTTGGATAGGTTGAGTGTCAACAACAGCAGTTGGGATTTCAGATATCACAGTCCTTTGAGGTGGCTCTCCTCTGGAAATCAGGACTTGCATCATCTCAGTAAGTTTGGCCATGCCTGACTTCAACTCGTCGATTTCCATTCTGACTTCCATGTTGTGTTGTTCTTGGTTTTCCATTCTCAATCTGACAGCAGCTCTAGTCCCGTAGTTATGTTGAGGAATCAGCTTGACGGTAGATGACTAACTGGAAGGAAGAAGCAACTGGGAATAAGATCCTGATCAACTTGGATGTGTGCAGAATGATGCAGAGGATGCAAATGATATGCAATGTTATGCAATGCACTATACAGTAACAGGATCACACAGTTCAGAGTCACGAGCCTGGAGTCAAAGGTACAACCCATAAGGTATGGACTAATGGTTATCACCTGTCGAACAAGGTTCTAAGAGGTTCCCAGAGTCTACGTCCTTCCTTCGGATATTACCAACTTCCCGATTAACTCGGTAATTAGTAATATTCTCAAGAAAAACTCGTCCGAGTGTAGTATCGCGTGACAACTATTTCTGGATTACTCCGTCATAGCTTCCACACTACACCAAAAAGGCCAAGATGGGTTAGGTAATCTACGGTCCTCAGCTTCAGTAGGCTCCCAGGTCGAAGGCAGTACGTCTTCCCGATTACTCGGTAAACGACACTACAGTCAAAGGGGCCTCCACTGAGTGGGGGATCTCATGCCTCCTTTTTTAGGATTACTCCCTCAAAGTTAACATGACTATACCGCCCGTCCTATCTTAAAGTTTGCCCAAGTCCGGGTATAGGAATTATGAGTAATCACCAAGCACCCTGTAAACCAGGAAAATCCAGATAAATATATATATATAAAATATAACACATAAACACAATAGCACATATACAGATATAAACAAAGATAGGCTCAACCCACTTAGGGATGGACCAGCAAGAGGTCAATCTTTCCCCAGTGAAGTCGCCATTTTTCTCTGTGGCGGTAGAAATGTGCAAGACTAAGCCATTGGATTGACTAGACTTTATACAAATCAAAATAAAAATCGCCACCGCGCTTTATTGTTTCTAAAGGAATGGGAAAAGAGCGAATAACCCAAAAAGAGGGGGAAAGATTCAAGGTAAGGGGGTTGGTTATACAAAGGGAAGGTATTAGCACCCTAAACATCCACGGTACTCTGCAGGAACCTCTTTGTAAAATCTGTATATTTTGGCTATAAAAATATGTTGTATATAAATTGGATGGTGGAGGTGAGAAAAGAAATATTTTTTATGATTTTTTGCACCCGCCGCGGTTGCGAACCTTTAGTGCCTATGTACCACCTTTCGTGCAATAGAGGATCAGGGTACACGTAGTTCCTCTAGAAAAGACTTGTTTGTTGATTTTTTTTAAACAAGGAGACAAGTCATCATTGTTAGGAGAGAAATCTCGACTAACGCCCACAAGGTGTAAGAAAGATGGACCCTGCGTTAACAAGAGTGAGGGTTTGAGAACGCCTCTAGTACTCAAGTGGAAAAGTCGACACCTTTATAACCATAGGGATATGAGAATGTTGCTCGACTATCAATGAATCATGTCTCACCTTGAAAAAAAGTTTTGAATGGAAAAGGTGCTTGGGCGCACAAAAGAGTTTGAATGAGTTGAAGTGTTTTGTTAATTTTGAAAGAAATGTCAAAGTATGATTAAATGAATTGAAGTTTGTTTAAAGAAAATAAGTTTTAAAAGAAAAGGCACTCGACAAAGTCGAGGTTTATTATGAAAGCAGTTCGAGTTTAAAAACAAAGAAGATTTTGAAAGAATATGAGAAGGTTTTTAAAATTAAAGAAGATGGGAGGAGATGAAGGGACTATCCTAAAGCATAAGGTAAAAGCTAAGGAATAGAACCGTCTAAGCAACATGAAGCCGATACTTAACATTATAAGCCAATGTAGAATTCCTATTCTTCGGATTAAAACCAAGCAAACAAAGATACTAGACCTCTTGAGAGAACCAAACTTCAAGTGTTTTAAGTCTTCGCAAAAATTGGGCAGAGTAACGGCTGTATACGGGTGAATTCCAGATTACAAACAAAGATCGTAATCTCAATAACCTGTACACAAAACAAACAAACAACCCAATGTCTTGAGGTAAACCTCAAGAACTCCATACAAAATATCAAATAAAGTAACTAAGTCTCCAAGATAGGCCAAGGTCTCTAATCCTAAGTCCAAGAAGTCCATCACTCCATAATGCAAAGGATAGTAACCATGTAGTCCAAGTATCATTAATCATTTTTATGGTTCATGTTGATTATTAGGTGTCTTTAAAATGAAAGAAAAGCTCAAGTGAGCAAAATAAAAATGACATAAAAGTAAATGCTCAAGTGAGCAAAGATGAAAATAACATGAAATGTAAAATGCTAAAAGTAAATGGTACATAAAGCATGAAAATAAAAGCGTAAAGTAAAGTTAGTTGTTAGTAATTAGTGGTTAGTTGGATGAAAATCTTGAAACTTGCATTTGGAACTCATTAGAGGATTGGTAGAACCAAAGCCTCCACACAATAAGTTGCATTTTCTTTTTGTCAAGTATATCATCCATTTTGGAATTCTCACAAGGCAACATGTAATGATCAACGATGTTTAAGTGATCCGCGTTGACCAAAGGTGTTGTAGATCCATTAGAGGATTGGTAGAACCAAAGCCTCCATACAATGAATCTCAAGGTTATTGGATCAAAGAGATCAAATTAACATACTTGGGCTTGCAATCATAAGTTTGGGCCACGAATGATCATTTATTCAAATCGGGACAAAATTTAGCGCTATGTTAAGCAATCGTAAGTGGACTTATGTAGAAGTCACACCTATTTTGAGGCCGGTCAATAGAAATCTATGTACTTCATGTTTAGATAAATGATATAGAGATCACCATCCCTTAACATGTAGCACAAGTAAAAAATAAAGGGATAATATGAAGAGGGAGGGGAATGATAAGCTAATTTGGATCACCATTTCAAAATTCTTTCATCTTTAAATTCAACCACTCCTCTAGATGGATTAAAGCACTAAACATATCATTAATCCAAAGCACCAAAAATGAATTAAATAATTCACTCTTAGGTAGATTTGAATTGATGAACATTTATCCAACTTCATCTACATCACAAAGTCCATTGAGTTTAAAGACAAATTGGACATTTAAAATTGCAATCCAAACCAACAATCAAAAGGAGTGAGTAGAAAAAGCATTTTGGATCAAAGCTGCCCCAAAACAAGGCAAAAAAATGAATTATGTCCCTGTGTAAATCGATTGAACTATTGTGTAAATCGATTTACACAGTACAGTTTTCAAAAATCTGCGTGAAATTGCTTCTGTGCAATCGATTGCACTACAATGCAAATCGATTGCACACAGAAGCAATAGCAAAAAACAGCATTTTAAAAGGCCAATTTCTTGTTCAAACTTTCCATCAAACACCTTATGATCATGGATCCAATTGAGCACGAAAATTCCATCAAATTATGAGAAAATAACACCATTGGAATCACAAAATAATGCTCAATGAATCAATCCCAAAGATCACCAAGAGATCACATTGTGAAAGATGAATTATCCAACTTACCAAAGGTAGATCTAGAGAATTATCAAAACAACTTCAAGAATTTGCTTCAATTCAACCACAAGAATCAATTGACCAAGCTTGGATGTAGAGAATTGATGGAGAAAAAGTGTTTGAATGAAGGTTTAGCTCAAAGATTAGTAAGCTTCAATGCAAAGCTTACTAACTTTTTAAAAATGGAGCTTTGAGTGAATTTGGTAGATGGAGAGAATTGAGAGATTTTTTAGCAAGGTGGATTTGGCTATCAAAAGCTTGAAATTTGAATGAAATGAGGGCTCTATTTATAGAGTTTAGGATTGGGATTAGTGGTAATTTGGTAATTGATTCTTGGAGCCAAAATTTGAATTAATGACAATTCTTTCAAAAATTAGAGGAAAATTGGAGCCAAAATTTGAACAAGCTTGAAAATGCTGATTTTTTCAAATTTTCACATTGTGCAATCGATTGCGCTATAGTGAAAATCGATTTGCACAGTGTATTTTTTCAAATATTGTGAAAAATTCACTTTGTGCAATCGATTGCACTCTAGGAGCAATCGATTGTACAGTGAAAAAAATGAAAAAATTTTAATTCTTTTTCTTTGCAAATAGAGATTTTAGGGAAATAATACCGGAAAACCTTATTTGCCATATGCTTCGACTCGGTACCTACAAAGCACAAATATGCAAAGACAAAGACAAATATTTTTTGTATTTTGATTAGAAGTTAGTCAACAACACAAGAGAAAACATAAAGATAGGATGCAAATGTGATTAATGAAGCTATTTGTGATTGGTGGATCTGGAACTGACTGTTTTAACGCTGGTTCGCGAAATGTCGCGGAAGCAAGAGTCGCCACCGTCTTTTATTTTCTCCAAATGGAAAGGACAAAAGCACAGAAAAATTCCTTAAAGAGATTGCTCTCGGTTCGGGAGGTAGGTTATAGAAAGGGAAGGTATTAGCACCCTTTCTATCCATGGTTATCCATGGGCTCTTAGATACTTGCTCACTTGTGTTTTCAAAAATGGTTTGTTTGCTTTTCAACTGTGGGTTTTAAAAAGTTTCTTTGAAAATTCCAGTTCGACTCTTGTATCGGTCCTCAAGAGTGTTTGAAAAATTATTTTGAAAGCTTTTTGAAAAGTGTCGGTGTGAAAAGAGTTTTTGATTTGTTTTGAAATTTAGAGCAAGTATCTAGAGTTGTCTACCTACCCTAAGGAATTCGTCTGTGTAAATGTCCTTTAAAGTAGTGCCATCCCACCATTGAGAGGTAGGTAGCACCACCGTTGGAGGTGTTCGGGTCAATTCGAGTTTGTAGGGACATGGTGATCACCAGAGCAATGGGAAGACACCTTAGAAGCTACCCTCCTGCCAGGTTCCCGGATCATGAGGACTTACTAAGACATCCTCTACTCGACGATCACCTTTCGAGGCAAGGCAACAGTGAGGCGTACCCTAGGGGTGGTGTGTGATTTGTGTGTCATTTTCATTTGCATTTATCTTGTCATGTTATTGGTGTTCTACGCTTGTTTTTATTTTGTCCATACATTCTTTCATGCTTTGATTTAACAGTTTAAAAATTGCGAGCAAAGTAAATTCTAAGCTATTACAAAAGGCGCGGGTCCACATCGCCAAAATTAACCAGGACCCGATTTGACAGAAAAATAAAGAAATAAAAGAAAATAAAGAATTAAAAGTGCGAGAAGTAATTTACATGGCTTCGGGAGAGGTACATAATTATTTAAACGAAATAAAATAAATATGCGAATTAATAAGAAATTAAGAACGAGGGCGTTGGACCCTTTTGCAAAATTAAAATTAATGAGGAATTAATTAAAATTAAAAGAAGGAAAGAACTTGTTTTTTGGTATTTTCTAGTATTTTAGGATTTAATATGAAAAGGGAAAAATTAATACTAACCCTAATTCTAATGGCTTTTAATTTATTAAGAAAAATGTTGAAGTTTTTTAACCTAAAATTAATCCTAATTTTTACATGCAATTTAATTATAAAAATAAATATTTAACTATTTAATTATTTATTTATTTATGAGAGAAAAGTAAAAAGGATGAAAAATTATTAATTAAACCTAATTCTATGTTTTTTAGATTTTATTATGAAAATATTGAATTAAACCCTAATTTAAAACTAATTAATTTACATGCAAATTTATTTATAAAATATTAGCTAATTAAATATATTTAATTTTTGATCTTTTCTGATTTTTATGTGTATTTTTATATTTTGTGAAAATAATAATTAACAGAATTAATTAAAAAAAATAATAATTGGAAATAAAGAAATAAAGAAAAACAAAAAAAAATAATGAAAAGGGTTTGCAAACCTGGGGGTTCAGACCCCAAATAGGAGGTGTTTCCTTCAGCAATTTGGCCCATCAACCTTTAGGCCTGGTGGACTTTTTAGGACACGTACCCCAACGTTGACTAGAGCCTACCATGCTCCCCAATTCCTAGCCTTTGATTTGATTCCATTGGACGCGTGGACATTGGATTGTGAGAGTGTATCCTGGACTTGAACGTTGGCGCTGCATGTGAACATGAGTTGGAAAATAATATTGAAAGGGTGAAGACCTGGGGCTCGAACCCAGGTCATGTACCTTACCAACAATCCTGCTTGCCACTGAGCCACTTCAAACGCGTTGGATATGTAATAATTAATAAACACTATAAAAGAAAAGAAAGTCAGGGGCCACCAACGCGCGCGAAATTTGAACCAGCCTATCACATCTTGCCACGAGGTCGTCTTCTTCATTATTCCTGAAACACAAAACATTAGACAACGGTTTTTCACGTGTTCTCCTAGGCCAGCTTTGGAAAAATAGCGACTAGCCCTAGGGGGTCCATAAATTAGGCGCGAGGGTATCCTTGTAACCGTCTGAACGCCCTGAGTTGAATGGTGGTGGTCTTGAAGGCCAATTTTTCTTTAATTAAAAACCCCCAATTTGAGGTCCTGCAAACCCTAAAATACAACCATGGCGATTTCTCGTATAGCTCATAAAAACACAATCAATCTATATAGTTAGCTTCAGAATACATTACTCAATATAAATGCATAATCAAAATGCCATGAAAACGCCTAAATCTGGAAATACGATTTTGAAAAATATAAGAGAAAACTGGATTTCTGTATACCAGTTCTAGGCGCTGAGATGATCGATTTTGATTGGAATACGTTCTGTAATCCTCAAAGAAGCTAATGGGATAGGTTTGGAGGCTTGAATCGCCTTGCAAGTGTATTTTCAGAATTGAGATTTTTTGCTAATTTTTCAAGTTTGTTCAAAGGTTTCTGGCGCAGCTCAATGGTTAGCATTATTAAGTTTGTGATCAGGCTCATATACTGAGTGAATTAGGTCAAGTTCCTTGTCCAAAGAATCAAAGATTTGATAAAGGGATATTTGATTTTTATGGCAAAATATGTTCATATCTTTCCATGCAATTTTGATACCAAATCATGCCAAAACTTTCCACAAATAATCATGCACGAATCTTGAATGTCCAATGAGAATAATTTCTGCACAACAAGATTTTATTTCATTAGTTTTGTATTTTTCATGCATTTTATTTAATTAAATGAATTATAAATGATAAAAAATCCAAATAAATAAATAAAAATGGAGAAAAACTTCCTTTTGGGCCTAATGGTCGTGCACATGCTTGGGACAATGAATTGTGGAAGAAAAATGGGCCCATTAGCAATTTTAGGTCATTTGAATCAATGTTGACTTTTCAAAATATCCAAAAATTTCCCAACTTCCACAAGGCATAACTTGCTCAATTTTTAAGCTTTTCTCATGTTCTTGGACATTTTGGAAAGGTCTTTTAGTCCTCTAACCAATGTCTTTGGTCCCATGTCATTTTGATTTACCAATCTCAAGTTATGGCCTTTGACTTAAAGTCCTTTTTTGTTGATCTTTGAAAATGACCTATAATGTTGAAATTGATAACTTTTTGTGAGAGAATTTATTGGACTTGAAGTATGAAGATGAGTTGTAGGAAATGTCTTTCTCTTCAAAATGAGCTTTGGATGGAATTTTTCTGATAATCCATGTGAAAGTTATGCCCTGGTCAATTTACAGTTGACTTTTTCAACTGTCCAAATAAGGAAACTTTTGCATTTTGATGATTTTTGAGCCAAACTTTGAGAATCATGATCAAGCATTGATAAAATGATGTTTGTGGCTTCAAAATGATATGTTGACCAAAAATTTGAACTTTTGACTGTCAAATGACCATTTTGCCCCTACAGTTGACTGTAGTGCAATTTAGGGTTTTGACTGTGCAATTTTGTGCTGAAAGCCTTGAAACTTGATATGAGGATACTTGACCATATTTGTAGGCATGTGAGACTTGATTGGACCTTTGAAAACTTCATTTTCTTGACCAGAACAAAAGCCCTAATCTTGACTGTTCAAGAGGCTCTTGCACTGTGCAACCCTTGGGGAATTTTGAAGCTTTGATTTGGCAATTTCTTGGAGAATATGGGAGGGCAAATTTTGGGGTACAACAGTTGCCCCTGTTCAATCTTCTTAGACCTGAGGATGCAGATTGGCTGACGTGCCTTTCGTAATCCGAAGGTGGAAGATGATTGAACACTAGAGTGCCCAGAAATTTGCGCTCACATAGTCGCAATCCGATGATGGGAATGGACTTATAGATGCCATTTAGAGATTGATGAATAGTATGATGGGCTTATAGATGCCATGCTAAGAGATGATGGAAGGTGGATGGGCTTATAGATGCCATCTGGATGTCGATCGCGTAAGAGATTCCTTAGCGAGAACCTGCGTACCTGCAAAAAAGAAAATGAGTACCTGACACGTTGCAGGAGCTGGTTTTCAGATGCTTGATATAGATGTGTCCTGACTGGTTACAGGAGCTGAGTCTGGAGCTTCACAAGATGATGAATGAACCAGGGATGGTTACTACCTTAGCATGAACGGTAAGAGAACCTTGGGTGACTTTAACTTCAACAACGCTCGTTGATAAAATCTTGGTGGGAATTACCGTCTTCGCAGGATCGGGAAGAGAACAATAGGCAATTATAATCTCAAAAGCGGACGTTTGAGAAAAACCTGGAATGGAATTATCATCTCACGCACCGTCGGGGAGAGAACCATGGGAAATTATAATCTCAAAAGCGAACGTCTGAGAAAAACCTAAAATGGAATTATCACCTCACGCACCGTCGGGGAGAGAACCATAGGAAATTATAACCTGAAATGGAATTATCATCTCACGCACCGTCGGGGAGAGAACCATAGGAAATTATAACCTGATAACTTCTACTGAGTCTTCATCAGAAAAATCTGTTTGGGGTCGATTTAGCTGGACTAGGGAAGGCCTTGAAATGTCTTCAACAGATACACCCTGGCAAGATTCAGGCATCGGATCCGGTATTCAGAAAGGTTGGTGAGTTGTCTCTACTGATAGGTTATTTCCATTGACGGGTGGTCTTTAACGACGAGTGTCTATGACGACGAGTGTCTATAACGACGAGTGTCTATGACGACGGGTGTCTATGACGACGGGTGTCTATAACGACGAGTGTCTATAACGACGAGTGTCTATAACGACGAGTGTCTATAACGACGAGTGTCTATAACGACGAGTGTCTATAACGACGAGTGTCTATAACGACGGGTGTCTATACTGACGAGACGTTTTCAAGGACGGGTGTCTATACTGACGAGATGTCTTCAATGACGGGTGTCTATACTGATGAGATGTCTTCAATGACGGGTGTTTTCTTTGACTTTAGGAAGTAATTTAACTGGACATGTCTTCTTTGACTGGATGAGCATCAGAAAAAACCTTTGGGATTTTAACTGGGCTTGTCTTCTTTGACTGGATTTGTCTACTTTGACTGAATTGGTCTCTTTTGGCTATATTTGTCTACCCTGACATAGTTGATCATCTAACTGTATCCTTCCTGAAAGGTAAAGGTCAATCATATGCAGTGCATGATATGGATCAAGTAACGACATAAATGAGATTGTATGACATGACGCACATATGCACGTATCATGATATATGAAAATGTGATGTTTATGAATGTATTTTCGTCTTGGGAAAGTAAGTCCTTGACGGGTGCCGGGAAGTCATTCCTGGGCTGATGTTGAAGAATAGATTTTGCTTCCGCTGGGGATGATAATTGCAAGAATACCGGTAGGATAAGATGACTCCGTTGAGGAATAAACTTGGCGAATGGAATAACGCTGCGGGGAGGAAAGGTACTCTGACGATCTTGCTGGGAAGCAATACTCTGTGGGGAGAGAGATACTCTGTTGAAATGTTGATAATAACTTGCTGGGGATACCCTTGTTGTGGTGGAAGTGCTAATAGACTTCGCTGGGGATAAAGACTGCGTTGGCGACGATCTTTCCATGGCTTTTAGCTGAGGATAACCCAGTTATATCCTGGTAAGGAAACAACTCTTTGAATAATGTCGGATGACGCGTTCGCTCTTGGTCGCATTCTTCAGCTGAACTTACCTTGGCCCTTCGGTGGACAGAGCAACCGGATCATTTAGACAACTCATTATTGCCCCAGTTTCTGATATTGGAGAGGAAGACCTGTGAAGGTTTTTGATGACTGATGGACAAACCTTCTTCTGATAAGCAAGTGACAAGATGCCGGGACATAGTCGTACGCTTTGATCCCTAACTTTTGCCTGGACCGCCCTTTCGGGTTTTCAGTCCACCGGGATACCCATTTTTGCCCAAGCCGCCTTTTCAGGTTTTCGACTTGCCGGGTGTACAGATTTTTCATTTCATCCCTTCATTTTGCCCGAACCCTTTTGGTTCTGCGGGAAGCCCTTACTTTTGCCTAGGTATGTCAACCTAGCGGGTCTTTGATTATGCGCAGTATTTTTTTCGACTATGTCCATGCTCTCAGGATATAGGGAGGTGCCCCTGCTGTTATGTTGCCACGCTACCAGAAGATGTTTGATCAGGCGAGATTCGTTGTTGGGATGCCCCAAGTGACTCAGGCGAAGATTTGCCCCAGGCTATTTGGCCTTTGAGAGATTCTCCGAATCTTGATTGGGCTGCCCCAGATAATGGACTCTGATCATATCATGCCCCTTGATTGGAGGTACTTCTGTTCATTAGGCATTCGTCGTGCGAATTTCTATGCTGTTCAAACGAAAAGTCATATGCAAACAAAGTTATGTTAAGAATGCAAAGCTTATGTCTGTCTTGAAGTTTTTGAAAAATGCATTTTTCAGTAAAACCAGCAAATTTTGTAAAATGTGATGTCAACTCCATATTTTATAGCAAGCCTTAAGGAGTCAGGATACCTTTGGTAACAGTATGCTTTCGAACTAACCCATGCTTCAGCTAGGACTTTTAAGGGTTGTAGCGTGGCCTGGTTCACGGTTTAAGAAACAAAGGATAAAGGCTCAAATTATTTATACCCACCCGCTCTTCGTGATGTTCTTCAAACCTAAACTCAGTTGATCGTGCGTTAGACCTTGTTCGAGTCTTTTGCTCTAATATACCAGTGATGGTTCGGGTATTGACAATTTATTTTGAATGGGCAGTCATTTCCTTTTTTGTTGAGGGTTTGTATGACCTCTTTTTTTTCTTGATTTTGTTATCCCCTTTTTTTTGCCTGAACTGTTTCTTTTGTGATTACAGTCAGCGGGATGCCCCAGTTTTGTAAGTCTCTTTCATAGGTTTTGACTTATTGGGTTTTTATTTTTGAGATATAATGACTGCCTATCCTTATGATTATTCGGAATCATCACTGTCTTCTTTTTTTTTGTAAGGACCTCTTTGGTGCCATTTGTTATGCACTTGGATCAACTGAGAGAACTACCCTGCCCCAGGTTATGATAAAGGGTTTTAATTTTCGAAAAGAAAAACTCCTACTTCTTTGGCTCAGAGGGGTTGTCGAGGGATTATCTTCCTTATAACTCCAGTGTTTAGGATTTGAAACAATGCCTGTACCTCATCAGCGGGGTCTGTTCAAAAGCATACTGTATATCGTGGTATCGTTTTCGTCATCCTCCCTCAAGAGGCTTAGAATTATTAATCGAGCGTTGATCATCAGAAAAAATATGAAAATAATTTGCATATAGTGAATACGAATATATTGCTTCAAAACAGACATATGCGATGCATTAATGAAATAACAACGTTTAACATGAGTAAATGTTTGAACAAAAGAAAATTATAAATTGAAAATCCTAATGAACAAAAGTCTTTTCATCTTAGGGCTTGTTACTTCAAATGGTGAGCCTTGGAGGGATGGTAGAAAAATTCAGCCTGACCATCTTGGGTGAACTCCAATGCCCCTTCATCAATCAGGTCCTGGATCTTGTTCTTCAGAGCCCAACACTCATTTGTATCATGTCCAGGACTGGCAGAGTGGTAGGCACACCTTTTATTGGGATCATAAGTAGGATGTGCTGTGTTGGGATTCTGGGGATGAGCCCTTAATATGATCAAATTCAATCTCAACAAGCGTTGTAAAGCTTGTAACAACGACATGTTAAGCTGGGTGAATTGCCTCCTGGACTTGTCTGGCTGAAGCCGGTGAGGTTGATGCTGAACTTGTGACACTGGAGCCATTTGAGGAGCTCTCCCCTTATCTCCTTGTCTCAAAGGCGGTTGAACAATGACTGGCTTTTTACCCTTAGACGTTTTCCCCAGCTGGTTACCCTAAAGCAGTTGGTTGACGAGAACCCCGAGCTCGTCTTGTCTTTGAGCTAACCCTTGAATGGCAGTCACCTGCCCCAGCATCTGGACTTTCAAGGCATCCACCTCAGCTTGCAGGTGTTTCAGCCTTTCATCCTCAGCACTGTTCTTGACAAAAGTCTCCATGAGAAGTGTCCTTAGCTCCTCCTGCCCCTTGGATAGATTCAGGAGGATTTCCCCGAACTGGGTCTCTTTAGTAAGAAAGTCCGGGTTATTTTGTTGGGAAGCCATTGCTGAAATAACAGCGGAGATGGTAAGTGACCTGTCCAAAGGGTACCTGTTATGCAATGATATGTATGATATGCATGCAATGTTTTCAAGGACCTCGCGGGGTAGACAAGAAAATTTGTTAGAATTTGGGTCCGGTATTGATTGAAGGAAACCCATGTTATTGAGAATTCTTCTTCAAGGGTCAAAGGCTCACCATATCCAGTGGGTCATAGCCCCTGACTTTAGTCATCATGTCTGGTTTTGATTTCCAAACAACCTTGGTTAAGGGAACCTTCTTCAAGAGTCAGAGCTCACCATATCAAGTGGGTCATAGCCCCTGACAACTTTGTCTAGAGGAAAATAAATCCTCTTTGCCCCTTGCTGGGATAGTTGATTCACCATGACCTGCATCACAAGCCCTTGAGATCTTTGAAATGGATTAGTTCTTATGCAGGATGTATGCAATGGTATGATGTCATGCTATGCATGGGGTAATGTAGATAAACCCTGTTACGAGTCCTAATTAAGGACTGCAAACCAAAACCTGCAAGAAACTTGGTAAACTTTGTTATGAGTCCTAATTAAGGACTACAACAAAACCTGCAAGTAGTTCATGTGTCAGATAAAGCATGCAAGTAGTCAAGTACGAAGGCACACAAGTCACACAAAAGAAGCCCTTAGAGTTCAGGCCAGCATGAGGTCTAGGTATTACCCTCTTGAAGTTGGTGGGTTCAACCTGTCCTATTAGAAGTAACCGGGTTCTAAGGGTCCCAATATCACCGGATTGTTTTCATTGTTCATTGTTTCGATTTAGCCACTGAACTGGCGACCGAAATATTCCAGGAAAGCAACCCTTAATTGAGTGTAGTATCGAGTATCAACCAACCTCGGACTGCACCAAAGTCAGTTATCTCACTACCCTAAAGAGGCCAAGATAGTTCAATTAAGGTTCCTAAGGTCTGTTGATGCTTCACGACACCACGCGGAGGCCCCGTACTCTCCTTGACTGAACTCAAGGGTTACCGGTACACACCAAAGTGCCACATCAACGTAGCAGACTGTTTCAACCATGTCGGTATACCCCGCACAGTTCCCTCACAACCTTGTTGCTACTTTCTAAGAAGGTATCCCCCAGATCCGGGTTAGGATCTATAGAACTCCCAAGCAACCCACAATTTAAAGCACACAAGGAAAACAATTGAAAACATAGTTATGAACTAGCCCTAAGGTACACCTCACTTTAAGTAAAGTCCCCAGCAGAGTCGCCAGTTCTGTGATCGGTGGATCTGGAACTGACTGTTTTAACGCTGGTTCGCGAAATGTCGCGGAAGCAAGAGTCGCCACCGTCTTTTATTTTCTCCAAATGGAAAGGACAAAAGCACAGAAAAATTCCTTAAAGAGATTGCTCTCGGTTCGGGAGGTAGGTTATAGAAAGGGAAGGTATTATCACCCTTTCTATCCATGGTTATCCATGGGCTCTTAGATACTTGCTCACTTGTGTTTTCAAAAATGGTTTGTTTGCTTTTCAACTGTGGGTTTTAAAAAGTTTCTTTGAAAATTCCAGTTCGACTCTTGTATCGGTCCTCAAGAGTGTTTGAAAAATTGTTTTGAAAGCTTTTTGAAAAGTGTCGGTGTGAAAAGAGTTTTTGATTTGTTTTGAAATTTAGAGCAAGTATCTAGAGTTGTCTACCTACCCTAAGGAATTCGTCTGTGTAAATGTCCTTTAAAGTAGTGCCATCCCACCATTGAGAGGTAGGTAGCACCACCGTTGGAGGTGTTCGGGTCAATTCGAGTTTGTAGGGACATGGTGATCACCAGAGCAATGGGAAGACACCTTAGAAGCTACCCTCCTGCCAGGTTCCCGGATCATGAGGACTTACTAAGACATCCTCTACTCGACGATCACCTTTCGAGAGGCAAGGCAACAGTGAGGCGTACCCTAGGGGTGGTGTGTGATTTGTGTGTCGTTTTCATTTGCATTTATCTTGTCATGTTATTGGTGTTCTACGCTTGTTTTTATTTTGTCCATACATTCTTTCATGCTTTGATTTAACAGTTTAAAAATTGCGAGCAAAGTAAATTCTAAGCTATTACAAAAGGCGCGGGTCCACATCGCCAAAATTAACCAGGACCCGATTTGACAGAAAAATAAAGAAATAAAAGAAAATAAAGAATTAAAAGTGCGAGAAGTAATTTACATGGCTTCGGGAGAGGTACATAATTATTTAAACGAAATAAAATAAATATGCGAATTAATAAGAAATTAAGAACGAGGGCGTTGGACCCTTTTGCAAAATTAAAATTAATGAGGAATTAATTAAAATTAAAAGAAGGAAAGAACTTGTTTTTTGGTATTTTCTAGTATTTTAGGATTTAATATGAAAAGGGAAAAATTAATACTAACCCTAATTCTAATGGCTTTTAATTTATTAAGAAAAATGTTGAAGTTTTTTAACCTAAAATTAATCCTAATTTTTACATGCAATTTAATTATAAAAATAAATATTTAACTATTTAATTATTTATTTATTTATGAGAGAAAAGTAAAAAGGATGAAAAATTATTAATTAAACCTAATTCTATGTTTTTTAGATTTTATTATGAAAATATTGAATTAAACCCTAATTTAAAACTAATTAATTTACATGCAAATTTATTTATAAAATATTAGCTAATTAAATATATTTAATTTTTGATCTTTTCTGATTTTTATGTGTATTTTTATATTTTGTGAAAATAATAATTAACAGAATTAATTAAAAAAAATAATAATTGGAAATAAAGAAATAAAGAAAAACAAAAAAAAAATAATGAAAAGGGTTTGCAAACCTGGGGGTTCAGACCCCAAATAGGAGGTGTTTCCTTCAGCAATTTGGCCCATCAACCTTTAGGCCTGGTGGACTTTTTAGGACACGTACCCCAACGTTGACTAGAGCCTACCATGCTCCCCAATTCCTAGCCTTTGATTTGATTCCATTGGACGCGTGGACATTGGATTGTGAGAGTGTATCCTGGACTTGAACGTTGGCGCTGCATGTGAACATGAGTTGGAAAATAATATTGAAAGGGTGAAGACCTGGGGCTCGAACCCAGGTCATGTACCTTACCAACAATCCTGCTTGCCACTGAGCCACTTCAAACGCGTTGGATATGTAATAATTAATAAACACTATAAAAGAAAAGAAAGTCAGGGGCCACCAACGCGCGCGAAATTTGAACCAGCCTATCATATCTTGCCACGAGGTCGTCTTCTTCATTATTCCTGAAACACAAAACATTAGACAACGGTTTTTCACGTGTTCTCCTAGGCCAGCTTTGGAAAAATAGCGACTAGCCCTAGGGGGTCCATAAATTAGGCGCGAGGGTATCCTTGTAACCGTCTGAACGCCCTGAGTTGAATGGTGGTGGTCTTGAAGGCCAATTTTTCTTTAATTAAAAACCCCCAATTTGAGGTCCTGCAAACCCTAAAATACAACCATGGCGATTTCTCGTATAGCTCATAAAAACACAATCAATCTATATAGTTAGCTTCAGAATACATTACTCAATATAAATGCATAATCAAAATGCCATGAAAACGCCTAAATCTGGAAATACGATTTTGAAAAATATAAGAGAAAACTGGATTTCTGTATACCAGTTCTAGGCGCTGAGATGATCGATTTTGATTGGAATACGTTCTGTAATCCTCAAAGAAGCTAATGGGATAGGTTTGGAGGCTTGAATCGCCTTGCAAGTGTATTTTCAGAATTGAGATTTTTTGCTAATTTTTCAAGTTTGTTCAAAGGTTTCTGGCGCAGCTCAATGGTTAGCATTATTAAGTTTGTGATCAGGCTCATATACTGAGTGAATTAGGTCAAGTTCCTTGTCCAAAGAATCAAAGATTTGATAAAGGGATATTTGATTTTTATGGCAAAATATGTTCATATCTTTCCATGCAATTTTGATACCAAATCATGCCAAAACTTTCCACAAATAATCATGCACGAATCTTGAATGTCCAATGAGAATAATTTCTGCACAACAAGATTTTATTTCATTAGTTTTGTATTTTTCATGCATTTTATTTAATTAAATGAATTATAAATGATAAAAAATCCAAATAAATAAATAAAAATGGAGAAAAACTTCCTTTTGGGCCTAATGGTCGTGCACATGCTTGGGACAATGAATTGTGGAAGAAAAATGGGCCCATTAGCAATTTTAGGTCATTTGAATCAATGTTGACTTTTCAAAATATCCAAATATTTCCCAACTTCCACAAGGCATAACTTGCTCAATTTTTAAGCTTTTCTCATGTTCTTGGACATTTTGGAAAGGTCTTTGAGTCCTCTAACCAATGTATTTGGTCCCATGTCATTTTGATTTACCAATCTCAAGTTATGGCCTTTGACTTAAAGTCCTTTTTTGTTGATCTTTGAAAATGACCTATAATGTTGAAATTGATAACTTTTTTTGAGAGCATTTCTTGGACTTGAAGTATGAATATGAGTTGTAGGAAATGTCTTTCTCTTCAAAATGAGCTTTGGATGGAATTTTTCTGATAATCCATGTGAAAGTTATGCCCTGGTCAATTTACAGTTGACTTTTTCAACTGTCCAAATAAGGAAACTTTTGCATTTTGATGATTTTTGAGCCAAACTTTGAGAATCATGATCAAGCATTGATAAAATGATGTTTGTGGCTTCAAAATGATATGTTGACCAAAAATTTGAACTTTTGACTGTCAAATGACCATTTTGCCCCTACAGTTGACTGTAGTGCAATTTAGGGTTTTGACTGTGCAATTTTGTGCTGAAAGCCTTGAAACTTGATATGAGGATACTTGACCATATTTGTAGGCATGTGAGACTTGATTGGACCTTTGAAAACTTCATTTTCTTGACCAGAACAAAAGCCCTAATCTTGACTGTTCAAGAGGCTCTTGCACTGTGCAACCCTTGGGGAATTTTGAAGCTTTGATTTGGCAATTTCTTGGAGAATATGGGAGGGCAAATTTTGGGGTACAACAGTTGCCCCTGTTCAATCTTCTTAGACCTGAGGATGCAGATTGGCTGACGTGCCTTTCGTAATCCGAAGGTGGAAGATGATTGAACACTAGAGTGCCCAGAAATTTGCGCTCACATAGTCGCAATCCGATGATGGGAATGGGCTTATAGATGCCATTTAGAGATTGATGAATAGTATGATGGGCTTATAGATGCCATGCTAAGAGATGATGGAAGGTGGATGGGCTTATAGATGCCATCTGGATGTCGATCGCGTAAGAGATTCCTTAGCGAGAACCTGCGTACCTGCAAAAAAGAAAATGAGTACCTGACACGTTGCAGGAGCTGGTTTTCAGATGCTTGATATAGATGTGTCCTGACTGGTTACAGGAGCTGAGTCTGGAGCTTCACAAGATGATGAATGAACCAGGGATGGTTACTACCTTAGCATGAACGGTAAGAGAACCTTGGGTGACTTTAACTTCAACAATGCTCGTTGATAAAATCTTGGTGGGAATTACCGTCTTCGCAGGATCGGGAAGAGAACCATAGGCAATTATAATCTCAAAAGCGGACGTTTGAGAAAAACCTGGAATGGAATTATCATCTCATGCACCGTCGGGGAGAGAACCATGGGAAATTATAATCTCAAAAGCGAACGTTTGAGAAAAACCTAAAATGGAATTATCACCTCACGCACCGTCGGGGAGAGAACCATAGGAAATTATAACCTGAAATGGAATTATCATCTCACGCACCGTCGGGGAGAGAACCATAGGAAATTATAACCTGATAACTTCTACTGAGTCTTCATCAGAAAAATCTGTTTGGGGTCGATTTAGCTGGACTAGGGAAGGCCTTGAAATGTCTTCAACAGATACACCCTGGCAAGATTCAGGCATCGGATCCGGTATTCAGAAAGGTTGGTGAGTTGTCTCTACTGACAGGTTATTTCCATTGACGGGTGGTCTTTAACGACGAGTGTCTATGACGACGAGTGTCTATAACGACGAGTGTCTATGACGACGAGTGTCTATAACGACGAGTGTCTATAACGACGAGTGTCTATAACGACGAGTGTCTATGACGACGAGTGTCTATGACGACGAGTGTCTATGACGACGAGTGTCTATAACGACGAGTGTCTATAACGACGAGTGTCTATAACGACGAGTGTCTATAACGACGAGTGTCTATGACGACGAGTGTCTATGACGACGGGTGTCTATAACGACGAGTGTCTATAACGACGAGTGTCTATAACGACGAGTGTCTATAACGACGAGTGTCTATAACGACGAGTGTCTATAACGACGGGTGTCTATACTGACGAGACGTTTTCAAGGACGGTGGTCTATACTGACGAGATGTCTTCAATGACGGGTGTCTATACTGACGAGATGTCTTCAATGACGGGTGTTTTCTTTGACTTTAGGAAGTAATTTAACTGGACATGTCTTCTTTGACTGGATGAGCATCAGAAAAAACCTTTGGGATTTTAACTGGGCTTGTCTTCTTTGACTGGATTTGTCTACTTTGACTGAATTGGTCTCTTTTGGCTATATTTGTCTACCCTGACATAGTTGATCATCTAACTGTATCCTTCCTGAAAGGTAAAGGTCAATCATATACAGTGCATGATATGGATCAAGTAACGACATAAATGAGATTGTATGACATGACGCACATATGCACGTATCATGATATATGAAAATGTGATGTTTATGAATGTATTTTCGTCTTGGGAAAGTAAGTCCTTGACAGGTGCCGGGAAGTCATTCCTGGGCTGATGTTGAAGAATAGATTTTGCTTCCGCTGGGGATGATAATTGCAAGAATACCGGTAGGATAAGATGACTCCGTTGAGGAATAAACTTGGCGAATGGAATAACGCTGCGGGGAGGAAAGGTACTCTGACGATCTTGCTGGGAAGCAATACTCTGTGGGGAGAGAGATACTCTGTTGAAATGTTGATAATAACTTGCTGGGGATACCCTTGTTGTGGTGGAAGTGCTAATAGACTTCGCTGGGGATAAAGACTGCGTTGGCGACGATCTTTCCATGGCTTTTAGCTGAGGATAACCCAGTTATATCCTGGTAAGGAAACAACTCTTTGAATAAAGTCGGATGACGCGTTCGCTCTTGGTCGCATTCTTCAGCTGAACTTACCTTGGCCCTTCGGTTGACAGAGCAACCAGATCATTTAGACAACTCATTATTGCCCCAGTTTCTGATATTGGAGAGGAAGACCTGTGAAGGTGTTTGATGACTGATGGACAAACCTTCTTCTGATAAGCAAGTGACAAGATGTCGGGACATAGTCGTACGCTTTGATCCCTAACTTTTGCCTGGACCGCCCTTTCGGGTTTTCAGTCCACCGGGATACCCATTTTTGCCCAAGCCGCCTTTTCAGGTTTTCGACTTGCCGGGTGTACAGATTTTTCATTTCATCCCTTCATTTTGCCCGAACCCTTTTGGTTCGCCGGGAAGCCCTTACTTTTGCCTAGGTATGTCAACCTAGCGGGTCTTTGATTATGCGCAATATTTTTTCCGACTATGTCCATGCTCTCAGGATGTAGGGAGGTGCCCCTGCTGTTATGTTGCCACGCTACCAGAAGATGTTTGATCAGGCGAGATTCATTGTTGGGATGCCCCAAGTGACTCAGGCGGAGATTTGCCCCAGGCTATTTGGCCTTTGAGAGATTCTCCGAATCTTGATTGGGCTGCCCCAGATAATAGACTCTGATCATATCATGCCCCTTGATTGGAGGTACTTCTGTTCATTAGGCATTCGTCGTGTGAATTTCTATGCTGTTCAAACGAAAAGTCATATGCAAACAAAGTTATGTTAAGAATGCAAAGCTTATGTCTGTCTTGAAGTTTTTGAAAAATGCATTTTTCAGTAAAACCAGCAAATTTTGTAAAATGTGATGTCAACTCCATATTTTATAGCAAGCCTTAAGGAGTCAGGATACCTTTGGTAACAGTATGCTTTCGAACTAACCCATGCTTCAGCTAGGACTTTTAAGGGTTGTAGCGTGGCCTGGTTCACGGTTTAAGAAACAAAGGATAAAGGCTCAAATTATTTATACCCACCCGCTCTTCGTGATGTTCTTCAAACCTAAACTCAGTTGATCGTGCGTTAGACCTTGTTCGAGTCTTTTGCTCTAATATACCAGTGATGGTTCGGGTATTGACAATTTATTTTGAATGGGCAGTCATTTCCTTTTTTGTTGAGGGTTTGTATGACCTCTTTTTTTTCTTGATTTTGTTATCCCCTTTTTTTTGCCTGAACTGTTTCTTTTGTGATTACAGTCAGCGGGATGCCCCAGTTTTGTAAGTCTCTTTCATAGGTTTTGACTTATTGGGTTTTTATTTTTGAGATATAATGACTGCCTATCCTTATGATTATTCGGAATCATCACTGTCTTCTTTTTTTTTGTAAGGACCTCTTTGGTGCCATTTGTTATGCACTTGGATCAACTGAGAGAACTACCCTGCCCCAGGTTATGATAAAGGGTTTTAATTTTCGAAAAGAAAAACTCCTACTTCTTTGGCTCAGAGGGGTTGTCGAGGGATTATCTTCCTTATAACTCCAGTGTTTAGGATTTGAAACAATGCCTGTACCTCATCAGCGGGGTCTGTTCAAAAGCATACTGTATATCGTGGTATCGTTTTCGTCATCCTCCCTCAAGAGGCTTAGAATTATTAATCGAGCGTTGATCATCAGAAAAAATATGAAAATAATTTGCATATAGTGAATACGAATATATTGCTTCAAAACAGACATATGCGATGCATTAATGAAATAACAACGTTTAACATGAGTAAATGTTTGAACAAAAGAAAATTATAAATTGAAAATCCTAATGAACAAAAGTCTTTTCATCTTAGGGCTTGTTACTTCAAATGGTGAGCCTTGGAGGGATGGTAGAAAAATTCAGCCTGACCATCTTGGGTGAACTCCAATGCCCCTTCATCAATCAGGTCCTGGATCTTGTTCTTCAGAGCCCAACACTCATTTGTATCATGTCCAGGACTGGCAGAGTGGTAGGCACACCTTTTATTGGGATCATAAGTAGGATGTGCTGTGTTGGGATTCTGGGGATGAGCCCTTAATATGATCAAATTCAATCTCAACAAGCGTTGTAAAGCTTGTAACAACGACATGTTAAGCTGGGTGAATTGCCTCCTGGACTTGTCTGGCTGAAGCCGGTGAGGTTGATGCTGAACTTGTGACACTGGAGCCATTTGAGGAGCTCTCCCCTTATCTCCTTGTCTCAAAGGCGGTTGAACAATGACTGGCTTTTTACCCTTAGACGTTTTCCCCAGCTGGTTACCCTAAAGCAGTTGGTTGACGAGAACCCCGAGCTCGTCTTGTCTTTGAGCTAACCCTTGAATGGCAGTCACCTGCCCCAGCATCTGGACTTTCAAGGCATCCACCTCAGCTTGCAGGTGTTTCAGCCTTTCATCCTCAGCACTGTTCTTGACAAAAGTCTCCATGAGAAGTGTCCTTAGCTCCTCCTGCCCCTTGGATAGATTCAGGAGGATTTCCCCGAACTGGGTCTCTTTAGTAAGAAAGTCCGGGTTATTTTGTTGGGAAGCCATTGCTGAAATAACAGCGGAGATGGTAAGTGACCTGTCCAAAGGGTACCTGTTATGCAATGATATGTATGATATGCATGCAATGTTTTCAAGGACCTCGCGGGGTAGACAAGAAAATTTGTTAGAATTTGGGTCCGGTATTGATTGAAGGAAACCCATGTTATTGAGAATTCTTCTTCAAGGGTCAAAGGCTCACCATATCCAGTGGGTCATAGCCCCTGACTTTAGTCATCATGTCTGGTTTTGATTTCCAAACAACCTTGGTTAAGGGAACCTTCTTCAAGAGTCAGAGCTCACCATATCAAGTGGGTCATAGCCCCTGACAACTTTGTCTAGAGGAAAATAAATCCTCTTTGCCCCTTGCTGGGATAGTTGATTCACCATGACCTGGATCACAAGCCCTTGAGATCTTTGAAATGGATTAGTTCTTATGCAGGATGTATGCAATGGTATGATGTCATGCTATGCATGGGGTAATGTAGATAAACCCTGTTACGAGTCCTAATTAAGGACTGCAAACCAAAACCTGCAAGAAACTTGGTAAACTTTGTTATGAGTCCTAATTAAGGACTACAACAAAACCTGCAAGTAGTTCATGTGTCAGATAAAGCATGCAAGTAGTCAAGTACGAAGGCACACAAGTCACACAAAAGAAGCCCTTAGAGTTCAGGCCAGCATGAGGTCTAGGTATTACCCTCTTGAAGTTGGTGGGTTCAACCTGTCCTATTAGAAGTAACCGGGTTCTAAGGGTCCCAATATCACCGGATTGTTTTCATTGTTCATTGTTTCGATTTAGCCACTGAACTGGCGACCGAAATATTCCAGGAAAGCAACCCTTAATTGAGTGTAGTATCGAGTATCAACCAACCTCGGACTGCACCAAAGTCAGTTATCTCACTACCCTAAAGAGGCCAAGATAGTTCAATTAAGGTTCCTAAGGTCTGTTGATGCTTCACGACACCACGCGGAGGCCCCGTACTCTCCTTGACTGAACTCAAGGGTTACCGGTACACACCAAAGTGCCACATCAACGTAGCAGACTGTTTCAACCATGTCGGTATACCCCGCACAGTTCCCTCACAACCTTGTTGCTACTTTCTAAGAAGGTATCCCCCAGATCCGGGTTAGGATCTATAGAACTCCCAAGCAACCCACAATTTAAAGCACACAAGGAAAACAATTGAAAACATAGTTATGAACTAGCCCTAAGGTACACCTCACTTTAAGTAAAGTCCCCAGCAGCGTCGCCAGTTCTGTGATCGGTGGATCTGGAACTGACTGTTTTAACGCTGGTTCGCGAAATGTCGCGGAAGCAAGAGTCGTCACCGTCTTTTATTTTCTCCAAATGGAAAGGACAAAAGCACAGAAAAATTCCTTAAAGAGATTGCTCTCGGTTCGGGAGGTAGGTTATAGAAAGGGAAGGTATTAGCACCCTTTCTATCCATGGTTATCCATGGGCTCTTAGATACTTGCTCACTTGTGTTTTCAAAAATGGTTTGTTTGCTTTTCAACTGTGGGTTTTAAAAAGTTTCTTTGAAAATTCCAGTTCGACTCTTGTATCGGTCCTCAAGAGTGTTTGAAAAATTGTTTTGAAAGCTTTTTGAAAAGTGTCGGTGTGAAAAGAGTTTTTGATTTGTTTTGAAATTTAGAGCAAGTATCTAGAGTTGTCTACCTACCCTAAGGAATTCGTCTGTGTAAATGTCCTTTAAAGTAGTGCCATCCCACCATTGAGAGGTAGGTAGCACCACCGTTGGAGGTGTTCGGGTCAATTCGAGTTTGTAGGGACATGGTGATCACCAGAGCAATGGGAAGACACCTTAGAAGCTACCCTCATGCCAGGTTCCCGGATCATGAGGACTTACTAAGACATCCTCTACTCGACGATCACCTTTCGAGGCAAGGCAACAGTGAGGCGTACCCTAGGGGTGGTGTGTGATTTGTGTGTCGTTTTCATTTGCATTTATCTTGTCATGTTATTGGTGTTCTACGCTTGTTTTTATTTTGTCCATACATTCTTTCATGCTTTGATTTAACAGTTTAAAAATTGCGAGCAAAGTAAATTCTAAGCTATTACAAAAGGCGCGGGTCCACATCGCCAAAATTAACCAGGACCCAATTTGACAGAAAAATAAAGAAATAAAAGAAAATAAAGAATTAAAAGTGCGAGAAGTAATTTACATGGCTTCGGGAGAGGTACATAATTATTTAAACGAAATAAAATAAATATGCGAATTAATAAGAAATTAAGAACGAGGGCGTTGGACCCTTTTGCAAAATTAAAATTAATGAGGAATTAATTAAAATTAAAAGAAGGAAAGAACTTGTTTTTTGGTATTTTCTAGTATTTTAGGATTTAATATGAAAAGGGAAAAATTAATACTAACCCTAATTCTAATGGCTTTTAATTTATTAAGAAAAATGTTGAAGTTTTTTAACCTAAAATTAATCCTAATTTTTACATGCAATTTAATTATAAAAATAAATATTTAACTATTTAATTATTTATTTATTTATGAGAGAAAAGTAAAAAGGATGAAAAATTATTAATTAAACCTAATTCTATGTTTTTTAGATTTTATTATGAAAATATTGAATTAAACCCTAATTTAAAACTAATTAATTTACATGCAAATTTATTTATAAAATATTAGCTAATTAAATATATTTAATTTTTGATCTTTTCTGATTTTTATGTGTATTTTTATATTTTGTGAAAATAATAATTAACAGAATTAATTAAAAAAAATAATAATTGGAAATAAAGAAATAAAGAAAAACAAAAAAAAAAATAATGAAAAGGGTTTGCAAACCTGGGGGTTCAGACCCCAAATAGGAGGTGTTTCCTTCAGCAATTTGGCCCATCAACCTTTAGGCCTGGTGGACTTTTTAGGACACGTACCCCAACGTTGACTAGAGCCTACCATGCTCCCCAATTCCTAGCCTTTGATTTGATTCCATTGGACGCGTGGACATTGGATTGTGAGAGTGTATCCTGGACTTGAACGTTGGCGCTGCATGTGAACATGAGTTGGAAAATAATATTGAAAGGGTGAAGACCTGGGGCTCGAACCCAGGTCATGTACCTTACCAACAATCCTGCTTGCCACTGAGCCACTTCAAACGCGTTGGATATGTAATAATTAATAAACACTATAAAAGAAAAGAAAGTCAGGGGCCACCAACGCGCGCGAAATTTGAACCAGCCTATCACATCTTGCCACGAGGTCGTCTTCTTCATTATTCCTGAAACACAAAACATTAGACAACGGTTTTTCACGTGTTCTCCTAGGCCAGCTTTGGAAAAATAGCGACTAGCCCTAGGGGGTCCATAAATTAGGCGCGGGGGTATCCTTGTAACCGTCTGAACGCCCTGAGTTGAATGGTGGTGGTCTTGAAGGCCAATTTTTCTTTAATTAAAAACCCCCAATTTGAGGTCCTGCAAACCCTAAAATACAACCATGGCGATTTCTCGTATAGCTCATAAAAACACAATCAATCTATATAGTTAGCTTCAGAATACATTACTCAATATAAATGCATAATCAAAATGCCATGAAAACGCCTAAATCTGGAAATACGATTTTGAAAAATATAAGAGAAAACTGGATTTCTGTATACCAGTTCTAGGCGCTGAGATGATCGATTTTGATTGGAATACGTTCTGTAATCCTCAAAGAAGCTAATGGGATAGGTTTGGAGGCTTGAATCGCCTTGCAAGTGTATTTTCAGAATTGAGATTTTTTGCTAATTTTTCAAGTTTGTTCAAAGGTTTCTGGCGCAGCTCAATGGTTAGCATTATTAAGTTTGTGATCAGGCTCATATACTGAGTGAATTAGGTCAAGTTCCTTGTCCAAAGAATCAAAGATTTGATAAAGGGATATTTGATTTTTATGGCAAAATATGTTCATATCTTTCCATGCAATTTTGATACCAAATCATGCCAAAACTTTCCACAAATAATCATGCACGAATCTTGAATGTCCAATGAGAATAATTTCTGCACAACAAGATTTTATTTCATTAGTTTTGTATTTTTCATGCATTTTATTTAATTAAATGAATTATAAATGATAAAAAATCCAAATAAATAAATAAAAATGGAGAAAAACTTCCTTTTGGGCCTAATGGTCGTGCACATGCTTGGGACAATGAATTGTGGAAGAAAAATGGGCCCATTAGCAATTTTAGGTCATTTGAATCAATGTTGACTTTTCAAAATATCCAAAAATTTCCCAACTTCCACAAGGCATAACTCGCTCAATTTTTAAGCTTTTCTCATGTTCTTGGACATTTTGGAAAGGTCTTTGAGTCCTCTAACCAATGTCTTTGGTCCCATGTCATTTTGATTTACCAATCTCAAGTTATGGCCTTTGACTTAAAGTCCTTTTTTGTTGACTTTTGAAAATGACCTATAATGTTGAAATTGATAACTTTTTGTGAGAGCATTTCTTGGACTTGAAGTATGAAGATGAGTTGTAGGAAATGTCTTTCTATTCAAAATGAGATTTGGATGGAATTTTTCTGATAATCCATGTGAAAGTTATGCCCTGGTCAATTTACAGTTGACTTTTTCAACTGTCCAAATAAGGAAACTTTTGCATTTTGATGATTTTTGAGCCAAACTTTGAGAATCATGATCAAGCATTGATAAAATGATGTTTGTGGCTTCAAAATGATATGTTGACCAAAAATTTGAACTTTTGACTGTCAAATGACCATTTTGCCCCTACAGTTGACTGTAGTGCAATTTAGGGTTTTGACTGTGCAATTTTGTGCTGAAAGCCTTGAAACTTGATATGAGGATACTTGACCATATTTGTAGGCATGTGAGACTTGATTGGACCTTTGAAAACTTCATTTTCTTGACCAGAACAAAAGCCCTAATCTTGACTGTTCAAGAGGCTCTTGCACTGTGCAACCCTTGGGGAATTTTGAAGCTTTGATTTGGCAATTTCTTGGAGAATATGGGAGGGAAAATTTTGGGGTACAACAGTTGCCCCTGTTCAATCTTCTTAGACCTGAGGATGCAGATTGGCTGACGTGCCTTTCGTAATCGGAAGGTGGAAGATGATTGAACACTAGAGTGCCCAGAAATTTGCGCTCACATAGTCGTAATCCGATGATGGGAATGGGCTTATAGATGCCATTTAGAGATTGATGAATAGTATGATGGGCTTATAGATGCCATGCTAAGAGATGATGGAAGGTGGATGGGCTTATAGATGCCATCTGGATGTCGATCGCGTAAGAGATTCCTTAGCGAGAACCTGCGTACCTGCAAAAAAGAAAATGAGTACCTGACACGTTGCAGGAGCTGGTTTTCAGATGCTTGATATGGATGTGTCCTGACTGGTTACAGGAGCTGAGTCTGGAGCTTCACAAGATGATGAATGAACCAGGGATGGTTACTACCTTAGCATGAACGGTAAGAGAACCTTGGGTGACTTTAACTTCAACAACGCTCGTTAATAAAATCTTGGTGGGAATTACCGTCTTCGCAGGATCGGGAAGAGAACCATAGGCAATTATAATCTCAAAAGCGGACGTTTGAGAAAAACCTGGAATGGAATTATCATCTCACGCACCGTCAGGGAGAGAACCATGGGAAATTATAATCTCAAAAGCGAACGTCTGAGAAAAACCTAAAATGGAATTATCACCTCACGCACCGTCGGGGAGAGAACCATAGGAAATTATAACCTGAAATGGAATTATCATCTCACGCACCGTCGGGGAGAGAACCATAGGAAATTATAACCTGATAACTTCTACTGAGTCTTCATCAGAAAAATCTGTTTGGGGTCGATTTAGCTGGACTAGGGAAGGCCTTGAAATGTCTTCAACAGATACACCCTGGCAAGATTCAGGCATCGGATCCGGTATTCAGAAAGGTTGGTGAGTTGTCTCTACTGACAGGTTATTTCCATTGACGGGTGGTCTTTAACGACGAGTGTCTATGACGACGAGTGTCTATGACGACGAGTGTCTATGACGACGAGTGTCTATAACGACGAGTGTCTATAACGACGAGTGTCTATAACGACGAGTGTCTATGACGACGAGTGTCTATGACGACGAGTGTCTATGACGACGAGTGTCTATAACGACGAGTGTCTATAACGACGAGTGTCTATAACGACGAGTGTCTATGACGACGAGTGTCTATGACGACGAGTGTCTATGACGACGAGTGTCTATAACGACGAGTGTCTATAACGACGAGTGTCTATAACGACGAGTGTCTATAACGACGAGTGTCTATAACGACGGGTGTCTATACTGACGAGACGTTTTCAAGGACGGGTGTCTATACTGACGAGAAGTCTTCAATGACGGGTGTCTATACTGACGAGATGTCTTCAATGACGGGTGTTTTCTTTGACTTTAGGAAGTAATTTAACTGGACATGTCTTCTTTGACTGGATGAGCATCAGAAAAAACCTTTGGGATTTTAACTGGGCTTGTCTTCTTTGACTGGATTTGTCTACTTTGACTGAATTGGTCTCTTTTGGCTATATTTGTCTACCCTGACATAGTTGATCATCTAACTGTATCCTTCCTGAAAGGTAAAGGTCAATCATATACAGTGCATGATATGGATCAAGTAACGACATAAATGAGATTGTATGACATGACGCACATATGCACGTATCATGATATATGAAAATGTGATGTTTATGAATGTATTTTCGTCTTGGGAAAGTAAGTCCTTGACGGGTGCCGGGAAGTCATTCCTGGGCTGATGTTGAAGAATAGATTTTGCTTCCGCTGGGGATGATAATTGCAAGAATACCGGTAGGATAAGATGACTCCGTTGAGGAATAAACTTGGCGAATGGAATAACGCTGCGGGGAGGAAAGGTACTCTGACGATCTTGCTGGGAAGCAATACTCTGTGGGGAGAGAGATACTCTGTTGAAATGTTGATAATAACTTGCTGGGGATACCCTTGTTGTGGTGGAAGTGCTAATAGACTTCGCTGGGGATAAAGACTGCGTTGGCGACGATCTTTCCATGGCTTTTAGCTGAGGATAACCCAGTTATATCCTGGTAAGGAAACAACTCTTTGAATAAAGTCGGATGACGCGTTCGCTCTTGGTCGCATTCTTCAGCTGAACTTACCTTGGCCCTTCGGTTGACAGAGCAACCGGATCATTTAGACAACTCATTATTGCCCCAGTTTCTGATATTGGAGAGGAAGACCTGTGAAGGTGTTTGATGACTGATGGACAAACCTTCTTCTGATAAGCAAGTGACAAGATGCCGGGACATAGTCGTACGCTTTGATCCCTAACTTTTTCCTGGACCGCCCTTTCGGGTTTTCAGTCCACCGGGATACCCATTTTTGCCCAAGCCGCCTTTTCAGGTTTTCGACTTGCCGGGTGTACAGATTTTTCATTTCATCCCTTCATTTTGCCCGAACCCTTTTGGTTCGCCGGGAAGCCCTTACTTTTGCCTAGGTATGTCAACCTAGCGGGTCTTTGATTATGCGCAGTATTTTTTCCGACTATGTCCATGCTCTCAGGATGTAGGGAGGTGCCCCTGCTGTTATGTTGCCACGCTACCAGAAGATGTTTGATCAGGCGAGATTCATTGTTGGGATGCCCCAAGTGACTCAGGCGGAGATTTTCCCCAGGCTATTTGGCCTTTGAGAGATTCTCCGAATCTTGATTGGTCTGCCCCAGATAATAGACTCTGATCATATCATGCCCCTTGATTGGAGGTACTTCTGTTCATTAGGCATTCGTCGTGCGAATTTCTATGCTGTTCAAACGAAAAGTCATATGCAAACAAAGTTATGTTAAGAATGCAAAGCTTATGTCTGTCTTGAAGTTTTTGAAAAATGCATTTTTCAGTAAAACCAGCAAATTTTGTAAAATGTGATGTCAACTCCATATTTTATAGCAAGCCTTAAGGAGTCAGGATACCTTTGGTAACAGTATGCTTTCGAACTAACCCATGCTTCAGCTAGGACTTTTAAGGGTTGTAGCGTGGCCTGGTTCACGGTTTAAGAAACAAAGGATAAAGGCTCAAATTATTTATACCCACCCGCTCTTCGTGATGTTCTTCAAACCTAAACTCAGTTGATCGTGCGTTAGACCTTGTTCGAGTCTTTTTCTCTAATATACCAGTGATGGTTCGGGTATTGACAATTTATTTTGAATGGGCAGTCATTTCCTTTTTTGTTGAGGGTTTGTATGACCTCTTTTTTTTCTTGATTTTGTTATCCCCTTTTTTTTGCCTGAACTGTTTCTTTTGTGATTACAGTCAGCGGGATGCCCCAGTTTTGTAAGTCTCTTTCATAGGTTTTGACTTATTGGGTTTTTATTTTTGAGATATAATGACTGCCTATCCTTATGATTATTCGGAATCATCACTGTCTTCTTTTTTTTTGTAAGGACCTCTTTGGTGCCATTTGTTATGCACTTGGATCAACTGAGAGAACTACCCTGCCCCAGGTTATGATAAAGGGTTTTAATTTTCGAAAAGAAAAACTCCTACTTCTTTGGCTCAGAGGGGTTGTCGAGGGATTATCTTCCTTATAACTCCAGTGTTTAGGATTTGAAACAATGCCTGTACCTCATCAGCGGGGTCTGTTCAAAAGCATACTGTATATCGTGGTATCGTTTTCGTCATCCTCCCTCAAGAGGCTTAGAATTATTAATCGAGCGTTGATCATCAGAAAAAATATGAAAATAATTTGCATATAGTGAATACGAATATATTGCTTCAAAACAGACATATGCGACGCATTAATGAAATAACAACGTTTAACATGAGTAAATGTTTGAACAAAAAAAATTATAAATTGAAAATCCTAATGAACAAAAGTCTTTTCATCTTAGGGCTTGTTACTTCAAATGGTGAGCCTTGGAGGGATGGTAGAAAAATTCAGCCTGACCATCTTGGGTGAACTCCAATGCCCCTTCATCAATCAGGTCCTGGATCTTGTTCTTCAGAGCCCAACACTCATTTGTATCATGTCCAGGACTGGCAGAGTGGTAGGCACACCTTTTATTGGGATCATAAGTAGGATGTGCTGTGTTGGGATTCTGGGGATGAGCCCTTAATGTGATCAAATTCAATCTCAACAAGCGTTGTAAAGCTTGTAACAACGACATGTTAAGCTGGGTGAATTGCCTCCTGGACTTGTCTGGCTGAAGCCGGTGAGGTTGATGCTGAACTTGTGACACTGGAGCCATTTGAGGAGCTCTCCCCTTATCTCCTTGTCTCAAAGGCGGTTGAACAATGACTGGCTTTTTACCCTTAGACGTTTGCCCCAGCTGGTTACCCTGAAGCAGTTGGTTGACGAGAACCCCGAGCTCGTCTTATCTTTGAGCTAACCCTTGAATGGCAGTCACCTGCCCCAGCATCTGGACTTTCAAGGCATCCACCTCAGCTTGCAGGTGTTTCAGCCTTTCATCCTCAGCACTGTTCTTGACAAAAGTCTCCATGAGAAGTGTCCTTAGCTCCTCCTGCCCCTTGGATAGATTCAGGAGGATTTCCCCGAACTGGGTCTCTTTAGTAAGAAAGTCCGGGTTATTTTGTTGGGAAGCCATTGCTGAAATAACAGCGGAGATGGTAAGTGACCTGTCCAAAGGGTACCTGTTATGCAATGATATGTATGATATGCATGCAATGTTTTCAAGGACCTCGCGGGGTAGACAAGAAAATTTGTTAGAATTTGGGTCCGGTATTGATTGAAGGAAACCCATGTTATTGAGAATTCTTCTTCAAGGGTCAAAGGCTCACCATATCCAGTGGGTCATAGCCCCTGACTTTAGTCATCATGTCTGGTTTTGATTTCCAAACAACCTTGGTTAAGGGAACCTTCTTCAAGAGTCAGAGCTCACCATATCAAGTGGGTCATAGCCCCTGACAACTTTGTCTAGAGGAAAATAAATCCTCTTTGCCCCTTGCTGGGATATTTGATTCACCATGACCTGCATCACAAGCCCTTGAGATCTTTGAAATGGATTAGTTCTTATGCATGATGTATGCAATGGTATGATGTCATGCTATGCATGGGGTAATGTAGATAAACCCTGTTACGAGTCCTAATTAAGGACTGCAAACCAAAACCTGCAAGAAACTTGGTAAACTTTGTTATGAGTCCTAATTAAGGACTACAACAAAACCTGCAAGTAGTTCATGTGTCAGATAAAGCATGCAAGTAGTCAAGTACGAAGGCACACAAGTCACACAAAAGAAGCCCTTAGAGTTCAGGCCAGCATGAGGTCTAGGTATTACCCTCTTGAAGTTGGTGGGTTCAACCTGTCCTATTAGAAGTAACCGGGTTCTAAGGGTCCCAATATCACCGGATTGTTTTCATTGTTCATTGTTTCGATTTAGCCACTGAACTGGCGACCGAAATATTCCAGGAAAGCAACCCTTAATTGAGTGTAGTATCGAGTATCAACCAACCTCGGACTGCACCAAAGTCAGTTATCTCACTACCCTAAAGAGGCCAAGATAGTTCAATTAAGGTTCCTAAGGTCTGTTGATGCTTCACGACACCACGCGGAGGCCCCGTACTCTCCTTGACTGAACTCAAGGGTTACCGGTACACACCAAAGTGCCACATCAACGTAGCAGACTGTTTCAACCATGTCGGTATACCCCGCACAGTTCCCTCACAACCTTGTTGCTACTTTCTAAGAAGGTATCCCCCAGATCCGGGTTAGGATCTATAGAACTCCCAAGCAACCCACAATTTAAAGCACACAAGGAAAACAATTGAAAACATAGTTATGAACTAGCCCTAAGGTACACCTCACTTTAAGTAAAGTCCCCAGCAGAGTCGCCAGTTCTGTGATCGGTGGATCTGGAACTGACTGTTTTAACGCTGGTTCGCGAAATGTCGCGGAAGCAAGAGTCGCCACCGTCTTTTATTTTCTCCAAATGGAAAGGACAAAAGCACAGAAAAATTCCTTAAAGAGATTGCTCTCGGTTCGGGAGGTAGGTTATAGAAAGGGAAGGTATTAGCACCCTTTCTATCCATGGTTATCCATGGGCTCTTAGATACTTGCTCACTTGTGTTTTCAAAAATGGTTTGTTTGCTTTTCAACTGTGGGTTTTAAAAAGTTTCTTTGAAAATTCCAGTTCGACTCTTGTATCGGTCCTCAAGAGTGTTTGAAAAATTGTTTTGAAAGCTTTTTGAAAAGTGTCGGTGTGAAAAGAGTTTTTGATTTGTTTTGAAATTTAGAGCAAGTATCTAGAGTTGTCTACCTACCCTAAGGAATTCGTCTGTGTAAATGTCCTTTAAAGTAGTGCCATCCCACCATTGAGAGGTAGGTAGCACCACCGTTGGAGGTGTTCGGGTCAATTCGAGTTTGTAGGGACATGGTGATCACCAGAGCAATGGGAAGACACCTTAGAAGCTACCCTCATGCCAGGTTCCCGGATCATGAGGACTTACTAAGACATCCTCTACTCGACGATCACCTTTCGAGGCAAGGCAACAGTGAGGCGTACCCTAGGGGTGGTGTGTGATTTGTGTGTCGTTTTCATTTGCATTTATCTTGTCATGTTATTGGTGTTCTACGCTTGTTTTTATTTTGTCCATACATTCTTTCATGCTTTGATTTAACAGTTTAAAAATTGCGAGCAAAGTAAATTCTAAGCTATTACAAAAGGCGCGGGTCCACATCGCCAAAATTAACCAGGACCCAATTTGACAGAAAAATAAAGAAATAAAAGAAAATAAAGAATTAAAAGTGCGAGAAGTAATTTACATGGCTTCGGGAGAGGTACATAATTATTTAAACGAAATAAAATAAATATGCGAATTAATAAGAAATTAAGAACGAGGGCGTTGGACCCTTTTGCAAAATTAAAATTAATGAGGAATTAATTAAAATTAAAAGAAGGAAAGAACTTGTTTTTTGGTATTTTCTAGTATTTTAGGATTTAATATGAAAAGGGAAAAATTAATACTAACCCTAATTCTAATGGCTTTTAATTTATTAAGAAAAATGTTGAAGTTTTTTAACCTAAAATTAATCCTAATTTTTACATGCAATTTAATTATAAAAATAAATATTTAACTATTTAATTATTTATTTATTTATGAGAGAAAAGTAAAAAGGATGAAAAATTATTAATTAAACCTAATTCTATGTTTTTTAGATTTTATTATGAAAATATTGAATTAAACCCTAATTTAAAACTAATTAATTTACATGCAAATTTATTTATAAAATATTAGCTAATTAAATATATTTAATTTTTGATCTTTTCTGATTTTTATGTGTATTTTTATATTTTGTGAAAATAATAATTAACAGAATTAATTAAAAATAATAATAATTGGAAATAAAGAAATAAAGAAAAACAAAAAAAAAATAATGAAAAGGGTTTGCAAACCTGGGGGTTCAGACCCCAAATAGGAGGTGTTTCCTTCAGCAATTTGGCCCATCAACCTTTAGGCCTGGTGGACTTTTTAGGACACGTACCCCAACGTTGACTAGAGCCTACCATGCTCCCCAATTCCTAGCCTTTGATTTGATTCCATTGGACGCGTGGACATTGGATTGTGAGAGTGTATCCTGGACTTGAACGTTGGCGCTGCATGTGAACATGAGTTGGAAAATAATATTGAAAGGGTGAAGACCTGGGGCTCGAACCCAGGTCATGTATCTTACCAACAATCCTGCTTGCCACTGAGCCACTTCAAACGCGTTGGATATGTAATAATTAATAAACACTATAAAAGAAAAGAAAGTCGGGGGCCACCAACGCGCGCGAAATTTGAACCATCCTATCACATCTTGCCACGAGGTCGTCTTCTTCATTATTCCTGAAACACAAAACATTAGACAACGGTTTTTCACGTGTTCTCCTAGGCCAGCTTTGGAAAAATAGCGACTAGCCCTAGGGGGTCCATAAATTAGGCGCGAGGGTATCCTTGTAACCGTCTGAACGCCCTGAGTTGAATGGTGGTGGTCTTGAAGGCCAATTTTTCTTTAATTAAAAACCCCCAATTTGAGGTCCTGCAAACCCTAAAATACAACCATGGCGATTTCTCGTATAGCTCATAAAAACACAATCAATCTATATAGTTAGCTTCAGAATACATTACTCAATATAAATGCATAATCAAAATGCCATGAAAACGCCTAAATCTGGAAATACGATTTTGAAAAATATAAGAGAAAACTGGATTTCTGTATACGAGTTATAGGCGCTGAGATGATCGATTTTGATTGGAATACATTCTGTAATCCTCAAAGAAGCTAATGGGATAGGTTTGGAGGCTTGAATCGCCTTGCAAGTGTATTTTCAGAATTGAGATTTTTTGCTAATTTTTCAAGTTTGTTCAAAGGTTTCTGGCGCAGCTCAATGGTTAGCATTATTAAGTTTGTGATCAGGCTCATATACTGAGTGAATTAGGTCAAGTTCCTTGTCCAAAGAATCAAAGATTTGATAAAGGGATATTTGATTTTTATGGCAAAATATGTTCATATCTTTCCATGCAATTTTGATACCAAATCATGCCAAAACTTTCCACAAATAATCATGCACGAATCTTGAATGTCCAATGAGAATAATTTCTGCACAACAAGATTTTATTTCATTAGTTTTGTATTTTTCATGCATTTTATTTAATTAAATGAATTATAAATGATAAAAAATCCAAATAAATAAATAAAAATGGAGAAAAACTTCCTTTTGGGCCTAATGGTCGTGCACATGCTTGGGACAATGAATTGTGGAAGAAAAATGGGCCCATTAGCAATTTTAGGTCATTTGAATCAATGTTGACTTTTCAAAATATCCAAAATTTTCCAACTTCCACAAGGCATAACTTGCTCAATTTTTAAGCTTTTCTCATGTTCTTGGACATTTTGGAAAGGTCTTTGAGTCCTCTAACCAATGTATTTGGTTCCATGTCATTTTGATTTACCAATCTCAAGTTATGGCCTTTGACTTAAAGTCCTTTTTTGTTGACTTTTGAAAATGACCTATAATGTTGAAATTGATAACTTTTTGTGAGAGCATTTCTTGGACTTGAAGTATGAAGATGAGTTGTAGGAAATGTCTTTCTCTTCAAAATGAGCTTTGGATGGAAATTTTCTGATAATCGATGTGAAAGTTATGCCCTGGTCAATTTACAGTTAACTTTTTCAACTGTCCAAATAAGGAAACTTTTGCATTTTGATGATTTTTGAGCCAAACTTTGAGAATCATGATCAAGCATTGATAAAATGATGTTTGTGGCTTCAAAATGATATGTTGACCAAAAATTTGAACTTTTGACTGTCAAATGACCATTTTGCCCCTACAGTTGACTGTAGTGCAATTTAGGGTTTTGACTGTGCAATTTTGTGCTGAAAGCCTTGAAACTTGATATGAGGATACTTGACCATATTTGTAGGCATGTGAGACTTGATTGGACCTTTGAAAACTTCATTTTCTTGACCAGAACAAAAGCCCTAATCTTGACTGTTCAGGAGGCTCTTGCACTGTGCAACCCTTGGGGAATTTTGAAGCTTTGATTTGGCAATTTCTTGGAGAATATGGGAGGGCAAATTTTGGGGTACAACATTATTTATTAATGATTGTGACTGAATGACAAAATATGGTACGAAAGTGCGACTGAAAAAAGTTAGGGGAAAAATTTAGGGTACAACACATATTACGCATGCGAAGTATCTTAGCAAAACAAACAAATATAAGATCATAGTCCCTCGATGACGCTATTTAGAGTTGCCTTACAAAAATGATCATAGTCCCTAAAAATTCTAAGATGCTTTGTAACATTGCTAATCATGGTTATACGATGACCAACGCCCGTCCCGTTTACATCCAAATATAGGGTTTCTTACCAAATCAATGGTAAGACAACAATATCAAAGGAAAAGAAAATGAACAAGAAAGACATTTGAGTAAGTAGATTACCTTTAGTTACTTGCTCTATTTCAAACAAATATCCTTGCTATTTTCAAAACAAACACACACATTTCTAAACATCTTACAAACTTGAAAACATTTTCAAAAAGACAAACATATTTGTATACATTCTTACGAACGAGAATCATTACAAAGATTGCCTAAACAATAGCCTCTTTACAAAATAATTTTAAAAACCACACAAAGCATAATTTCAAACAAAAGCAAGTGATCTAGCAAGTAACTAAGAGCCCATGGAAAACCATAGATGAAAAGGGTGCTAACACCTTCCCTTTTCATAATCTACCCCCCGAACTCAAAAACATCTCTAAAGGTCTTTCCTGTGCTTTTTCACCTTTCCTTTTGGATAAAAGAAAAGTCGGTGGCGACTCTTTCTAACCGCAACATTTGCGATCAAACGCAAAACCTCAAGTCAGTTCTCCCACCGTATCACAGAACTGGCGACTCTGCTGGGGACATGTTTATAAAGTGGGGTTACCTTAGGGCTAGATCACATTTATTTTCTTACATTGTTTGACTTGTTTGCTTTACATTATGGTTCTTTGTTTGGGTTTGAATCCTCCACCCGGATTTGGGATACATTATAGGTAAATAGCAATACATTGTGGAAACTGTGCGGGGTATACCGACATGGTCTAAGCAATAGCTATGTTAGTGCGACATATTTGTGGGTACCGGTAGCCTTTGAGTCAATCAAAGAGAATACGGCGCCGCTGAGTGATGTCATGAAGCACTAATGAACTTCTATAACCCTTTACTTAACCAACTTGGGCTTTAGGATGTAGTGAAATGACCGGCTTTGGTGCAGTCCGAAGTTGGTAGATACTCGATACTACACTCATTGAGGTTTGGTTTCTTGGGATATTTCGGTCGCCATTAAAGAGGCTTGAGCTGAAACAATGACCAAGAAAAAATCCAGTGATATTGAGCTTCTTAGAACCCGGTTACTATTGTTAGGACAAGTTGAGCCAACTAAACTTCAAGAGGGTACTTACCTATAAACTCCATGCAAGCCTAAACCTAAGGACTTGTCTGCTTTGCGTGTGCATGATTATTTGTATAAGCTTGTTTACTTCGCATACTTGTGCATAACATCATAACATCATACCATAGCATTTTCAATAACCATTTCAAGGATCTCGAGGATCTTTGGTGCAGGTTCACAATGAACCAGACGTCTATCAAGGGGTAAGAGGATTTATTTTCCTCTGACCAAACACCGTCAAAGATCAAGTACAACAATTTGAGTCAAGGGCTATGACCCACTTGACATGGTGAGCTTGATTCTCGTGGAAGGACATCCTCCAATACGAAGTTTTCCAATAAAAGTTGTGGATCAACTCTCAAATTCTAACATCTTCTCGTGTTTACCCCGCGAGATCCTTGAAAACATTGCATCCACATATCATGCATCATATCATGACAGGTTTCTCCCATACAAGTCTCCTTATCTTCCTACTGTTTATTTCAGTAGAGATGGCTCTAGAGCAAACTATTAAGGACATCCAGGCTCAAAACGCTCAACTCCGAGAAATGTTCTTGAACTTATCCAAGGGGCAAGAAGAAGTGAAAGTTCTCCTCACTAGGGGCATGATCATGGGGAAACCTGAGGGCAACAAAGATGACCAGTTGGAGCGGCTACAAACTGAGATAGCCATATTGAAAATCCAGATGATGGGACAACTGGTGGGCCAGATGGCTCTCATCCAAAACTTGGCACAAGGACAAGAAGATTTGAGAGTCCTCATCAACAAGCTTCATCAAGACAGATGTAACCAAATGGGGCAAACAACTAGAATTTAGGATCAAGTCATCATTCAGCCTCCCATGAGACAAGAAGCCTGTTTAAGGGAGAGAAGACCTTCCCAGTTTGCTTCCACGTCACAAGCCCAACAACAACTTCGTCAACATCAATCGGAAAATCAGTAAAGGCAAAGCGAGCCCAAAAGACAGTTTATCAACATCAATATACCACTGTCTCAAGCTTTGCAACACATGTTGAGGATGAATCTGATTACACCAGTAAGACCTCATCCAAATCCTAAAACTTTATCTCCCAGCTACAATCCCGATGCCAGGTGTGCCTATCATTCCAATAGTCTTGGGCATGATACAAACGATTATTGGGCGCTGAAGTACAAGGTTCAAAACATGATCGACGAAGGAATGTTGGAGTTCACACAAGATGGCCAGACTGAATTCTTCTGCCGTCCCTCAAAGGCTCACCACCTAAAGTGACAAGTTCAGACAAAGAGGCTTCTGTTCATTTTGAATTTTCAATTATAATTTCTTTTATTATTCAAACAATTATCTATTAATGTCAAACTATGTTTCATTAATGCATTGCATATGTTTGTCTTGAATTCATCCTTTCGCTTTCACTATATTTAAACTATGATTTTTATTCTTCTTATGACATTTAACTCTTGCTAAAAGTTACAAGCCTTTAGAGGGAGGATGACGAAAACAATGCCATAATCTCATACAGTATGCTTTTGGACAGACCTTGCTGACGATGTACATGCATTTTTTTTCAAATCCTAAACACTAGATTTATAAGGAAGATAATCCCTAGTCAACCCCTTCGAGCCAAAGAAGTACAAGTTTTCTGTTTTAACACAAATTGAAACCTTTAATCAAAACCTGGGGCAGGGTAGTCTCTAAGTTAATTCAAATGCGCGTTTAGCCGCAAACTCTCACCTTGTGATACAACGAATGACATCAAAACATTCCTCTGGAATCAAAAGACGTTGATGGTTCCTAATTACATAGGCGGTCATTATCTCTCAAAAATAAAAGCCCACTAAGTCAAAACCTACAAAGGAGACTTAAGAAAACCGGGGCATCCCGCTGACTGTAATCTCAAAACAAGAACAGTCAGGCAAAAATCAGGGATAACAAATCAAAAAGAGGTCACTACAAACAACATGAAAAAGGTTGCAAAAAAATGAATGCCTTCCGATAAACTTAACTTGTATGAACCATCACCAAAACGTCATTCCAAACTCAACTGGAGTTCAAACACACAATTAGCTGAGTTTATGACCGAAGAACATCACGAAGAACGGGCGGGTACAAATACACTTTGAGCCATTATCCTTTGTTTCTTAAACCGTGAACCAAGCCACGTTACTACCTTTAAAAAGTCCTAATTGAAGCATGGGTTAGTTAGAAAGCATACTATTATAAAAGGTATCCTGACTCCTGTAAGGCTTTACTCAAAATCCTGAGTTAAATTTTTCTTGCAAAATTTCTTGCTAAAAAACACATTTTCAAAATTTCAAGACAAGCATAAACTTTGCATTATTTGAATATTGTTGTTTGCATATGGTTATTTGTTTTATAGCGGAGAAATTCACACAACGAATATCCGGTGAACGAAAGCTCTCTCAGTGAATAAAATCACTTCAAGTGGGATGACACTTCCAACAACAAATCTCCTATAAACAAGGGGGCATGACACGCCACTACCCAGCACACATGGGGAAGTCAAGTCAAAATTCCAAAGGAAATGCTGAATAACCAGGGGCAGGTCTCCATCTAAATCACTTGGGGCATTGAATGAAAATCCCGACAAAGGGTTACGTATAGTCAAACATTTCCTGGCAGTGCCGCAAACACTCACTACTAGGGGCAGTGACAAATCTCCCCAAAATCCTTCTCATAGGATGACTCCCAGCCAGAGTTTCAATCTCTGATAACCTCTTCCCAGCTAAGTCGACCTCAAGAATCCTCGAGGATTTTTCTCCAGTAAAGTCGTCGCCTCTCCAACAGACTGAGAAACAGGGTTTATTTCCCCAACAAAAGGCAAGACTCTCCAGCTTGAGTTTGCCTCTCCGACTACTACAAATCAGAGGACCACACCTCCTCTTCCCCAATAGACTACTCTACAATCCCCAACAAGTTACTGTGAAACCTGGACCCGACCAGATATCAGTTCAACTTCGACTCCCCAGTAGAGCAACGGACAACCGAAACTCCTGAAATTTTTCCCCAGCAGGAATTAACACTCTCCCCAGAGTTTCCAACTTTCCCCAGCGGAGTTCTCCTCAACAAAACAGAGATCCTCAGTGGAAACATTCTAAGAAAAGTTTGAAGACATACATACTCTTCAACAACAATCCGAGATTTAATAACTCCCCAACACTTGTCAAGGATTTATTCTCCAAGACAAAATTACATTTCAACAACATTCACAGCACATGCATAAAAAATACATATAACATAAATCTCATTTATTTTGAGAACATAATTACACAATGCATACATCATGACATTGCATACAACTAACTCTTTACCTTTTCAGGAAAGATCGATCGACAGATAAAGGTTATCATCTTTTGGAGTAGTAATCGTCCAAGATTCCTTCATCATCTTGTTGAGGTACTAGTCGTCTCAAGATTCCTTCATCATCTTTTGGAGTAGTAATCGTCCAAGATTCCTTCATCATCTTTTGGAGTAGTAATCGTCCAAGATTCCTTCATCATCTTTTGGAGTAGTAATCGTCCAAGAATCCTTCATCATCTTGCTGAGGTAGTAGTTGTCTCAAGATTCCTTCGTCATCTTTTGGAGTAGTAATCGTCCAAGATTCCTTCATCATCTTTTGGAGTAGTAATCGTCCAAGATTCCTTCATCGTCTTTTGGAGTATTAATCGTCCAATATTCCTTAATCATCTTTTGGAGTAGTAATCATCCAAGATTCCTTCATCATCTTGCTGAGGTAGTAGTCGTCTCAAGATTCCTTTATCATCTTTTGGAGTAGTAATCGTCCAAGATTCCTTCATCATCTTTTGGAGTAGTAATCATCCAAGATTCCTTCATCATCTTGCTGAGGTAGTAGTCGTCTCAAGATTCCTTCATCATCTTTTGGAGTAGTAATCGTCCAAGATTCCTTCATCATCTTTTGGAGTAGTAATCGTCAAAGATTCCTTCGTCATCTTTTGGAGTAGTAATCGTCCAAGATTCCTTCATCATCTTTTGGAGTAGTAATCGTCCAAGATTCCTTCATCGTCTTTTGGAGTAGTAATCGTCCAAGATTCCTTCATCATCCTGCTGAGGTAGTAATCGTTCAAGATTCCTTCATCATCCTACTGAGGTAGTGATCGTCCAAGATTCCTTCATCACATTGCTGAGGTAGTAATCGTCCAAGATTCCTTCATCGTCCTGCTGAGGTAGTAATCTTCCAAGATTCCTTCATCATTCTGCTTAGGTAGTAATTGTTCAAGATTCCTTCATCATCCTGCTAAGGTAGTAATCGTCTAAGATTCATTCATCATATTGCTGAGGTAGTAATCGTCCAAGATTCCTTCATCGCCTTGCTGAGGTAGTAATCGTCCAAGATTCCTTCATCATCCTGTTGAGTTTCTAGATACAGCTCATATATGCTCCAGATATGGATGCCATCCTAATACTCATTCAGATCCAGCTTTCAGATACAGTTCAGATACGCTCCAAATGCGGATGCCATCCTGATACTCATTCAAATTCAGCTTTCAGATACAGTTCAGATACGCTCCAGATACGGATGCCATCCTGATACTCATTCAGATTCAGCTTTCTAGATACCGTTCAGATACGCTCCAGATATGGATACCATCCTGATACTCATTCAGATTCAACCTTTTGATACAGTTCAGATACGCTTCAGACACGGATGTCATCCTGATACTCATTTAGATTCAACTTTCAGATACAGTTCAGATACGCTCCAGATACGGATGCCATCCTGATACTCATTCAGATTCAGCTTCTAGATACAGTTCAAATATGCTCCATATACGGATGCCATCCTGATACTCATTCAGATACAACTCAGATACACTCCAGACATGGACGCAATTCTGATACTCATTCTTTCAACTTACAAATTACAATTCAACAATCATTCTTGGATTGCATCTACAAGCCCATCTCCAACAAGATTCTATCACCTCTCTAAATGGCATCTTTAAGCCCATTCCTCTTATCATCGCATCGTCGAGTGCAAATTTCTGGGCACTCTAGTGTCCAATCATCTTCCACCTTCGAGTCACGAATGGAAAACTCACCAATCTAACTCTTCAGGTTTAAGAAGATTGAACAGGGGAAGTTGTTGTACCCCAAAATTTGCCCTCTCATTTGTCAAGTATTTGCTCACAAGATATTCTACAACGTCAAGTTTGCAGCACTGATACATCAATTTAGGCTAGAAATTGGCACAAGGGAAAAATGGTCAATTGCATACTGGAAAGTCAAAATTTGACTTTTTGGTCAACATTAAGTTTCAAATATCACAATTCATCAAGACATTCAAAAATATCAAGCTTGATCATCAAGAAGTTAAGAAAGTCAAAAGTCAACTTGAAAAGTCAAGATTTCCAAGACTTAGAAATTTTCTAAGTGTTTTTATACATGATAATTTCATCACTTCATGCCATTCTTTCACCAAGATGCAAGACGGTTCAAGGGAAAATTTCAACATAGAAGTTGTAGATTTCCATGATATCTACAAAATTGCTTTACACAACTTCTCCTAAATATGCTTGGATCTCAAGTTATAAATTCATGAAATCATGACATTTTCATTTAACACTTAGAGAAGTTTTCAACAGATTTTGTGCAGGATTTTATCCCAACTTCTTGGCATTTTTTCACATAGTTCCAAGATGATTTTGTCAAAATGTCCAACATGAAAGTTATAGAGGGTGTTTCAAGCTTTCCAAAACATCCAAGAGCATGAATTTATCATACTTGAGCTAGGAGATTCAAGGGCATGAAGTTGGGCATCCACCCTTAATTTACAAGTCATTCTATTGAAGAACATACAACAAAACCCTTATGCTATGCTGCATAATCTTATGTTGCAGGACTTCTTGCTTGCAAATCTCTACATAATTTAATGCTTACACCCAATCTTGAGCTATTACCCAAGTGCTTAAGCCATTATCCAAAATATCTTTCCATTTATGGCATAAAGACACCATTGCTATTCTTGAAAAACAAGCTTTTTGTACAAAACTTATCTTGAGCCCATACTTTGTTTGTTTCTGATTTTACTCCACCATAAAACATGGAAATCAACCCCTCTAAACCAGCAACTTTGGTACTTCATCTTGGAACCATGGAGTACTTGACATAGTTTGATACTTACATCCCAACTAAACCATAACATGTTGTCTTATAAACCTATTCAGCCTTTGTTCACAAGTCCTTTGCCTATAAATAGAAGAAGCATTTGCAAGAGAGAGAGGTTAGAAAAAAGAGAGAGTGGTTAGAAAAAATAGAGAGAGGCCAGAAAAAAAATAGAAGGAGAAACTAACACTCTAACTCATTTTTGTTGTCAAAAAACCAGATTTGTCCATAAAACCTCTATTTTTGAGCTTTGAAGTTCAAATCTTTGAATCTCATACCTTGCAAGTTTTATCCAAACAAACCATCCAAACACTTCATATACACTATATAGAAGTTGTTCAAATACAAAGACAACTTCTTTAACATCACTATCACCATCTTCCAAATTCAAAAAAACATACATTGCAACTTGACTTGGTTGGAGCGGTTCAACCATTTTTAGCACAAGAGGAAAGTTGGAGGTACTTCAAGAAGGTTCAAAGGAGCTCGACCAATCACCACTTTGTACCCGAAAACATTTGTGCGTGTCCTAAAGCTTCCGCTTCGAGAGGTAAACTTTCTCAAACTGTGATCTCATTGTTCATACATCATTTGCTTTTTGCGCTCAAAAGATATAACAAGACAGATCAAAGAGAAAAAACTAACAAAAAGCCAGACCAGAGGTTGACACGGGTGCCCGTGTCACATGACACGTGTAACTCCCGTAATTTAATTAATTATTTAATGAAATTATTTTTGGAATAATTGTGAAGAAGTGTATTTAAATTGGATTTATTTTATTAAATGGAGAAATAATAATATATTTGAGAATTTTTTTTATTAATAACCATGTATTAAAATAATATTTCACAAATAACCGGGTTTCGGAAAAAATTACGCAAATAACCATGTTTCAGATGGCTCCACAAAGGAGGAGCCATCTCACTTGGCGCATGCACCTCCTTTTTTAAGGGAGGCGCCATCTCACTTGGTGCCTATGTGCTTAGGGCATGCCCTAAGCCAAGTGAGATGGCGCCTAAGTGTAATTTTAGGGCAAAAAATTTTTTTTTTAATTTTTTTTCCTGTGCGTTGCCTATTGGACAGAGATCAACAAAATGGACTTTTTATTTTAAAAAAAATAATTACATTCAACTGTATTACATTAAAAGAACAGTAAAAAAATGGATACAAAAATACTGGGGAAAAAAAAGATACATCAGTGATCCCCCGGAACCCGGTAATGACCCCCGGTTCCGCATCCCCGTCCTCGCCTTTCTCTTGCTGGGTGCCGTCGCGTTTCCTGCTGCGGCAAGGTCGATGGCCCAGCGAAGTCAATGCGGTCCTAATCCATAAAATCAGTAAGATCTCCATATCTCGAAGATCCGCTCTGGTACAGTCGGTTACCCATACCCTCAAAGTTTGGTCGTGTTGGCGGTGGGTGGGGTTCCATGGTTGGTCGGTAGCATTGGTCGTCTGAGTATGGGGGGTAGAAAGGAAATGGATCTTGGGGTGTTTGGTATTGTGGATGTTGGGTGGTTTGGTGATATGGTGGGTGATGGTAGGTTTGGTCGGCTTGGTCATAATCTTCCGACATTCCCATATCAGGGCTAAGGCTGGATGTTGAGGGCGCCATATTGGGATATGTGGAAGACTGAAATTGTGTCTGGGGTATGTGGGTGTGCTGGTATTGGGGTTGGTATTATGGTTGGGTTTGAGGCATATCGGGGTATTGGTAGTTTGGTGGTGATTGTGGTTGGTAGTACGGCATTTGATTGTAGTTGTGTTGTGGTGGGGAATGTGGTTGGGTGTTTGTGGGTCTGTTTCTTCTTGGGGGTTGGTTGGAGGTTGATGGGTTTTGGGTTTGTTGATGGGGAATCGAGGGTTGTGCCCATTGTGTGCGTGGGTCAACCAAGTACCTCGGATGAGACACGTGCATATCTGGGTTACTAACCGACCTGTACCACGACATATATTGATCCGTGTGTCGCATGTTACCTTGAGTAAGGAAAATCGGGAATTGCAAGATGTAGCGGTGACGCCTCTGCCACATCTTACACCATTCCGGAGCAAAGTCTTTCCAGTTGGTAAGACCCCACTGGGCGTCGACCCTTTTAAGATGCCATGGAGACAAATATGTTGGATCACTTGGTATCTCTTGATGCATTCCGAACTGCATCTTCACACGGTCACTGTGGTGCATCTCCACAATGTTGAACCGAATGAGTGCAGTCTTTGCAGTCCAAGTTGATGCATCCTCTGGGTTTGGAGCATGGCCCAAACCCAAATATGGTCTCCAGACGAACTGCGATAAAATTTAAATCAGGTTAGCGCAAAAGTAATGTATAAATAATTAAAATGAACAAAAGTTAAAAGCTACGACGTACGTCATCTGGGCCTAAGTGATCCAACAGATTCCGGTAGAGTGCGACATTGAATCTTGGATTCTTGCCGTAATTCATACCCCTCACGCAGTACCTAAAGGAAATGAGAAACATGTTATTTTTAGCATATATTTTGGAAAGAGCAGAATAGTTATAAACGCTATAACTTAATGACTTACTTTGTTGCGTACGGGAAACCAAAAGTGTTGTTGTTGATGGGGTTTAAGGACTCCATCCTCCACCAACCCCAGGCTTGTAGTAAAAATGCGCACCCATAAAATGTACATTTTTCCTTGACTGCGTTTTTGCACAAGGAACTGTATAGGTGGGCTAATACTGCAGAACCCCAACTATATTTTCTAGTTTTTTCAAAATTTGTTAGTAAATGTAAGTACATAAAATTTACACTATTTCCCGTACTTTCGGGAAATAAAAATGTACCAAAAAGTATCATAAGATACGTTCTGGCTTTTACTACTCGGTCATTCTCTGAGGAATTTTCATTTAATTCCATACTTGCATAATGACGTTTCAGGTCAGTGAGTAGTATTCCATGCCCTCTTGCTCCACCACCTTCTACCATATCCCTACCCAACAGTTCTTCACACTGTGAGTTGGGTTGTTGAACCTACCCGTTCACCGCCTTACCGTTGATAGGGAGGCCCAGTAGCATGTACACATCCTCGAGCGTGATGGTACATTCACCTATTGGTAGGTGAAATGTATGGGTCTCCGGTCTCCACCTTTCCAACATTGAAAGAATGAACTTTGAGTCAATGGTGCAGTTGGAGATCTTTATCACATGTCCAAAACCTACGTATTCCAGATAAGGGACGATAAATGGGTCGGGAGCCAGGTAGTTGTGCGAACGGATTCTGAATCTTTTTGTGTCCTGAGATCATAATTTAACAGGTGTAAGATTAATTAAGATGAACAACGCGTTATTTGAAGTATGAAAAATGTATAACCAAAGAAGAGACTTACAAATACAGCAATGTTTTCCCTTGTGCCTCTGTGAGTATCGCCCATTGTTAGAAGAGCCATTGTTTAGAATGCTTGAGAGTATGAAAGCCTTAGGAAGAGATAGAGAGTATGATAGACTTATGAAATATTTCGTAGCAGAGAGTGAGAGTTGTGTGGGTGTGAGAGATGTTTCATATGGTATGTATTTATAGGCAAATAAGTTTGATGTAGTGGTTGCTTGTGCTTGCATGCCTGCAAAGTGTCACATTTGCATGCTTAGGGGGTTACACATATGCATGCATGCATGTACAAAAAATGTAAGGTGTCACTCTTGCAGGCTAGGTGGCAGCCCATGCATGTATCACGATTGGACAGTAAGGGAGGCGCCATTGGACTTGGCGAAAGAGTACAAAAATGAATGGTGTCGCCACCCCATATGGCGAATAAGAGGTGTCATTTGTTACAGCATAGGCTTAGGCTACGTGACAGCCTTTGGGATTTCTTTCTTTATTGCATGCAAGGCCAATGGAGTTGATGGGTGGAGTCTTACAAAAAACATGTATATGTGCAGAATAGGGCCAGGATAGGTGGCAGCCTATGGGGTTTCATAAGCCCATGCATGTATCACGATTGGACAGTAAGGGAGGCGCCATTGGACTTGGCGAAAGAGTACAAAAATGAATGGTGTCTCCACCCCATATGGCGAATAAGAGGTGTCATTTGTTACAGCATAGGCTCAGGCTACGTGACAGCCTTTGGGATTCCTTTCTTTATTGCATGCAAGGCCATTGGAGTTGATGGGTGGAGTCTTACAAAAAACATATATATGTGCAGAATAGGGCCAGGATAGGTGGCAGCCTATGGGGTTTCATAAGCCCATGCATGTATCACGATTGGACAGTAAGGGAGGCGCCATTGGACTTGGCGAAAGAGTACAAAAATGAATGGTGTCGCCACCCCATATGGCGAATAAGAGGTGTCATTTGTTACACCATAGGCTCAGGCTACGTGACAGCTTCCTACGCAACGGTAACCAAGAGCGTCGTGGCACGTTTCATCCGGCATAATCTGATCTGTCGATACAGCGTCCCGGAAAGAATCATTACGGACAATGGTACCAATCTCAATAACAAGATGATCGCTGAACTCTGCGAACAATTCAAGATACAACACCACAACTCTTCTCCCTACCGGTCGAAGATGAATGGGGCTGTAGAGGCAGCTAATAAGAACATCAAGAAAATTGTGCAGAAGATGACAGTGACCTATAAAGATTGGCACGAGATATTACCGTTCGCTCTTCATGGGTACCGTACCTCAGCAAGGACGTCAACCGAGGCAACTCCTTTCTCCTTGGTCTATGGCATGGAGGCAGTCTTGCCAATTGAAGTCCAGATACCCTCTCTCCGAATAATGAAGGATGCAGATCTGAGTGAAGATGACTGGATCCAGACTCGACTTGATCAATTAAACCTGATTGACGAAAAGAGGCTCACCGCTATCTGTCATGGTCAGACATATCAAAAACGGATGATCAGGGCATTTAACAAGAAAGTTAGACCACAAGAGTATCAAGTTGGGGACCTGGTAATCAAACGCATCATCCTTCCTCAAAGTGATCCCCAGGGCAAATGGACCCCTACATACGAAGGGACATTTAAGGTTAAACATGTGTTCTCAGGAGGAGCCATGATCCTAACCACCATGGATGGTGACGACCTTCCTCACCCCGCCAATGCAGACATAGTGAAAAGATACTACGCATGAATAAAAGACCTGCTAGGTTGACATACCTAGGCAAAAATAAGGGCTTCTCGGCGAACCAAAAGGGTTCGGGTAAAAATAAGGGATGAAATGAAAAAATCTGTACACCCGGCAAGTCGAAAACCTGAAAAGGCGGCTTGGGCAAAAATGGGTATCCCGGTGGACTGAAAACCCGAAAGAGCGGTCCAGGCAAAAGTTAGGGATAAAGCGTAACATTATGTCTCATTGGATCACTTCGCATCCGGAATTCGGCATCAACTATCTGGCTCAGATTTCGGCATCGACCAATCAGCTTCATCTTCAACTAAGCAGCAAAGTGATGAGACGCTTGAAGACATAAAGGCGATAGCAGAGTTGGAACCCAATGGGATTGTTCACATAGCTGTTTTGTTTTCTTTTCAGAATTGTAAATTCTATGTTATTCGGCGGCATCCTCTTACTAGGATGTCAGCCTCTTGTACAAAAACGCCTATTCACAGGCAAAATTCAAATCAATACAAATTCACTTGTCCATACAAATTGCCATTGTTTTTCCTTTTTCTGTTTTGTCTTGCGAAGAACATCCAATGTTCATTTTTGATATATGCATGTGACATTAAATTGTTGATTCATAAATATTTGCATCAGAAACAGGGGCAATGTGAAGTTGTCCGATGCAGTCTGGTTGCTTTGTCCGCCAAGGTACCCAGGTAGATTCGACTGAAGAATGTGACCAAATCATCTCAACGCCCCGTAGGGTAAGACAAGATTCAACAATACTTTCCCCAAGCAGATTTGGTTCCCCGTCAATCCTGAAAAGGCACAACATTCCCCAGTGGAATATAGGCATTCACTAGCAAGCGTCCCCGGCAGTCTTGACCTAAGATTGGTTCCCCGACAGAATATCAGTACCCCAGTGCAATTCCGAAAAGTTTCCCCAGGAAAGCGGAATTCTTATCCCCAGCCGGTCTTAAAGCTTATCCCCAGTAGATTCTGGAAGCTTGTTCCCTGCAGAATACGGACGTCTCTCCCGAGCTTTATTCAAAGTTATTCATCACAAGGGCTTATAACTGGGTTATCCTCAGCTATCTGCCACGGAAGATCGCCCTCGGCAAAGTTCTTCCTTATCCCCAGCGGAATCCATCATTGAAGTCCTCAGCAGGCCTCTCATCGAAACTTCAGCAAAGTATCTCTTCCACGGAGCAATTCCTCGGCCGGTCGTCAAGGATTTATTTTCCTAAGACGAAATTACATTCATAAACATTTCACATTTTCATACATCTTGCTTACATACATGATAAAGTGCACACAACACTATCTCATGATTGAAAATCATGACATCATGCATATCATACATCATGATATTGCATACAACTTATGTTTTTTCCTTTTCAGGGAAAAAGACAATCCCAAAGACAACTACCTTCAACTGTCACAATTCCAGATTCGATACCTGTATCTAACCAGGGCACATCTGAGAGTGATCAGTTTCCAGACTCGATTCCTGTATCTAGCCAGGGCACGTCTGAAGAGTTCGAAGATTCGATTCCTATATCCAGCCAGGGCACATCTATCAACTACAACATTTCCAGATTCGATTCCTGTATCTAGCCAGAGCACGTCTGAAGAGTTCAAAGATTCGATTCCTGTATCCAGCCAGGGCACATCTATCAACTACAACATTTCCAGATTCGATTCCTGTATCCAGCCAGGGCATATCTGTTAACGACCATTTCCAGATTCGATTCCTGTATCTAGCCAGGGCACGTCTGAAGAGTTCAAAGATTTGATTCCTGTATCCAGCCAGGGCATATCTATTGACAACTATTTCCGGATTCGACTCCTGTATCCAGCCAGGGCACATCTGTGAGCAACCGATTGTAGATTCGATACCTGTATCTAGCCAGGGCATATCTGCATAAGGATATTGAAGATCAAACACCTGTAATAAGCCGGGAAAACATCTGTCTTTCTCAAATACACAAGTTCTCGCTAAGGAATCTCTTATGCGATCAACACTTCCAAATGGCATCTATAAGCCCATTCCCGACAAGGTTCTGTCACATCTCCAGATGGCATCTATAAACCCATCTCCCTATCAACCATCTCTCCAAATGGCATCTATAAGCCCATTCCCGACATCACATTGCTGATACTTCAACATGCGAGTGCAAATTTCCGGGCACTCTAGTGTCCAATCTCCTTTTACCCTCGAGTCACGAAAGGCAAATTTGCCAATCTAACTCTTCAGGTTCAAGAAGATTGAACAGGGGCAACTGTTGTACCCCAAAATTTGCCCTCCCATTTCCTCAACATTTTCTCATCACAAGACCCTTGAAAATCAAGATCCAGTTAGGGTTTCCTCTGCTCAAGACTTCTCCTTGCACTGTTGACCCAAATTAGGGTTTGTGTTTGCACAAAGATATTTTGACCTAAAATGCCTAAGATGACTTTCATGCTTCATGTTGGACTCCCAAGTTTATCCACACCAAGTTTCAAGTCTTGATTCCAAATTTTGCCCAGTCAATTGGACAGTTGACCTAGAAATCAACTGTATTGGGGAAAAAGTCAACTGTGGCCAATTGACAGTCAAACCTCATGAAAATTGACCCACATCAACATTACACAACTCACATGGATCATTTGATCAAGTTTGGATCACCATTCCACAAGAAATTTGATCAGATCACCAAAAGGGCAAAATGGTCATTTTTAGGGTTTTGACTGCACAAAGGCAATTTTTGACTGTTTGACCTAGCCAATGGCAAAACAAGATCACATATGGACTCAAGGACCCCATGGAATTATCTTGACATGCTCAACAAGTTCAAAGGATCCCAAATACACAAGATTGATAGTTGAATTTCCCAGTCAATTGATCAATTTTGACTGTATACTGAAAAGTCAAACTTTGACTTTTTGGTCAAAATCAAAAGTCAAGATTCATTTTTCATCAAAACATGCCAAATCATGAAACTTGTTCACCAAGAAATCAAGAAATGCAAATTAGGGTTTGAAATGGAAATTTTTCATAACTTAGAATTTTTCTAAGTTATGGAAAACCCTAATTTTTTCCCAACTTTGCCCCACTTTCTCACCAAGATTCATTTGGATTCAAGCAAAAGTCAAAACATGAAAGTTGTAGCTTGTTGAAAAATCTACAACTTTTATTCACAAAGTTTTCCAAAAAGAAGCTTGTATCTCAAGTTACAATTTTTGGAACAAGGGTACCAAATCATTCTTAACTTAGTGAAAATTTGACCTATTTTGGACAAGTTTTTTACCTAACTTCAAGACCATTTTTCATACACTTCCACTTGGAATTTCAATTTGCATTTCAAAGATGGATTGTAGTACACATTCCAAGCTTTCCAAAATGTCAAAGAACTTCTCAAACAACCTCATGGTTAGGGAGAATCGAATTTTGCAAAATGGGAAAAAGTCACTTTTGTTCTTGGCCAAGACATGTTCATACATTGGTGCCATTTTGAATTCAGCATGCTTAAGCTACATTGCAGGCCTCTAATCCCATTTTCACTCAATAATTCAATGCAAAAACATTGTGCCAAGATGTTGTACTATGCATTTGGACATTACATGGAGAATTAACCCTTAATTAGAAAAAGCATTATTTCCATTTTGAAAAAGTAGAACTTTATGTCCATTTTGCAAATCCAAGTGGTACAGTCCAAATCTTCGTGGCACAAGTTTATGAGCAAATTGCACTGATCAAGGCCAATGTATGCAGCATAGTGTGAGGGCCTGTACAGGCTAGAAACATCAAGTGGCCTTTGCTTGCTTAAGTGTGAAGAAAGATAGCATAACATATACCAACTTCCATTCCTGCAAACCAGGCCTTGAGAGAAAGTTATCACACACATTCTAAACATCAAACACAAGCTGAAGCACGACCCTAAGACCACCAATACCTCCCCATTTCCAAAATCACTCTCAAACTGCAAAAACAGAGCAACCTCTGCAGATTGAGTTCCAACTCTTGATCCTTTCAAGCATTCTTGCCCAAACCACGTCAAACACCTTCCCTACCATCAATCCAAACTATCCAAAGCATTAGAAGCAACCTGTAACTCCTCTAATCCTTTTGGCCATTTTCACTTTTCTGATTTGCGGGTGAAGTGCTATAGCACGATTCAAAAGGTTTCAAGACAAAGTAAAGCTTGGAATAGCATCCCTGGACATCAAGGAAGCTATACCAATCATCACCTTGCACTGAAAGCTTCTCCATTGCCAGATAGAACTTCAACTGAACAGGTAAGTTCATGAACTTGTATCTCTCTTATTAGGAATTGTTAGCTTTAGGTTTGTGAAGAGAATATGTCACATTCATAGCCCTGAACATGCCCATGTAATTAGATTTCATTTATATTATGTGTGCTGCAAGAATTTTGAGTCTGAACATGGCATAAAAACTAGGTCAGAAATTGGGGGAGAAGAAATTCTCCCTCATCTTAGAGAGTTAAGTCAAGTTCTTTACATGGTTGGATTCGTCTTCTCATGCTCTACATTTTTCATGTTGTGAGTTTTGCTTGAAAGTCCAGGAATCAAGAGATGGAAAACGCGTGTTCTGGTTGTTCATACAGGTCTGAGGTTGAAGACAAAGTCTTCTTGGGCTGGGCCTGAGTTGACTTTTCTATTTGCACCCTTTTGTTACTTTTACACCCCCCAAGCCCATTTTGCTTATTTTTATGATTTTTTGACATTTTCTTTTTTGTCCTGACTCATTTATTTTTTCTAACAATATTAAAAATATCAAAAATATTTTTCTCACCATTTTTGAATTTATTAGGCATTTATTTGGTTTCTTTTAGTTTTTGTACATAAAATAAATACATAAAACCATTTTTTACTTAAAATATAAAAAAAAATAATGTAAACACATTTATTTTTCATTTTTTATTTTATTTTATCTTCTGAAAATATTTTATACAAAATATACTTTTTTTTATAAATATTAAATATTATTATTTTTGTACATATAATATATATTTAGTAAATAATAATAATGCATACATATTTATTAGTATATTTAGGAAAAAATACAAAATATACACATTTTTATTTTTATTTAATGTTTAATATAAAAACACCTTTTGACAAATATACTTCATTTTATTTTATTTTTGTATACAATAAATAAATACTTGTACATAATAAATAAATAATACATTTTATTTAATAGAATTAGGGTTTAACCCTAAACATGAAAAACTCCAAAAAAATAATACTTTTCTTTTTGTTTATTTTGATACATAAAAATACCTTTTTTTCATATATACAAAAACCATTTTTGCATCTTGCATATTTATTCTTATTTTATTTAAATTGTGCAATTAAATTATCTTGTAAATAATTCAATATTGATGTAATAGTTTAGGTTTAAATTCCTTGTCAAAATCCCCATTTGAACATTTGTACCCCCCTTCCCAAATATGGTTTTGTAATAGCTTAGTAAATTTATTTTCGCACTTTATTGCTTTCTAATTATACCATGTTAGAATTAGGGTTTGTATGCGAAAAAACAACGAAAATAGTTTTGACCTAATTTCAAGATAAACAAGCATGAAAATGGACACACAAATCACACTTGCACCCCCTAGGGTATTCCACTTGTTGCCTTTCAAAATTGGGCCATATTGCATGTTAGTTCTCCTTGGGCAAAACAAACACAAATCAAATGATCATAGTCCCTCGATGACGCTTTCAAAATGTTGCCTAAACAAATGATCAAGTCCCTTAAAGAAAATTGCCCAAAGATACTTGACACCATTGCAATTATGGTCTAAACGATGACCCGCGCCCGTCCCTTTCACATCCTAACATGAGATTGTCCACCAAATACAATGGTGGAACAAACTTGTTTAAAAGGGTTAAAACATAGCAATAATCTTTGAGAAATTTAGGAGTAGATAACCTCTTAGTTACTTGAATCAAACTTGCAAAAACAAAACACTTGCTTATTTTCTAAAAAAAACCACACCTCGCAACACTTTCAAAAACAAATGAGAACCTTTTCAAAAGACATACATCTTTGTATACATCCCAACATGGATCATTACAAAGGTTGCCACCACATTGGCCTCTTTTCAAAACATTTTTTCAAACACACACACATGAGCACCATTTCAAACAATTGAAAACAAGAGGCAAGTGATCTAAGCAAGTAACTAAGAGCCCATGGATAACCATGGATAGAAAGGGTGCTAATACCTTCCCTTTCTATAATCTACTCCCCGAACCCAAGAAAACATCTCAAAAGGTTTTTGCTGTGCTTTTTAACCTTTCCTTAGGATAAAATAAAAAGTCGGTGGCGACTCTTGCTCAACCGAAACATTTGCGAAAACAAACGCAAAACCATAGTCAGTTCTCCCACCGTATCACAGAACTGGCGACTCTGCTGGGGAAAATTTTAAAAGTGGAGTAACCTTAGGGCTTAGATCACCTTTGTTTTCAATTGTTTACTTTGTTTGCTTTTATATTTGTGGGCTTTGCATCGGAGTTTCATAGATCCTAATCCGGATATGGGGAATACCCTTTTTAGGTAGCATAATCTGTGAGGGACCTGTCCGGCGTAGACCGACATGGGTGAAGCAGTGGCTACATTGGTGTGGCACCTTGGTCTGTACCTATATCCCTTGTGTTGCAATGAGGAGAATATAGGTCTTCTAAGGAGTCATTAAACACCAACCAACCTTAGAACCCTAAATTGACCAAACTTGGCCATTAGGACAGTAGCAGTATGCTACACTCATTGAGGCTAAACTCTCGCGATGGTTCTGGCCGCAAGAAAAGATTGCGATGCTGGAGTTATGACCGATTGAGGGTAGTCAATGATTTGAGATCCTCTAGAACCCGGTTACTTTTGATAGGACAGGTTTTAACCAACAAAACCAAAAGAGGGTAATACCTAAACTTCATGTTGGCCTGAAACCTAAGGGTTGTCTTGTGTGACTTGTGTGCCTTATCATGCTTGCCCGTGTGAATACTTGTGGTGTGCTTCATCATAGCATCATGCCATCATACCATTGCATGCATCCTGTATAAAGGACTAACCCATTTCAAAGACAAAAAAAAAGTTTCATCTTTGCTCTGTTTTGTAGGACATCATGATGCCCGTGCGTAGGAATACTATCCGGCTCAACTTTGTTCAACCACCAACTTTGCTAAAGGATTTGGTTGGTAGGATTCCAAACACTTCTTCCTTCATCAACAGGCATGGTTCTCTCCTTGGCTTGATTACTGCAAAATGGGACCAACAACTGATAAGTGTCCTGACCCAGTTTTATGACCCCATGTATCATTGTTTCACCTTTCAAGACTTCCAGCTGGTCCCTACCCTGGAAGAATTCTCCTATTTGCTTGGTATCCCTGTCTTGGAGCAAACTCCATTCACTGGTTTGGAAAAGACTCCTAGGCCTGAAGAGGTTGCTGCAATTCTCCCCTTGACCAAAGAAGAGGTATTGGCTAACTGGGAAAATAGAAGTGGAGTCAAGGGCTTTTTGGTCAAATTTCTGGTTGGCAAGGCTAATGATTTCTGGAATGACTTGGACTTCAAGGCGTACGAAGATATTCTGGCTCTTTTGATCTATGGTCTAGTATTGTTTCCCAATCCTGACACCTTTATCAGTATCCATGTCATAAGGATCTTCATGTCTCGGAATCGTGTACCCACTCTTTTGGGTGATATCCTGCAACAACTCTATGCTCGTACTGCTCGAAAACGGGGAACTCCGTGGTGTTGTGCTCCTTTGCTAGTGAGGTGGTTTATTTCGCACCTTCCTAAGTTCGTGCTGAAGAATGAAGAAGGAAAGGGTTGGGCTCGGAGGTTAATGTCTCTCACTGATAATGACATCACTTGGACCCTCAGAGGTTTGGATGAGGTAGCTGTCATTGATCGTTGCGGAGAATACCCTAATGTTCCGTTGATTGGTATCCAAGGAGGAATATCTTATAATCCATGCTTAGCTCTCCGTCAGTTTGGAAGAGCCAGAAGAGTTGGGCCTCATGAAATGTTGGTTCCTCACTTCCATTTTGAGTTTCAGGCAGACAGTGACAAACTACGCCATGGATTCATTAGAGCTTGGGACAGAATTCACAAAGCTGACCCACATGAGTTGGGACCAAAGACTTCTCTACCAATGGAACCCTATTGCAAATGGGTCCGCATCCGTGCTCAGAAGTTAGGTATGCCGTACGAAGCTGTCAGACCAATCATTCTTGAATCTCCTGATGAAGATGGGGTTCCTCCAACTGTCCTCCCTCCTCAGATACCTACTGATTTTGACACAATGAAGAGATCTTAGGCGCAGCTAAAGGAAGAACGGGATTTCTATCGGGAAAAGTTCAACGAGCAGGAACGGAAGATTCAAAGGCTGACTAAGCAATTGGAGGAAGAGCGGGTCCTGAATAACTACATCAACACTGAGAAAAGGAGGCCATGGGAGCACTAATGGGCTTTGGATATTTCCTTTTATAGCTTTTATTTCCTTTCCAGTATTTTTCATTCCTGTAACGCCTAAGGGCAAGTTGTTGAACAATTTGAAATTTGAATCTAATGAAGTGCGTTTCCCTTTTGTCTACAAAGTTGAATCTTGTTTGTCTTTGAAAACATAAAACATACGCATCTCATTGCACCATATGCATAGCAGGTACCCTATTTCACAGGTTGCTTAATCTCCTTCGCTGTTTATTTTGAACAGTCATCATGAATCCAGACTCATCCAGTGAGCAAGCAATCAAGGCCCTTCAGGGCCAAAGTGCCCAGTTTCAAGAAATGGTCCTGAGCCTGGCCCAAGGTCAGCAAGAGTTGAAGACCCTACTCCTGAAGAAGAAGAATAAAAAGAGGACTGCATTGTTCAACACCGGACGCAGGTTTGGGAACACACTCCATAATGAAGCTGAACCAACTACTTCTTCTGCTGAGAAAAACAGTCCCCAAGGGGGAGGAGCTCCTAGTCCTGCAGTCTCTGACAACGAGACGGACTACAATGACGAACAATACCCACCTGCTGCTGACAGATACAAGCAATTGGAAGACCGCTTGAGCGCCATGGAGATTCAGAATGTGTCGGGGCTGGATTTCGGAGATTTGGGGTTATCTTCTGGGGTAGTAATCCCACACAAGTTTAAGGCGCCTGCCTTCGCCAAATATGATGGGGCCTCCTGTCCAAAGCTGCATCTAAGGTCGTACGTAAGGAAGATCCAACCTTACACGGCAGATAAGAACCTTTGGATTCACTTTTTCCAAGATAGCCTTTCGGGGTCGCAGCTTGAATGGTTCTATCAACTTGATGGAACTAGTATCCGACACTGGGAAGATTTGGCAACCGCATTCTACAGACAATATCAATACAATTCTGATCTCGCTCCTACGCGTACCCAACTTCAGGGTATGTCTCTAGGAACGGGCGAAGGGTTCAAAGAATATGCACAAAAATGGAGGGATTTGGCTGGCAGGGTGCAGCCTCCATTAACTGATCGTGAGCTGGTTGATATGTTTCTAGGGACTTTGTCTGGTCCATTTTTCAATCATTTGGTTGGTAACTCCTCCGCTGGGTTTACGGATTTGATTCTGACGGGTGAAAGAATTGAAGCTGGCATCAGGTCAGGAAAGATACAAAAAGCTGCCTCCCCAAGTACTGAGAAGAGGCCTTTCAAGAAAGAAGCGAGTGCCGTCTATGGTCCTAGAAGACAAGTCAAGCCAGAAAGTCGCCAAGCCGTCAATGCTTTGGTTATTTCAAAACCTGTTGCTTCTCCTCAGCAGTACAATCAACAAAGAGGTGAAAGGCCCAAGAGGTAGTATACTCGGCTGAGTATGACCTTATCACAAATTTTACCGCAACTGATATCAACCAACTTGGTGACCATCAAAGAAGCTCCTAAGGTCGTGAATACTGCATCTCCTAAGTATAACCCAAATGCCCGTTGTGCTTATCATTCCGATAGCCCCGGGCACACTATTGATGATTGCTGGGCCTTGAGAAATAAAGTGCAAGATCTTATCGACGCGAAGGAAATTCAGTTTGAGGCGCCTGAGAGGCCAAATGTTGTAACTGCTCCTATGCCCCAGCATAGAGTAAATGCCATCGAGGAAGATTTGTATGCTGTTTCGGTGAATGATGTTGCTACCCCTCTTTTGACTGTTAAGAGGAACTTACTACTAGCCGGTTTATTTCCGGGTTGTAGCAAGGGTTGCCTCTTGTGTGCTATTATCCCTACCGGTTGTCCACTGCTGAAATCAGGCATCCAAAGCCTGATGGATAGCAAAGAAATTCTGTTCAAGAAAACTGCTGTTCCGTTTGTCTCCGTTGAAGAAATATCTGTTGTCACAATTTACAATCCTGCCAAAGCTCCCATGAAGAAACCAGTCCAAATTATGTTTGTTGCACCCATTACTATTACTGTTCCGGGGCCTCTCCCCTATGAGTCTGATAAAGCGGTCCCATGGCATTATGGGGCCGACGTGTATGTGCTTGGGGTGAAGCAGGAGTTCAACACCAATACCAGTATCAGTAACATCACTGGTCCCGCCAAGATTACCCGCAGTGGCAGGCTCTTCTCGCCTGACATTGCACCGCCAGTTATCCGAAAACCTCTCACCATCACACCCGCAAGTGTGCATGTTTCGAATCAAGTTCCTGTGTCTACTACTGTCGCCGAGTCCTCCGATACTCGGGGCAAAGAAGTTGCTACCGATTTGCCTGCCAGGACGGAGGCACCAAAAAAGACTGCTGTGGAAGCCTCCCAACAAGAAATGGAGGAAATTCTTAAAATCATCAAAAAGAGTGACTTCAATGTTGTTGAATAGTTGGGGCATACCCCCTCCAAAATCTCTATGCTATCATTGCTGCTATGCTCAGAGGCCCATGCAAAAGCCCTGATTTCATTTCTGAAAATGGCCCATGTACCGCAAGAGACCTCCACGGATCAATTCACCGACTGTGTAGCTAATTTGACAGCTGACAATGGCTTGGGGTTCTCGGATGCTGACCTTACCCCCAAAGGGAAAAATCACAATGATGCCCTGCATGTTTCCATAGAATGCATGGGCACTACTCTCGCACATGTGTTGGTGGATACCGGTTCTTCCTTGAATGTTTTGCCCAAGAAGGCATTGGACCGCTTGGATTGTGAGGGTCTGGAGCTGAAACCTAGTAACATCATTGTTAGAGCCTTCGACGGTTCTAAGAGGATGGTGCACGGTGAAGTAGACATTCCTATTCGCGTGGGTTCCCAAGTTTTCGACTCAACATTCTATGTAATGGATATTCGTCCATCTTACTCCTGCTTGTTGGGTCGACCCTAGATTCACAAGGCTGGGGCAGTAACATCCACTCTACACCAAAAGCTCAAATACCCTGTCAAAGGGAAGATTGTTACTGTGCAGGGTGAGGAGGAATACATGGTTAGTCACTTGAATTCATTCCGGTATATCGAGATGGACGGGGAGTTTATTGAAACCCCCTTTCAGCATTTTGAGGAGGTACCTCCAACGTTGGCATCAGCTGAAACAGTGGTTGAAGAAGACTTTCCGTTGAAGATGGCGTCCTTAAAGGATGCCCGGGCTGTAATCGAGAAAGGCAATTGTACAAATTGGGGTCAGCTTCCTGACTTCACTCAAAAGAATGACAAGTTTGGGCCGGGCTTTACTGCAGAGGCTCAGAGGGTTGTGCGCAAGGAAAAGATCAGAAAGGCTCCGGTGTTTATCTCCAACCCAAGGGTGAATGCTATCGAGGAGGACGTAGAGGAAGCAGAGTTTGACAGTTGGATCTATCCAACCACCAGCAACGGACCAAGCAACTGGACGGAAAAGGATTTTACACCTATCACATTTGTCACGCAGTAATTAATTCTTTTGATTTTCAATTTGTAACAAACAATATGTTAAAACTTTATTGGCTCGGTGTCCTACCCGGGGCATCGTAGCTCCATTTGTGAGGGCTTTTTGTATGACATTTCCATATATCATCAATCAAAACATTGGACATTTGTTGCATTTCAAATCTTGTGCTCTTTTTCTTTCTGTGTTATATATTGCAAAACAGCTATATTTACACACACTCACTTATACAGGTTTCAATCCACTCTGGATCTCACTGGTAACAGCTCTGTTACCACCAGTTATGACTTCGAGAATCCGATCAACTTGGCCGAAGACGAAGGCGAAGATGATTGCGAAGTGCCTGGCGAACTCGCAAGACTGCTACTCCAGGAAGAGAGGGCTATTCAACCACATGAAGAGCCGGTGGAAACAGTGAACCTAGGTACTGAGACAGATAGAAAAGAGGTCAAGATTGGGGATAATCTAGAGCTCAGCGTGAAGCAACGATTGATCCAGATGCTACATGATTACATGGAGATATTTGCTTGGTCCTACGAGGACATGCCTGGTTTGGATGCCGACATTGTAGTTCATCACCTGCCAACCAAGGAAGACTGCCCTCCGGTAAAGCAAAAGGTCCGCCGTATGCGCTCAGAGATGTCCGAAAAGATCAAGGATGAGGTTATGAAGCAATTCGATGCCGGGTTTCTAGCAGTAACTTCTTACCCTCAGTGGGTTGCCAATGTGGTGCCAATGCCGAAGAAGGACGGAAAAGTCAGGATGTGTGTCGACTACAGGGATCTAAACAGGGCAAGCCCCAAGGATGACTTCCCCTTACCTCACATCGACGTTCTTGTCGACAATACTGCTCAACACAAGGTGTTCTCCTTCATGGATGGTTTTTCAAGGTATAATCAGATCAAGATGGCTCCGGAAGATATGGAAAAGACTACCTTTGTGACTCAGTGGGGCACCTTCTGTTACAAGGTCATGCCATTCGGGTTGAAAAATGCTGGGGCAACCTATCAACGTGCCATGGTTGCTTTATTTCATGATATGATTCATCATGAGATTTAGGTATACGTTGATGACATGATTGCAAGGTACCAAACTGAGGAGGAGCACCTTGACCATCTGAGGAAGCTGTTTGACCGACTAAAGTTATACAAGTTGAGGTTGAATCCCAACAAATGCACCTTTGGGGTGAGGTCCGGAAAATTGCTAGGTTTCATTGTAAGTGATAAAGGTATTCAGGTGGATCCTGCCAAGGTAAAAGCCATACAAGAGATGCCGACTCCAAAGACAGAGAAAGAAGTCAGAGGCTTCCTGGGACGACTAAATTACATTGCCCGATTCATCTCACATCTGACTGCTACTTGTGAGCCAATCTTCAAATTACTGAAGAAAGATCAAGTAGTACGCTGGAACGATGAATGTCAGACTGCCTTTGAAAAGATAAAGGAATATATCCAAGAGCCACCCATTCTTATGCCACCAGTGGAAGGAAGACCTCTGATACTATACTTGACAGTACTTGACAATTCAATGGGGTGTGTGCTGGGGCAGCATGACGAGTCTGGCCGAAAAGAGCACGCTATTTATTACCTGAGCAAAAAGTTTACCGACTGTGAGTCTCGTTACTCACTGCTTGAGAAAACTTGATGCGCTCTGGTATGGGCTGCTCGCCGGCTGAGACAGTATATGCTGACTCGCACCACTTTGTTGATTTCAAAGATGGATCCCATCAAGTACATATTTGAAAAGCCTGCTTTGTCTGGGAGAATAGCAAGATGGAAAATGATCTTAACAGAATATGATATCCAGTATACAACTTAGAAAGCAATCAAAGGAAGTGTACTGGCAGATCATTTGGCACACCAACCTGTGGACGATTACCAATCATTGAACTTTGATTTTCCGGACGAAGATATCATGGTGGTAACTGACTGTGAAGTACCCGGCCCGGATGAAGGACTTGAGGAAGGATCCCGATGGTCTATGCATTTTGACGGAGCCTCCAATGCTTTGGGTAACGGCGTCGGCACTGTAATCATATCTCCCAAAGGAACTCATACTCCACTCACCGCCCGATTGTGTTTCAACTGCACCAATAACATGGCAGAATATGAGGCATGTATCATGGGTCTACAAGCTGCAATCGACTTAAGGATCAAATTTCTGAGTGTCTTCGGAGATTCCGCTCTCGTGATCAATCAGATCAAAGGCGAGTGGGATACGAAACACCCAAATCTTATTCCTTACAAGGAGTATGTGTTGACCTTGCTTCCCCACTTTGAAAAGATAACTTTTGAACACTTCCCAAGAGAGGAGAATCAGCTAGCGGACGCACTAGCTACGATGTCTTCAATGTTCAAAGTTAAATGGGACAATGAGGCTCCCCGGATCATCATCTGGAAGTTGGACGAACCGGCATACTGCTGCGATCTTGAGGCCGAAAAGGTGACTGAAAAACCCTGGTATCATGAGGTGAAGAGGTACTTGGAAGCTCAGGAATACCCTGAAGGTGCATCTGTCAATGACAAGAAGTTCATGAGGAGGTTTGCGGCAAAGTTATTCCTCAGCAACGACATCCTCTACAAACGGAATCATGATTCAACTCTACTGCGTTGTGTGGATAAGGTTGAAGCAGAAAAGATCATGATAGAACTGCATGAAGGTACATTTGGAACACATTCCAGTGGACACACCATGGCAAAGAAAATCCTACGGGCAGGATATTTCTGGTCCACAATGGAAGTCGATTGTTACCAACACTCTCGAACTTGTCATAAATGCCAGATCTATGCTGACAAAGTGCATATTCCTCTGGTTCCTCTGAACGTCCTGACGGCACCTTGGCCTTTTGCAATGTGGGGCATTGATATGATCGGTGAGATCCGACCGACGGCATCCAATGGGCATCGCTTCATCTTGGTAGCGATCGATTACTTCACGAAGTGGGTTGAGGCAGCTTCCTACGCAACGGTAACCAAGAGCGTCGTGGCACGTTTCATCCGGCATAATCTGATCTGTCGATACGGCGTCCCGGAAAGAATCATTATGGACAATGGTACCAATCTCAATAACAAGATGATCGCTGAACTCTGCGAACAATTCAAGATACAGCATCACAACTCTTCTCCCTACCGGCCGAAGATGAATGGGGCTGTAGAGGCAGCTAATAAGAACATCAAGAAAATTGTGCAGAAGATGACAGTGACCTATAAAGATTGGCACGAGATGTTACCGTTCGCTCTTCATGGGTACCGTACCTCAGCAAGGACGTCAACTGGGGCAACTCCTTTCTCCTTGGTCTATGGCATGGAGGCAGTCTTGCCAATTGAAGTCTAGATACCCTCTCTCCGAATAATGAAGGATGCAGATCTGAGTGAAGATGACTGGATCCAGACTCGACTTGATCAATTAAACCTGATTAACGAAAAGAGGCTCACCGCTATCTGTCATGGTCAGACATATCAAAAACGGATGATCAGGGCATTTAACAAGAAAGTTAGACCACAAGAGTATCAAGTTGGGGACCTGGTAATCAAACGCATCATCCTTCCTCAAAGTGATCCCCGGGGCAAATGGACCCCTACATACGAAGGGCCATTTGTGGTTAAACATGTGTTCTCAGGAGGAGCCATGATCCTAACCACCATGGATAGTGACGACCTTCCTCACCCCGCCAATGCAGACATAGTGAAAAGATACTATGCATGAATAAAAGACCCGCTAGGTTGACATACCTAGGCAAAAATAAGGGCTTCTCGGCGAACCAAAAGGGTTCGGGAAAACATAAGGGATGAAATGAAAAAATCTGTACACCCGGCAAGTCGAAAACCTGAAAAGGCGGCTTGGGAAAAAATGGGTATCCCGGTGGACTGAAAACCCGAAAGGGCGGTCCAGGCAAAAGTTAGGGATAAAGCGTAACATTATGTCTCATTGGATCACTTCGCATCCGGAATTCGGCATCGACCAATCAGCTTCATCTTCAACTAAGCAGCAAAGTGATGAGACGCTTGAAGACATAAAGGCGATAGCAGAGTTGGAACCCAGTGGGATTGTTCACATAGCTGTTTTGTTTTCTTTTCAGAATTGTAAATTCTATGTTATTCGGCGGCATCCTCTTACTAGGATGTCAGCCTCTTGTACAAAAACGCCTATTCATAGGCAAAATTCAAATCAATACAAATTCACTTGTCCATACAAATTGCCATTGTTTTTCCTTTTTCTGTTTTGTCTTGCGAAGAACGTCCAATGTTCATTTTTGATATATGCATGTGACATTAAATTGCTGATTCATAAATATTTGCATATGAAACAAAAGATTAAGTACATGTGACATCAGAAACAGGGGCAATGTGAAGTTGTCCGATGCAGTCTGGTTGCTTTGTCCGCCAAGGTACCCAGGTAGATTCGACTGAAGAATGTGACCAAATCATCTCAACGCCCCGTAGGGTAAGACAAGATTCAGCAATACTTTCCCCAAGCAGAGTTGGTTCCCCGTCAATCCTGAAAAGGCACAACATTCCCCAGTGGAATATAGGCATTCACTAGCAAGCGTCCCCGGCAGTCTTGACCTAAGATTGGTTCCCCGACAGAATATCAGTACCCCAGTGCAATTCCGAAAAGTTTCCCCAGGAAAGCGGAATTCTTATCCCCAGCCGGTCTTAAAGCTTATCCCCAGTAGATTTTGGAAGCTTGTTCCCTGCAGAATACAGACGTCTCTCCCGAGCTTTATTCAAAGTTATTCCTCACAAGGGCTTATAACTGGGTTATCCTCAGCTATCTGCCACGAAAGATCACCCTCGACAAAGTTCTTCCTTATCCCCAGCGGAATCCATCATTGAAGTCCTCAGCAGGCCTCTCATCGAAACTTCAGCAAAGTATCTCTTCCACAGAGCAATTCCCCGGCCGGTCGTCAAGGATTTATTTTCCTAAGACGAAATTACATTCATAAACATTTCACATTTTCATACATCTTGCTTACATACATGATAAAGTGCATACAACACTATCTCATGATTGAAAATCATGACATCATGCATATCATACATCATGATATTGCATTCAACTTATGTTTTTGCCTTTTCAGGGAAAAAGACAATCCCAAAGACAACTACCTTCAACTGTCACAATTCCAGATTCGATACCTGTATCTAGCCAGGGCACATCTGAGAGTGATCAGTTTCCAGACTCGATTCCTGTATCTAGCCAGGGCACGTCTGAAGAGTTCGAAGATTCGATTCCTGTATCCAGCCAGGGCACATCTATCAACTACAACATTTCCAGATTCGATTCCTGTATCTAGCCAGGGCACGTCTGAAGAGTTCAAAGATTCGATTCCTGTATCCAGCCAGGGCACATCTATCTACTACAACATTTCCAGATTCGATTCCTGTATCCATCCAGGGCATATCTATTAACGACCATTTCCATATTCGATTCCTGTATCTAGCCAGGGCACGTCTGAAGAGTTCAAAGATTCGATTCCTGTATCCAGCCAGGGCATATCTATTGACAACTATTTCTGGATTCGACTCTTGTATCCAGCCAGGGCACATTTGTGAGCAACCGATTGTAGATTCGATACCTGTATCTAGCCAGGGCATATCTGCATAAGGAGATTGAAGATCAAACACCTGTAATAAGCCGGGAAAACATCTGTCTTTCTCAAATACACAAGTTCTCGCTAAGGAATCTCTTATGCGATCAACACTTCCAAATGGCATCTATAAGCCCATTCCCGACAAGGTTCTGTCACATCTCCAGATGGCATCTATAAACCCATCTCCCTATCAACCATCTCTCCAAATGGCATCTATAAGCCCATTCCCGACATCACATTGCTGATACTTCAACATGCGAGTGCAAATTTCCGGGCACTCTAGTGTCCAATCTCCTTTTACCCTCGAGTCACGAAAGGCAAATTTGCCAATCTAACTCTTCAGGTTCAAGAAGATTGAACAGGGGCAACTGTTGTACCCCAAAATTTGCCCTCCCATTTCCTCAACATTTTCTCATCACAAGACCCTTGAAAATCAAGATCCAGTTAGGGTTTCCTCTGCTTAAGACTTCTCCTTGCACTATTGACCCAAATTAGGGTTTGTGTTTGCACAAAGATATTTTGACCTAAAATGCCTAAGATGACTTTCATGCTTCATGTTGGACTCCCAAGTTTATCCACACCAAGTTTCAAGTCTTAATTCCAAATTTTGCCCAGTCAATTGGACAGTTGACCAAGAAATCAATTGTATTGGGGAAAAAGTCAATTGTGGCCAATTGACAGTCAAACCTCATGAAAATTGACCCACATCAACATTACACAACTCACATGGATCATTTGATCAAGTTTGGATCACCATTCCACAAGAAATTTGATCAGATCACCAAAAGGGCAAAATGGTCATTTTTAGGGTTTTGACTGCACAAAGGCAATTTTTGACTGTTTGACCTAGCCAATGGCAAACCAAGCTCACATATGGACTCAAGGACCCCATGGAATTATCTTGACATGCTCAACAAGTTCAAAGGATCCCAAATACACAAGATTGATAGTTGAATTTCCCAGTCAATTGATCAATTTTGACTGTATACTGAAAAGTCAAACTTTGACTTTTTGGTCAAAATCAAAAGTCAAGATTCATTTTTCATCAAAACATGCCAAATCATGAAACTTGTTCACCAAGAAATCAAGAAATGCAAATTAGGGTTTGAAATGGAAATTTTTCATAACTTAGAATTTTTCTAAGTTATGGAAAACCCTAATTTTTTCCCAACTTTGCCCCACTTTCTCACCAAGATTCATTTGGATTCAAGCAAAAGTCAAAACATGAAAGTTGTATCTTGTTGCAAAATCTACAACTTTGATTCACAAAGTTTTCCCAAAAGAAGCTTGTATCTCAAGTTACAATTTTTGGAACAAGGGTACCAAATCATTCTTAACTTAGTGAAAATTTGACCTATTTTGGACAAGTTTTTTACCTAACTTCAAGACCATTTTTCATACACTTCCACTTGGAATTTCAATTTGCATTTCAAAGATGGATTGTAGTACACATTCCAAGATTTCCAAAATGTCCAAGAACTTCTCAAACAACCTCATGGTTAGGGAGAATCGAATTTTGCAAAATGGGAAAAAGTCACTTTTGTTCTTGGCCAAGACATGTTCATACATTGGTGCCATTTTGAATTCAGCATGCTTAAGCTACATTGCAGGCCTCTAATCCCATTTTCACTCAATAATTCAATGCAAAACCATTGTGCCAAGATGTTGTTATATGCATTTGGACATTACATGGAGAATTAACCCTTAATTAGAAAAAGCATTATTTCCATTTTGAAAAAGTGGAACTTTATGTCCATTTTGCAAATCCAAGTGGTACAGTCCAAATCTTCTTGGCACAAGTTTATGAGAAAATTGCACTGATCAAGGCCAATGTATGCAGCATAGTGTGAGGGCCTGTACAGGCTAGAAACATCAAGTGGCCTTTGCTTGCTTAAGTGTGAAGAAAGATAGCATAACATATACCAACTTCCATTCCTGCAAACCAGGCCTTGAGAGAAAGTTATCACACACATTCTAAACATCAAACACAAGCTGAAGCACGACCCTAAGACCACCAATACCTCCCTATTGCCAAAATCACTCTCAAACTGCAAAAAAAGAGCAACCTCTGCAGATTGAGTTCCAACTCTTGATCCTTTCAAGCATTCTTGCCCAAACCACTTCAAACACCTTCCCTACCATCAATCCAAACTATCCAAAGCATTAGAAGCAACCTGTAACTCCTCTAATCCTTTTGGCCATTTTCACTTTTCTGATTTGCAGGTGAAGTGCTATAGCACGATTCAAAAGGTTTCAAGACAAAGTAAAGCTTGGAATAGCATCCCTGGACATCAAGGAAGCTATACCAATCATCACCTTGCACTGAAAGCTTCTCCATTGCCAGATAGAACTTCAACTGAACAGGTAAGTTCATGAACTCGTATCTCTCTTATTAGGCATTGTTAGCTTTAGGTTTGTAAAGAGAATATGTCACATTCATAGCCCTGAACATGCCCATGTAATTAGATTTCATTTATATTATGTGTGTTGCAAGAATTTTGAGTCTGAACATGGCATAAAAACTAGGTCAGAAATTGGGGGAGAAGAAATTCTCCCTCATCTTAGAGAGTTAAGTCAAGTTCTTTACATGGTTGGATTCGTCTTCTCATGCTCTACATTTTTCATGTTGTGAGTTTTGCTTGAAAGTCCAGGAATCAAGAGATGGAAAACGCGTGTTCTGGTTGTTCATACAGGTCTGAGGTTGAAGACAAAGTCTTCTTGGGCTGGGCCTGAGTTGACTTTTCTATTTGCACCCTTTTGTTACTTTTACACCCCCCAAGCCCATTTTGCTTATTTTTATGATTTTTTGACATTTTCTTTTTTGTCCTGACTCATTTATTTTTTCTAACAATATTAAAAATATCAAAAATATTTTTCTCACCATTTTTGAATTTATTAGGCATTTATTTGGTTTCTTTTAGTTTTTGTACATAAAACCATTTTTTACTTAAAATATAAAAAAAATAATGTAAACACATTTATTTTTCATTTTTTATTTTATTTTATCTTCTGAAAATATTTTATACAAAATATACTTTTTTTTATAAATATTAAATATTATTATTTTTGTACATATAATATATATTTAGTAAATAATAATAATGCATACATATTTATTAGTATATTTAGGAAAAAATACAAAATATACACATTTTTATTTTTATTTAATATTTAATATAAAAATACCTTTTGACAAATATACTTCATTTTATTTCATTTTTGTATACAATAAATAAATACTTGTACATAATAAATAAATAATGCATTTTATTTAATAGAATTAGGGTTTAACCCTAAACATGAAAAACTCCAAAAAAATAATACTTTTCTTTTTGTTTATTTTGATACATAAAAATACCTTTTTTTCATATATACAAAAACCATTTTTGCATCTTGCATATTTATTCTTATTTTATTTAAATTGTGCAATTAAATTATCTTGTAAATAATTCAATATTGATGTAATAGTTTAGGTTTAAATTCCTTGTCAAAATCCCCATTTGAACATTTGTACCCCCCTTCCCATATATGGTTTTGTAATAGTTTAGTAAATTTATTTTCGCACTTTATTGCTTTCTAATTATACCATGTTAGAATTAGGGTTTGTATGCGAAAAAACAACGAAAATAGTTTTGACCTAATTTCAAGATAAACAAGCATGAAAATGGACACACAAATCACACTTGCACCCCCAGGGTATTCCACTTGTTGCCTTTCAAAATTGGGCCATATTGCATGTTAGTTCTCCTTGGGCAAAACAAACACAAATCAAATGATCATAGTCCCTCGATGACGCTTTCAAAATGTTGCCTAAACAAATGATCAAGTCCCTTAAAGAAAATTGCCCAAAGATACTTGACACCATTGCAATTATGGTCTAAACAATGACCCGCGCCCGTCCCTTTCACATCCTAACATGAGATTGTCCACCAAATACAATGGTGGAACAAACTTGTTTAAAAGGGTTAAAACATAGCAATAATCTTTGAGAAATTTAGGAGTAGATAACCTCTTAGTTACTTGAATCAAACTTGCAAAAACAAAACACTTGCCTATTTTCTAAAAAAAACCACACCTCACAACACTTTCAAAAACAAATGAAAACCTTTTCAAAAGACATACATCTTTGTATACATCCCAACATGGATCATTACAAAGGTTGCCACCACATTGGCCTCTTTTCAAAACATTTTTTCAAACACACACACATGAGCACCATTTCAAACAATTGAAAACAAGAGGCAAGTGATCTAAGCAAGTAACTAAGAGCCCATGGATAACCATGGATAGAAAGGGTGCTAATACCTTCCCTTTCTATAATCTACTCCCCGAACCCAAGAAAACATCTCAAAAGGTTTTTGCTGTGCTTTTTAACCTTTCCTTAGGATAAAATAAAAAGTCGGTGGCGACTCTTGCTCAACCGAAACATTTGCGAAAACAAACGCAAAACCATAGTCAGTTCTCCCACCGTATCACACAAGGCCATTGGAGTTGATGTGGGGAGTCTTACAAAAAACATGTATATGTGCAGAATAGGGCCAGGATAGGTGGTAGCCTATGGGGTTTCATTATTGCATGTAATATTATTGGCAGCCTTGGGGGGTTGCATCCCTTACTTAATTGAAATTTTTAGCCTTACGTTTAACATAACATTGATTCACATAATCTGTCAAATCTTCCAACCTTCGAATCAGTCATCAAATTCATACATTCCAACCTTCAAACATTACAGCATTCATACCTTCATACAATCAATAAACCTCAAACATTCCAACCTTCAAACCTTAAAACAATTCTACGCAATGGCCTCTTCACCACAATTTGTCGTCAAAGCACATTTCAACGGTGAGACATACATTTGTCCCACAGTTGGGTTTTTGTTTAGAAACACCGACAACGTTCGATTTCTCTTAAACGGGAAAGCCAATTTCTCGTACTTCAAGAAAAGATTGGAGGCCAAACTTGAACGAGGCCCGGTATCCCAGATATTTTATCAGAATCCAGTTTTTTTTGGAAACAACCAAGTAATTTTTTATAAGGTTGAAGTTCAAGATGACGAGGATCTCCAGAATATGATTTCCAGCCATGTCTATTCTGGATACGACTCTATTGAGTTGTACGTTTTGCTTCAAGAGCCTCCGGTGACACAGGAGGTAGAGCCTCCGGTGACACAGGAGGTTGATCCTTTGGAGAATGAACAAGATGAGTTAGATGCAGTTGATGATGAAGAAGAAGATAACGAGTTAGAGTTTGATGAAATGGTGAACGATGATTCTGACGATGATGGCATCCCTAGTATTCCTACAGACAAAATCTACACACCACCTCCGCACATGACAAACTTCAACATGGGCGGAGATGAACCTTCTACTGACTTATTTTTCAAACCGTATATGCAGTCGGATGAAAATTTAAAAGAGAAGGACAAGTTTCGTAACAGAGAGGAATGCATCAGGGCCATTAAAAAATTTCACATGCTCAACTCGGTTGATTTTAAGGTAGATCGTGTCAACTCGGAAAGGTACAAGATCAAGTGTGTCCACCCTGACTGTATGTTCAAGCTGACCGCATCATACAGATTAAGGGGTGACTGTTGGGTCATAGGTTCCATGACTACCCACACTTGTGTAAGTTCCACTCATCACAGGACCACCGAAAACTCAACCATGATCTAATCTGTCAAGAAATCCTACCCCTGGTCAGCAACGACCCATCTTTGAAGGTGAAAACAATCATCTCCCATATCACCATGATTTTTAACTACACTCCGTCTTACCGTAAGGCGTGGTTATCAAAGACTAAGGCGATTGAAAGGGTGTACGGAAACTGGGAGGAGTCATACTGAGAACTTCCCCGCTACCTGAATGCACTCAAGACGTATTCTCCAGGTAGTGTTTATGTTCTGGAAACATTGCCAGCGTACGCCCAGATGGTAGTCTACTGCATGGCAACGGAATATTCAGTCGCGTGTTTTGGGCATTTCAACCATGCATCACAGGGTTTGCATCATGCAAACCAATTCTACAAATTGACGGGACTTGGTTGTATGGGAAGTACAAAGGCACGCTATTGATGGCAGTTGCACAAGATGGCAACAACAACATTTTCCCCGTTGCATTTGCCCTTGTCGAGGGGGAGACCGGTGGTGCTTGGAGCTTTTTCCTGAAAAATCTTCGGACACACGTGGCTCCTCAACCAGATCTCTGTTTGATCTCGGACAGACATGCCTCCATTGAAAGTGCCTACAATAATCCAGCAAATGGTTGGCATGACCCTCCTTCTACGCATGTCTATTGCGTCAGGCATATCGTCCAGAATTTCTCGAGGGAGGTCAAGGACAAAACATTGAGGAAAGTGGTTATGAATGCGGGATATGCATTGACATAACCCACATTCAAATATTACCGCAACGAGATCCATTTGTCTAATCTAGAAGCCGGTAGGTGGATCGACAATATTCCGGTGGAAAAGTGGACTAGGTCATACGACAATGGCCAAAGATGGGGGCATATGACAACGAATCTTATTGAATCAATGAATGGGGTATTCAAGGGCATACGAAACCTCCCAATCACTGCCTTGGTAAAATCTACGTATTTTAGGATGGCTACGTTATTTGCCAAAAGAGGTGAAATATGGAATGCGGTGTTGCAATCAGGACAACTATGGAGTGAAAGCTGCATGAAATACATTAAGGCTGAAAGTGCTAAAGCCAACACTCACATGGTTACACGGTTTGATCGACACAGCCATAACTTCATTGTGAAAGAGAAAATCGACCACAATGAAGGCCTGCCAAGACAAGAATACAGGGTTATTTTACCTTCTCAATGGTGCGATTGTGGCAGGTTTCAAGCATTTCGTATGCCTTGCTCTCATGTCATTGCCGCTTGTGCTCATACCCATCAAGACGCGCTTCAACTGCTGTCAAACGTTTACAAATCTGAAACGTTGCTCACTGTTTACAACAACAACTTTCCTTTGGTGGCAAAACCGAATTATTGGCCTGAATACAACAGCGATATAGTTTGGCACAATGACCAAATGCGAAGGAACAAGAAGGGTCGTCCCAAAAGTAGGCGCATCACAACAGAAATGGACGATCTTGACAGGTTGGAAAGAAAGTGTGGTTTATGCCGTCAGGTCGGACACAATCGCAAAAACTGTCCGAATCGGGCGTCTGGCTCGACCGCATAAATATTGTAATACAATAAATCTTTTCAATATTTGTGTTGTAAACATTAGGGTTTTCCGTTAACAGATTTTTCTACAGTTAATAAAACGCGTACAACAATAATTAACGATATTCAATCTAGGAAATTACAACTATTAACACAATTTCATCTGACCCATGCATCATCAATATTACATCATTGTCTGTTTTGACTTCCTCCAACCACACATTAGGTCTTCCTGTCGCATGTGAGGTTGTTGTTCGTTTTCGCTGGGCCTTTATGGTGTGAGTGGAAGTAATAAGGGGGGTGTAGGCTTGAGCCCAATAAGGAATAATATAATAATATTAGGTTATTTTATTATTTGTTGTTAGAATAGAAGGAAGAAGCAGTAGAAGAGAAAATAAGGATTTGAGAAGAACGTGAAGTTGCTGGTTTTTGAAGGAAACGGCAAGAACAAAGATTCAACCCGAGAAATGTAGAGCAACCTTCGATCCAAGGTAAGGGTGGGGTTCTGGCTTTATAATTGGGTTCATGATGTTTGATATGTGGGATTAGAGGATTGATGTTTTTGTTATTGAATTGAATGATGTATGGTGAATATTGATGAACTCTCGATGGATAAATGATGTTTTGATGATGTGTAATCGATGTAGTATTGTAAGTTAATGTTAAGTGATGATTTAGTATGGTTATGATCAGGTTTGTAGGACTGTAATTAGATCCCAGTAGTGAAAATACAGTAGAAACGCAGAAAATTATGCAGAAGATCGCAGGATGCGTCGAACTCAAACTGGATGAGTCGATGTAAGGAGGATGCTAGACTCAGGATGAGTCGATGCATGTAGAGGATGTTTCGATACATGAGTGTGTGAGACTCAGGATGAGTCGACCGGTGCGATGCATGTGTCAATACATGCTGCGTTTTGAAGTCAGGATGAGTCGATCGATAAGTGCATGTGTCGATACATGCAGAATGAGTCGATCCATAAGGAGGATGCATCGACTCATAGTGAGAAAATGAAGCAGGATGTGTCGATCCAAGGAGTTTTGTGTCGATGCATAATGTCAAATTTCTTTTGACAGAATCAGTTTTAAGTTGTTGTAACTTGAGTTGTAGGATGCTGTTTGAGATGCCGTTTGAAGCGTTGATTAGCTAACGCAACGAATATTATTCTAGATGATTAAAATGATGATTAAGGGGTGTAATTCTAGTAAGCAATTTAGGATTTAGAATTAATTCCCGTAGATGACCGTTATGCTGGATTTTGAACAGAATGATGAATTTTGAGATATTAGAGGCTGCTGTTAGAATATGACAGTAGGATTAATGACAGAAACGAAGTAGAACTGTAGAATAACAGTATGGCTTATTGTATTATTAATATACAACTGAGTTATTAGTGAGATGTGGTCATTAAAGTTGTGTCTGATATTTATGATGAACAAATGATGTTTGATAAATAAATGATGTTTAATAAATTATTTTGAGATGTTTACGAGATGCTGTAATTGAGATGTTTTGAGATGTTTGTGAGATGTTGTCTTTTTGAGATGATTGAGATGTTGTTGTTTGAGATGACTGAGATGTTGTCGTTTTGAGATGATTGAGATTTTGTTGTTTTGAGATGTGTTTTGAGATGTTTATATTACATTCATGGCATACATTGCATTTTTCTGAGATGGTCTGGATTGGAAAATTTTGAGATGGGAGCTCTGCTCCAAAAGCTATGCCTTATTTGATGCCTCTATTAATTGGAAGATTAGATTTTTGAGATGGGAGTTCTGCTCCAATGGTACCACATACATTTGCATAGTTTTGAGTCACATTTTTGTGATTGAATAATGAGATGTATTTGATGTTGCTGAATGAATATATATGTTGTATTTATTGTTGATTATGAGATGAGAAGTGGTGATCTAATTTAATATATTAATTATCATGCGCTTTATTATATTGTTAGATATCTCACCCCTTTTGTTTGAATGTTGCCCTTATGTTGGTAACGTGCAGGTAATCGAGAGTGAAGGTCGTATACCTTCAATAGATCGAGTCGGTGTCATTGCTCTGATATGTAACACTCGGGGGGATGAACGCTTGCTGATTTTTTTATTGCTGATTTTTAGTTGTTGAACTTCAAATTGTTTATTTACTAAATATGAGATGTTTCAAAGTTGCTGTTTTATTTAAAGATGTTATTGAAGAATTTCGTTGCGTAGTTGTTGAATATTTAATGAAAGATGTTATGTTGTTAGTTCATCCGATGTTTTGAAAAAGTGTTATATATCCATGATGAATGCAATGAGTTTGTTAGAAGAATTTGTGACGTACCGATTCGTTTGTATGATAGAAATTTTATAACTCTGATTTATTTTGCATAAATTGCTTGGGGTAGAATTGGGGTTTTACAAAGTTGGTATCAGAGAAAAAGGTTGGTCCAACCTTGTCGTCGAGTCTTAGTTGTCTAACAATCGAGTATTGTTATTTGAGTTCTAATCGTTGTTTATGTTGTAAGACCAAGTGTATCGCCGTGGGGAGCTCCAGTGTTGTTAGTGAAGAAGAAAGATGGAAGCATGAGGCTTTGTGTTGATTATAGACAGTTGAACATGGTGACGATTAAGAACAAGTATCCGCTTCCAAGAATAGATGACTTCATGGACCAATTGGTGGATGCCCGTGTGTTCAGCAAGATTGATTTGAGGTTGTAACGCCCCAGTTTTAATTATTTGATTTATTTAATTGGGAAATTATTTTATTAGAATTAATAAAATAAAAAGGAATTATCTATTTTGGAATATTTGAAGAAAATAAAAGAAATAAGAAAATATTGGGTTTTTAAGTTATTGGGCTTGGATGTCGTTAGTAAAGAGTGGGGGTGCAAAAGAAATAAGGATATGTTTTGGAACTCAAGTTATTTTTCTCATTATTCACGATAACACAGAATTTGGGAAATTTGGGAAGCTGAGCTCTGAAGGTGCGAAGAACGAGGAACATCGCTCAAAGAACTCAAGCTGCAATTTGATAAGGTAAGGGGGGCTACTACTCAATTTACATTTGCTTATGGGTTTAGATGCAATTGGTTGGGTAATCGTAGGATAATCCCATTTTCTCTGATGTTCTTAGTGATCGATAACTTTAGGGTCGAATTTCGTTAGAAAAGATTAGGTTCCCTAAAGGTTGTGAATCGATTAAGAAATTAATCCCCATTGTTGATTTAGATCGAAATTGTATGATCGTGAGTTTACCTTAGGTGTTCTAGGGATAACCTCAATGTTGTTAGGATTTCCCTAAAGGACGGGTAATATGTAACTTAAGGTCAAATTTAATAAAACTTGTTGTTGATGAAAGAATTGTTGATAAAATAGGATGTTTTAAAAATGAAAATTCTGAGTTTTGATTGAATTTGGAAAATGAGATCTTAAGTGAAATAATGTTGTCCTTAAGATTGGAAATTGACTAACGTAGAAAGGAATTGTGTTCCAATTGATGTGTTGCTTTGAGTTATGCATAATTGATGTTGTTATGTACCGAAATGCACGTTTTGGCTGGTATTTTTCGTGTTTGGCTGCTGTTCTGAGCTGCTACAGGTGCAGGAAATTTTGGGTTCGCGCTCATCAACACGGGCCGTGTTGATTAACACGGGCACCCGTGTTGATCTACTGTATTGGCAAAAAAAATGTGTTTCCAGACACATTTCAACACGGGCCGTGTTGATTCACACGGGCACCCGTGTTGATCCACTGTATTGGCAAAATAACGTGTTTCTGGACACATTTCCACACGGGCAGTGTTGTTTCACACGGGCACCCGTGTTAAACCTCCTGTGTTGGTTTCTAAACTCTGTTTTCTGTGCATGTTGTTATGTACGGATTGATCCTGTTTTGATGTGCAGTGTTTGACATGTTTTGAATATGCTGTTTATTGATTTCCTAGTGTTGATTGATGCTTGTATCGAATAACGTTGTATGTTATGATACCAACACTACGTAGATTTTATTGTCATGCTTTGAAATGATGTTAACAAGCATGAATTATGATATAACTTGATATGTTTATTGATGTTAATAGTATGCTGAGTGATTACATGTTATCCATATCCTGTTATGATTGACGTTGTTGATGTTGCATGATATGTTTATTGATGTTAAAAGTATGCTGAGTGTTACATACTTTACATATCATGTTGCATTTGTTAATTCCCATTGTGTGGAATTAATATGGTGGCCAATATACGTGTCCGCGATTTAATGGAACGTTGAGGTGGTAGCCGTGTCCGCGATATAATGGAACGGTGAGTTGTCCGTGACCCGAGATATAATGGGGCGGTAAAATGGTACCACATGCATGGGTGTGTTGCATTATATTGAATATAACATGAATGGATGATTTTCCAATGTTGTATTTAATTGATTGTATGCATGTATTGCTGCTAAATTGTTAATGATGTTTGATGTTAATTATGAGTATGAAAAGTGATATAGTATGAATATATGAATTGTAAAGGTTTTCGTAAACTATGAAACATGCTAACTGTTTGGGTGATGCTTATGGTTTTCTGAATTGATTGTTATGAACGTATAATCAAATGTATAGTTGAGATGCTCACCCTTACTGTTGAATATTTCAGATTGAGGAGCTTCGTTCAGGTGCTTGGCGAAGGCTTGTTGTTTCTAGTTTATTTCCGTTTAAGTATTGTCCGGGTCATGCTCTGATAGTTGTAACTCCGAGAACGTTTATTTGTCGAGCTGCTTTAGTCAGACTCGTTTATTCCTCATGTTTGTTATAATATGATGTTGATATATTCCAGGTGTTAATCCCTGATGATTTTGAAAATATTATAACATTGGTTCTGTTAAGTAAATTATTCCGCTGTGTAAACATGTATGAGTTACTTCTATGTTATGCATGACAGGAACTTGTTTTATTAAAAGAGAATTGTGACATCCTCGTTAATACATGTACTCTGAATATATGATTTTAATTATTTACGAAATTTTATGCGGGGTTTTAGAGGGTGTTACAATAGTGGTATCAGAGCATAGTCGGTCGTTGCGACCAGAGTCTTGAGTCGGTCATTCCTTTTGTATGCGATTAGTGTAAGGCAACACTGTCGATACTGTATTCTGATGAGGAGTATGTTTTAATTCTCAGGAATATGGCTGGAAGAGGTAACGGACGAAATGATGCTGCACTCGCTGAGGCTTTGGGGATGTTAGCTGGTGTACTTACTGGAAATCCAAATGGAGGCGTGATTGGTGCTGATAGGCAATTGGGGAACTTCCAAAGGAACAATCCTCCGTTGTTCAAAGGTACACATGACCCTGAAGGTGCTCAGAAGTGGCTGAAGGAAATCGAAAGGATTTTCCGTGTGATTGATTGTGCTGAAGATCTGAAAGTCAGATATGGTACGCATATGTTGGCAGAAGAGGTCGACGACTGGTGGGTTGCCACAAGGACTGAAATGGTTCAGGATGGAGAGGCACTGACTTGGGCTAACTTCAGAAGGGCTTTTCTGAGGAGGTACTTTCCTGAAGATGTTCGGGGAAGAAAGGAAATTGAATTTTCGGAGCTTAAGCAGGGCAACATGACTGTTAGTGAGTATGCTACTAAGTTCACTGAGCTGGCAAAGTATTATGCACACTACAACAATGATGAGGCTGGAGAATTCTCTAAATCTATCAAATTTGAGAATGGTCTCCGAGACGAGATTAAGCAGGGAATCAGGTACCAGCGTATTCGTAGATTTTCTGATCTGGTGGATTGTAGCAGGATCTTGGAAGAAGATATTACCAAGACTAGGTCGTCTCACTCTCGTGGGGCTGTTGATAAAAGAGGAAAGCAACATATGGACCGTGGCAAGCCATATGGTAGAGGTAACCAGAAAGCAGGTGGATGGAAAAGGCCTAGTGGGGGAGATCCTAAGGCTCCTATTAGATGCTACAGGTGTGGTGAATTTGGTCATCATATTCGAGATTGCAAGAGTGATGAGAAGAAGTGCTATAAATGTGGAAAGACTGGTCATTTGTCTATTGATTGCAAAGGGAAGTCTGTTACTTGTTACAATTGTGGAGAAGAAGGTCACATTCGTCCGCAGTGTCCTAAACCTAAGAAGGATCAGTCAGGTGGAAAAGTGTTCGCCTTGTCTGGATCTGAGACTACTCCAGAGGATCGATTGATTAAAGGTACGTGTTTTATTCATGGCACACCTTTAGTTGAAATTATTGATACTGGTGCAACTCATTCTTTCATTTCTTTGGATTGTGCTGAGAGGTTGAAACTGGACATATCTGGTATGCGAGGTAGCATGGTTGTTGATACTCCTGCATCGGGTTCAGTGACAACTTCGCTAGTATGTAGGAATTGTCCTATTGAGATTTTTGGTAGGGGTTTCGGTATGGATTTAGTGTGCCTACCGCTTGAACAAATTGATATTATCCTTGGGATGAACTGGTTGGAATTCAACCGGGTTCATCTGAACTGTTTTGCTAAGACGGTGATTTTCCCAGAGGCAGTTGGTGTAGAGAATTTGACTATGACTGCTAGGCAGGTACAAGAAGCAATGGAAGACGGTGCTAATGTGTTTATGTTACTTGCTTCGTTAGATGCAACAGGAAAGGTCAGGAGTGGCGAATTGCCAGTGGTGTGTGATTTTCCAGAAGTCTTTCCTGATGATGTTGGTGAGTTACCTCCTAAGAGAGAAGTGGAATTTTCTATAGATTTGATTCCTGGTACGAGACCGGTGTCGATGGCGCCATATCGTATGCCTGCGTCTGAGTTGGCTGAATTGAAGAGTCAGTTGGAAGATTTACTGGAGAAGAAGTTTATTCGTCCAAGTGTTTCGCCTTGGGGTGCTCCGGTATTGTTGGTTAAGAAGAAAGAAGGTTCTATGAGACTGTGTGTTGATTACAGGCAATTGAACAAGGTAACCATTAAGAATCGGTATCCATTACCGAGGATTGATGATCTAATGGATCAGCTAATTGGAGCCAGTGTATTCAGTAAGATTGACTTGAGATCTGGATATCATCAGATTCGTGTGAAAGCGGAAGATATTCAAAAGACTGCTTTTCGAACGAGGTATGGGCATTATGAATATTCTGTTATGCCGTTTGGAGTTACTAATGCACCTGGTGTTTTCATGGAATATATGAATAGGATTTTTCACCCGTATCTGGATAAGTTTGTTGTGGTTTTTATTGATGACATTCTGATTTATTCCAAGAATGACGAAGAACATGCGAAACATCTCAGAGTTGTATTAGAGTTGTTGAAAGATAAGAAGTTGTATGCAAAGTTGTCCAAATGTGAGTTTTGGCTGAATGAAGTTAGTTTTCTTGGACATGTGATTTCTAAGGATGGTATTTCAGTGGATCCTACAAAAGTAGAAGCAGTATCCCAGTGGGAAGCGCCGAAGACTGTTTCTGAAATCAGAAGTTTTCTTGGTCTTGCAGGTTATTACAGAAAGTTTATCGAAGGATTCTCAAAGTTAGCATTGCCGTTGACGAAGTTGACTCGTAAAGGACAAGCGTTTATTTGGGATTCTGATTGTGAGAAAGGTTTCCAAGAATTGAAGCGGAGTTTGACTAGTGCTCCTATTCTGATTTTGCCGAATCCGGTGGAATCTTTTGTGGTTTATTGTGACGCATCTCTGATGGGATTAGGTGGTGTTCTAATGCAGAATCAACAGGTAGTTGCGTATGCTTCGAGACAGTTGAAGGTTCATGAAAGGAACTATCCTACTCATGACTTAGAGTTGGCAGCAGTTGTGTTTGTCTTGAAATTGTGGAGACATTATCTGTATGGTTCGAGATTTGAAGTGTATAGTGATCATAAGAGTTTGAAGCATCTTTTCGATCAGAAAGAGCTCAATATGAGGCAAAGAAGGTGGTTGGAATTTCTCAAAGATTATGATTTTGGTTTGAATTACCATCCTGGTAAGGCAAATGTGGTTGCAGATGCTTTGAGCAGGAAATCCTTGCATATGTCTATGATGATGGTTCGTGAATTGGAGTTAATTGAACAATTCCGAGATTTGAGTTTAATTTGTGGAAGTACTCCGAAGTGTGTTCGTTTGGGCATGTTGAAACTTACTAGTGGTATTCTAGAAGAGATCAGGATCGGGCAGAAATCTGATGTTAATTTAGTTGATAAATTGACATTGATCAACCAAGGTCAAGGTGGTGAGTTCAGAATTGATGAAAATGATGTTATGAGATTTGGCGATAGAGTTTGTGTTCCTGATGTTGCAGAAATCAAGAAGAGTATATTAGAGGAAGGACATCGCAGTGGGATGAGTATTCATCCGGGTGCCACGAAAATGTATCTTGATTTGAAGAAATTGTTTTGGTGGCCGGGAATGAAAAAGGAAATAGCTGAATTTGTGTATGCATGTTTAATCTGTCAGAAATCGAAGATTGAGCATCAGAAGCCGTCTGGATTTATGCAACCGATGTTTATTCCAGAATGGAAGTGGGATAGTATTTCTATGGATTTTGTATCCGGGTTGCCGAGGACTCCTAAGAATTGTGAAGCGATATGGGTTGTTGTGGATAGACTGACTAAGTCTGCTCATTTTATACCGGTGCGAATGGATTACTCAATGGAGAGATTGGCACAGTTGTACATTGAGAAAATAGTGAGTTTGCATGGAGTTCCTTCTAGTATTGTGTCAGATAGAGATCTGAGGTTCACTTCGAAATTTTGGGAAGGATTGCAGAAGGCTTTGGGTACTAAATTGAGGTTGAGTTCAGCTTACCATCCTCAGACTGATGGACAGACGGAGAGGACGATTCAATCGTTAGAAGATTTATTGTGTGCTTGTGTTTTAGAGAAGGGTGGAGCTTGGGATAGCTATTTGCCATTTATTGAATTTACTTATAACAATAGTTACCATTCGAGTATTGGTATGGCTCCGTTTGAGGCATTGTATGGTAGACGGTGTAGAACGCCTTTGTGTTGGTATGAATCTGGAGAGAGTTCAATAATTGGGCCAGAGATTGTTCAGCAGACTACTGAAAAGATCAAATTGATTCAAGAAAAGATGAGAACTTCTCAGAGTCGTCAGAAAAGTTATCATGACAAGAGGAGAAAGAATTTAGAATTCAGTGCTGGAGATCATGTGTTTATGAGAGTTACTCCGATGACGGGTATTGGTCGAGCGTTGAAATCTAAGAAGTTAACTCCGCGTTTTATTGGTCCGTTTCAGATTACGGAAAGAGTTGGAGAAGTTGCTTATCGTATTGCTTTACCTCCGAGACTTGCGAATTTGCATGATGTTTTTCATGTTTCTCAGTTGAGGAGATACATTCCAGACCCATCTCATGTAATCCAAATAGATGATGTACATGTGAGAGATAACCTGACAGTAGAAACATTGCCTATGAGGATAGAAGATCGGGAAGTGAAACAGTTAAGGGGTAAAGAGATAGCGTTAGTGAAGGTTGCTTGGGGAGGTCCAGCAGATGGAAATGTTACTTGGGAACTGGAGAGCCAGATGAAAGAGGCTTATCCGGATCTGTTCGTCTAAGGTATGTTTTCGAGGACGAAAACTCTTTTAGTGGGGGAGAGTTGTAACGCCCCAGTTTTAATTATTTGATTTATTTAATTGGGAAATTATTTTATTAGAATTAATAAAATAAAAAGGAATTATCTATTTTGGAATATTTGAAGAAAATAAAAGAAATAAGAAAATATTGGGTTTTTAAGTTATTGGGCTTGGATGTCGTTAGTAAAGAGTGGGGGTGCAAAAGAAATAAGGATATGTTTTGGAACTCAAGTTATTTTTCTCATTATTCACGATAACACAGAATTTGGGAAATTTGGGAAGCTGAGCTCTGAAGGTGCGAAGAACGAGGAACATCGCTCAAAGAACTCAAGCTGCAATTTGATAAGGTAAGGGGGGCTACTACTCAATTTACATTTGCTTATGGGTTTAGATGCAATTGGTTGGGTAATCGTAGGATAATCCCATTTTCTCTGATGTTCTTAGTGATCGATAACTTTAGGGTCGAATTTCGTTAGAAAAGATTAGGTTCCCTAAAGGTTGTGAATCGATTAAGAAATTAATCCTCATTGTTGATTTAGATCGAAATTGTATGATCGTGAGTTTACCTTAGGTGTTCTAGGGATAACCTCAATGTTGTTAGGATTTCCCTAAAGGACGGGTAATATGTAACTTAAGGTCAAATTTAATAAAACTTGTTGTTGATGAAAGAATTGTTGATAAAATAGGATGTTTTAAAAATGAAAATTATGAGTTTTGATTGAATTTGGAAAATGAGATCTTAAGTGAAATAATGTTGTCCTTAAGATTGGAAATTGACTAACGTAGAAAGGAATTGTGTTCCAATTGATGTGTTGCTTTGAGTTATGCATAATTGATGTTGTTATGTACCGAAATGCACGTTTTGGCTGGTATTTTTCGTGTTTGGCTGTTGTTCTGAGCTGCTGCAGGTGCAGGAAATTTTGGGTTCGCGCTCATCAACACGGGCCGTGTTGATTAACACGGGCACCCATGTTGATCTACTGTATTGGCAAAAAAAATGTGTTTCCAGACACATTTCAACACGGGCCGTGTTGATTCACACGGGCACCCGTGTTGATCCACTGTATTGGCAAAATAACGTGTTTCTGGACACATTTCCACACGGGCAGTGTTGTTTCACACGGGCACCCGTGTTAAACCTCCTGTGTTGGTTTCTAAACTCTGTTTTCTGTGCATGCTGTTATGTACGGATTGATCCTGTTTTGATGTGCAGTGTTTGACATGTTTTGAATATGCTGTTTATTGATTTCCTAGTGTTGATTGATGCTTGTATCGAATAACGTTGTATGTTATGATACCAACACTACGTAGATTTTATTGTCATGCTTTGAAATGATGTTAACAAGCATGAATTATGATATAACTTGATATGTTTATTGATGTTAATAGTATGCTGAGTGATTACATGCTATCCATATCCTGTTATGATTGACGTTGTTGATGTTGCATGATATGTTTATTGATGTTAATAGTATGCTGAGTGTTACATACTTTACATATCATGTTGCATTTGTTAATTCCCATTGTGTGGAATTAACATGGTGGCCAATATACGTGTCCGCGATTTAATGGAACGTTGAGGTGGTAGCCGTGTCCGCGATATAATGGAACGGTGAGTTGTCTGTGACCCGAGATATAATGGGGCGGTAAAATGGTACCACATGCATGGGTGTGTTGCATTATATTGAATATAACATGAATGGATGATTTTCCAATGTTGTATTTAATTGATTGTATGCATGTATTGCTGCTAAATTGTTAATGATGTTTGATGTTAATTATGAGTATGAAAAGTGATATAGTATGAATATATGAATTGTAAAGGTTTTCGTAAACTATGAAACATGCTAACTGTTTGGGTGATGCTTATGGTTTTCTGAATTGATTGTTATGAACGTATAATCAAATGTATAGTTGAGATGCTCACCCTTACTGTTGAATATTTCAGATTGAGGAGCTTCGTTCAGGTGCTTGGCGAAGGCTTGTTGTTTCTAGTTTATTTCCGTTTAAGTATTGTCCGGGTCATGCTCTGATAGTTGTAACTCTGGGAACGTTTGTTTGTCGAGCTGCTTTAGTCAGACTCGTTTATTCCTCATGTTTGTTATAATATGATGTTGATATATTCCAGGTGTTAATCCCTGATGATTTTGAAAATATTATAACATTGGTTCTGTTAAGTAAATTTTTCCGCTGTGTAAACATGTATGAGTTACTTCTATGTTATGCATGACAGGAATTTGTTTTATTAAAAGAGAATTGTGACATCCTCGTTAATACATGTACTCTGAATATATGATTTTAATTATTTACGAAATTTTATGCGGGGTTTTAGAGGGTGTTACAGAGGTCGGGTTACCATCAGATTAAAGTGAAGGATGAAGATATTCAGAAGACGGCTTTCAGAATACGTTATAGACATTACGAGTATTCGGTGATACCTTTCGGTGTTACTAATGCGCCGGGAGTATTCATGGAATATATGAATCGTATCTTCCATACTTATTTGGATCGGTTTGTAGTGGTGTTCATTGATGATATTTTGATTTACTCTAAGTCAGAAGAAGAGCATACTAAACATTTAAGAGTAGTATTGCAGATTCTGAAAGAGAAGAAGTTGTATGAAAAGTTGTCCAAGTGTGAATTCTGGTTGAAAGAGGTTAGTTTTCTTGGTCATGTGATTTCAGGTAGTGGCATTGCTGTAGATCCATCGAAGGTTGATGGTGTGTTGCAATGGGAAACTCCAAAGTCTGCTACTGAGATTAGAAGCTTCTTGGGATTAGCTGGTTATTATATAAGGTTTATCGAAGGGTTTTCTAAGTTGTCACTTACGTTGACTAAGTTGACTTGTAAAGGTAGAGCATTTGTTTGGGATGTTCAATACGAAGAAAGTTTTACGGAATTGAAGAAGAGGTTGACGTCGGCTCCGATATTGACGTTGCCTAATCCAGAAGAGTCTTTTGTGGTTTATTGTGATGCTTCCAAGATGGGTTTAGGAGGTTTGCTTATGCAGAATGGTAAGGTAGTTGCTTATGCATCGAGGCAGTTGAGGACTTATGAGAAGAACTATCCTACGCATGATTTAGAACTTGTTGCGGCTGTTTTTGTGTTGAAGATTTGGAGGCATTATCTTTATGGTTCTAGATTTGAAGTGTTTAGTGACCATAAGAGCTTAAAGTATTTGTTTGATCAGGAGTTGAATATGAGGCAACGAAGATGGTTAGAATTGTTAAAGGATTATGATTTCAGTTTGAATTATCATCCAGGAAAGGTGAATGTGGTAGCTGATGCATTGAGTCGAAATACTTTACATATGTCAACAATGATGATTAAAGAGTTGGATTTGATTGAGCAGTTCAGAGATATGAGCTTAGTTTGCGAGGTTACTCCGCAGAGTGTTATGTTGGGTATGTTGAAGATTAATAATGAATTTCTAGACAGTATCAGAGAAGCTCAGAAGTTGGATGTGAAACTGGTAGATTTGATGGTTGGGATTGATCAATCTAAGAACAATGATTTCAAGTTAGATGAGCAAGGTGTGTTGAGATTTCGTAATCAGATTTGTATTCCTGATGATGCTGAGATAAAAAAGTGATACTTGAAGAGAGTCATAGAAGTAAGTTGAGTATTCATCCAGGAGCTACAAAGATGTATCAAGATTTGAAAGGTTTGTTTTGGTGGCCTGGGATGAAGAGTGATGTGGCTCGGTTTGTGTATGCATGTTTGACTTGTCAGAAGTCGAAAGTTGAACATCAGAAGCCTGCAAGATTGATGCAACCATTGGAAGTTCCTGAATGGAAATGGGATAGCATTTCAATGGACTTTGTGACGGGGTTGCCTAGTACTCCAAGAGGACATGATTCGATTTGGGTGATTGTTGATAGGCTTATGAAGTCAGCTCATTTTATTCCTATTAACATCAGTTTTCCAGTGTCGAAGTTGGCTGAGATTTATGTTAGTGTGATTGTGAAACTGCATGGTGTTCCTTTGTGCATTGTGTCAGATAGAGATCCAAGATTTACTTCTGATTTTTGGAAGAGTTTGCAAGAAGCGTTGGGTTCTAAGTTGAGGTTGAGTTCAGCGTATCATCCTCAGACAGATGGTCAGACTAAACGGATGATTCAATTGTTGGAAGACTTGTTGAGGGCATGTGTTCTCGAGCAGGGAGGTTCGTGGGATACTTATCTTCCATTGATAGAGTTCACGTATAATAACAGTTACCATTCTAGTATTGGGATGACACCTTTTGAAGCGTTGTATGGTCGAAGATGTAGAACTCCGTTATGTGGCATGAATCTGGTGAGAGTGTTGTACTTGGACCTGAACTTGTTCGTAAGACTACTGAGAAGGTGAAGTTGATTCGAGAAAAGATGAAAGCTTTACAGAGTAGGCAGAAGATTTATCATGACAAGCGGAGGAAGGATTTAGAATTTCAAGCCGGTGATCATGTGTTTTTTGAGAGTTACACCTGTGACTGGTGTTGGGCGAGTGTTGAAGTCTAAGAAGCTCACTTCTCGTTTTATTGGACCGTATCATATTTCAGAGAGAGTGGGGAATGTTGCTTATAGAGTGGCTTTACCGTCTAATCTTTCGAATTTGCATGATGTGTTTCATGTGTCACAACTTCGGAAGTATATTTCAGATCCATCTCATGTGATTCATATGGACGATGTGCAAGTACGGGATAATCTTACGGTGGAGACGATGCCGGTATGGATTATGGATCGTGAAATGAAGACTCTGAGGGGCAAGGAGATTGCCTTGGTTAAAGTGGTTTGGCTAGGATCTGCAGGAGAAAGCATGACTTTGGAGTTGGAGAGTAAGACGCGAGACTCTTATCTAGAATTGTTTGATTGAGGTAAATTTTTGAGGACGAAAATATTCTAAGTGGGGGAGAGTTGTAACGCCCGTAATTTAATTAATTATTTAATTAAATTATTTTTGGAATAATTGTGAAGAAGTGTATTTAAATTGGATTTATTTTATTAAATGGAGAAATAATAATATATTTGAGGTATTATATTATTATGTGAAATAATGCTAGAAGCTAATATTATTTAATGTGGGTCTTTATGGTGTGAGTGGAAGTAATAAGGGGGGTGTAGGCTTGAGCCCAATAAGGAATAATATAATAATATTAGGTTATTTTATTATTTGTTGTTAGAATAGAAGGAAGAAGCAGTAGAAGAGAAAATAAGGATTTGAGAAGAACGTGAAGCTGCTGGTTTTTGAAGGAAACAACAAGAACAAAGATTCAACCCGGGAATTGTAGAGCAACCTTCGATCCAAGGTAAGGGTGGGGTTCTGGCTTTATAATTGGGTTCATGATGTTTGATATGTGGGATTAGAGGATTGCTGTTTTTGTTATTGAATTGAATGATGTATGGTGAATATTGATGAATTCTCGATGGATAAATGATGTTTTGATGTTGTGTAATCGATGTAGTATTGTAAGTTAATGTTAAGTGATGATTTAGTATGGTTATGATGAGGTTTGTAGGACTGTAATTAGATCCTAGTAGTGAAAATACAGTAGAAATGCAGAAAATTATTCAGAAGATCACAGGATGCGTCGACCTCAAACTGGATGAGTCGATGTAAGGAGGCTGCTAGACTCAGGATGAGTCGATGCATGTAGAGGATGTGTCGATACATGAGTGTGTGAGACTCAGGATGAGTCGACCGGTGCGATGCATGTGTCGATACATGCTGCGTTTTGAAGTCAGGATGAGTCGATCGGTAAGTGGATGTGTCGATACATGTTGTGATTTGAAGCAGAATGAGTCGATCCATAAGGAGGATGCGTCGACTCATAGTGAGAAAATGAAGTAGGATGTGTCGATCCAAGGAGTTTTGTGTCGATGCATAATGTCCAATTTCTTTTGACAGAATCAGTTTTAAGTTGCTGTAACTTGAAATGTAGGATGTTGTTTGAGATGTCGTTTGAAGCGTTGATTAGCTAACACAACGAATATTATTCTAGATGAGTAAAATGATGATTAATAGGTGTAATCCTAGTAAGAAATTTAGGATTTAGAATTAATTCCCATAGATGACCGTTATGCTGGATTTTGGACAGAATGATGAATTTTGAGATGTTAGAGGCTGTTGTTAGAATATGACAGTAGGATTAATGACAGAAACGAAGTAGAACTGCAGAATAACAATATGGCTTATTGTATTATTAATATACAGCTGAGTTATTAGTGAGATGTGGTCATTAAAGTTGTGTCTGATATTTATGATGAACAAATGATGTTTGATAAATAAACGATGTTTAATAAATTATTTTAAGATGTTTACGAGATGCTGTAATTGAGATGTTTTGAGATGTTTATGAGATATTATCGTTTTGAGATGATTGAGATGTTGTTGTTTGAGATGACTGAGATGTTGTCGTTTTGAGATGATTGAGATGTTGTTGTTTTGAGATGTGTTTTGAGATGTTGATATTACATTCATGGCATACATTGCATTTTTCTGAGATGGCCTGGATTGGCAAATTTTGAGACGGGAGCTTTGCTCCAAAGGCTATGCCTTATTTGATGCCTCTATTAATTGGCAGATTAGATTTTTGAGATGGGAGTTCTGCTCCAATGGTACCACATGCATTTGCATAGTTTTGAGTCGCATTTTTGTGATTGAATAATGATATGTATTTGATGTTGTTGAATGAATATATATGCTGTATTTATTGTTGATTATGAGATGAGAAGTGGTGATCTAATTTAATATATTAATATCATGCGCTTTATTATATTGTTAGATATCTCACCCCTTCTGTTTGAATGTTGCCCTTATGTTGGTAACGTGCAGGTAATCGAGAGTAAAGGTCGTATACCTTCAATAGATCGAGTCGGTGTCATTGCTCTGACATGTAACACTCGGGGGGATGAACGCTTGCTGATTTTTTGATTGCTGATTTTTAGTTGTTGAACTTCAAATTGTTTATTTACTAAATATGAGATGTTTTGAAGTTGATGTTTTATTTAAAGATTTTATTGAAGAATTCCGCTGCGTAGTTATTGAATATTTAATGAAAGATGTTATGTTGTTAGTTCATCCGATGTTTTGAAAAAGTGTTATATATCCATGATGAATGCAATGAGTTTGTTAGAAGAATTTGTGACGTCTCGATTCGTTTGTATGATTAAAATTTTATAACTCTGATTTATTTTGCATAAATTGCTTGGGGTAGAATTGGGGTGTTACAACATGGCCCGTGTCAGCTTATTTGGGTTGAAAAACATAGTAAAATGCAGGTACAGAGGCTGACACGGGTGCCCGTGTCAATCGACACGGCCCATGTCAGAGTTACTGGTGCGTACATGACCAGAAAAGGATGAACAGGGGCTGACACGGGTGCCCGTGTCAAGTGACACGGCCGTGTCTAGTGACACGGCCGTGTCAGGATGTCTGGGACCAAAAAAATGCATAAAAGTCATGGACAGGTCCTGACACGGGTGCCCGTGTCCCCCGACACGGCCCGTGTCAGCTCGGGCACCAAATTTCTTGATTTTTAGAGATTTTTTAGGTTCTTTTGGATATATTGCATTGCTTGGAAGTGACCTAACTTTATAAAACCTTTTTGTTCAAATGAAACCTCAAAAAACAATTAACTTAGACTTAGGTTTTTCTTCAATGAAATTAATTACAAAATCTTTTGCTATAAAAAACCCTAAAAAGCAATTTCTCTCACTTTACATCTTCTTGCATATTTTATTTTTGCATTATAGATTATGTAATTGTCAAAGCCTTGTAATAGTAATTAGGGTTTAATTTTCTTGCAATCCCCATTTGTACATTTGTATACCCCATCCCCATAGTGATGTAATAGCGTAGTAATTTTACTTTCCGCAATTTATCGCTTTCATATAATGTTAGTAATTAGGGTTTGTATGGAAAGATAAAATCAACAAATAGCTAACCCTAATTAAAGATAAACAAGCATGCAAATAAAACACATATTCACACTTACACCCCTAGGGTTACTCCACTTGGTTGCCTTACACAAAAATAGCCATATTACGCATGCGAAGTATCTTAGCAAAACAAACAAATATAAGATCATAGTCCCTCGATGACGCTATTTAGAGTTGCCTTACAAAAATGATCATAGTCCCTAAAAAATGCTAAGATGCTTTGCAACATTGCTAATCATGGTTATACGATGACCAACGCCCGTCCCGTTTACATCCAAATATAGGGTTGTTTACCAAATCAATGGTAAGACAACAATATCAAAGGAAAGAAAATGAACAAGAAAGACATTTGAGTAAGTAGATTACCTTTAGTTACTTGCTCTATTTCAAACAAATATCCTTTCTATTTTCAAAACAAACACACACATTTCTAAACATATTACAAACTTGAAAACATTTTCAAAAAGATAAACATATTTGTATACATTCTTACGAACAAGAATCATTACAAAGATTGCCTAAATAATGGCCTCTTTTACAAAATACTTTCAAAAACCACACAAAGCACAATTTCAAACAAAAGCAAGTGATCTAGCAAGTAACTAAGAGCACATGGAAAACCATGGATGAAAAGGGTGCTAACACCTTACCTTTTCATAATATACCCCCCGAACTCAAAAACATCTCTAAAGGTCTTTCCTGTGCTTTTTCACCTTTCCTTTTGGATAAAAGAAAAGTTGGTGGCGACTCTTGCTAACCGCAATATTTGGGATCAAACGCAAAACCTCAAGTCAGTTCTCCCACTGTATCACAGCGTGCCATGCTTGTATCGAGCCATATGATGTCAGAGAGGTGTGATGATGGCTAGCCTAGGGATTAGAGTGTAATGATGATGCCTTTTTGGGTTACCTAGGCGCGTGCCCGCCCACGCGCTGAAGGGTCTAGTCTATAAAAAGAGGGGAAAGAGATTCATTTGCTCTTTTCTCTTGCTCTTCTTTTGCTCGTTCCACCATTTTCTACTCGACTTCATCGGTCTCCTGCTCGACTCTATCATTTTCTAAAGTTTTTGCATGTTCTGCGACTTGAGCTGCCTATCCCACTATTATCTTATTTGATCCGGTAAGGTTCCTCGATTTCCCTTCCTCTTGTGGATTTAATTTCTGTCATAGCTTAGATTTCAGATTTTTTTCTCCTAGAAACACATGTGGTTAGGGTTTAAGGTAACTTATCACTTAGAAATCCCAACGTGAGATTTTCGGTGATGCCATGCGTTCTTCCTAGGAAGTTTAGAACCGCGGTGGTGTTAGATGAGTGTAAATGGTTTTTTTGTAAATTTAGGCAGTTTCCGTCGTTCACCTGTTTTCTGGGTGAGTCTAGCTTGTTTAGTCGGGGAGAGTGATAATCGTCTAGTAGTTGTTTAAGTGAGAGCTCTGGTCAGGGACAGGGTCCTCGTTCCAAAGGCTTTCTTAGTTTTCCTTTTCCTTTTCTTTTTGGCACATTAGTGCTTGTTTCTGGTTGGGGCTCTTCTATCGCCTCTCTTTCGGCTTTTTGCCGCCTTTGATATCTCCTCCATTAAGAGTGTGTCATAGGGTTTTTTCCCTTGTAGTTTCTCGACACATGAGCCGCTTTGTTTGTTGTTGTTTGAAATTCCTCTCTATAGGCCAAGGAGGATCCTCTTGGCACATCGAATGTCCGCCATTTTTCCTCGTTGGGCCTTTTCCTGCTTGTTGTTTTCAACCAGGTGTTTACAGGGACATTTGTTGGAGGCCTGAACATTGCTGGCCTATTCACCTGATTGACTGGCCCCTTTTTGTATGTGTTCAGCAGCTTTTTTGTCGAAGATAGAGCTGCATCTTGGGCACAACATGACTTATGACTTCTTTTTCTGGCATCTTTGCAGAAAATATGCCAGATTTTAATTTTCTTTATGAAATGCAACTTTGTTAATTTCCTTTTGTATGATGGCATCTTCTGAAACCTTAGGCTCTGATACTTCAACCATGTTGATTTGCACATTACTCTTACCAGCTATATTCAGCTTTTGCATCTTGGCTTCTAGGCCCTCCGTCGAACCTCTGACAACAGCCAAGTAGGAACCTGTAGAAGTTCCTTTGTTTGAACCTTCAGCGGCCCCTTCGTTTAGGCCTTCAGTAGCCTTTTTCTGTATCATTTTGATAACTTCTTTGCTAACTGTAGCGGTAGAAATGTTCAAGACTAAGCCATTGGATTGACTAGACTTTATACAAATCAAAAATAAAAATCGCTACCGCGCTTTATTGTTTCCAAAGGAATGGGAAAAGAGCGAATAACCCAAAAAGAGGGGGAAAGATTCAACGTAAGGGGGTTGGTTATGCAAAGGGAAGGTATTAACACCCTAAACATCTACGGTACTCCGTAGGAACCTCTTTGAAAAATTTGTATATTTTGGCTATAAAAAATGTGTTATATATAAAATGGATTGTGGAGGTGAGAGAAGAAATATATTTTTTATGACTTTTGCACTCGCTGCGGTAGCGAACCTTTAGTGCCTAAGTACCACCTTTCATGCAATAGGGGATCAGAGTACACGTAGTTCCTCTTTTAAGAGTTTGAAACACAAAGTGTGTTGGTTAATTTTAAGAGATAAGACATCATCGTCATTGTCCGTGTGGAAAATATACTTACTACCCACAATCATGAGAAAGGAGAATTTGCATCATCTCAAAGTGGAAGATGTGGCTTGGATTTTAAAATCAACAATGCCTCACTCAACACCCAAGTGGAAAATATCTCTCCTCACTATATATTGTAGAAGTATAGTTATTTGTATCACTACAAGGATTGACAAGAGTCTAATCTTTTAAGAAAAGTTTTAAAGATAAAAGCCAAAGTGGAAAAATGGTTCCAAATGAGATTGATCGACTTTTAGTCTTCTCACAAAAAATGTCAAGGTATTATTAAACTGATTGGAGTTTATTTATGAAAAATATTTTGAAAATGCATGGACATAAGTCCAAGTTTATTATGAAAGTGGTTTAAATTTCAAAATAAGAAGAGTTTTCAAAAGGAGGGAGAAGGTTTTTGAAATTAAAGAATATGGAAGGAGAAGAAGAGACTATCCTAAAGCATAAGGTAAAAGCTAAGGATAAGAACCATCTAACTGACAAGAAGCCAAAAAAAACTTGATATTATGAGCCAAGATAGAATTCCCATTCCTTGGATTGAAATCAAGCAAGCAAAGATACTAGACCTCTTGAGAGAACCAAACTTTAAGTGTATTAAGTCTTCACAAAAATTGGGCAGAGTAACGGCTGTATACGGGTGAATTCCAGATTACAAACAAAGGATGTAATCACAAAAAAAAACCTGCACACAAAACAAACAAGCAACCCAATGTCTTTAGGTAAACCTCAAGAACTCCAAACAAAATAATCAGATAAGATCACAAGGTCTCTAAGATAGGCCAAGGCTTCTAATCCTAAGTCCAAGAAAAAGTCCACTTCTCCATAATGCCAAAGATAGTAACCAAATAGTCCAAGTACCATTAAGAGTTTTTTTGGGTTTAAGTTGGTTATTAAGTATCTTAAGAAAAGAAAAGAAAATCTTAAGTGAGTAAAGTAAAAATGACAAGAAAATAAATGCTCAAATGAGCAAAGATGAAAATGGCATGAAATGAAAATGCTAAAAACAAATAGTACATAAAGCATAAAAAAGAATAAAAGCATAAGATAAACAAGTCAATAATTAGTGGTTAGTTGGATGACCATCTTGAAACTTGCATTTGGAACTCATTAGAGGATTGGTAGAACCAAAGCCTCCACACAACAAGTTGCATTTGCTTTTTGTCAAGTATATCATCCATTTGGAATTCTCATAAGTACCATTTAATGATCAACAATGTTTAAGTGATCCGCGTTGACCAAAGGTGTTGTAGATCCATTAGAAGATTGGTAGAACCAAAGCCTCCACATAATGAATCTCAAGGTTATTGGATCAAAGAGATCAAATTAACATGCTTGGGCTTGCAATCATAAGTTTGGGCCACGAATGATCATTTATTCGAATCGGGACAAAATTTAGCGCTATGTTAAGCAATCGTAAGTGGACTTATATAGAAGTCGCACCTATTTTGAGGTCGGTCAATAGCAATCTATGCACCATTTATTTTGAGACTTGATATATAGATCATGCTCCAACAACATTTAGCGCAATGAGAAGGGGAAGAGATGAATGGGATTTTGGGTAAAAAGAGAAACCATATTTGAATTAATATTTAATCAAACTATTATTAAAATCATTCATCCATTTTTTGTGGAGTTAAACTCAATACCATGGATCCAAAGATGTTGGTAAAGCCATGATCAAAAAATCAACCCAAGACAGCCAGAAAATATTCACAAAATAATAATATAATTAATATATACATTAAAGGGTTTAAAAATGTTTAAAAAATGGAAAATAATGAGGAAAATGTCAATTATATTCAAATTAATCAAGAAATGAAAAATAAGACCATAGAAAAATCAGAAAAGAGGCCAAGTAGTTTTATGAATTTTTTGGGAATTTTTAAAAGTCAGAAACTATTTTTAAAAAATAAAATAAATGGGTAAAATAAACAAAAATAGTAAAGTCAGAAACAAAAATAAAATAAGGTCACTAATATTTGTCACAATATCATTGGATCATTCCATAATTTTTTCAGAATTTAAAAATGTGTAAAAGTATTTTTAAACATTTTAAACAAATCAAATAAGTGTAAAATTCATTAAAAAATACCATAAAAAAAAATTAAATTGTGAAAAAATAAAAATCAGAAAGAGAATAATCAAAAATATTTTTCATAATTTTTTCAGATTTTTTTGGACTAAGAATGAATTTTCTATGATTTTTTGAAGTTTAAAACAATTAAAATATAAAAATCAGAAAAAGAAAATAAAAGAAAAAGATGTGGACCATTGGATGAGTGTCAAAATGCGTTAGTAATTAAATCCAAGGGATCTGGCGCACTGTGCATATCATGGTCTTTAATGAATAATGTACAGAATCATTAATAAATCAGAATTTGAAAATAACAAATGTCACGCCTTCATTGGTTAGAAGATGACACGTTGGTCATCTTCAACCTCCAGCCATCACGAATTACAGGTCTCTCAAACTGTAAAATCAGAAGCTCAGACCTATGTCATTCACTTTGTCTCTTCAAGACGAAGACAGCCACACCCTCGCGCCAAATTCATATAAACTGTAGCACAAGCAATTTGGAAAGAATGTTTTGAAAGGGGATTTGAAAATTCATAGTCAAAACGTGCTTCCAGTGAAATGTAAGTGTTGCAACTAGAACCAGGGCAATGAGAGCAACACAATGATATCAGAGTTTTGAAGAATTGATGAAGGAATCTACCTATTGAAGTTGAGTTGCAAAGCTCTGAAACTGGACTTCTATGGAGAAATATAGGGCCCGATTCTTGAATGTAATTATATGGTTAGCTTCAGGGAAGATCAAGGAAGGTGAATTGATGGAAAAATGGATTGGAAAAGGCTTGAGAATAGAATTGGAAGTAGCTGAATTCTGGGTTGTGAAGCAAGTTAAGCAGGGTGATTCTGGCTATCTAAGCTTGGGAAATTGAATGGGAGATAACCCTCTATTTATAGGGAATCAAATGGAATGTTCAAGCGTGTGAAATGATGAAGTTTGGAGGGAAATCGTGCGAACCTGGTGCACGAGCAAAGTGTGATCTGATTTGCATCAAAAATCATCCAATCCTTGTGTTTCAAGGCTCTAATCCACTTTGGCATCTTGGTTAAACATGTTTAGATCACAAACGCGTGCTAATTTGATGTTTAGAGGCCAAAACATGAATTTCAAACTCTGACTTATGGAGAAACTTCAGTTCCAAGTTACCAAGTTCAATCCAATGGCATTTCCACCTCAAGGGGTCTTAGGGAAAAATTCTTGATGCTTTGGAAATATGAGGTTACGAGCTTTGCAATGGAAAAAGAATGGAATCAAATGGATGCTTGAGCTGAAAGTTACATGGAGTCAAAGTTGAAGAAAAAGAGTTGACTTTCCATACTTAGAAATATTTCAAATTCTTCTTTAAAAATGACCTATAATATTTTGCATCCAAACATGGCCTTCCACTTTGAATTTTCTCTTGACCAAAAAAGATGGAATAAGGTAGATCTCTTGAATGACATTTTGAAATTTGAACCACTCAAAATCTCCAAAATTTGAGCAAGTTATGACTTGTTGAAGTTGGCCAAAAATCATGAAATGACCTATAATCTTTTGCATTCTTAAGGCAACTTCCATCCATTTTATCACTTTGCACATAAAGTTAGACATGAAGTACACATCCTTAGGATCATCATGAAAAAAGAATGGGCTCAAGGTGATAAAAATTGACCAAGTTATGGCCATTTGAAGTCACATATGGCAAATTGGGGATTCATCTGGATGACTTGTAATCTTTATTCTTCACCAAGTTCCTTCCACATGAAAACTCCTTAGAACTTTTGAAGTGATTTGTTGGTAACTCTTTGAAGAGAAGGATGTTTTTGGAATCACTCAAAAATACCAAAAGATGAGCAAGATATGCTCCTTTGAAGTCCAAAACCCTAGTCTCTAGATCAAGAGAATGCTTTGTGGAGCTTTGCCAAGTTTGAACAAACTTTTTGTGCCAATATTCTTCCTTTATGAACAGAAATTGTTGAGGATGATGATGATGATTCATGTCCACCAAAACCACTTCCATAAAACTTCAAAACAACTTCAATGGTGAGGTTTGAATTTCTCAAGCTATTGACTAGGGCATGGAAATAAACTCATGAACCCATGAAGAAACTTGCTAAACCTCATTGCCTTTACCTACATTATTAACAAGTAAGACAAACCAATATTGCATTTTGTTAATTAGAGAGAAAATCAAAGCAAAATATCCATGATCACAAAAGAAAACAAGTCAAAGTGCTTGGTAATTCCTCAAAAGAGCAAGGCTAAAGATAGGGAGAAGAACCAAAACCCTAATGTGATTTTGTTGTGATTGAAACAATATGGTATGATGGAGGAATCTAAGGCGTAAAAATTGGGGTACAACAGCTACCTTTATTTAAGTGTCTTCTATCCGGAGATACGAAGGTTAACAATCTTCGTGTCGACGTGATCGAAGATACTTAAATACAAAACAAACCCTATTTTTGGCCCTAAGATGCCATGCAAATGCTTATGCATATGAATGCATATGAACAGAACAAAAGAGACGCAAAGTAACATTGGGGATGCAACAAAAATGAAGAAATAAAGGAGCAACCCCACCAGGAAAATAAATCGCTGGTGAACCACAAGGACAGAATCAAAGAGGAAGATAACAAGCATCGACGTTCACTGCCGATGTACTACCAATGTTCACTGAATATATCATGCCACCGCCGTTCACTGACGATGAACTATCGAAGTTCACTAAAGATAGAAAAAAGATAACAAACACCGAAGTTCACTGCCGATGTACTACCAACATTCACTGAAGGTAGAAGGATAAAATATATCATATCAATGCCGTTCACTGATGATGAACTATCAACATTCACTGAAGATAGCAAAAAGATAACAAACACCAACGTTCACTACCGATGTACTACCAACGTTCACTGAAGGTAGAAGGAGAAAATATATCATATCACCGCCGTTCACTAACGATGAACTATCAACGTTTACTGAAGATAGCAAAAAGATAACAAACACCGACGTTCACTGCCGATGTACTACCAATGTTCACTGAAGGTAGAAAGAGAAAATATATCAAGTTTCCCCAAGATCTTGGTGTTTTGCCTAGAATGGGTCTCAACTTCTTCTTTAACCAAGACACTCTGCCTGGAAAGGGTAATATGTAAGTTGTCTCAAATAAGGAGACTTACACTCATTGTCAACGGGAATTGCAAAGAGAAATGACTTTATGGGGATAGAAATATGACTTCCCGGGGAAATGCCACGATATTCCTGCTGAGGAGATAAAGTCTTCCTATGCAAAATAAATGCACAAACCAAAACTCCAAGTTCTTATAAATCCAAAGTAAATGATATTGTCATGCAACCGTAAATCCAACTCATAAATACACTGGAGCAAGACGGCCAATGAAGATACATCCTTTGAGAAATAAACTCAAGAGGCAAACCCAAATTCAACTAAGCAAAGAGCGTTGCAGGAAGATCAGAACACAATGTCAATGAACGATGTTTTTTAGCCATGCATGATGCATGTATGAATGTATGAGTGCTATCGTGTATATGCTGGTAAAAGGATACATAATCAGTATAAACAAAACCGCCTCAGGTACTAACAACATTGGGCTAAGCTTCAACTAGAAAGATCAATCCAAATGAGGTAAAAGTAACTGCGGAAACCAAACCTATTGCCTGTCCTAACTTCGCCGAGGAGAAACATAATCCGGATGTAGCCAAATCAAACAGATACCGGGATAGAACATCCTTCTTCCGGTTTCATTGGAGAAAACATTTTTCCAAAAGTAACAGGCCTACTAGATATTGCAAGACCAGCCTCAAATAAAGCAGACTGACACCGAAACAACCAAACCTCACTGGGGGATTCAAGTCTACCTCCCTGGGGAAAAACTGTGGATTGTAACTTTTCATCACGAACACTCATTCCAACAAGAGATGCCCTGTGATAAATTTCTCAGGAAATCAAGAAGTCAACCCTAGTGCCAACACTGCAAAAAGAGCGACATCTCAGCACACCGAGGGAATAAAACCTTTCATTATACAAGGGAAGACTTCGCTGGGGAATCTGGGACGGAGACTTCTGTCCATGCAAACCCAAAATCAAAAGTGAATCAAGACTTGACTGGGGATAATGGGGATCACAAACCCAATACTATACCTTGCACCCACTGATATCGTCTTTAACTATCTGATAAAACACACAAAGGTTGTGCACAAACCAGCAAAATGACATGAGGAAACCTTCATGAAGGGAGTAAATCTTCTTAAAACAACCGGAGTTTGTTCATTCTTGGGATCACCATTATTGTTGTCATTGTTTCATCACAAATCCCAAAGTAAATTGAATTGTAAAGATCTCTTCTTTTTTTTGAAAAGTTAATTTTTCTTTTTTTAATCTTTTTGCTTTAACAGTTATTATCAGTAATAAATGAAGTCTTTGCAAGCTAAATAAAAATAAGAACATAAAGAATTGGGTAAAAGCTAGAATTTTATTAATAGAATGGTAGTCTGTGAATGACGAGACTCCATGGATGATTACAAAGTTTGGGAAATGGTAATACATAATGGAAAAGATACATTGAGATACAATGACCACTGTTCCCCCTAACAACTTTTGAAATCCTGAGTAGCAGCTTTTGTTGAAGTATGGTGAGGATCCGAGAAGATTGTTTCTTCAACGATCAAGTCTTGTCTGACGTAGTTACTTGCCAAGAAAAATCCCTAACTTTTGCCTAAGCTGCCCTTGCGGGTTTTCAACTTAGAGGGAAATTTATTCTGTTTATGTCTCTAATTTTTGCCTAGACCGCCCTTTCGGGTTTTCGGCCTACCGAGACGCTCCTTTTTGCCTAAGCCTCCCTTTCAGGTTTTCAACTTAGCGAAGTGTTCTTTTATTTCTTTAAGCGAAGTATTTCTTGACTGCGTCAGCATTCATGGGACGTGGGAACTCCTCGCCATCCATAGTTTCAAGAATTAATGCACCACCAGAGAAGGTTTTCTTGACAACATACGGGCCTTCAAAATTGGGAGTCCACTTTCCCCTAGAATCGGTGTTGAAATACATGATCTTCCTGAGCACGAGGTCGGCTTCTCTGAATTCACGAGGTTTGACCTTTTTATCAAATTCTTTCTTCATTCTTTTCTGATATAACTGCCCATTACATAAAGCTATCATCCTCTTCTCTTCAATCAAATTCAATTGGTCAAACCTGTTCTGGATCCATTCAGCCTCTGTTAACTTGGCTTCCATTATCACACGCAACGAGGGAATCACTATCTCAACAGGGAGTACAACTTCCATTCCATACACTAGGGAGAACGGGGTTGCTTCTGTTGAAGTGCGAACAAATGTTTGATATCCATGCAGAGCAAAAGGGAGCATTTCATGCCAATCCTTATAAGTGACAACCATTTTCTGGATAATTCTCTTGATATTCTTATTAGCAGCTTCAACAACCCCATTCATCTTTGGCCTGTATGGAGATGAATTGTGATGGACAATCTTGAATTCTTCGCACAGTTCAGTCATCATCTTGTTGTTCAAATTTGAGCCATTGTCAGTGATGATTCTGCTCGGCACACCATACCGGCATATAAGATTATTTTTGATGAAACGCACAACCACCTGTTTAGTAACGTTGGCATAAGAAGCAGCCTCTACCCATTTGGTAAAGTAGTCAATTGCTACCAAGATGAAACGGTGTCCATTCGAAGCTTTGGGTTCTATCATCCCAATCATGTCAATACCCCACATAGAGAAAGGCCATGGGGAGGAAATCACATTGAGAAGTGTCGGAGGCACATGGATCTTATCTACATAAATCTAGAATTTGTGGCACTTCTTTGCAAATTTGTAACAATCAGATTCCATTGTCAACCGATAATAACCTGCCCTTAGCATCTTCTTAGCCATCGAATGTCCATTAGCATGAGTGCCAAATGAATCTTCATGGATCTCATGCATCAACATGTCTGCTTCGTGTCTATCTACACATCTGAGCAGGACCATGTCATAATTTCTCTTGTATAACACATTTTCACTGAGGAAGAAACTGCCTGCCAATCTTCTCAGTGTCTTTCTATCTTTCTTCGATGCACCAAATGGGTATTCCTGAGTCTGAAGAAAATGCTTGGTATCATAATACCAAGGTTTTTCATCTGCTACCTCTTCTGTTGTAAACACGTGAGCGGGCCTATCCAGCCATCGAACTGTAATTCAGGGTATATCATTCCAAGCATGCACTTGGTACATGGAAGCCAAAGTTTCCAGAGCATCTGCCATTTGATTTTCATCTCTAGGAATGTGATGGAATTCAACTTTATTGAAGAAGGGTAGTAATCTTCTAGCATAATCTTTGTAAGGGATCAAGCCAGGGTGACGAGTATCCCATTCCCCTTTAATCTGATTTATTACCAAAGCTGAATCGCCATACACATCTAGAACTTTAATTCTGAGATCAATAGCTTCCTCAAGACCCATGATGAAAGCCTCATATCCTGCCATATTATTAGTGCAATCAAATGTTAACCTTGCGGTAAAAGGAATATGTGATCCATGAGGAGTGACAATCACATCACCAATTCCTTTACCATAAGCATTCACAGCTCCATCAAATATCATACTCCAACGAGATTCAGGGTCGGGGCCCTCCTCAGGCAATGGTTCATCACAATCTTTCACTTTTAGGAACATCACATCCTCATTGGGGAATTCATACTCTGCAGACTGATGATCCACCCCCGGCTGGTGAGCAAGGTAATCTGCCAACACACTACTTTTAATAGCCTTTTGAGTGTGGTACTTGATATCATATTCAGATAACAACATCTGCCAGCGGGTAATTCTCCCAGTAAGAGCAGGTTTCTCAAAAATATACTTGATTGGATCCATTTTAGAGATCAACCAAGTGGTATGATTCAACATATACTGCCACAAACACTTTGCCGCCCAAGCCAAAGCACAACATGTTTTTTCTAGCATAGAATACCGCGACTCACAATCAGTGAACTTTTTGCTGAGATAATAAATGGCGAACTCTTTCTTTCCCGTTTCATCCTGTTGTCCCAGAATACAACCCATGGATTTATCTAACACTGTTAGATACACAATCAACGGTCTTCCTTCTACGGGAGGGGGCAAGATAGGAGGTTCAAGCAGATACTCTTTAATACTTTCAAATTCCCTTTGGTAGTCATCCGTCCACACACAACCTTGATCTTCTTTAACAACTTAAAGATCGGTTCACACGTTGCAGTCATGTGGGAAATAAATCTGGAAATATAATTCAAACGCCCGAGGAAACCCCTGACTTGCTTTTCAGTTCTTGGTGCTGGCATTTCTTAAATTGCTTTTACTTTTTCATGGTCAACTTCAATTCCTTTCTGGCTAACAATAAAACCTAACAATTTTCCCGATCTAACTCCGAAGGTGCATTTATTTGGATTCAGGCGGAGACGATATTTCCTCAAACGCTGAAACAACTTCAATAAATCTTCTATATGCCCTTCTTTAGTCTGGGATTTGGAAATCATATCATCAACATATACTTCGATTTCTTTGTGCATCAGATCATGGAATAGGGTTGTCATAGCCCTATGGTACGTTGCACCAGCATTCTTCAACCCGAAGGGCATCACTCTGTAACAGAATGTTCCCCAGGGTGTGATAAACTTTGTTTTTTTCCATGTCCTCTGGAGCCATTCTTATTTTATTATACCCGGAAAATCCGTCCATGAACGAGAATACCTTGAATTTTGTTGTGCTATCCACTAACATGTCGATGTGAGGCAATGGAAAATCATCTTTTGGACTAGCTTTATTTAGATCTCTGTAATCTACGCACATGCGGACTTTTCCATCTTTTTTCGGTACTAGGACAATATTGGAAATCCATTGAGGATACACTGATGTCACAAGAAAACCATCATTAATCTGCTTTAGGACCTCCTCTTTAATCTTTATTGCCATATCCGAGTGAGTTCTTCTCAACTTTTTTTTAACTGGCAGATACTCTGGCTTCAACGGTAAATGATGCTCAACAATGTCTGTATCTAGACCAGGCATATCTTGATAAGACCAAGCAAAAATATCCACATACTCTTTTAGCATCTCAATCAACCCTCTCTTTACATCAGGATGCAACGATGCTCCAATCTTGACTTCGTTCGGATCTTCTTCTGAACCCAAATTAATCACTTCCAAAGGCTCCTTATATGGCTGAATGGTATTTTCCTCGTGCTCAAGCAACCGTGAGACCTCTTCTGGAATCTCATCATAATCTTCTTCTTCAGCCCCAAACACAGGACAATCAAAGTTGGGAGAGAGTGCAGGGTCATTGTATTCAACAAGTTTTTTAATTAATCTGCACATGTGATTTATGATTGCTTTTAGAAACTGACACATGTAACAAGTGATCATGCAAATTAATTTTCAGTTTTTATTTATTTTGAAAGGTTTTTTTTATTTTTTTTTATTACCATTTCCCAGAAAAAAGCAGAAAGTAAAAGACATAATTTGGAAGCAAAGACAACTTTTATTAATGATCTTAACAGTTATAGCAAACAGATAAGCCCTACAACATTAATACTTCCACCTTGGGCAGAGTGAAAGCTTTTCAAAAGAAAGAAACAGATTAACAAACAAATTACTTTGAAATATGTATGCAAGAAGGAACATCAATGGTGACCCAGTTCTGAACTCGGACTCCATGCGTCACATAATTCGGTACTTCCTGCTCTACTTCATCCTCTTCAACAACATTAATTCCAGAACCAATTGGGTGGAGGTAGCCTCCGCTGCGGAAAACATTATGATAACTGTTCACAGAAGACTTTGACTTAAAACTTTCACCTTTTCCATTCCTCGAAGAGAAACCCAAACCAGCTCTGTTTTTGTTCACGGGTGGATCCACAAGTCGTCCCCAAACTGCATTATGACCATTGCGCACAACATGTTGCACGTCCTTCAGAGAAACCACAGAATTCTCATTCCTCCTTATGTTGTCAATGGATAGAGCTTGGAACTGGGTTCCAACAACATCCTCATCCACTTCTACAATACTGAAAGAGGATAGATGGGATATCAACAACGCCTGCTCCCCATTTATGATCACCACCTTCCCTTCACGCACAAATTTTAGCTTCTGATGTAGAGTTGAAGTGACAGCTCCTGCTTCGTGTATCCATGGCCATCCTAGAAAACAACTATATGCGGGAATAATGTCTATAACCTGGAAGGTTATCAGGAACAAATGTGCTCCTATATGGATGGTAAGTCTACTTCACCGATGTCAGATTTCCTCGACCCATCAAAAGCTTTCACAATGATGCCACTCGGGCGCATAGGTGTTCCCTGATACTTTAACTTCATGAGGGTGCTTCTCGGTATAACATTCAATGCGGATCCGTTATCAATCAACACATTGGACAGCGAATCATTCTTGCAGTTCATGGATATGTGGAGGGCCAGGTTGTGATTCCTCCCTTCATCTGGTAACTCATCATCGCAGAAACTCAGGTTGTTTCATGACGTAATGTTTCCAATTACGCTGCTGAATTGATCTAATGACATGTCATTCTCTACAAAAGCTTGGTCTAGTACTCTCATCAGTGATTCTCTATTAGCAGAGGAATTCATCAATAAATATAGGATGGATATCTTTGAAGGAGTCTGCAATAGTTGATCTACAATTTTGTAGTCGCTCATCTTAATTATCTTCAAGATATCATCCACTTCTTTCTATAATGTGGCTCCACTAGTCTCTCCTGCAGCCTTTTGAGGCTCATGATTCTCAGCAATTTTCTTTCCAGCAACAACATCTCTTCAAATAACCGGCGCAAACACACGACCGCTACGGGTCACCCTGCTATTATCAGCTATATTTCCAACATCTGGCATTGGCTGGATGGGAATTTCCACCCCATCTTCTAAGATTGTAGCGTTGTATTTTAAGGCATAGCCTTATCTGATTTATAGGGAACATGACCTGGCAGACTAATTACCAATGGGGTAACAGCTGGTTTGCTATGGTACTCCACCTCAAGATGAGTGGGTGCACCAAAACAAGGTACAATGACATTTACCCCTTCCTCAACACAATCAGCACTCAAAAGGTCATTTCCGGCAAACAAATCTTCGTCTGAAGAGAAAAACTCATCTGCGGAGGCATACTCTTCCTCTGAATCTTCTTCCATCAAATAAACTTCAACCATATCAATCTCGTGATAATCATATCTCTGACCTGTGATCTTGATAGTTCCATTGTCTAACAATAATTGAACACCCTCTCTCACAATAGAACATCCTCGGGGGTCTCGACAATAAACTACGCAATATCCATATTGGTGTTCCACCTGACCAGCAGTACGGCAGAAGGTAGCATGTAACTGCACGAGATCCTCATTCAAATGCTCCACATCAAAAATTTGGAATTCACCCGGACATCCAGACACCATATTCACTTCCTCTTCATATTTTGCCCTAGGCCTGATTATATGGATTAAACCTTCATCCATCATCTCCTGTAAATCAGCCTTTATCTTCTCGCAACCCTGTATGTTTGTACTGCAAATAGCACAACCGGCATGGTCATGCATATAATAACCGAATTCACAGAGGTCTGCATGCATCTTCACTAAATCTCCTCTAACCAGATTAATGTCAAAAATCCAGAAGTTGCCTGGACAACCGGCCACCATATTTACAGCATTCACTCCCCCGTGCTTGGGTAGAGGATTGTCTTTCACATTAGGTCCCATGTCTTTGAAAGATAAAATTCTAGACTTCACCAACCTTTGCACTTCAGTCCTTAAAGGATAACAATTTTCGACACTATTCCCTAGTGCTCCCTGATGAAAGGCACACGTCTGGTCTGCTTTATAATACCAAGGCAATGGTGATGGTACAGCTGGAGGTGGTCGTGTATGGACCAACTTCTTCTGAATCAATGCTGGTAGTAGCTCTGCATAGCTCATGGGAATGGGGTCATAGTTCTCCCTTCTCTTATTATTCCCTTGGTTCCCCTGCTGGGACTGTCTTTGATAAGCAACGGTAGTCAGAGAGAAATTCATAATAGGAGTAACTGAGGCAACTTGCTGGTGACGCTGATAATTCCTTCTAGGAGCGTTCACTCTCCTCTCTTGCATAACAACATTGGTATCCCCTTCTTTCTTCTTTGTAAACCCATAAGCTGGCTTTTTCAAACCTCCAGATCCTTCACCCTTTGTCAAAAGGCCTTCTCTTACTGCCTCTTCTAGGCGGACACCCATCCCTACCATCTCTGTAAAATTACTTGTGGCACTTGCTACAATTCTTTCATAGTAGAAAGAGCCTAGCGTATTCAGAAAATGTGTAGTCATTTCCTTCTCCTCCATGGGAGGAATCACTTGTGCAGCCACTTCGCGCCATCTCTGCGCATACTCTTTGAACGATTCTCTGTCTTTCTGAACCATGGCCCTAAGTTGGTCACGATCGGGCGCCATGTCCATATTGTACTTGTATTGTTTAATGAATGCTTCTCCTAAATCATTAAAAGTATGGATGTTGGCGCTGTCTAAACTCATGTACCATTTCAACACTGCGCCAATCAGACTATCCTAGAAAAAGTGAATCAGTAGATGTTGATCATCGGTGTAGGTAGACATTCTCCTCACGTACATCACCAAGTGAGCACGAGGGCAAGTGTTTCCCTTGTACTTCTCAAACTCCAGGACCTTGAACTTAGCAGGAACTTTAACATTCGGGACCAAACACAGCTCATTCATATTCTGCCCAAATAGCTATTTTCCCCTAAGAGCCTTCATCTCTCTTTACATTCTATCAAACTACTCTTGGAAATTATCCATTCTGTCATAAAGACCCCAAGTCTTCACTCGGCGGAGGGAAAGGACGACACACATCTTCATTAACAAACGGAACCAAATTCATCGAAGGTGGTGCAGCAGGAACAGTATGCACCACATGAGGTGCTAGAGTAACAACATTTTGAACCACTGGAGCATCTTGGGGCCCAAATTGGAACCTTCAGGTGCAAAATTGTCTAGCATTCCCCACGGATAACCCTGAGGCATACGGTTTTGAACAACAGTCGGAGTAGCGGATATAGGAATAATAGGAACTTCAGAATTTGCCCTTGTTGGTTGAGGTTGAACACTCGGTGGCTGATTCTGAGAAACCACCAGAGCTTTCATCAGAGTAGTCAAATTGGCCAAGCCAGCCTTCAAAGCAGAAACTTCTTCGCGTAGCTCGCGATTCTCCTGTTCCAAATTGTCCATCTTCTTTTTGAAGTTAGCCCGAGTGTTGTAATGATGAGTCAGCTTGCTGAATGAAGCAAAAAGTTGGGTAAGGCACCTGGATATGCATAATAAATGCAAGAAATATGTGCAATATGATGCATGATATGCAATGCATATGATTATTTTTACTTTATCATTTAATATTTCAAGGGATTTAACGTTTATAGACATATTGCAAACATCAAAATAATAACGCATTTGAAATACTGAATTTTTTTTATTATAATAACTTCAAAATGGGTTACAAGTTTCAATAATCCCAAGTACAAGATGAAAATACAATCTAAAAATCCTGAGAAAAAGAAACTGATGGATATCAATCTGTACGCTGGCGCTTCCCTGTGAGCCTGGCAATCTGAGCCCTCAACCTCTGGTTTTCTTCCACATGTATGATGGCAACCTCCTTCCAATCATTTGAAACAGGAAGTGAGTGATCAGCACCTGTTTGAGGCTTAGTAGAAAATAAATCCCCTTGCCTCTCCATAGACTCTACTGCTCGACTCTCAAGGATCTCAATCAAATCGTCTTTCTCCTTCAGGTATGCTCTGTAGGAACTCTCTAAAGTCTAGAACTTGTTCTTCCAAGCATCCCTTTCTTGTTACATCCTGACCAAAGCAAGTTGCAGTTCTTCTAGATCATCTAATAAAGGAGGAGTGATCTTCACAAATAGATCAGGCATGGGTGTCTCCCGAGTATACAGCATCTTCAACTGAATGGATCTCGATCGGACCCACTGAAGATATGGCTCCAAGGAAACAACACCCCTAGGTCCCAATTCCTTCCTACTCTTCTTATGAATGTGACGCCAGGCCTTCGCAATCTGCTCCCTAGCTTCCCTGTGGTCTTCTCCTTCCTTCAGAAAGAAACTACTCAAATGAATATTGTTCGGTTTATCCCTCATCAGGTAACCAAGTTGTCGTCGTGCAAGAACATGGTTATAGTTAATTCCTCCCTTTATACCAAGAAGAGGCACATTGGGGAAACTACCACAACTATCAATAATCTCTATATCCTGATAAGCTCGATGATACCAATCAATATCCGAGTGAGTAAGTGCCATGATCTTAGGAGCCCAACGGGGTTCCTTCTTGACATCCCCAAAAGCATCAGACTGAGGCATATGAGAGATGAACCATCGGTACAACAAAGGCGTGCAGCCGATAATCATTCCTCCATAATAAGAACTCCGAAGATGAACAGAGTAATAAGCATCACCCAACAGTGTAGGAACTGGGTTTCCAATCATGAAAATCCTGATAGCGTTAACGTCGATAAACTTGTCCACATTAGGAAATAAGAATAATCCATAAGCAAGTAAAGCAAATATGGCCTCGAAAGCAACCGTACTCTTCATCCTGGCGAAGTAACAAGCTTTCTCCAATAAGAACTGAGCTGGTAATCCTCTAATCTCTCCTTTGGTAGTCATATGGGCTTCCACCTCAGACTTCCCTAGATGAATCAAAGCAGCTATCTCATGTGGTTTTGGCTCACCCTCCAAACCGGTAAAAGGAACATGATCGGTAATGGGTAAATCCAATAGATAGGAATACTCCTCCAGTGTAGGCATCAATTGATAATCGGGAAAAGTAAAGCAGTGATACACCTGATCATAGAACTGGACCAAAGTTGAGAGAATACCCTCCTTCATCTTCAGCTTCATGAGAGGAATAATGGATCCATACTTCTTCCAAAAGTCTGCAGAACACTCGATCTCTGGAATTAGACTGACCAACTCATTTATCTTGGGATCCTTGAAACTGTATTTCCCGGTCTTTCTCTTTCCAGAATCCATGGTTAAAAGTACCTGAGATATTCACAAATAGTCAACCTTTAAATCCCTTGAAATATTGTTTTCTTCAAAAGATGCTTATGAGTGCATGGATGCATGATGCAACAATCACACACAAGATCACACATATAGGGTTCATAGGTTCAACGTCACGAGCATGAGGTCGAAGGTACTACCCATAAGGTGTTGGTCTAAGAGTTATCACCTGCCGAACAAGGTTCTAGAGGTTCCCAGAGTCTACATCCTTCCTTCGGATATTACCAACTTCCCGATTAACTCGGTAATTAGTAATATTCTCAAGAAAGACTTATCCAAGCGTAGTATCACGTGACAACTATTTCCGGATTACTCCGTCATAGCTTCTGCACTACACCTAAAAGGCCAAGATGGGTTTGATATTCTACGGTACTCAGTTTCAGCAGGATCCCAGGTCGAAAGTAGTACGTCTTCCCGATTACTCAGTAAACGACACTACAGTCAAAGGGGCCTTTACTGAGTGGGAGATCTCATGCCTCCTTTTTTGGGATTACTCCCTCAAAGTTAACATGACTATACCGCCTGTCCTATCTTAAAGTTTTCCCACATCCGGGTATAGGACTTTATGAGTAATCACCAAGCACCCTGAAAACCAGGAAAGTCCAAACAAACATACATACAAAATATAACACATAAACAACAATAGCACATATACAGATATAAACAAAGATAGGTTCAACCCACTTAGGGATGGACCAACAAGAGGTCAATCTTTCCCCAGTGAAGTCGCCATTTTTCTGTAGCAGTAGAAATATTCAAGACTAAGTCATTGGATTAACTAGACTTTATACAAATCGAAAATAAAAATCGTCGCCGCGCTTTATTGTTTCCAAAGGAATGAGAAAAGAGCGAATAACCCAAAAAGAGGGGGAAAGATTCAAGGTAAGGGGGTTGGTTATGCAAAGGGAAGGTATTAGCACCCTAAACATCTACGGTACTCCGCAGGAACCTCTTTGAAAAATCTGTATATTTTGGCTATAAAAAATGTGTTATATATAAAATGGATGGTGGAGGTGAGAGAAGAAATATATTTTTTTATGATTTTTGCACCCGCCACGGTAGCGAACCTTTAGTGCCTACGTACCATCTTTCATGCAATAGGGGATTAGGGTATACGTAGTTCCTCTTTTAAATGTTTGAAACACAAAGTGTGTTGGTTAATTTTAAGAGATAAGACATCATCGTCATTGTCCATGTGGAAAGCATACTTACTACCCACAATCATGAGAAAGGATAATTTGCATCATCTCAAAGTGGAAGATATGGCTTGGATTTTAAAATCAACAATGCCTCACTCAACACCCAAGTGGAACATATCTCTCTTCACTACATATTGTAGAAGTATAGTTGTTTGCATCACTACAAGGATTGACAAGAGTCTAATCTTTTAAGAAAAGTTTTAAAGATAAAAGCCAAAGTGGAAAAATGGTTCAAAAATGAGATTGATCAACTTTTAGTCTTCTCACAAAAAATGTCAAGGTATTATTAAATTGATTGGAGTTTATTTATGAAAAATATTTTGAAAATGCATGGACATAAGTCCAAGTTTATTATGAAAGTGGTTTAAATTTCAAAACAAGATGAGTTTTCAAAAGGAGGGAGAAGGTTTTTGAAATTAAAGAAGATGGGAGGAGAAGAAGAGACTATCCTAAAGCATAAGGTAAAAGCTAAGGATAAGAACCATCTAACCGACAAGAAGCCAAAAAAAAACTTGACATTATGAGTCAAGATAGAATTCCCATTCCTTGGATTGAAACCAAGAAGCAAAGATACTAGACCTCTTGAGAGAACCAAACTTCAAGTGTATTAAGTCTTCACAAAAATTGGGCAGAGTAACGGTTGTATACGGGTGAATTCCAGATTACAAACAAAGAATGTAATCACAAAAAAAACCTGCACACAAAACAAACAAGCAACCCAATGTATTGAGGTAAACCTCAAGAACTCCAGACAAAATAATCAGATAAGATCACAAGGTCTCCAAGATAGGCCAAGGTTTCTAATCCTAAGTCCAAGAAAAAGTCCACTTCTCCATAATGCCAAGGATAGTAACCAAATATTCCAAGTACCATTAAGAGTTTTTTAGGGTTTAAGTTGGTTATTAAGTATCTTAAGAAAAGAAAAGAAAATCTCAAGTGAGCAAAGTAAAAATGACAAGAAAATAAATTCTCAAATGAGCAAAGATGAAAATGGCATGAAATGAAAATGCTAAAAAAAAAAGTACATAAAGCATAAAAAAGAATAAAAGCATAAGATAAACAAGTCAATAATTAGTGGTTAGTTGGATGACCATCTTGAAACTTGCATTTGGAACTCATTAGAGGATTGGTAGAACCAAAGCCTCCACACAACAAGTTGCATTTGCTTTTTGTCAAGTATATCATCCATTTGGAATTCTCATAAGTACCATTTAATGATCAACGATGTTTAAGTGATCCGCGTTGACCAAAGGTGTTATAGATCCATTAGAGGATTGGTAGAACCAAAGCCTCCACACAATGAATCTCAAGGTTATTGGATCAAAGAGATCAAATTAACATACTTGGGCTTGCAATCATAAGTTTGGGCCACGAATGATCATTTATTCGAATCGGGACAAAATTTAGCGCTATGTTAAGCAATCGTAAGTGGACTTATATAGAAGTCGCACCTATTTTGAGGCCGGTCAATAGCAATCTATGCACCATTTGTTTTGAGACATGATATATAGATCATGCTCCAACAACATTTAGTGCAATGAGAAGGGGAAGAGATGAAGAGGATTTTGGGTAAAAAGAGAAACCACATTTGAATTAATATTTAATCAAACTATTATTAAAATCATTCATCCATTTTTTGTGGAGTTAAACTCAACACCATGGATCCAATGATGTTAATAAAGCCATGATCAAAAAATCAACCCAAGACAGCCAGAAAATATTCACAAAATAATAATATAATTAATATATACATTAAAGGGTTTAAAAATGTTTAAAAAATGGAAAATAATGAGGAAAATGTCAATTATATTCAAATTAATCAAGAAATAAAAAATAAGACCATAGAAAAATCAGAAAAGAGGCCAAGTAGTTTTATGAAATTTTTGGGAATTTTTAAAAGTCAGAAACTATTTTTAAAAAATAAATGGGTAAAATAAACAAAAATAGTAAAGTCAGAAACAAAAATAAAATAAGGTCACTAATATTTGTCACAATATCATTGGATCATTCCATAATTTTTTCAGAATTTAAAAATGTATAAAAGTATTTTTAAACATTTTAAACAAATCAAATAAGTGTAAAATTCATAAAAAATACCAAAACACAAAATTAAATTGTGAAAAAATAAAAATCAGAAAGAGAATAATCAAAAATATTTTTCATAATTTTTTCAGATTTTTTTGGACTAAGAATGAATTTTCTATGATTTTTTGAAGTTTAAAACAATTAAAATATAAAAATCAGAAAAAGAAAATAAAAGAAAAAGATGTGGACCATTGGATGAGAGTCAAAACGCGTTAGTAATCAAATCCAAGGGATCTGGCGTGCTGTGCATATCATGGTCTTTAATGAATAATATACATAATTATTAATAAAATCAGAATTTGAAAATAACAAATGTCACGCCTTCATTGGTTAGAAGATGACACGTTGGTCATCTTCAACCTCCAGCCATCATGAATTGCAGGTCTCTGAAACTGTAAAATCAGAAGCTCATACCTATGTCATTCACTTCGTCTCTTCAAGACGAAGACAACCACACCCTCGCGCCAAATTTATATAAACTGTAGCTCAAGCAATTTAGAAAGAAAGTTTTGAAAATGGATTTGAAAATCCATGGTCAAAATATGCTTCCAGTGAAATTTGAACCATCTCCCAAAGCAGTAAGCTTATCCCCAGTAGATTCTGGAAGCTTATCCTCACAGAGCACGAACGCGTCTCCCGGCTTTATCCAAAGAGTTATCTCCCTACCAGGATATAACTAGGTTATCCTCAGCCAAAAGCCATGAGAAGATCGTCCTCGGCGAAGTCTTCTTATCCCCAGCGAAGTCCATTAACACTTCCAACACAACAATGGGATCCCCAGTGAAGTTACCATCAACATTCCAGCAAAGTACCTCTCTCCCCACAGAGTATTGTTCCCCAGCAAGATCGCTAGAGTATCTTTTCTCCCCGCAGAGTAATCCATTCGCCAAGTCTATTCCCCAACGGAGTTATCTTCTCCTACCGGTATGCTTGCAACTATCATCCCCAGCGGAAGCAAAGATCTATTCTTCAATATCAGCCCAGGAGTGACTTCCCGGCATCCGTCAAGGATTTATTTTCCTAGACGAAAAGACACATTCATAAACATCGCACTTCCATACATTATAGCATGCATATATGCATCATATCTTACAAAGCTCACTTATGTTGAGAACATCATTGCTTGATCCATATCATGCATTGCATATGACTGACCTTTACCTTTCAGGAAAGTGCCAGTTAAGTTCTCAGCTACATTTCAAGACCTAGACCGGTTCAGTTAAATCGACCCTAAGATTTTTCTGTTTCTTATCCAGTCAAAGGCCTTCTCTGGTTCAGTCAGATCGACCCTAAGATCTCCCTGATTCTTATCCAGTTGAAGATTTCAAGACCTTGACCGGTTCAGTTAAATCGACCCCAAGATTTTTCTGTTTCTTATCCAGTCAAAGGCCTTCTCTGGTTCAGTTAAATCGACCCTAAGATTTTCCTGTTTCTTATCCAGTTGAAGATTTCAAGACCTAGACCGGTTCAGTTAAATCGACCCTAAGATTTTACTGTTTCTTATCCAGTCAAAGGCCTTCTCTGGTTCAGTCAGATCGACCCTAAGATCTCCCTGTTTCTTATCCAGTTGAAGATTTCAAGACCTAGACCGGTTCAGTTAAATCAACCCTAAGATTTTCCTGTTTCTTATCCAGTCAAAGGCCTTCTCTGGTTCAGTCAAATCGACCCTAAGATCTCCCTGTTTCTTATCCAGTTGAAGATTTCAAGACCTAGACCGGTTCAGTTAAATCGACCCTAAGATTTTTCTATCTCTTATCCAGTCAAAGGCCTCTCTAGTCCAGTTAAATCGATCCCTAACAGATTTTCCTGATAAAGACTCAGTAGAAGACATCCAAGATTCTCTCAGCGTTACTGTTGAGGTAGTAATCGTCCCCAGATTCTCTCAGCGTCCCTGTTGAGGTAGTAATCCCCCCCAGATTCTCTCAGCGTCCCTGTTGAGGTAGTAATCACCCCCAGATTCTCTCAGCGTTCCTGTTGAGGTAGTAATCATCCAAGGTTCTCTCACCATCCCGTTGAGGTAGTAACCATCCCTGGTTCATTCATCGCCGTTTGAAGCTCCAGACTCTATTCCTGTAACCAATCAGGGCGCATCTATACAATTTGAAGACCAGCTCCTGTAACAGGTCAGGTAATCATTTTTCTTTTTCAGGTACACAAGTTCGCGCTAAGGAATCTCTTACGCGATCGACACCCAGATGGCATCTATAAGCCCATCCACCTATCCATCACATCTCAGCATGGCATCTATAAGTCCATCATCCTATCCATCAATCTCCAAATGGCATCTGTAAGCCCATTCCCCCATCACACTACTATGTGAGCGCAAATTTCTGGGCACTCTAGTGTTCAATCATCTTCCACCTTCGGATTACGAAAGGCACGTCAGCCAATCTGCATCCTCAGGTCTAAGAAGATTGAACAGGGGCAACTGTTGTACCCCAAAATTTGCCCTCCCATATTCTTCAAGAATTGCAAAGAGCATGCTCCAAAATTCCCCAAGGGTTGCACAGTTCAAGGGCCTCCTAACAGTCAAAAACTAGGGTTTTGGTTCTGACAAAGAAATTGAAGTTTCCAAGGGTCCAATCAAGTCCCACATGCCTACAAACATGGTCAAACATCCTCATGCCAAGTTTCAAGACCTACAACACAAAATTGCACAGTCAAAAACCCTAATTGCACTACAGTCAACTGTAGGGGCAAAATGGTCATTTGACAGTCAAAAGTTCAAATTTTTGGTCAACATCTTATTTTGAAGCCACAAACATCATTTGATCAATTCTTGATCATGATTTTCAAGGCATGGCTCAAAAAGTCTCAAGATGCAAAAGTTTCCATATTTGGACAGTTGAAAAAGTCAACTGTAACTTGACCAAGGCATAACTTCCACATGGATTATCAGAAAAATCCCATCCAAAGCTAATTTTGAAGAGAAAGACATTTCCTACAACTCATCTTCACATTCCAAGTCCAAGAAATGCTCTTACAAAAAGTTAGCAATTTCAACATTATAGGTCATTTTCAAAAGTCAACAAAAAGGTACTTTAAGTCAAAGGCCATAACTTGAGATTGGTAAATCAAAATAACATGGGACCAAAGGCATTGGTTAGAGGACTTCAAGACCTTTCCAAAATGTCCAAGAACATGATCAAAGCTTAAAAATTGAGCAAGATATGCCTTGTGGAAGTTGGGAAATTTTTGGATATTTTGAAAAGTCAACTTTGCTTCAAAAGCCTTAAAATTGCTAATGGGCCACATTTTCTTCCAAGATTCATCATCCAAAGCATGTGCACGACCATTTGGCCCAAAGGGAATTTATTCATCATTTTTATTTATTTATTTGAATTTTAAATTGCTATTAATTCATTTAATAAAATAAAATATGTGAAAAATACCAAAGCAAGCTTTTCAAATCTTTTTATGCATGAAATATCTTCAAGATTTCATGCATTATCAGATATGGAAAGAATCAAGTTGATTTGGACATAATTGGTATCAAAACACATGTGAAAAAGATTGAAAATTATGCATGAAAATCAAATATCCATTCCATCAATGCAAGGATTTTTTGGATCAAAAACTCAACCCTAATCCATCCTCATATAAGTGTGATCAAAACCTAATGCCAAGAGAGCTCCAAGCTGCGCCCAAAGCTGAAGAAGAACATTGCACTTTTTGTAAAAAATTCCAAAACTGAAAACGTGGTTCCAAAGCATTTCAAGGCAAGAAAACTATCCCATTGCATTCCTGAGGCTTCAAGGAACGTGTCTGAATCAAAATCATCAACTCTAACATCAAGAATTGGTAACTAGAAGTCAGACTGTGTCATCTTTTTTGCATAATCGTATTTCATCATTCATGCCATGATTTTAAGTTCTAATGCTTGTTTTGTATTATTCTTATCATTCTGAAGCTAACCCTATTGTTTAATTGAGTTTTCCTCATCCATACGCGAAATCACCATTGGAGCGTTTTAGGGTTGCAGAGGTTCAAAATTGGGGCTTTACGTTTAAAGAAAAATTGGGATATGAGACTTAGACCATTAAAACCAGAAGCTTCAGACGAACTCAATGCTTGGGTCGCGCCTAATTTATGATCCAAGGATTTCTATTCGCTATTTTTTTACACAGCATATAGTGGGGGTTTAAAACCCCCGCAATCTTGTTTCTTTTTTCAGGAAAACGCGGAGCAATTGGAGAAGATGCGTAGGTGTCACAACATGAACGGTCCATTCAAACTTTAGCGTGTTTTTGAGTTAATTGCCACTAGCATGTTTTATTATATATATTGTTTATTATCCACTAATGTTACAAAGAAAGCAAATGGTGCAGATGGTTGGTGCGTTGTCCTATAACCACTAGGACCTGGGTTCGATTCCCAGGTCCCCCCACGCTTTATTCATATATTTTGTTTCAATATAATCCTATGCAGCTTCAATCCCATGGTTCACCATACACTCATAATCCACATATGCCACATGGCCACTGAGGGCAATCCAAAGGTTGAGATCTGATGAACACCATGGACACTGGTCAATGCATGTACACGCGCCCAGAAAAGTCAAATAAAGCCTTGAAACATTGGGCCAAAAATGCTGGACAACACCTCCTGATTGGGGCAGAACCCCCCTAGTGTATTGTATCTCTTTCTCTTTTCTTTTTTTATTTTCTTTATTATTTGTTTTAATTCAATTGTTTTCTTTTAATTCATTAAAAATTAATTTCACCAAAATAACAAAAAAATCAGAAAAGACAAAAATAAAAATATATTTTATTTAAATGTTATTTTTTGTAAATAAATCTCATTAATTAATTTAGCTTTTTAAATTTAGGTTTAATTCAAATATTTTTCTTAATAAATTAAAAAAGTGTAGAATTAGGGTTTTAAGTATTTTTTCATTCTTTTTCTTTTTTCTCTCACCATAATTAATTATTAAATATTATTTTTGTAAATAAAACTTGCCATTAATTAATTAGGTTAATTCTAGGTTTAACTTTAACATGTTTTTTTAATAAATTAAAAATAGCTAGAACTAGGTTTTAATTCCAATTTAATTTTTCTTATTAAAAATCCATAAATACAAAAAACTCCAAAAAAAAATCTTTTCTTTTTAGTTTAATTTAATTAATTTGTTAATTATAATTTAATTTCCTAAAAAGGGTCCAACGCCCTCGCATTCGATCGTAATTCCAATTCGCGCGTTTATTTTATTTCCTCCTTTTATGTAATTCTCCCAAAGCCATGTAAATTCGGCATTTATATTTCTCGCACTGCACTTTATTTTATTTTCAAATCGGGTCCTGGATTAAATTTGGCGATGTGGACCCGCGCCTTTGTAATAGCGTAGAACTTTTAAATTCCGCACTTTTTTAACTGTTAATAAATTAGCATGCAAGAATGAATGTTAAAATAAAAGCAACACGTAGATCACCCATGACATGAACAAGATAAATACAAATGAACATGACACACAAATCACACACCACCCCTAGGGCACGCCTCACTGTTGCCTTGCCCCTCGAAAGGTGGTCGTCGAGTAGAGGATGTTTTAGTAAGTCCTCATGATCCGGGAACCCGGCATGAGGGTAGCTTCTAAGGTATCTTCCTATTGCTCTGGTGATCACCATGTCCCGAACTTCGAATTGACCCGAACACCTCCAACGGTGGTGCTACCTACCTCTCAATGGTGGGATGGCACTACTTTAAGGACATTTACACAGACGAATTCCTTATGGTAGGTAGACGACTCTAGATACTTGCTCTAATTTCAAAACAAATCAAAAATACTTTTCACACCGACACCTTTTCAAAAAGCTTTCGAAAGCAACTTTTCAAACACTCTTGAGGACCGATACAAGAGTCGGACTGAAATTTTCAAAGAAACTTTTTTAAAACCCACAGTTGAAAAGCAAACAAACCATTTTTGAAAATACAAATGAGCAAGTATCTAAGAGCCCATGGATAACCATGGATAGAAAGGGTGCTAACACCTTCCCTTTCTATAATCTACCTCCCGAACCGAGAGCAATCTCTATAAGGAATTTTTCTGTGCTTTTGTCCTTTCCATTTGGAGAAAATAAAAGACGGTGGCGACTCTTGCTTCCGCGACATTTTGCGAATCAGCTTTAAAACAGTCAGTTCCAGATCCACCGATCACAGAACTGGCGACTCTGCTGGGGACTTAAACTTAAAGTGAGGTGTACCTTAGGGTTAGTTCATAACTGTGTTTTCAATTGTATTGATTTGCTTGCTTTATTATTGTGGGACTGTCTTGGGAGTTCTATAGATCCTAACCCGGATCTGGGGGATACCTTCTTAGAAAGTAGCAACAAGGTTGTGAGGGAACTGTGCGGGGTATACCGACATGGTTGAAACAGTCTGCTACGTTGATGTGGCGCTTTGGTGCGTACCGGTAACCCTTGAGTTCAGTCAAGGAGAGTACGGGGCCTCCGCGTGGTGTCGTGAAGCATCAACTGACCTTAGGAACCTTAATTGAACTATCTTGGCCTCTTTAGGGTAGTGAGATAACTGACTTTGGTGCAGTCCGAGGTTGGTTGATACTCGATACTACACTCAATTGAGGGTTGCTTTCCTGGAATATTTCGGTCGCCAGTTCAGTGGCTAAATCGAAACGATGAACAATGAAAGCAATCCCGTGATATTGGGACCCTTAGAACCTAGTTACTTCTAATAGGACAGGTTGAGCCCACCAACTTCAAGAGGGTAATACCCAGACCCCATGCTGGCCTAAACCCTAAGGGTTTGTCTTGTGTGCCTTGTGTGCCTTACATGTTTGTCTTTGTAAATATCTGTGGTGTTTAATCATAGCATCATGACATCATCCAGCATCATATGCATTGACTAACCATTTCAGGGGTTCGAATTTTCATCTTTGTTCTTGTTTTGTAGGACATGGAAACCGTTCGCAGAAAGACAATTCAAATCAGCCTCGTAAGGGTCCCTCCTCAACTTAAGGAACTTATATCCAGGATTCCCGAGAGCTCTTCATTCAGTGAAAGACATGGAAGACTCATCAGCTTGGTCAATACCAACATTGAGGAAGATATGATAAAGGTCCTGTTCCAGTTCTTTGACCCTCTGCATCATTGTTTCACCTTCTTGGATTATCAGCTGGTACCTACATTGGAAGAGTTCTCCCGGCTCCTGAAGATCCCTATCCTTGATCAACTACCCTACAACGGTACGGAAAAGGAACCCAAGCTTGAAGAGATTGCTAAAGCCTTGCACCTACAATCATTTGACCTCAAGGGACATTGGGAAGTTAGAAGTGGTATCAAAGGGTTCTTAGCCAGGTTCCTGTTTGAAAAGGCCCATGAATGTTGGAACTCCCTTGACTTACAAGCTTTTGAAGAAGTTGTGGCCCTCCTTGTCTATGGTTTGGTGTTGTTCCCTAACCCAGATCAGCTTATAGATATCAGTGCTGTCCAGATCTTCATGTCCAGGAATCCTATACCTATGTTGCTGGGGGACATCCTTCACTCATGTTACACTCGAACCATGAGAAAAAGAGGTGTCCTTATGTGCTGCACTCCTCTCCTGGGAAGGTGGTTTATTTCGCACCTTCCACAATCAGTTTTGAAGAACGAGCGGGGTTTGAGATGGTCACAACGGTTGATGACTCTTACACATGCAGATATACATTGGTGCCCTCGGTCCAGAGAGGATGTCACTATCATTGATCGTTGCGGGGAGTACCCTAATGTTCCTTTACTTGGAATCAGAGGAGGCATTACTTACAACCCATGCCTGGCTTGGAGACAGTTTGGTTATGCTCGGAGGGATGGCCCTCATGACATGTTAATTCCTGACATAGTTTTTGACTTCGACAACGATGCACAAGGACTTCGCCAGAGATTTATCAGGGCTTGGAGGATGCCAAGTAGGATAGACAGCAAGACATTGGGGCACAGGAACTCCATCCCATTGGAACCTTATCTCAAGTGGGTACGGGCCCGCTCCCAGAAGTTAGTAATGCCTTATCCTCATATGCTCCCAGTAATCAAAGAGCCAGTCTCGGAAGGAGAGGTGTCCCACACCATTCAGCATCTTGACATGCCCACGTCCTGGGAAGAGATGCAGAAGAGCTGGATCTAGCTTAAGGAAGAACGAAATTCTCTTGAGACCAGCCTACATGCTAGTGAAAAGAAGGTCTTGGAGCTCACCCGCCTATTGCACGAGGAGAGGAATCTCAACACCTATATAGCTCCAAAGAGGACGCGTAGTGTCTTTTGGGATTGATTTGCTTTGTAATTTGTGCCCATGAGGCTTTGATGTACTGAACAATTATTTCCTTAATGATAATGTGTGTTCCTTTTTGTCTACAACAAATTTGAACTTTCGGACCCTTGAATGCATTGCATAAACACATATCATTCATCATGTGCATAGCAGGTTTTCTTCTTTTCAGGTTGCTTACCGTTCTTCGCTGTTTATTTCAGCATCATGAATCCTGACTCATCATCAACCGAGATGTCCATCAAGGCTCTTCAGGCGCAGAATGCGCAATTTCAGGAACTAATCATGGGTTTGGCTCAGGGCCAAGAAGAGCTGAAGGCTCTGCTCCTGAAGAAGGAGAAGAAGAAGAAGAAGAGAACTGTTCTTTTCAACTCGGGCCGAAGGTTTGGCAACACTCTGCAGAATGAAGAGGTTGGTTCTTCTGTAGGCAAGGGCAGTCCCCAGGGGGGAAAGGCTTCAAGTCCAGTAGTCTCTGACAACGAGACTGATTTTGATGAGGAGCAGTACCCTCCAGCTGAGGACCGGTACAAACAACTAGAGGATCGTCTGAATGCCATGGAAATTCAACAAGTGCCTGGGTTGGATTTCGGAGACCTGGGCCTATCTTCTGGTGTGGTGATCCCACACAAATTCAAGGCTCCTTCTTTTGTTAAGTATGATGAGGCATCCTGTCCCAAGCTGCATCTCAGATCTTATGTGCGGAAGATTCAACCATATACTGTGGACAAGAACTTGTGGATCCACTTCTTCCAGGAGAGTCTTTCAGGGACTCATCTCGAATGGTTCTATCAGCTAGATGGAACCAAGGTTCGTAACTGGGAGGAGTTGGCTACTGCTTTTTACAAGCAGTATCAGTATAATGCCGACCTCACTCCTACACGTACCCAACTCCAGGGTATGTCATTAGGATCGAGAGAAGGTTTCAAAGAATATGCGCAGAGATGGAGAGACCTTGCTGGGAGGGTACAACCACCTTTGACTGACCGGGAACTCGTTGATATGTTCTTGGGGACCCTATCCGGGCCGTTCTTCAATCATCTCATTGGTAATTCATCTGCAGGGTTTACCAACCTCATTCTGACTGGGGAAAGAATTGAAGCTGGTATCAAGAATGGGAAGATTCAAGAGGCCACACCTTCTAATACTAACAAAAAGCCTTACATCGGAAAGAAGGAATCTAATGCTGCATACAGTCAAAAGAATCGTCATGACCAGCATGCAGGGGCAGTCATGATCTCTGGTTCTGCACCACTCCGACAATCACAAAAGGGAAATCGGCAAAGGTCGGACGAGTCTAAAAGACAGTTCACCAACATCAACATTCCATGGTCACAAGCATTGCAGCATATGTTGAAAATGAACCTGATTGCGGTGATCAACCCTCCTACAAATCCCAAGACCTCCTCTCCAAACTACAATCCAGAGGCGAGGTGTGCTTATCATTCTGATAGTCCGGGGCACGATACCGAGGACTGTTGGGCGCTGAAGTATAAGATCCAGAATATGATCTACGCTAAGGAGATCGAATTCGAGCCTGCGGAGACTCCCATTGGGACCACTGCTCCTTTGCCAAAACATGGCTAGGATTGAGAGATTTTTGTTCATTCGAATTCAAGTTGTATTTTTCTTTCCTTGTTCAAACAAACAATTATCATGGTAAACTCTTTTACTTCATGAATGCATTACACATGGCTGTCTTGAATTAATTATGCGTACTATACTTAAAGCTGCTTTCATTTTTTTTTGATGATCAACTCTTGACTAATAATTCTAAGCCTCTTGAGGGAGGATGACGAAAACGATACCACAATCTACAGTATGCTTTTGAACAGACCCCGCTGATGAGGTACAGGCATTGTTTCAATTCTTAAACACTGGAGTTATAAGGATGATAATCCCTCGTCAACCCCTCTGAGCCAAAGAAGTAGGAGTTTTTCTTTTCGAAAATTAAAACCCTTTATTATAACCTGGGGCAGGGTAGTTCTCTCAGTTGATCCAAGTGCATAACAAATAGCACCCAAAGAGGTCCTTACAAAAAAGAAGACAGTGATGGTTCCAAACAATCATAAAGACAGGCAGTCATTACTTATCAAAATAAAAAGCCCAATAAGTCAAAACCTATGAAGGAGACTTACAAAACTGGGGCATCCCGCTGACTGTACATACAAAAAGAAACGGTCCAGGCAAAAAAAAACAGGGATAACAAAATCAAAAAAGAAAGAGGTCTTACAAACCCTCGACAAAAAATGACTGCCTATTCAAAATAAATTGTCAACATCCGAACCATCACTGGAATATCAAAGCAAAGACTCAACAAGGTCTAACGCACGATTAGCTGAGTTTAGGATTGAAGAACATCACGAAGAGCGGGTGGGTACAAATAATTTGAGCCTTTATCCTTTGTTTCTTAAACCATGAACCAGGCCACGTTATAACCCTTAAAAGTCCTAGCTGAAGCATGGGTTAGTTCGAAAGCATACTGTTACGAAAAGTATCTTGACTCCTTAAGGCCTACGGTAAATACGGAGTTGACATCACGTTTTACAAACATTCACTTGTTTTATGAAAAAGAATGCATTTTCAAAATCTTCAAGACAGACATAAGCTTTGCATTTTTGATATAACATTGTTTGCATACGACTTTTTATTCGAACAGCAGGAAAATTCGCGCGAAGAATATCTGGTGAACAAAAGTACTTCCAATCAAGGGGCAGACGTGACCATGGTCTATCATCTGGGGCAGTCCAATCAAGATTCGTGGAATCTCTCAAAGGCCAAATAGCCTGGGGCAAATCTCCGTCTAAGTCACTTGGGGCATTGGACGATCAAACGAAGATCTTCTGGTGGCATGGCAACACAAGCAGTCGGGGGCACCTCCCTGCATTCTAAGAGCGTGGACATAGTCGAAAAAAATACTACGCACGATAAAAGACCCGCTAGGTTGACATACCTAGGCAAAAATTAGGGCTTCCCGGCGAACCAAAAGGGTTCGGGAAAAAGCAAGGGATGAAAATGGAAAAAATCTGTACACCCGGCAAGTCGAAAACCTGAAAAGGCGGCTTGGGCAAAAATGGGTATCCCGGTGGACTGAAAACCCGAAAGGGCAGTCCAGGCAAAAGTTAGGGATAAAGAGCGCACGACTATGTCCCGGCATCTCGTCACTTGCCTACCAAAGAGAAGATTTGTCAATCGGCAGTCATCCAACTCCTCCACAAGGTATCTTTTCCCCTCTCCTCAGAAACAGGGGCAATAATGAGTCGTCCAGGCAATCCAGTTGCTCTGTCAACCAAAGTACCAAGGAAAGGTTAATACAAAGATGATTACCATCCACCTTTACAAATTCCAGATCGTGGGTTAACATCCGAAACCAAACAGGACAATCATCCACTTAATCATCATCAGGCAACCCTACGCAGTTTCCTTCTCAACTTTCATCCAGAAGTCTTACACGGACTCATCCACAGGCAACCCTACACCGGTTTCCTTTTCTCTCAGAAAAAGTCTTACACGGACTTATCATCAAAGTAACCCTACACCGGTTCCTTCTCAATTTTCAGACGAAGTCTTACACGGGCTCACCCCCCACGAGTAACCTTACCCCGGTTCCTCCAGAAGTCTTACACGGATTTATCTCAAGATGACCTTACCCCGGTTCATCAAGAAGTTTTACACGAACTTATCCTGCAGTAACCTTACCCCGGTTCCTCCAGAAGTCTTACACGGACTTACCTCGAAGATAACCTTACCCCGGTTCATCAAGAAGTTTTACACGAACTTACCCTGCAGTAACCTTACCCCGGTTCCTCCAGAAGTTTTACACGAACTTATCCCGAAGTAACCCTACACAGGTTATCTCTTTCCAGACGTGGTTTTACACGGACTCGTCATCAGTAAACCTTACACGGGTTTCCTTCTCAAAACTCCAGATGTAGTTTTACACGGACTCGTCACCCAGAAACCCTACACAGGTTCTCTATTTTTAAGGATGCAGTTTTACACGGCCTCGTCACCCAGAAACACTACACAGGTCCTCTATTTTCAAGGATGCAGTTTTATACGGACTCATTGTCAGTAAACCCTACACAGGTTTCCTTCAACCCCAAATGCAGCTCCACACGAGCCCAACCTCAAAGTAACCTTACACAGGTGTCCTTCTTTCCAAGATGCGGTTTTACACGAGCTCATCATTAGGTAACCCTACATAGGTTCCCTCTTTCGGCTTACAAAAATTGCAGTTCAAAATCTTCCCCAGGAGAGTCCCATCAAGATTTCCCCAGGAAAATTTGAACCATCTCCCAAAGCAGTAAGCTTATCCCCAGTAGATTCTGGAAGCTTATCCTCGCAGAGCACGAATGCGTCTCCCGGCTTTATCCAAAGAGTTATCTCCCTACCAGGATATAACTGGGTTATCCTCAGCCAAAAGCCATGAGAAGATCGTCCTCGGCGAAGTCTTCTTATCCCCAGCGAAGTCCATTAACACTTCCAACACAACAATGGTATCCCCAGTGAAGTTACCATCAACATTCCAGCAAAGTACCTCTCTCCCCACAGAGTATTGTTCCCCAGCAAGATCGCTAGAGTATCTTTTCTCCCCGCAGAGTAATCCATTCGCCAAGTCTATTCCCCAACGGAGTTATCTTCTCCTACCGGTATGCTTGCAACTATCATCCCCAGCGGAAGCAAAGATCTATTCTTCAATATCAGCCCAGGAGTGACTTCTCGGCATCCGTCAAGGATTTATTTTCCTAGACGAAAAGACACATTCATAAACATCGCACTTCCATACATTATAGCATGCATATATGCATCATATCTTACAAAGCTCACTTATGTTGAGAACATCATTGCTTGATCCATATCATGCATTGCATATGACTGACCTTTACCTTTCAGGAAAGCGCCAGTTAAGTTCTCAGCTACATTACAAGACCTAGACCGGTTCAGTTAAATCGACCCTAAGATTTTTCTGTTTCTTATCCAGTCAAAGGCCTTCTCTGGTTCAGTCAGATCGACCCTAAGATCTCCCTGATTCTTATCCAGTTGAAGATTTCAAGACCTTGACCGGTTCAGTTAAATCGACCCCAAGATTTTTCTGTTTCTTATCCAGTCAAAGGCCTTCTCTGGTTCAGTTAAATCGACCCTAAGATTTTCCTGTTTCTTATACATTTGAATATTTCAAGACCTAGACCGGTTCAGTTAAATCGACCCTATGATTTTACTATTTCTTATCCAGTCAAAGGCCTTCTCTGGTTCAGTCAGATCGACCCTAAGATCTCCCTGTTTCTTATCCAGTTGAAGATTTCAAGACCTAGACCGGTTCAGTTAAATCAACCCTAAGATTTTCCTGTTTCTTATCCAGTCAAAGGCCTTCTCTGGTTCAGTCAAATCGACCCTAAGATCTCCCTGTTTCTTATCCAGTTGAAGATTTCAAGACCTAGACCGGTTCAGTTAAATCGACCCTAAGATTTTTCTGTCTCTTATCCAGTCAAAGGCCTCTCTAGTCCAGTTAAATCGATCCCTAACAGATTTTCCTGATAAAGACTCAGTAGAAGACATCCAAGATTCTCTCAGCGTTACTGTTGAGGTAGTAATCGTCCCCAGATTCTCTCAGCGTCCCTGTTGAGGTAGTAATCACCCCCAGATTCTCTCAGCGTCCCTGTTGAGGTAGTAATCACCCCCAGATTCTCTCAGTGTTCCTGTTGAGGTAGTAATCATCCAAGGTTCTCTCACCATCCCGTTGAGGTAGTAACCATCCCTGGTTCATTCATCGCCGTTTGAAGCTCCAGACTCTATTCCTGTAACCAATCAGGGCGCATCTATACAAAGAGTTTGAAGACCAGCTCCTGTAACAGGTCAGGTAATCATTTTTCTTTTTCAGGTACGCAAGTTCGCGCTAAGGAATCTCTTACGCGATCGACACCCAGATGGCATCTATAAGCCCATCCACCTATCCATCACATCTCAGCATGGCATCTATAAGTCCATCATCCTATCCATCAATCTCCAAATGGCATCTGTAAGCCCATTCCCCCATCACACTACTATGTGAGCGCAAATTTCTGGGCACTCTAGTGTTCAATCATCTTCCACCTTCGGATTACGAAAGGCACGTCAGCCAATCTGCATCCTCAGGTCTAAGAAGATTGAACAGGGGCAACTGTTGTACCCCAAAATTTGCCCTCCCATATTCTTCAAGAATTGCAAAGAGCATGCTCCAAAATTCCCCAAGGGTTGCACAGTTCAAGGGCCTCCTAACAGTCAAAAACTAGGGTTTTGGTTCTGACAAAGAAATTGAAGTTTCCAAGGGTCCAATCAAGTCCCACATGCCTACAAACATGGTCAAACATCCTCATGCCAAGTTTCAAGACCTACAACACAAAATTGCACAGTCAAAAACCCTAATTGCACTACAGTCAACTGTAGGGGCAAAATGGTCATTTAACAGACAAAAGTTCAAATTTTTGGTCAACATCTTATTTTGAAGCCACAAACATCATTTGATCAATTCTTGATCATGATTTTCAAGGCATGGCTCAAAAAGTCTCAAGATGCAAAAGTTTCCATATTTGGACAGTTGAAAAAGTCAACTGTAACTTGACCAAGGCATAACTTCCACATGGATTATCATAAAAATCCCATACAAAGCTCATTTTGAAGAGAAATACATTTCCTACAACTCATCTTCACATTCCAAGTCCAAGAAATGCTCTTACAAAAAGTTATCAATTTCAACATTATAGGTCATTTTCAAAAGTCAACAAAAAGGGACTTTAGGTCAAAGGCCATAACCTGAGATTGGTAAATCAAAATGACATGGGACCAAAGGCATTGGTTAGATGACTTCAATACCTTTCCAAAATGTCCAAGAACATGATCAAAGCTTAAAAATTGAGCAAGATATGCCTTGTGGAAGTTGGGAAATTTTGGATATTTTGAAAAGTCAACTTTGCTTCAAAAGCCTTAAAATTGCTAATGGGCCACATTTTCTTCCAAGATTCATCATCCAAAGCATGTGCACGACCATTTGGCCCAAAGGGAATTTATTCATCATTTTTATTTATTTATTTGAATTTTAAATTGCTATTAATTCATTTAATAAAATAAAATATGTGAAAAATACCAAAGCAAGCTTTTCAAATCTTTTTATGCATGAAATATCTTCAAGATTTCGTGCATTATCAGATATGGAAAGAATCAAGTTGATTTGGACATAATTGGTATCAAAACACATGTGAAAAAGATTGAAAAATTATGCATGAAAATCAAATATCCATTCCATCAATGCAAGGATTTTTTGGATCAAAAACTCAACCCTAATCCATCCTCATATAAGTGTGATCAAAACCTAATGCCAAGAGAGCTCCAAGCTGCGCCCAAAGCTGAAGAAGAACATTGCACTTTTTGTGAAAAATTCCAAAACTGAAAACGTGGTTCCAAAGCATTTCAAGGCAAGAAAACTATCCCATTGCATTCCTAAGGCTTCAAGGAACGTGTCTGAATCAAAATCATCAACTCTAACATCAAGAATTGGTAACTAGAAGTCAGACTGTGTCATCTTTTTTGCATAATCGTATTTCATCATTCATGCCATGATTTTAAGTTCTAATGCTTGTTTTGTATTATTCTTATCATTCTGAAGCTAACCCTGTTGTTTAATTGAGTTTTCCTCATCCATACGCGAAATCACCATTGGAGCGTTTTAGGGTTACAGAGGTTCAAAATTGGGGCTTTACGTTTAAAGAAAAATTGGGATATGAGACTTAGACCATTAAAACCAGAAGCTTCAGACGAACTCAATGCTTGGGTCGCGCCTAATTTATGATCCAAGGATTTCTATTCGCTATTTTTTTACACAGCATATAGTGGGGGTTTAAAACTCCCGCAATCTTGTTTCTTTTTTCAGGAAAACGCAGAGCAATTGGAGAAGATGCGTAGGTGTCACAACATGAACGGTCCATTCAAACTTTAGCGCGTTTTTGAGTTAATTGCCACTAGCATGTTTTATTATATATATTGTTTATTATCCACTAATGTTACAAAGAAAGCAAATGGTGCAGATGGTTGGTGCGTTGTCCTATAACCACTTGGACCTGGGTTCGATTCCCAGGTCCCCCCACGCTTTATTCATATATTTTGTTTCAATATAATCCTATGCAGCTTCAATCCCATGGTTCACCATACACTCATAATCCACATATGCCACATGGCCACTGAGGGCAATCCAAAGGTTGAGATCTGATGAACACCATGGACACTGGTCAATGCATGTACACGCGCCCAGAAAAGTCAAATAAAGCCTTGAAACATTGGGCCAAAAATGCTGGACAACACCTCCTGATTGGGGCAGAACCCCCCTAGTGTATTGTATCTCTTTCTCTTTTCTTTTTTTATTTTCTTTATTATTTGTTTTAATTCAATTGTTTTCTTTTAATTCATTAAAAATTAATTTCACCAAAATAACAAAAAAATCAGAAAAGACAAAAATAAAAATATATTTTATTTAAATGTTATTTTTTGTAAATAAATCTCATTAATTAATTTAGCTTTTTAAATTTAGGTTTAATTCAAATATTTTTCTTAATAAATTAAAAAAGTGTAGAATTAGGGTTTTAAGTATTTTTTCATTCTTTTTCTTTTTTCTCTCACCATAATTAATTATTAAATATTATTTTTGTAAATAAAACTTGCCATTAATTAATTAGGTTAATTCTAGGTTTAACTTTAACATGTTTTTTTAATAAATTAAAAATAGCTAGAACTAGGTTTTAATTCCAATTTAATTTTTCTTATTAAAAATCCATAAATACAAAAAACTCCAAAAAAAAATCTTTTCTTTTTAGTTTAATTTAATTAATTTGTTAATTATAATTTAATTTCCTAAAAAGGGTCCAACGCCCTCGCATTCGATCGTAATTCCAATTCGCGCGTTTATTTTATTTCCTCCTTTTATGTAATTCTCCCAAAGCCATGTAAATTCGGCATTTATATTTCTCGCACTGCACTTTATTTTATTTTCAAATCGGGTCCTGGATTAAATTTGGCGATGTGGACCCGCGCCTTTGTAATAGCGTAGAACTTTTAAATTCCGCACTTTTTTAACTGTTAATAAATTTGCATGCAAGAATGAATGTTAAAATAAAAGCAACGCGTAGATCACCCACGACATGAACAAGATAAATACAAATGAACATGACACACAAATCACACACCACCCCTAGGGCACGCCTCACTGTTGCCTTGCCCCTCGAAAGGTGGTCGTCGAGTAGAGGATGTTTTAGTAAGTCCTCATGATCCGGGAACCTGGCATGAGGGTAGCTTCTAAGGTATCTTCCTATTGCTCTGGTGATCACCATGTCCCGAACTTCGAATTGACCCGAACACCTCCAACGGTGGTGCTACCTACCTCTCAATGGTGGGATGGCACTACTTTAAGGACATTTACACAGACGAATTCCTTAGGGTAGGTAGACGACTCTAGATACTTGCTCTAATTTCAAAACAAATCAAAAATACTTTTCACACCGACACCTTTTCAAAAAGCTTTCGAAAGCAACTTTTCAAACACTCTTGAGGACCGATACAAGAGTCGAACTGAAATTTTCAAAGAAACTTTTTTAAAACCCACAGTTGAAAAGCAAACAAACCATTTTTGAAAATACAAATGAGCAAGTATCTAAGAGCCCATGGATAACCATGGATAGAAAGGGTGCTAACACCTTCCCTTTCTATAATCTACCTCCCGAACCGAGAGCAATCTCTATAAGGAATTTTTCTGTGCTTTTTTCCTTTCCATTTGGAGAAAATAAAAGACGGTGGCGACTCTTGCTTCCGCGACATTTCGTGAATCAGCTTTAAAACAGTCAGTTCCAGATCCACCGATCACAGTTAGCTTCAGGGAAGATCAAGGAAGGTGAATTGATGGAAAAAAATGGATTGAAAAAGGCTTGAGAATAGAATTCAAAGTAGCTGAATTCTGGGTTGTGAAGCAAGTTTGGCAGGGTGATTCTGGATATCTAAGCTTGGGAAATTGAATGGGGGATGACCCTCTATTTATAGGGAATCAAATGGAATGTTCAAGCGTGTGAAATGATGAAGTTTGGAGGAAAATCGTGTGAACCTGATGCACGAGCAAAGCGTGATCTGATTTGCATCAAAACTCATCCAATCCTTGTGTTTCAAGGCTCTAATCCACTTTGGAAACTTGGTTAAACATGTTTAGATCATAAACGCATGCTAATTTGATGTTTAGAGAGCAAAACATGAATTTCAAACCCTGACTTATGGAGAAACTTCAGTTCCAAGTTACCAAGTTCAATCCAATGGCATTTCCACCTCAAGGGGTCTTAGGGAAAAATTCTTGATGCTTTGGAAAGATGGAGTTACGAGCTTTACAATGGAAAAAGAATGGAATCAAATGGATGATTGAGCTGAAAGTTACATGGAGTCAAAGTTGAAGAAAAAGAGTTGACTTTCCATACTTAGAAATATTTCAAATTCTTCTTTAAAAATGACCTATAATCTTTTGCATCCAAACATGGCCTTTCACTTAGAATTTGCTATTGACCAAAAGAGATGGAATGAAGTAGATCTCTTGAATGACATTTTGCAATTTGAACCACTCAAAATATCCAAAAATTGAGCAAGTTATGACTTATTGAAGTTGGCCAAAAATCATGAAATGACCTATAATCTTTTGCATTCTTAAGGTAACTTCCATCCATTTTATCACTTTTCACATAAAAGAAGGAATGAAGAACACATCCTTAGGATCATCATGAAAAAAGAATGGGATCAAGGTGATAAAAATTGACCAAGTTATGGCCATTTGAAGTCACATATGGAAAATTGGGGATTCATCTGGATGACTTGTAATCTTTCTTCTTCACCAAGTTCCTTCCACATGAAAACTCCTTGGAACTTTTGAATTGATTTGTTGGTAACTCTTTTAAGAGAAGGATGTTTTTGGAATCACTCAAAAATACCAAAAGATGAGCAAGATATGCTCCTTTGAAGTCCAAAACCCTAGTCTCTAGATCAAGAGAATGCTTTGTGGAACTTTACCAAGTTTGAACAAACTTTTTGTGCCAATATTCTTCCTTTATGAATAGAAATTGTTGAGGATGATGATGATGATTCATGGCCACAAAAACCACTTCCATACAACTTCAAAACAACTTCAATGGTGAGGTTTGAATTTCTCAAGCTATTGACTAGGGCATGTAAATAAACTCATGAACCCATGAAGCAACTTGCTAAACCTCATTGCCTTTACCTACATTATTAACAAGTAAGACAAACCAATATTGCATTTTTTTAATTAGAGAGAAAATCAAAGCAAAATATCCATGATCACAAAAGAAAACAAGTCAAAGTGCCTGGTAATTCCTCAAAAGAGCAAGGCTAAAGATAGGGAGAAGAACCAAAACCCTAATGTGATTTTGTTGTGGTTGAAACAATATGGTATGATGGAGGAATCTTAGGGGCAAAAATTGGGGTACAACACTAACATCTTCAGTGAAACTGCCAAAGACGGGTTTGTTGATGAAGTTTGTTGAGACTTCGACCATGTTGATGCTTGAAGGTTCAGCATAGTTGGCATCAGCTTGCAATGGGTTTGCGCCAATCCTCATGGGTGGTTTTTCAGCAAACTTAAGCCTTCTGTCTTTGGTTGCGCCTTGAACGAGATCCCTAAAAAGGAAACATTGTGAAGATTTATGGCCCAAAAAATCATGATATTTACAAAAACCTCTCTTTTTCCTTTGATCTAAAGGAGGCATTTTTTCCCTAGGGGGCACTATCATCTGGCCATCTTTAACTAATATGGCAAATATTTCGTCACATTTTGTGACGTCGAAACTATATGTTTTCTTTGGGAACCTATCATTATTCTTTTCTGATTCAATAGGATTCTTCCCATTTGAGGGTGTTAATAGTTTGCAAGAATATGGTGGTCCTTGCTTTAATTATACTAAATCGATCTCACTCTCTTCGACATCTATAGGATCACTAGATGTCTCTGGATCATCATCATCCATTCCGACATATGTTACCCTTTCTCTTCGATGAGTTTTATTCTCTCTAACTTTTTTAACCTTAAGACGATCTGCCTGTCGAACTCTATCAGACAATTGGGCCATATCTCTCAGGTATTGGGTATCTAATTTCTTCCTAATGGAATAATCTAGACCTCCTGCAGTCATTTCGACCAACTCATGTTCTGGCACTTGTGTAAAGCATCTGGCTTTGAGTAGTCGAAATCTGTTCAGATACTCATCCATTGGCTCAGTAAACCTCCTTTTCACACTAGCCAATTCTTTCAAACTTATTTTGGTTTGTCCCATATAGAACTGTTCATGGAATAATTTCTCCAACTGATTCCAATTGTGGATCGAATTGGCTAGGAGTATGGTAAACCAAGTGAAGGCATTTTTGGTTAGGGAACTTGGGAAATATTTAATCCTAAGATTCTTGTTATTTGAGATTTCCCCAACTTCTATCAAATACCTTGCTACATGTTCAACAATGGACTCTGCCGTATCCCCTGAAAACTTGGTGAACTTTGGAACTTTCCACCTAGTGGGTAATTCTGATTGCAAGATATAATCTGATAACGGAGATGTAAAGTTTGTCCTATGAAATCTAATATTCACTCTATTTTATGTCATGATCCTTTCGACCATGGCTGTCAAGTTATTATCTCCCGCATAGTTATGGTGTCGAACCTGCTGTATTACCTCATCAGTATTTTGGTTTCTATTTACCATTACTATATCTTGTTCGACAACTCTAGGGATTTGTGGGACAGCCCTTGGTATTTCAACTCTAGGTTGTTTAATTTCCACTCTATGGTGCATTCCAATTGGCTGTGGGTTTTGGTTAATGGTCATGTCATCCTCTAGGACTACACCTTGATTTCCTCTTATCAGCTCTCTTTGGGGTTGTCTAATAGGTTGGGGAACCCCAAAAAATTCAGTCATGTGTGTCATTTGCACTGTCATTTGCTTATTCGACTGGGTGGTATTTTGTATTAGAGGGTTTAGCACTGTACTTAAAGTTTGTGCCAACATTTGCACCATGTCATGGTTACTCTCATCCATTTGTTGCCTCATAATTACTGTAGAAGCATTTGTGAGGCTTGACATCATATGGGATGTTCCTCCTAAGAATTGGTTTCTACCCAAATTTTCCAGACTAGTTCCAGATCCCTGCAATGGAGAAGATGCACTCACTAGAGGTTCTGAAAATGTGGATGCATCATTCATAAGGCTTGCCATTTCAGTAGTGGGCATGCCATAGGGTTGGTCTCGACCCATCCATGCTGTCGAAAATCCTGGAGGGATATAAGGTCGAACTCCTGGAGTTCCCCTTGGTGGGGGTGTTCTTGGTGGACCCCTAGGACCTACATAAGAAATTATCGGTCCTGTTTACGCGACCGTTACTGCTGGTGCCGAACCAACTGTTGATGGCAAAGGTTGACTAATTATGGATATAACCGTGGTTCCATTGCCAGTAATTGGTGGAGGCATTTCTCCACTAGGCTGATTAGCCATTGTACTATTTATTTTCTTAGGTACATATTCTTTTGTGGTTGTTTTGCCACTTCTTAATAACATACAACAATATTTGAAAGAAAAGAAATTACTTGAAGCATTTATGATAAAAACTATTTTTATCAAAGTTTATAAAAAATAAAAGACTTCAGCAACGTCCCACCAGGTGTGCCAATTTGTTTACTATGGAAATTAGTAAACAACCGCTGATCTTCCAAAAAGGGTTATTTTGGTGACTTGCAGGATCGATCAGATTGATCCTAGGACATATGCTGAGTTTTTTATATAAGCAAGTGAGTTTAAGTGAAAAAGGTTGAAAAATGCTAAAAAGTGCAAGTAAAAGGTAAGTAGAAAGGGTTGAGAAGAGTTCAAGGATAAAGCTTGAAAAATGCTAAAAAGTGCAAGTACAAGGCAGAATAAAGTAAATTTGCAGTAATGATAAAGCTTACGCAGGGATGTAAATGGCAAGGAATGTAAAGGAATTGTAAAGACTTTGATTGAAATAAAATATGGTGTTTCAAACGTACATTCTCAATATCTTTTCTCTCACAGCGGGTACTCGGATATGATTGAGTGACTTGTACTAATAAGTTGAACACACAGAAATCTATATGAAATCCCTATATTTATACTAAAACTAAGTAACCGTCGAGTAGTTGCCTCATTCCAGGATGAGGAAAAGTGTCCTCTGAATATGCTTGGACTTCTATCTTTATGCCACGTTGCTTTCCTCAACTGCCAAGTGAACTGCCTTTCCCTCCTTTCTTCAGATTCAAAATTCACTTGTTTGCCGATACAAGGATCTTTCATTTGAAGACCGCAAGATCCTCTCGGTTGAAGACTACAAAAACTTCTTGGCCGAAGACCAACTTTAACTTAGAAAATTCTCTAAGTGTTTTAGGATCTTCTGGTCGAAGTGTTGGCAACTTTAGACTTCTTCAATATATTTTTAGCCAATAATACCAATATATTATGGGTGTCGAATTTAAGAGCTAACAATTGCATAGGATTGTATAGGGAATGACTGTCTTCTATCCATAATAATATTTATAGGACCAAGCTCCATTGAATCTCGAATGCTTAATCTCCTCATTTCCATAATTTCATACTTTCTTAAGTTTATTTGCAAGTACCGAAAAATCAGCTAGCATATGGGTAATAGTTGGATGAGGGCCAAGGTGGAAATGCATGAGATGCAAATGTATGAATGTACGTGAATGCATGGGTATGCAAAAATATTTTTTGGCATTTAAGGGTATGCAAAAAAGTTTCATGGATATGCGATGCGGACGTAGTATGAAGGTAAACATAAGGGTACCTGTAGCGGTAAAAATGTTTAAGACTAAGCCATTAGACTGACTAGACTTATACAGATCAAAAATAAAAATCGTCACCGCGCTTTATTATTTCCAAAGGAATGGGAAAAGAGCGAATAACCCAAGAAGAGGGGGAAAGATTCAAGGTAAGGGGGTTGGTTATGCAAAGGGAAGGTATTAACACCCTAAACATCTACGGTACTCCGTAGGAACCTCTTTGTAAAATTTGTATATTTTGGCTACAAAATGTTGCATAAAAATAGATGGTGGAGGTGAGAAAAGAAATATATTTTTTATAATTTTTTGCACCCACCGCGGTTGTGAACCTTTAGTGCCTACGTACCACCTTTCGTGCAATAGGAGATCAGGATACATGTAGTTCCTCTTTTAAAAAATTTAAAATAAAAAAACACAAGTGTGTTGGTTAATTTTATGAGATAAAACATCATCGTTATTGTCCATGTGGAAAACATACTTACTACCCACAATTATGAGAAAGGAAAATTTGCATCATCTCAAAGTGAAGGATATGGCTTGGATTTTAAAATCAACAATGCCTCACTCAACACCTAAGTGGAAAGTATCTCTCTTCGCTACATATTGTAGAAGTATAGTTGTTTGCATCACTACAAGGATTGACAAGAGTCTAATCTTTTGAGAAAAAAGTTTTAAAATAAAATCCAAAGTGACAAAATAGTTTGAAATGAGATTGATTGACTTTTAGTCTTCTCACAAAAAAAAAGTCAAGGTATTATTAAATTGATTAAAGTTTATTTATGAAAATGTTTTGAAAATGCATGGACATGAGTCCAAGTTTATTATGAAAGTGATTCAAGTTTTTAAAAAAAACAAGAAGAGTTTTCAAAAGGAGGGAGAAGATTTTTGAAATTAAAGAAGATGGGAGGAGAAGAAGAGACTATCCAAAAGCATAAGGTAAAAGTTAGGGAGAAGAACCATCTAACCAACAAGAAGCCAATTCTTGACATTATGAGTCAAGATAGAATTCCCATTCTTTGGATTGAAACCAAGCAAGCAAATATAATAGACCTATTGAGAGAACTAAACTTCAAGTGTATTAAGTCTTCACAAAAATTGGGCAGAGTAACGGTTGTATACGGGTGAATTCCAGATTACATACAAAGAATGTAATCACAATAACCTGCACAAAAAATAAACAAACATCCCAATGTCTTAAGGTAAACCTCAAGAACTCCAGAAAAATATCAATTAAGGTCACCAGGTCTCCAATATAGGCCATGGTTTCTAATCCTAAGTCTAAGAAGTCCAATGCTCCATAATGCCAAGGATAGTAACCAAATAGTCCAAGCACCATTAAAGCCTTTTTTTAGGGTTGATATTGACTATTAGGTGCTTTGAAAAAGAAAATAAAGGTTCAAGTGAGCTAAACAAAGATGACAAGGATATAAATGCTCAAGTGAGCAAAATAAAAATACATGAAATGTAATGCTTAAAGTAAATGGTACATTTAGCATAAAATAAAACAAATTGGTAATTAGTGGTTAGTTGGATGACCATCTTGAAACTTGTATTTGGAACTCATTAGAGGATTGGTAGAACCAAAACCTCCACACAACAAGTTGCATTTTCTTTTTGTCAAGTATATCATCCATTTGGAATCCTCACAAGTACCATTTAATGATCAACGATGTTTAAGTGATTCGTGTTTACCAGAAATATTGTAGATCCATTAGAGGATTGGTAGAACCAAAGCCTCCACACAATGAATCTCAAAGTTATTGGATCAAAGGGATCAAATTAACATACTTGGGCTTGAAAACATAGGTTTGGGCCACGAATGATCATTTATTCGAATCGGGACAAAAATTTAGCGCTATGTTAAGCAATTGTAAGTGGACTTATATAGAAGTCGCACATATTTTAAGGCCGGTCAATAGCAATCTATGTACCATTTGTTTTGAGACATGATATTGTGATCATGCTCCAATAACACTTAGTACAATAAGAAAAGGATGAGATGAAGAGAGGTGGGAAAGGATATAAACCACATTTAGATTAAAATTTAATCAAACTATTATTAAAATCATTCATCCATTTTTGTGGAGTTTAGACTCAACACCATAAATCCAATGATGTTAATAAAGTTCATGATCAAAAGTTTAACCCAAGATCAGCCAAAAAATAATCACAAAATAATATTACATTTAATATATTTATCAAAAAAGGTTTTTAAAATGTTTTTAAAATAGAAATAAAATATAAAAATATCAACTATATTCAAATTAATCAAGAAATAAAAAGTAAGACCATAGAAAAATCAGAAAAAGACTCAAATATTTTTACAAAATTTTTGGTAATTTTTTAAAGTCAGAAACTATTTTTAAAATTAAAAGAAATGAGTAAAATAAACCAAAAATGATTAAAAAAATAACAAAGTCAGAAATAAAAAATAAACGAGGTTACCAATATTTGTCACAATATCATTGGATCATTCCATAATTTTTTCAGAATTTAAAAATGTATAAAAGTATTTTTAAATATTTAAAACAATTCAAATAAAGTGAAAATTTATAAATAATATCAAAACACAAAATAAAATTGTGAAAAAATAAAAATCAGAAAGAGAAAAATCAAAAAAACTTTCATAGTTTTTTCAGATTTTTTGGACTAAAAATGAATTTTCTATGATTTTTTTGAAATTTAAAACAATTTAATATGAAAATCAGAAAAGAAAAATAGTCAAAAATATATGGACCATTGAATGAGAACAAAAACGCATTAGTAATCAAATCCAAGGGATCTGGCGCGTTGTGCATATCATGGTCATTAGTGAATAAAGCACTGAATCATTAATTAAATCAGATTTAAAAAAAAAACAGATGGCGTGCCTTCATTGGTTGGAAGATTACACGTTGGTCATCTTCAACCTCCAGTCAACATGAATTGCAGGTCTATCAAACTGTAAAATCAGAAGCTCAGACCTATGCCATTCGCTTCGTCTCTTCAAGACAAAGACAAACACACCTTCGCGACAAATTTATATGAACTGTAGCTCAAGCAATTTGGAAGGAAAGTTTTGAAAAGGGATTTGAAATTTCATGGTCAAAACGTGTTTCCAGATAAAAGTAAGTGTCGCGACTAGAACCATGGAAATGAGAGCATCATAATGATATCAAAGTTTTGAAGAATTGATGGAGAAATCTACCTATTGAAGTTGAGTTGCAGAGCTCTGAAACTGAACTTCTATGGAGCAATATAGGGCACGATTCTTGAAGTTAATTGTATGGTTAGCTTCAGGGAAGATCAAGGAAGGTAAATTGATAGAAATATTGGATTGAAAAAGGCTTGAACACTGATTTCGAAGTTACATAAATTTGAGTTATGGAACAAGTTTGGCAGGGTGATTCTGGCTATCTAAACTTGAGGAAATGAATGGGGGATGACCTTCTATTTATAGGAGAATGAATGGGGTTCTCAAGCGTGTGAAATGATGAAGTTTGGAGGGAAATCGTGGGATGTCTGCAGCAAGAATAAAGTGTGACTTGTTTAGCATCAAAACTCTGCCAAATCGTGTGTTTCATGATGCTAAATACCTCTGGAAAGTTGCTAAACATGATTAGAAGCAAAAACGCGTGGAAAACTTGTGATTAGAAGCCAAAATAAAGATTTCAAAATCTGAATTGTGATGAAACTTCAGTTTCAACCTACCAATTTCAAAACAATGGCATTTTCAACTTAAGGGGTCTTAGGGCATGATTCTTGATGTTTAGAAAGATGAGGTTACAAGCTTTGCAATGGAAAAAGAATGGAATCAAATGGATGCTTGAGCTGAGAGTTGCATTGAGTCAAAGTTGGAGAAAATGGGTTGACTTTCCATACTTAGAAATATTTCAAATTTTTCTTCAAAAGTGACCTATAATGTTTTGCATCCAAACATGGCCTTCCACTTAGAATTTTCTCTTGACCAAAAAAGATGGAATGAAATAGACCTCTTGAATGACATTTTGAAACCTGAAACATTCAAAATCTCCAAAAATTGAGAGAGTTATGAATTGTTGAAGTTGGTAAAAAATCATGAAATGACCTATAATCTTTTGTATCCTTATGGCATCTTCCATCCATTTTCTCACTTTGCACATAAAATAAGGAATAAATTTCACATCCTTAAGATCATTGTGGAAAAAGAGTGGGCTCAAGGTGATAAAAAGTTGCCAAGTTATGATCATTTGAAGTTACACATGAGAAAATGAGGGTTCATTTGGAGGACTTGTAATCTTTCTTCATCATCAAGTTTCTTCCACATGAAAAATCCTTGAAAATTTTGAATTGATTTGTTAATAACCCTTTGAAGAGAAGGATGTCTTTGGAATCACTCAAAAATACCAAAAGATGAGCAAGATATACTTCTTTGAAGTTCAAAACCCTAGCTCCTAGATTAAGAAAATGCTTTGAGGAACTTTGACAATTTTGAACAACCTTCTTGTACTAACACTCTTGCTTTGTAAATAGAAGTTGTTAAGGATGATAATAAGGACTCATAGAAACCAAAACCACTTCCATATCTTGAGAATTGAGATAAATATGCACTTGTGACCAATAGGAACAAGACCTTGTCCAACCATGACAACTTCTTCAATCAACCCCTTGTACTTTTGAATCACTTTGATAGCTTGGAAATATAGTGAACCAAAATAAACCTTGCCATGCCATTCCTTATAAAAAAAATTCAATGGTGAGGTTTGAATTTCTCAAGCTTTATTAACTAGGGCATGGAAATAAACTCATGAACCCATGGATCAACTTGCTAAGCCACATTGCCTTTACCTACATTACTAACAAGTAAGATAAACCAACATTGCATCTTATTAATTAGAAGGAAAATATATTCATGATTACAAAAGAAAACAAGTCAAGGTGCTTGGGGATTCCTCAAAGAGCAAAGCTAAAGACATGGAGAAGAACCACAAGCCCTAATGTGATTTTGTTGTGATTGAATCAAAATGGTATGATGAAGGGATCTTATGGGCAAAAATTGGTGTACAACAGTACCCTATATGGGTTTAATGATAGACATGGAAATGAGGATACCCTATACTGACTCAAAGATTGAGATAGACAGGAACTCCTTAAGGACGAAGCTAATGATAGACAAAGAGGAATCCCTACAAGCTAGGGATTGTAACAAAGGGACGTGAATTCCTATAGGCTAGGAATTGTGATATTCTAATGGATAGTTGAGGTGGAGTTCGAACTTGAGAGAATAGCGTGGAAGAGAGAACACAATGATTGGTCAATAGTCACTAAAACCCATGGTCTGATACAGGCCACATGGCGTGAATTAGCGAGGATGTATTTTGTGGGAAGGTTCCCTATCAACCTATGAAGGTCAAAATCCTAAGACTCTAAGGACATTTACAGACAAAAGAGAATCCCTACAGGCTAGGGATTTTAATAGATAGACAGAAGCCCTACGAGCTAAAGACAGTAATAGATGTAAAGATAACCCTTGCGGGTTTAGGGATTGTAGTGGGATGTGAAAGGTATCCTTAGCATGTAGGTTCCTAGTTTCGGCCTACGAATATTTTACCCTCCCCATAAGGTGGTTTCCTTAAGGGTATCACGGATTACACCTGAGGGAAAGGCACAAGGGCCTCCCTTAAGTGGAGCCTCTTTACAAACTAAAATTTTTGTCTCTAGGTCATGAAAGGTCTCACCATGAGATTTTGGTTCAAGGGTTAACAAAGAGTCATAGGTTTCATTCCAAAGTCCTACCCCCAAGAGGATGTCTCTTGAGACGTATTCCTTTCATAGAATTCCACCGACTCTAGGAGAATTCGTCACATAAACTCATATGGATGATATATCTCCACGACTAATAGACGAACCTTCTTTCTAAGGGTTTTGAAGAAAAAAAATTTCTAAAATAATAAAATCCCACCACAAATAAATGAAATATGATAATAAAATATAAAGACAAATAAATAAAAAGAATAAATAAATGCAAAGAAATAACAAAAATAAAAAAACCCTAAATCCAAAAGAGATGCTTCTAAACCCTAGGGTTGAGGTTCTCAGCAGAGTCGCCAGCTGTAATAACCGGTTTTCAAATGAGAGTCGCCATCCTTAATTTTTATTCTAGAAAAAGGAATATAAAGGATAACCCTAATTTGGTCAAAGATTCTAAGTTGTTGGACTCGTTCTTAGATGAAGGGAAGGTGTTAGGCACCCCTCATCTACCTTGCTCACAAGGATACTAGGATTTACAAGCACAGTCTATGAGAATAGGGTTTGAATTTTTATTATGGGAACTCGCCACGATTTTAGTCGTATACCTATGTATCCTCTTATGAGGAATCAGAGTCTCAATTCCTAGTTCGAATTTGTTGGTTGGTGTTTTTTATGGATTATGGGAATATCTCGAATTAATCCTTGAACCAAGCCTGAGTTTGTAAATTAGGGAGTTGTTAGACAAGTTCGCAGCTAATGAGAAATATCTCCATAATCCTTTTTGAAAATAGATATAAGGTTTGAATTAGGTTAGTGAAAATTGTTAATAATTTAATTGGTTAGATATTTTTTTAAATATATTAATATATAAAAAAATATTTTTAATGCATGAGGAAAAATGATTTTAATGCAATTAAAAAAGATATTTAAATGGGTTGGTAAAAAAAATTGAATTAATAAATAAATAAATTTAGAATTTATTATAAAGATAAATTTTAATTATGAAATTATAAATAAATAAATTGATAAATAAAAGAAAATATAAAAAAATATAATTTTAATTAACTTACATAGGGGGGTCTATTTTCAGTTAGTTAGTAAAAGGCTGGAGGTATGAAGAGTAAGACCCTAAATTGAGATGTTAAATTTGGGCCCAAAGTGCAGGGGAGTGTCGTTTTACAATGGCTTAGTAAAATTAGGGATGCAGGAATTAAGGGTCCAAGTTCAGAAATTGAACTTGATCCAAATGCGTGGAGGGGGTGTGGATTAAAAGAGGAGGGTCCAAGCCCATCATTAATCCTTAATTCTAATAAATAATTAAATTAGGAACAATAACTAATTAGTCAAAATAAATAAATAAATAAAAAGCAACAGAAGAAGGACAGGGGAGACGTACTGCCACTTGCTTCTAAGTAGCAACACAATTTGATTTACAAAGGCCACCAATTATAATAACAATCAATATTATAATACCAACACGTATTATAATAATAATATATATTATAATAAAAACATAAACAACTTATATTAGAAGAACAACCAAACATAGATTATCTTTCACCAAAGCAAAAAAAAGGAAAAAAGAGAGGTGGCACCTGACGGAAAACATTCGAAGAGAGAGGTTGGGTGTTATAGTGTTAGAAAACTCGTCCTTCCATTGTGAGAAAAATTTTAGGTGTTCTATTCAGAACCCTAAAATAATTGTTGATAAGATTGTTGATCACCAACATATTGTTGATGGAGACTTCAGGGTTTCTTCGTTGTTGTTCTTCGATGTTTATATTTCTATTTTGACATCATTTATAAAAATATTTGAATAAGTAGTATATATTTTCTCGTATATAAAAATATTTGGATCAACCATAGATTGTTTTCCCGTATTTTGACATCATTTATAAAAAGGTTAAATATGTTTTTAATCCTTATAATTATAATCCAAAAACTGATTTTAATTTCTATAAAAATTTCCTTCAAAAAATGGTCCTCCTAAAGTTTTTTTGTCTATAATTTTAGTTTCTACCGTCTATTTAATTTAACAGAAGTTGGCGTGGCACACTATTTAACATGCTACGTCACTTAAAGTCAATATAACATGTTAGATTATGGGCTTATAAACCTCATAAGTTAAGTGATTGAAACATAAACTTACAAATTCATAAACTAATAAACATGTAGAATTGTTGCTAATGAATTTTAGGTCACTTTTGAAATAAAGATTTGAAATGGGCCAAATATTTAATTATTGGGTCATTTATCTCAAAACAAATCTCTTCTCACTTTCTACGTGTAATGGGTTTTCAGACTCAATTGTATTAGGTTTCTAAAATAAATTATTTTACATGTCATTCCATCTAAATGAGCTACTTTTATTTAGAGGTGGCTCAAGATGTTTTCAATAGCACAAACCCCCTTCCCTTACGAAACGAATAGATTTTAACAATTCACATGGGCTCTCTCTGATTTAGAAAGGCCTATGACTTAATAATATTAATTCTGAAAAATAAGAAATAAAAATCAGTAGGACAAATTTAGGATATGACACATATATAAATTTAAATCAATAGTTTGGGTTCAAATCTATTTTGAAAAATAATCAATTAAACAAAAAACGATATGAAAAATATCAGTATATAATTATAAATTAATATATATTTTCTCATATTCAGATATTTAAAATAACTTATAAATTTTAATGTAGATTAAGTATACTAAAAAATATGAATTATTTAAATTAAAAACAAAAAATTATAAAATTTAATTATTTTAATTTAAAACAAAATTTTAATTATTTTAATTTTAAAAAATACATAAAAATGTGATTTTTAATGCTGAAATAAGATTTTTTTTCCTAAACAAATGTCCATAAAGTCAATGATATATCAAATCTCTTTACTATTTTTTTTGGTGTTCGTAGCTGTTGGTGTAAATCTTGTATTTAAAAAAAGGACAATCATGTTGGAGAAATAGTTTCACATTGAATAAGAATATGAAAACTTAAGCATATATATATAAGTAGAAGAACCCACTCACCTACTATTTTAAAGTTTTTTGATGACAAAAATGAGATAAAAACATAAGAACTGGTGTAAATCTTGTATTTAAAAAAAGGACAATCATGTTGGAGAAATTGTTTCACATTGAATAGGAATATGAAAACTTAAGCATATATATAAGTGGAAGAACCCACTCACCTACTATTTTAAAGTTTTTTGATGACAAAAATGAGATAAAAACATAAGAACTGAGGCAACATAACCTGTGACAATAGAAAACACATAAGAAAGAAATATAGTTCTATGATATATTTATTTTGCACCTTTTTATATATTGATTTAAATCTCACACTCTCTCTCTTAATTTAAGGTAAAATTGAAATAGAAAAAGAGCCAGGTGTATATCTCCTCTCCTTTATCTAGATCTTTATTTAAAGTCATGTTTTGTCCCCGTAGACAATTTTGCAAACTGATACATTTAGTAAAAAAAAATGACAAAGTGAAATGGTAGTTTTTGTGATGATGGCTTATTCCCACAAACAAAATATAACTTTACAGATGTTATGCGTGATAGCGATAGCACATTTGATAGGTAAATTTTTTATATGCAAGCAATTAAAGAATGGGAGTAGTGGTATAATAAAGCAAAAGATGTAGAATGGGAGTAGTGTAGGAGAAAACCAAACAATTTATCTACTTTTTGGGCATATTTACAAAGCTGGGAAAAGTGGCGGCCATATACACACACAAGTCTTGTATTTTATTGATGTCCTCTAAGGATAGCTCTCTCTCTCTCTCTTCAATTGCATCCGTGTTGCTTGTAGAACCTCCTTAAGCCATGGAATAAAAACATGATGTAGTACCACCAGCATGATACAAATCAATATATTAAGGCCTTACAAGAACAATTTTATTTCAGCAATCCACCTTATCAAGAAGCAAACCATCTTCAATAGTTTTCGACGCAGTGGTTTTCCAACATTTTCTCGGATCTTGATTTTTCTTTGTGGTTTTTATTGAGGAGATGAGAGTGAGTTTATATTGTGTGGTGGTTTTACAAATGGCGGTTCATGTTAGTGTAGATTTGACCATGAAAGTGGCAGTCTTCTTTTTCCATTATAGGCAACAATCTAATCAATTTATTATAAGCATTTTATTGGTGTATTTAACGACAAACCAAATAATAAACTTCAGATAAATAATGTTAAAGAAACAGGAAGGAAGATGAATATCACTAAATCATTGGTTGACAGTCGAGCTCTGAAAGGAGAAGCTGCATTTTTGAGGCTGAAGCTCAGTTGCATGAAACTATTAGAATATATCCATCTTTCAATATATTGAATTTAAAAATTTCTCAAGTCTCACATTGTTAGAATATATTTTTGGTTGAAAAAAACCATTTAGTCTCACATTGCTCATGTGATAAATATTAACTACCTTACTTTATTATATAAGGAGTGCACATGTTTTATTCCAAATTACATAAAACTATTATATTAGTTTTTCCTTCCTCACTCTCATAACTCTGCGTCTCTCGAATCGTTGAAGTGTCATCTTCTTCCCATTTCTTCCTACTCGTTGAATTTTTTGAGTATTCTCTTGAATTCTCTTTAGAGAATTATGTTAATTTCTCCTCATTTGAGTTGAGAAATTTTCAAGTTTAATTTTTTGGATTCTCATTGGAGAATTATTTGAATTTCTCTTTGTTGGAGAAATTATTATGATTGGTCAAATGACCATTATTAATTTCTCTTTGGAAAATTATTTGAGTTTCTTTTTGTTTGAGAAATTATTATGACGGGTCTTTGTACCAGATACTACAAGTGGTGTTGATACCATATTTGAATGGTCTTGTACCATCAGAGGGTGTATTACTAGACCGATTATCTACTATGTAAGTAGTAATCATACAGTATAGAACTTGGTTGTTTTATCCTGGAGGCGGTGCGATAGTTCGACTGCTTTGCATAATTTTGAGCAGTGTCGTGAAACGTCTTAAAGAGAGCGACTTAGTCCGTGACTCAACCTGGTAATTTTTTCGGTGGCAAATATTTCAAATTCCAAAAATAACAATTTTAAGACATTTCAAACTGCCATGGCTACCGAAGAAATTATTGGTACTTTTGCGGATATTGTCTTTGAGAAATCGTTCATGTTTGAGGGAAGTCACTTCAAACGGTGACAACAAAAGATGAAGTTCTTAACGTTGAAAAAAAGTTGCTAACATTTTGATCGATGATATTTTGTTGCTCCTTCTGGATCAAATGAACTAAGTAATGGTAAGACAATTGTGGAATCAGACAGGACTTCTAAAACGTCTGACTTAGACTCTGCTGCTAAAGCTGCGGCAGATAACTTACAGCTCAAAAGAAATTGCCCTATGGCAAGAGAATGACTACCTATGCAAAAATCACTTTCTGAACAGTCTTGTTGATGATCTCTACGATTACTACAGTAATTACAAGACTGCTAAATAGGTAGGGGAGGCTCTGCAGAAGAAATGTGATACTGAAGAAGCAGGTGCAAAGAAGCATGTTGTTAGCCGCTACTTCAAGTATCAAATGCAAAGATGTAAGGTCGATGAAGGCTCAATGTTATGAACTTCAAAAGATTGCTTAAAAGATCATCACAAAAGGTATGTGTTTAAATGAACAATTTCAAATTGGTTTTATTATTGACAAACTACCCCATAGTTTGAATGTTTTAAAAAAAAAGGAATCGTAGAGACAATATCAAAAAGAAAAAGTCTTGATTGTTTCAAATAACAAAAAGAAATTCGGTGTAGTTCTGAAGCCATTTGGCAAATGATTAAAGAATCAGAACCGTAATATTATGAACCGAATTAAGAATCAGAACTCTTCTATGATCCCAATAGCTCCAACTAGGAAATAACTACCACCTCAAAGAAATAACATTGGTTTCCATTTGTTTTAACTATGTAAAATCAAGTCATATGACTAAGAAATGTAGAAGTAAGCTTGAACTTGGTGTTGTCCCTAATGCACAGGTCAACCTGACTAATAGGAAATTTATTGCTACAGTCATTGAAATCAACATGATTGATGGATATGTTGGTTGATAGATAGACACACGCGTCTCTCGTTGTGTCTATTATGATCGTGTTATGTTTAAAACATACACGAATACTAAAGATAAGAAAGTGTTGTTGGGAGATGGCCAGACCATGAATGTTGCTAGAATTGTAGACATGAAGCTAAATTTCACCTTCAAAAAGACTTTAATCTTAAAGAACGTTATGCATGTTCCTAAGATTAGAAAGAATATTGTTTCTGGTCTTCTTTTAAATAAGATAGAGTTTAGTCAGTCTATTGGGGTAGATTTGTACGCCATTATGAAGAATGAAGTTTCTATGTTTAAAATTTTTGTAAATAATTTGAAAATGATATAATAAGAATTTGTAGTGATAGAGAAACTGTATGATTCTAGTTTATTAATGAATTTTATACATGCAATTGTATATGAAATGACTGCACCATACTATCTTGCAATGAAAGGTAAAGCAGAAAGAAAGAATAGAACTCTTACTGAACTTGTTGCAATTATGTTGAATTCTAGTGTTGCACCTCACTAGTGGGGGAATTTTGTTGATTGTTTGTTATGTCCTGAATCGAGTTTCCAAGTAAAAAGTAAGATCTCACCTTATGAGATATTAAAGAAAAGACAACCAAACTTGTCTTATTTAAGAACTTGGGGCTATTTGGCTTATGCCAGAATTCCGGATACGAAGCGAGTTAAACTCGCTAGTAGAGTCTATGAATGTGTATTCACTGGGTATGCAGCAAACAATAAAGCATATAGGTTTTATAACCTAAAGGCAAAAGTGATCATAGAATCAAATGATGTTGAATTCTATGAAGACAAATTTCCTTTCAAATTTAGAAATAGTGGGGACACACAATTGAGTCACATTCCTGTGATAAGAAGCACAAAAAGCAACGACAATGTAGAAACAGAACTTCGACGAAGTAAACGAGTAAGAGTTGCTAAAGACTATGGACCTGATTATGTGGCTTATAATGTAGAAGAAGATCCAATGAATCTTCAAGAAGCCTTGATATCTCTGGATGCTGATTTATGGCAAGAAACTATCAATGATGAGATAGAATCTCTAGAATCTAACAAGATATGGCACTTAGTAGACTTGTCTTCTGGTTGCAAACCAATCGATTGTAAATGGGTTTTGAAAAAGAAACTAAAAATTGATGGAACTATTGATAAATACAAGGCTCGCCTTGTTGTCAAGGGTTTTAAACAAAGAGAAAATATAGATTTTTTCGATACCTTTTCTCTTCTCACTAGAATTACATCCATTAGGGTACTTATTTCAATAGCTGCTATTTATAACTTAATAGTACACCAAATGGATGTTAAAACAACTTTTTTAAATAGTGACTTAGAAGAAATCTATATGGAACAACCGGAAGGGTTTGTGATCTATGGACCAGAAAACAAAGTTTGTAAGTTAGATAAGTCTTTGTATGGACTAAAACAAGCTCCTAAGTAATGGCATTAAAAGTTTGATAACTTAATGATATCAAATGGATACAAAGTGAATGAAAGTGACAAATGCGTTTACTATAAATCTGAGAGTCGCGTATGAACTATCATATGTCTCCATGTAGACGATCTACTCATATTTAGATCAAACGTTCAGGCCATTAATGATATAAAATCATTATTGTGCAACAACTTTGATATGAAAGACCTCGGAGAAGCGAGTGTGATTCTTGGTATCAAGATCATGACATCCAAGTAAGGAATGTCTTTAAATCAATCACAATATGTGAAAAAGATCTTAAAGAAATATAATTACTTTGACAGTAAACCTATGAGCACACCAAATGATCCAAGCGTGAAGCTGTTTAAGAACACTGATGAAAGTGTTAGACGAACAGAATATGCGAGCATCATTGGAAGTCTTAGGTATTCCATTGATTGTACTAAACTCGACATTACATATGTCGTGGGATTGTTGTGCGGGTTTACTAGTAGACCGAGTAATGAACATTGACAAGCTATTGAGCGAGTCATACGGTACCTTAAAAGGACCATGAATCTCGGTTTACATTATCAGAGATTTCCTATTGTACTTGAAGGATACAACGATGCAGATTGGAATACCTTATCAGATGATTCTAAAGCAACTAGTGGCTATGTATTCAACTTAGCTAGAGGAGTTGTATCCTGGAAATCAAAGAAACACATTATCCTGAGACTATAGCATTAGCGACTGCTAGTGAAGAAGCAAGTTGGTTAAGATGCTTACTAACTGAGATTCCCTTATGGCAAAAACATATGTCAGTTGTGTTGATCCACTGCGATAGTACCGCGGCTATTGCAAAAATATAGAACCGTTATTATAATGGTAAAAGACGTCAAATTAGAAGAAAGCACAACACTGTTAGAGATTGTATCTATAAAGAAGCTGTAAGAGTGGATCATGTACGCACTGATAAAAATTTAGCAGATCCTTTGACGAAAGGATTAGCTAGAGAGAAAGTCTATAATACATCATATAAGATGGGACTAATGCCTATAGGAAAATGAGTTGCTCATGATAGTAACTCGGCCTAAATGACTGGAGATCCCAAGAAATAGGTTCAATGGGTAACAACAAGTTGTGAGTAATATGAGATAATCATGCAAGTAAAGCATGAATCTTGAAATAATAAGAGGATGAGATGATAAAAACACTTAATGAGATCTATACTCTGTATGAGGGAGTACCTAGGTTAAAAGAGAACTCTTGATAGACTCACCTATGTGATTGTGGAACTTAGGCCGGTTCCTATGGAATTTCGAGGCATAATTTCTAGAGCCTTCATTAAACTAGGATACACGTGCAGGGCCATTAAAGCACAGGCTATTCGAATACACCTTAAGAAAAAGTTGTGTGCGGGTTTGATGTCTGAGATAGAGTTCAAGACATTTGTGTCACTCTTGTTGAATTGGAATCCTACTTGCTATGCAAAGGTTCAAGTCGTAGACACCTTTGTTTATGCACAATCTTAGAAAAGTTTGACGTTACTTCTAAAATCAATTTTTTAAATTCAAGTGGGAGATTGTTGGAACATGTCCATGTTCCAATATTTTGAATTTAAAAATTTCTCAAGTCCCATATTGTTAGAATATATTTTTGGTTGAAAAAAATCATTTAGTCCCACATTGCTCATTTGAGAAATATTAACTATCTTACTTCACTATATAAGGAGTGCACATGTTTCATTCTAAATTACACCAAAAACTGTTCTATTAGTTTTTCCTTCCTCACTCTCATAACTCCGTGTCTCTCGAATTATTGAAGCACCATCTTCTTCCCCTTTCTTCCTATTTGTTGAATTTTTCGAGTATTTTCTTGAATTCTCTTTAGAGAATTATGTTAATTTCTCCTCATTTGAGTTGATAAATTTTCAAGTTTAATTTTTTGAATTCTCATTGGAGAATTATTTGAATTTCTCTTTGTTGGAGAAATTATTATGATTGGTCAAATGACCATTATTAATTTCTCTTTGGAAAATTATTTGAGTTTCTTTTTGTTTGAGAAATTATTATGCCTGATCTTTGTACCAGATACTACGAGTGGTGTTGATACCATATTTGAATGGTCTTGTACCATTAGAGGGTGTATTACTAGATAGATTATCTACCATGCAAGTAGTAATCCTACAGTATAGAACTGAGTTGTTTTATCCTGGAGGCGGAGCAGTGCCGCGAAACGTTTTAAAAAGAGCGACCTAGTCCGTGACTCAACCTGATAATTTCTTCAGTGACAAATTTTTTAAAATCCGAAAACAACAGAAACTATTGAATTCATTTCTCCCTGTAGCATGAAACCCCATCCCTAATAAAAATTAGCATAAGCAATATGTAAACTACAATATTTTAGAGATAGAAAAAAAGCATGAAATTCAAACATGTTACTCATTAACAACCACATAAGTGGAAAAAAATTCAAACCAAACAAAAATGATGTTAGTAAGAGAGAGAGAGAGAAGCAGTTGATAGAGGGAGAATGTGAGATTCAGAAAAAGTGATGTTTTTTTCTCTCGCAAAAACGCAACATTGAAAAAGAGACAATTGAAAAAAAGTAAAAAAAAAATCACATTTGATTGCATTTCAATTGTATGACATGAGACAAATGTCCTTTGAAATACTAATAAGAACAAATAAAACAGACCAGTAGTTATATTATAAGCAATTATATAACTAGTTAGCAAAACTAAATATTAGACAACATTTATTCCTTAAAAGTTAATTTGTTTGAATTTAAGCAAAGAATAACTATGGTTTATCAAGAGGTAGTTATCTTATAGTATTATATAGATAACATCCTTATTTGTCTTATTCAATTTTTAGTCCAAAGTTATTCTTAGCTTTTATGTAGAGAATCATTAATCACTACACACTTTCTCAAAGAAGAAGTTGACTTTGTGCAAACTGCAGCTACAATCAATCTCCTGATTTTCGATCAAGTTTATGGCGGCGGCAGCTGTTGGTGAAGCTTTTCTTTCTGCTTTCATTGAAGTCGTCCTCGACAGGCTATCTTCTCCTCACCTTGTTGACTTGATCCGTGGGAAGAAGCTTGACGTCAATTTGGTTCAACGGCTGAAGAACACTCTTTATGCTGTTGAAGTGGTGCTTAACGATGCTGAACAGAAGCAGATTCATGACTCTGCTGTTAATAACTGGCTTGATGATCTCAAAGATGCTCTCTATCTTACTGATGACATTCTCGACCACATCTCCACCAAAGTTGCTCTTTCCAAGAACAACAAGCAGGTGAGTACCGTTAGCTACTTCTCTCGCTTTTTCAACTTTGAAGAAAGAGATATGGTTCCTAAGTTGGAAGACATAGTTGCTAGACTTGAATCCATTCTCAAAATTAAAGATATTCTTGGTCTTTAACATATTGCAATTCATCACTCATCATGGAGAACTCCGTCAACCTCTTTGGAAGACAGATCTATCATTTTTGATAGAGATCAAGACAAAGAGACCATACTCAATTTACTCTTACATCATGATGATAACACTGCTGTCATCCCCAATGTTGGCATGGGTGGGCTTGGAAAAACAACTTTAGCCCCGTTTATGTTTAACCATGACAGTATAATGCAAAAATTTGATGTCCAAGCATGGGTTTGTGTTTCTGACGATTTCGATGTTTTCAAGGTTACAAAGTTCATCGCCGAGGAAGTGGGAAGTGCTTGTGACACAAATAATTTGAATATCCTTCATCGAGATTTGAAGGAAAAGCTGACCGGAAAGAGGTTCTTGATTGTTTTGGATGATGTTTGGACCAAGGATGACGACTCTTGGAATTCTCTTTTAAAGCCTCTTCAATATGGAACTATAGGAAGTAAAATTCTTGTAACTACCCGTAGTGAAAAAGTTGCTTCTATGGTTCAAACTTTTCAACCTTACTCTCTTCACCAATTGTCTGATGAAGATTGTTGGTCAGTGTTTGCAAACAATGCTTGCCTTTCACCAGTTGAGAATATGGATCTCCAGAAATTTGGCAAAGAGATCGTTAGGAAATGTAAGGGATTGCCTTTAGCAGCACAGTCACTTGGGCGCTTGTTGCGAGAAAAACGTGACATCAGGGATTGGAATAGTATACTTAATAATAATATCTGGGAGAATAAGAGTAAGATCATTCCAGCATTCAGAATTAGTTATCATTATCTCTCTCCATATTTAAAACGTTGCTTTGTATATTGTTCATTGTTTCCCAAGGATTATCAATTTGATAAAGATGAATTAATTTTGTTGTGGATGGCTGAGGATCTTTTACATCCTTCAGGAAATAACCAGACTTTAGTAGAAGTTTTTTATGGGTATTTTAATGACTTAGCCTCCAAATCATTTTTTCGACATTCTGATAATGGGAACTTCAACCAACATTTTGTAATGCATGATCTTGTGCATGATTTGGCAACATGGCTTGGTGGAGAATTCTATTTTAGAACAGAAGTAATTGGGAAAAATGTGAAGATTGGTACCAAGACTCGTCATTTGTCATTTTCCAAATTCAGTGATCCAATCTCAGCAAACTTTGATATTTCCGGTAGAATAAAATGTCTAAGAACAATCTCGCCAATCTGTTTATGGAATGATCCCTTCAACAAAGAAAAAGCGTCATGCTTCATTTTGTCAAATTTGAAGTACTTAAGAGTTTTGAAATTTGGCAACTTTGAAGGTTTTGATGCATTTCTTGATTCAATAGATTAACTAATCCATTTGCGTTATTTGGATCTCTCTTCCACGTTTATAAAGATGTTACCTGAGTCATTATGTAACCTGTATAACCTACAAACTTTAAAGTTACACGGTTGTAACAATCTAACAAGGCTTCCCAATGACATGCAAAATCTTGTAAATTTGCGCCATCTCGAAATTTCGGGAACTAAATTAAAAGATATGCCTAGAGAAATGAGCAAATTGATTAATTTGCAACATTTGGGTTGCTTTGTCCTGGGAATGCAGGAAGAGAAAGGGATCAAGGAATTGGGAACACTTTCGAATCTTCACGGATCACTTGCCATTAGCAAATTAGAGAACGTGACCAACAGCTTTGAAGCATCACAGGCAAAGATAATGGATAAAAAGCACCTTGATAAAATATCGTTTGAATGGTCTGAAGATGCAAAGAACCATTTTACAAGTTCACAAAGTGAGAGGGATATACTTGGAAAGTTACAACCTATGAGCACACCAAATGATCCAAGCGTGAAGCTGTTTAAGAACACTGATGAAAGTGTTAGACGAACCGAATATGCGAGCATCATTGGAAGTCTTAGGTATTCCATTGATTGTACTAAACTCGACATTACATATGTCGTGGGATTGTTGTGCGGGTTTACTAGTAGACCGAGTAATGAACATTGACAAGCTATTGAGCGAGTCATACAGTACCTTAAAAGGACCATGAATCTCGGTTTACATTATCAGAGATTTCCTATTGTACTTGAAGGATACAATGATGCAGATAGGAATACCTTATCAGATGATTCTAAAGCAACTAGTGGCTATGTATTCAATTTAGCTAGAGGAGTTGTATCCTGGAAATCAAAAAAACACATTATCCCGAGACTATAGCATTAGCGACTGCTAGTGAAGAAGCAAGTTGGTTAAGATGCTTACTAACTGAGATTCCCTTATGGGAAAAACATATGTCAGTTGTGTTGATCCACTGCGATAGTACCGCGGCTATTGCAAAAATAGAGAACCGTTATTATAATGGTAAAAGACGTCAAATTAGAAGAAAGCACAACACTGTTAGAGATTGTATCTATAAAGAAGCTGTAAGAGTGGATCATGTACGCACTGATGAAAATTTAGCAGATCCTTTGACGAAAGGATTAGCTAGAGAGAAAGTCTATAATACATCATATAAGATGGGACTAATGCCTATAGGAAAATGAGTTGCTCATGATAGTAACTCGACCTAAATGACTGGAGATCCCAAGAAATAGGTTCAATGGGTAACAACAAGTTATGAGTAATATGAGATGATCATGTAAGTAAAGCATGAATCTTAAAGTAATAAGAGGATGAGATAATAAAAACACTTAATGAGATCTATACTCTGTATGAGGGAGTACCTAGGTTACAAGAGTACTCTTGATAGACTCACCTATGTGATTGTGGAACTTAGGTCGGTTCCTATGGAATTTCGAGGCATAATTTCTAGAGCCTTCATTAAACTAGGATACACGTGCAGGGCCATTAAAGCACGGGCTATTCGAATACACCTTAAGAAAAAGTTGTGTGCGGGTTTGATGTCTGAGATAGAGTTCAAGACATTTGTGTCACTCTTGTTGAATTGGAATCCTACTTGCTATGCAAAGGTTCAAGTCGTAGACACCTTTGTTTATGCACAATCTTAGAAAAGTTTGACGTTACTTCTAAAATCAATTTTTTAAATTCAAGTGGGAGATTGTTGGAACATGTCCATGTTCCAATATTTTGAATTTAAAAATTTCTCAAGTCCCATATTGTTAGAATATATTTTTGGTTGAAAAAAATCATTTAGTCCCACATTGCTCATGTGAGAAATATTAACTATCTTACTTCACTATATAAGGAGTGCACATGTTTCATTCTAAATTACACCAAAAACTGTTCTATTAGTTTTTCCTTCCTCACTCTCATAACTCCGTGTCTCTCGAATTATTGAAGCACCATCTTCTTCCCATTTCTTCCTACTCGTTAAATTTTTCGAGTATTTTCTTGAATTCTCTTTAGAGAATTATGTTAATTTCTCCTCATTTGAGTTGAGAAATTTTCAAGTTTAATTTTTTGAATTCTCATTGGAGAATTATTTGAATTTCTCTTTGTTGGAGAAATTATTATGGTTGGTCAAATGACCATTATTAATTTCTCTTTGGAAAATTATTTGAGTTTCTTTTTGTTTGAGAAATTATTATGCCTGATCTTTGTACCAGATACTACGAGTGGTGTTGATACCATATTTGAATGGTCTTGTACCATTAGAGGGTGTATTACTAGACAGATTATCTACCATGCAAGTAGTAATCCTACAGTATAGAACTGAGTTGTTTTATCCTGGAGGCGGAGCAGTGCCGCGAAACGTCTTAAAAAGAGTGACCTAGTCCGTGACTCAACCTGATAATTTCTTCAGTGACAAATTTTTTAAAATCCGAAAACAACAGAAACTATTGAATTCATTTCTCCCTGTAGCATGAAACCCCATCCCTAATAAAAATTAGCATAAGCAATATGTAAACTGCAATATTTTAGAGATAGAAAAAAAGCATGAAATTCAAACATGTTACTCATTAACAACCACATAAGTGGAAAAAAAATTCAAACCAAACAAAAATGATGTTAGTAAGAGAGAGGAGAAGCAGTTGATAGAGGGAGAATGTGAGATTCAGAAAAAGTGATGTTTTTTTTTCTCGCAAAAACGCAACATTGAAAAAGAGACAATTGAAAAAAAGTAAAAAAATTCATATTTGATTGCATTTCAATTGTATGACATGAGACAAATGTCCTTTGAAATACTAATAAGAACAAATAAAACAAACCAGTAGTTATATTATAAGCAATTATATAACTAGTTAGCAAAACTAAATATTAGACAACATTTATTCCTTAAAAGTTAATTTGTTTGAATTTAAGCAAAGAATAACTATGGTTTATCAAGAGGTGGTTATCTTATAGTATTATATAGATAACATCCTTATTTGTCTTATTCAATTTTTAGTCCAAAGTTATTCTTAGCTTTTATGTAGAGAATCATTACTCACTACACACTTTCTCAAAGAAGAAGTTGACTTTGTGCAAACTGCAGCTACAATCAATCTCCTGATTTTCGATCAAGTTTATGGCGGCGGAAGCTGTTGGTGAAGCTTTTCTTTCTGCTTTCATTGAAGTCGTCCTCGACAGGCTATCTTCTCCTCACCTTGTTGACTTGATCCGTGGGAAGAAGCTTGACGTCAATTTGGTTCAACGGCTAAAGAACACTCTTTATGCTGTTGAAGCGGTGCTTAACGATGCTGAACAGAAGCAGATTCATGACTCTGCTGTTAATAACTGGCTTGATGATCTCAAAGATGCTCTCTATCTTGCTAATGACATTCTCGACCACATCTCCACCAAAGCTGCTCTTTCCAAGAACAACAAGCAGGTGAGTACCGTTAGCTACTTCTCTCGCTTTTTCAACTTTGAAGAAAGAGATATGGTTCATAAGTTGGAAGACATAGTTGCTAGACTTGAATCCATTCTCAAACTTAAATATATTCTTGGTCTTCGACATATTGCAATTCATCACTCATCATGGAGAACTCCGTCAACCTCATTGGAAGATAGATCTATCATTTTTGGTAGAGATCAAGACAAAGAGACCATACTCAATTTACTCTTACATGATGATGATAACACTGTTGTCATCCCCATTGTTGGCATGGGTGGGCTTGGAAAAACAACTTTAGCCCCGTTTGTGTTCAACCATGACAGTATAATGCAAAAATTTGATGTTCAAGCATGGGTTTGTGTTTCTGACGATTTCGATGTTTTGAAGGTTACAAAGTTCATCGCCGAGGAAGTGGGAAGTGCTTGTGACACAAATAATTTGAATATCCTTCATCGAGATTTGAAGGAAAAGCTGACCGGAAAGAGGTTCTTGATTGTTTTGGATGATGTTTGGACCGAGGATGACGACTCTTGGAATTCTCTTTTAAAGCCTCTTCAATATGGAACTATAGGAAGTAAAATTCTTGTAACCACCCGTAGTGAAAAAGTTGCTTCTATGGTTCAAAATTTTCAACCTTACTCTCTTCACCAATTGTCTGATGAAGATTGTTGGTCAGTGTTTGCAAACAATGCTTGCCTTTCACCAGTTGAGAATATGGATCTCCAGAAAATTGGCAAAGAGATCGTTAGGAAATGTAAGGGATTGCCTTTAGCAGCACAGTCACTTGGGCGCTTGTTGCGAGAAAAACGTGACATCAGGGATTGGAATAGTATACTTAATAATAATATCTGGGAGAATAAGAGTAAGATAATTCCAGCATTGAGAATTAGTTATCATTATCTCCCTCCGTATTTAAAACGTTGCTTTGTATATTGTTCATTGTTTCCCAAGGATTATCAATTTGATAAACATGAATTAATTTTGTTGTGGATGGCTGAGGATCTTTTACATCCTTCAGGAAATAACCAGACTTTAGAAGAAGTTGGTTATGAGTATTTTAATGACTTAGCCTCCAAATCATTTTTTCGACATTCTGATAATGGGAACTTCAACCAACATTTTGTAATGCATGATCTTGTGCATGATTTGGCAACATGGCTTGGTGGAGAATTCTATTTTAGAACAGAAGTAATTGGGAAAGATGTGAAGATTGGTACCAAGACTCGTCATTTGTCATTTTCCAAATTCAGTGATCCAATCTCAGCAAACTTTGATATTTTCGGCAGAATAAAATGTCTAAGAACAATATCGCCAATCTATTTATGGAATGATCCCTTCAACAAAGAAAAAGCGTCATGCTTCATTTTGTCAAATTTGAAGTACTTAAGAGTTTTGAAATTTGGCAACTTTGAAGGTTTTGATGCATTTCTTGATTCAATAGATGAACAAATCCATTTGCGTTATTTGGATCTCTCTTCCACATCTATAAAGATGTTACCTGAGTCATTATGTAACCTGTATAACCTACAAACTTTAAAGTTACACGTTTGTAACAATCTAACAAGGCTTCCCAATGACATGCAAAATCTTGTAAATTTGCGCCATCTCGAAATTTCGGGAACTAAATTAAAAGATATGCCTAGAGAAATGAGCAAATTGATTAATTTGCAACATTTGGGTTTCTTTGTCGTGGGAATGCAGGAAGAGAAAGGGATCAAGGAATTGGGAACACTTTCGAATCTTCACGGATCACTTGCCATTAGCAAATTAGAGAACGTGACCAACAACTTTGAAGCATCACAGGCAAAGATAATGGATAAAAAGCACCTTGATAAAATATCGTTTGAATGGTCTGAAGATGCAAAGAACCATTTTACAAGTTCACAAAGTGAGAGGGATATACTTGGAAAGTTACAACCTATGAGCACACCAAATGATCCAAGCGTGAAGCTGTTTAAGAACACTGATGAAAGTGTTAGACGAACAGAATATGCGAGCATCATTGGAAGTCTTAGGTATTCCATTGATTGTACTAAACTCGACATTACATATGTCGTGGGATTGTTGTACGGGTTTACTAGTAGACCGAGTAATGAACATTGACAAGCTATTGAGCGAGTCATACGGTACCTTAAAAGGACCATGAATCTCGGTTTATATTATCAGAGATTTCCTATTGTACTTGAAGGATATAATGATGAAGATTGGAATACCTTATCAGATGATTCTAAAGCAACTAGTGGCTATGTATTCAACTTAGCTAGAGGAGTTGTATCCTGGAAATCAAAGAAACACATTATCCTGAGACTATAGCATTAGCGACTGCTAGTGAAGAAGCAAGTTGGTTAAGATGCTTACTAACTGAGATTCCCTTATGGGAAAAACATATGTCAGTTGTGTTGATCCACTGTGATAGTACCGCGGCTATTGCAAAAATAGAGAACCGTTATTATAATGTTAAAAGACGTCAAATTAGAAGAAAGCACAACACCGTTAGAGATTGTATCTATAAAGAAGCTGTAAGAGTGGATCATGTACGCACTGATGAAAATTTAGCAGATCCTTTGACGAAAGGATTAGCTAGAGAGAAAGTCTATAATACATCATATAAGATGGGACTAATGGCTATAGGAAAATGAGTTGATCATGATAGTAACTCGACCTAAATGACTGGAGATCCCAAGAAATAGGTTCAATGGGTAACAACAAGTTGTGAGTAATATGAGATGATCATGCAAGTAAAGCATGAATCTTGAAGTAATAAGAGGATGAGATAATAAAAACACTTAATGAGATCTATACTCTGTATGAGGGAGTACCTAGGTTACAAGAGTACTCTTGATAGACTCACCTATGTGATTGTGGAACTTAGGCCGGTTCCTATGGAATTTTGAGGCATAATTTCTAGAGCCCTTATTAAACTAGGATACACGTGCAGGGCCATTAAAGCACGGGCTATTCGAATACACCTTAAGAAAAAGTTGTGTGCCGGTTTGATGTCTGAGATAGAGTTCAAGACATTTGTGTCACTCTTGTTGAATTGGAATCCTACTTGCTATGCAAAGGTTCAAGTCGTAGACACCTTTGTTTTTGCACAATCTTAGAAAAGTTTGACGTTACTTCTAAAATCAATTTTTTAAATTCAAGTGGGAGATTGTTGGAACATGTCCATGTTCCAATATTTTGAATTTAAAAATTTCTCAAGTCCCATATTGTTAGAATATATTTTTGGTTGAAAAAAATCATTTAGTCCCACATTGCTCATGTGAGAAATATTAACTATCTTACTTCACTATATAAGGAGTGCGCATGTTTCATTCTAAATTACACCAAAAACTGTTCTATTAGTTTTTCCTTCCTCACTCTCATAACTCCGTGTCTCTCGAATTATTGAAGCACCATCTTCTTCCCCTTTCTTCCTACTCGTTAAATTTTTCGAGTATTTTCTTGAATTTTCTTTAGAGAATTATGTTAATTTCTCCTAATTTGAGTTGAGAAATTTTCAAGTTTAATTTTTTGAATTCTCATTGGAGAATTATTTGAATTTCTCTTTGTTGGAGAAATTATTATGATTGGTCAAATGACCATTATTAATTTCTCTTTGGAAAATTATTTGAGTTTCTATTTGAATGGTCTTGTACCATTAGAGGGTGTTTTACTAGACAGATTATCTACCATGCAAGTAGTAATCCTACAGTATAGAACTGAGTTGTTTTATCCTGGAGGCGGAGCAGTGCCGCGAAACGTCTTAAAAAGAGTGACCTAGTCCGTGACTCAACCTGATAATTTCTTCAGTGACAAATTTTTTAAAATCCGAAAACAACAGAAACTATTGAATTCATTTCTCCCTGTAGCATGAAACCCCATCCCTAATGAAAATTAGCATAAGCAATATGTAAACTACAATATTTTAGAGATAGAAAAAAAGCATGAAATTCAAACATGTTACTCATTAACAACCACATAAGTGGAAAAAAATTCAAACCAAACAAAAATGATGTTAGTAAGAGAGAGGAGAAGCAGTTGATAGAGGGAGAATGTGAGATTCAGAAAAAGTGATGTTTTTTTTCTCTCGCAAAAACGCAACATTGAAAAAGAGACAATTGAAAAAAGTAAAAAAATTCATATTTGATTGCATTTCAATTGTATGACATGAGACAAATGTCCTTTGAAATACTAATAATAACAAATAAAACAGACCAGTAGTTATATTATAAGCAATTATATAACTAGTTAGCAAAACTAAATATTAGACAACATTTATTCCTTAAAAGTTAATTTGTTTGAATTTAAGCAAAGAATAACTATGGTTTATCAAGAGGTAGTTATCTTATAGTATTATAGAGATAACATCCTTATTTGCCTTATTCAATTTTTAGTCCAAAGTTATTCTTAGCTTTTATGTAGAGAATCATTACTCACTACACACTTTCTCAAAGAAGAAGTTAACTTTGTGCAAACTGCAGCTACAATCAATCTCCTGATTTCCGATCAAGTTTATGGCGGCGGAAGCTGTTGGTGAAGCTTTTCTTTCTGCTTTCATTGAAGTCGTCCTCGACATGCTATCTTCTCCTCACCTTGTTGACTTGATCCGTGGGAAGAAGCTTGACGTCAATTTGGTTCAACGGCTGAAGAACACTCTTTATGCTGTTGAAGCGGTGCTTAACGATGCTGAACAGAAGCAGATTCATGACTCTGCTGTTAATAACTGGCTTGATGATCTCAAAGATTCTCTCTATCTTGCTGATGACATTCTCGACCACATCTCCACCAAAGCTGCTCTTTCCAAGAACAACAAGCAGGTGAGTACCGTTAGCTACTTCTCTCGCTTTTTCAACTTTGAAGAAAGAGGTATGGTTCGTAAGTTGGAAGACATAGTTTCTAGACTTGAATACATTCTCAAACTTAAAGATATTCTTGATCTTCAACATATTGTAATTCATCACTCATCATGGAGAACTCCGTCAACCTCTTTGGAAGACATATCTATCATTTTTGGTAGAGATCAAGACAAAGAGACCATACTCAATTTACTCTTACATGATGATGATAACACTGTTGTCATCCCCATTGTTGGCATGGGTGGGCTTGGAAAAACAACTTTAGCCCCGTTTGTGTTCAACCATGACAGTATAATGAAAAAATTTGATGTTCAAGCATGGGTTTGTGTTTTTGACGATTTCGATGTTTTGAAGGTTACAAAGTTCATCGCCGAGGAAGTGGGAAGTGCTTGTGACACAAATAATTTGAATATCCTTCATCGAGATTTGAAGGAAAAGCTGACCGTAAAGAGGTTCTTGATTGTTTTGGATGATGTTTGGACCGAGGATGACGACTCTTGGAATTCTCTTTTAAAGCCTCTTCAATATGGAACTATAGGAAGTAAAATTCTTGTAACCACCCGTAGTGAAAAAGTTGCTTCTATGGTTCAAACTTTTCAACCTTACTCTCTTCACCAATTGTCTGATGAAGATTGTTGGTCAGAGTTTGCAAACAATGCTTGCCTTTCACCAGTTGAGAATATGGATCTCCAGAAAATTGGCAAAGAGATCGTTAGGAAATGTAAGGGATTGCCTTTAGCAGCACAGTCACTTGGGCGCTTGTTGCGATAAAAACGTGACAACAGGGATTGGAATAGTATACTTAATAATAATATCTGGGAGAATAAGAGTAAGATCATTCCAGCATTGAGAATTAGTTATCATTATCTCCCTCCGTATTTAAAACGTTGCTTTGTATATTGTTCATTATTTCCCAAGGATTATCAATTTGATAAAGATGAATTAATTTTGTTGTGGATGGCTGAGGATCTTTTACATTCTTCAGGAAATAACCAGACTTTAGAAGAAGTTGGTTATGGGTATTTTAATGACTTAGCCTCCAAATCATTTTTTCGACATTCTGATAATGGGAACTTCAACCATCATTTTGTAATGCATGATCTTGTCCATGATTTGGCAACATGGCTTGGTGGAGAATTCTATTTTAGAACAGAAGTAATTGGGAAAGATGTGAAGATTGGTACCAAGACTCGTCATTTGTCATTTTCCAAATTCAGTGATCCAATCTCAGCAAACTTTGATATTTTCGGCAGAATAAAATGTCTAAGAAAAATCTCGCCAATCTATTTATGGAATGATCCCTTCAACAAAGAAAAAGCGTCATGCTTCATTTTGTCAAATTTGAAGTACTTAAGAGTTTTGAAATTTGGCAACTTTGAAGGTTTTGATGCATTTCTTGATTCAATAGATGAACTAATCAATTTGCGTTATTTGGATCTCTCTTCCACGTCTATAAAGATGTTACCTGAGTCATTATGTAACCTGTATAACCTACAAACTTTAAAGTTACACGGTTGTAACAATCTAACAAGGCTTCCCAATGACATGCAAAATCTTGTAAATTTGCGCCATCTCGAAATTTCGGGAACTAAATTAAAAGATATGCCTAGAGAAATGAGCAAATTGATTAATTTGCAACATTTGGGTTGCTTTGTCGTGGGAATGAAGGAAGAGAAAGGGATCAAGGAATTGGGAACACTTTCGAATCTTCACGGATCACTTGCCATTAGCAAATTAGAGAACGTGACCAACAGCTTTGAAGCATCACAGGCAAAGATAATGGATAAAAAGCACCTTGATAAAATATCGTTTGAATGGTCTGAAGATGCAAAGAACCATTTTACAAGTTCACAAAGTGAGAGGGATATACTTGGAAAGTTACAACCTATGAGCACACCAAATGATCCAAGCGTGAAGCTGTTTAAGAACAGTGATGAAAGTGTTAGACGAACAGAATATGTGAGCATCATTGGAAGTCTTAGGTATTCCATTGATTGTACTAAACTCGACATTACATATGTCGTGGGATTGTTGTGCGAGTTTACTAGTTGACCGAGTAATGAACATTGACAAGCTATTGAGCGAGTCATACGGTACCTTAAAAGGACCATGAATCTCGGTTTACATTATCAGAGATTTCCTATTGTACTTGAAGGATATAATGATGCAGATTGGAATACCTTATCAGATGATTCTAAAGCAACTAGTGGCTATGTATTCAACTTAGCTAGAGGAGTTGTATCCTGGAAATCAAAGAAACACATTATCCTGAGACTATAGAATTAACGACTGCTAGTGAAGAAGCAAGTTGGTTAAGATGCTTACTAACTGAGATTCCCTTATGGGAAAAACATATATCAGTTGTGTTGATCCACTGCGATAGTACCGCAGCTATTGCAAAAATAGAGAACCGTTATTATAATGGTAAAATACGTCAAATTAGAAGAAAGCACAACACTGTTAGAGATTGTATCTATAAAGAAGCTGTAAGAGTTGATCATGTACGCACTGATGAAAATTTAGCAGATCCTTTGACGAAAGGATTAGCTAGAGAGAAAGTCTATAATACATCATATAAGATGAGACTAATTCCTATAGGAAAATGAGTTGCTCATGATAGTAACTCGACCTAAATGACTGGAGATCCCAAGAAATAGGTTCAATGGGTAACAACAAGTTATGAGTAATATGAGATGATCATGCAAGTAAAGCATGAATCTTGAAGTAATAAGAGGATGAGATAATAAAAACACTTAATGAGATCTATACTCTGTATGAGGGAGTACCTAGGTTACAAGAGTACTCTTGATAGACTCACCTATGTGATTGTGGAACTTAGGCCGGTTCCTATGGAATTTCGAGGCATAATTTCTAGAGCCTTCATTAAACTAGGATACACGTGCATGGCCATTAAAGCACGGGCTATTCGAATACACCTTAAGAAAAAGTTGTGTGCGGGTTTGATGTCTGAGATAGAGTTCAAGACATTTGTGTCACTCTTGTTGAATTGGAATCCTACTTGCTATGCAAAGGTTCAAGTCGTAGACACCTTTGTTTATGCACAATCTTAGAAAAGTTTGACGTTACTTCTAAAATCAATTTTTTAAATTCAAGTGGGAGATTGTTGGAACATGTCCATGTTCCAATATTTTGAATTTAAAAATTTCTCAAGTCCCATATTGTTAGAATATATTTTTGGTTGAAAAAAATCATTTAGTCCCACATTGCTCATGTGAGAAATATTAACTATCTTACTTCACTATATAAGGAGTGCACATGTTTCATTCTAAATTACACCAAAAACTGTACTATTAGTTTTCCTTCCTCACTCTCATAACTCCGTGTCTCTCGAATTATTGAAGCACCATCTTCTTCCCCTTTCTTCCTACTCGTTGAATTTTTCGAGTATTTTCTTGAATTCTCTTTAGAGAATTATGTTAATTTCTCCTCATTTGAGTTGAGAAATTTTCAAGTTTAATTTTTTGAATTCTCATTGGAGAATTATTTGAATTTCTCTTTGTTGGAGAAATTATTATGATTGGTCAAATGACCATTATTAATTTCTCTTTGGAAAATTATTTGAGTTTCTTTTTGTTTGAGAAATTATTATGCCTGATCTTTGTACCAGATACTGCGAGTGGTGTTGATACCATATTTGAATGGTCTTGTACCATTAGAGGGTGTATTACTAGACAAATTATCTACCATGCAAGTAGTAATCCTACAGTATAGAACTGAGTTGTTTTATCCTGGAGGCGGAGCAGTGCCGCGAAACGTCTTAAAAAGAGTGACCTAGTCCATGACTCAACCTGATAATTTCTTCAGTGACAAATTTTTTAAAATTCGAAAACAACAGAAACTATTGAATTCATTTCTCCCTGTAGCATGAAACCCCATCCCTAATAAAAATTAGCATAAGCAATATGTAAACTACAATATTTTAGAGATAGAAAAAAAGCATGAAATTCAAACATGTTACTCATTAACAACCACATAAGTGGAAAAAAAATTCAAACCAAACAAAAATGATGTTAGTAAGAGAGAGAGAGAGAGAGAGAGAGAGAAGCAGTTGATAGAGGGAGAATGTGAGATTCAGAAAAAGTGATGTTTTTTTTCTCTCGCAAAAACGCAACATTGAAAAAGAGACAATTGAAAAAAAGTAAAAAAATTCATATTTGATTGCATTTCAATTGTATGACATGAGACAAATGTCCTTTGAAATACTAATAATAACAAATAAAACAGACCAGTAGTTATATTATAAGCAATTATATAACTAGTTAGCAAAACTAAATATTAGACAACATTTATTCCTTAAAAGTTAATTTGTTTGAATTTAAGCAAAGAATAACTATGGTTTATCAAGAGGTAGTTATCTTATAGTATTATAGAGATAACATCCTTATTTGCCTTATTCAATTTTTAGTCCAAAGTTATTCTTAGCTTTTATGTAGAGAATCATTACTCACTACACACTTTCTCAAAGAAGAAGTTGACTTTGTGCAAACTGCAGCTACAATCAATCTCCTGATTTCCGATCAAGTTTATGGCGGCGGCAGCTGTTGGTGAAGCTTTTCTTTCTGCTTTCATTGAAGTCGTCCTCGACAGGCTATCTTCTCCTCACCTTGTTGACTTGATCCGTGGGAAGAAGCTTGACGTCAATTTGGTTCAACGGTTGAAGAACACTCTTTATGCTGTTGAAGCGGTGCTTAATGATGCTGAACAGAAGCAGATTCATGACTCTGCTGTTAATAACTGGCTTTATGATCTAAAAGATGCTCTCTATCTTGCTGATCACATTCTCAACCACATCTCCACCAAAGCTGCTCTTTCCAAGAACAACAAGCAGGTGAGTACCGTTAGCTACTTCTCTCGCTTTTTCAAGTTTGAAGAAAGAGATATGGTTCATAAGTTGGAAGACATAGATGCTAGACTTGAATCCATTCTCAAACTTAAAGATATTCTTGGTCTTCAACATATTGCAATTCATCACTCATCATGGAGAACTCCGTCAACCTCTTTGGAAGACAGATCTATCATTTTTGGTAGAGATCAAGACAAAGAGACCATACTCAATTTACTTTTACATGATGATGATAACACTGTTGTCATCCCCATTATTGGCATGGGTGGGCTTGGAAAAACAACTTTAGCCCCGTTTGTGTTCAACCATGACAGTATAATGCAAAAATTTGATGTTCAAGCATGGGTTTGTGTTTCTGACGATTTCGATGTTTTGAAGGTTACAAAGTTCATCGCCGAGGAAGTGGGAAGTGCTTGTGACACAAATAATTTGAATATCCTTCATCGAGATTTGAAGGAAAAGCTGACCGGAAAGAGGTTCTTGATTGTTTTGGATGATGTTTGGACCGAGGATGACGACTCTTGGAATTCTCTTTTAAAGCCTCTTCAATATGGAACTATAGGAAGTAAAATTCTTGTAACTACCCGTAGTGAAAAAGTTGCTTCTATAGTTCAAACTTTTCAACCTTACTCTCTTCACCAATTGTCTGATGAAGATTGTTGGTCAGTGTTTGCAAACAATGCTTGCCTTTCACCAGATGAGAATATGGATCTCCAGAAAATTGGAAAAGAGATCGTTAGGAAATGTAAGGGATTGCCTTTAGCAGCACAGTCACTTGGGCGCTTGTTGCGAGAAAAACGTGACATCAGGGATTGGAATAGTATACTTAATAATAATATCTGGGAGAATAAGAGTAAGATCATTCCAGCATTGAGAATTAGTTATCATTATCTCCCTCCGTATTTAAAACGTTGCTTTGTATATTGTTCATTGTTTCCCAAGGATTATCAATTTGATAAAGATGAATTAATTTTGTTGTGGATGGCTGAGGATCTTTTACATCCTTCAGGAAATAACCAGACTTTAGAAGAAGTTGGTTATGGGTATTTTAGTGACTTAGCCTCCAAATCATTTTTTCGACATTCTGATAATGGGAACTTCAACCAACATTTTGTAATGCATGATCTTGTGCATGATTTGGCAACATGGCTTGGTGGAGAATTCTATTTTAGAACAGAAGTAATTGGGAAAGATGTGAAGATTGGTACCAAGACTCGTCATTTGTCATTTTCCAAATTCAGTGATCCAATCTCAGTAAACTTTGATATTTTCGGCATAATAAAATGTCTAAGAACAATCTCGCCAATCTATTTATGGAATGATCCCTTCAACAAAGAAAAAGCGTCATGCTTCATTTTGTCAAATTTGAAGTACTTAAGAGTTTTGAAATTTGGCAACTTTGAAGGTTTTGATGCATTTCTTGATTCAATAGATGAACTAATCAATTTGCGTTATTTGGATCTCTCTTCCACGTCTATAAAGATGTTACCTGAGTCATTATGTAACCTGTATAACCTACAAACTTTAAAGTTACACGGTTGTAACAATCTAACAAGGCTTCCCAATGACATGCAAAATCTTGTAAATTTGCGCCATCTCGAAATTTCGGGAACTAAATTAAAAGATATGCCTAGAGAAATGAGCAAATTGATTAATTTGGAACATTTGGGTTGCTTTGTCGTGGGAATGCAGGAAGAGAAAGGGATCAAGGAATTGGGAACACTTTCGAATCTTCACAGATCACTTGCCATTAGCAAATTAGAGAACGTGACCAACAGCTTTGAAGCATCACAGGCAAAGATAATGGATAAAAAGCACCTTGATAAAATATCGTTTGAATGGTCTGAAGATGCAAAGAACCATTTTACAAGTTCACAAAGTGAGAGGGATATACTTGGAAAGTTACAACCTATGAGCACACCAAATGATCCAAGCGTGAAGCTGTTTAAGAACACTGATGAAAGTGTTAGACGAACAGAATATGTGAGCATCATTGGAAGTCTTAGGTATTCCATTGATTGTACTAAACTCGACATTACATATGTCGTGGGATTGTTGTGCGGGTTTACTAGTAGACCGAGTAATGAACATTGACAAGCTATTGAGCGAGTCATACGGTACCTTAAAAGGACCATGAATCTCGGTTTACATTATCAGAGATTTCCTATTGTACTTGAAGGATACAATGATGCAGATTGGAATACCTTATCAGATGATTCTAAAGCAACTAGTGGCTATGTATTCAACTTAGCTAGAGGAGTTGTATCCTGGAAATCAAAGAAACACATTATCCTGAGACTATAGCATTAGCGACTGCTAGTGAAGAAGCAAGTTGGTTAAGATGCTTACTAACTGAGATTCCCTTATGGGAAAAACATATATCAGTTGTGTTGATCCACTGCGATAGTACCGCAGCTATTGCAAAAATAGAGAACCGTTATTATAATGGTAAAAGACGTCAAATTAGAATAAAGCACAACACTGTTAGAGATTGTATCTATAAAGAAGCTGTAAGAGTGGATCATGTACGCACTGATGAAAATTTAGCAGATCCTTTGACGAAAGGATTAGCTAGAGAGAAAGTCTATAATACATCATATAAGATGAGACTAATGCCTATAGGAAAATGAGTTGCTCATGATAGTAACTCGACCTAAATGACTGGAGATCCCAAGAAATAGGTTCAATGGGTAACAACAAGTTATGAGTAATATGAGATGATCATGCAAGTAAAGCATGAATCTTGAAGTAATAAGAGGATGAGATAATAAAAACACTTAATGATATCTATACTCTGTATGATGGAGTACCTAGGTTACAAGAGTACTCTTGATAGACTCACCTATGTGATTGTGGAACTTAGGCGGTTCCTATGGAATTTGGAGGCATAATTTCTAGAGCCTTCATTAAACTAGGATACACGTGCAGGGCCATTAAAGCACGGGCTATTCAAATACACCTTAAGAAAAAGTTGTGTGCGGGTTTGATGTCTGAGATAGAGTTCAAGACATTTGTGTCACTCTTGTTGAATTGGAATCCTACTTGCTATGCAAAGGTTCAAGTCGTAGACACCTTTGTTTATGCATAATCTTAGAAAAGTTTGACGTTACTTCTAAAATCAATTTTTTAAATTCAAGTGGGAGATTGTTGGAACATGTCCATGTTCCAATATTTTGAATTTAAAAATTTCTCAAGTCCCATATTGTTAGAATATATTTTTGGTTGAAAAAAATCATTTAGTCCCACATTGCTCATGTGAGAAATATTAACTATCTTACTTCACTATATAAGGAGTGCACATGTTTCATTCTAAATTACACCAAAAACTGTTCTATTAGTTTTTCCTTCCTCACTCTCAAAACTCCGTGTCTCTCGAATTATTGAAGCACCATCTTCTTCCCCTTTCTTCCTACTCGTTGAATTTTTCGAGTATTTTCTTGAATTCTCTTTAGAGAATTATGTTAATTTCTCCTCATTTGAGTTGAGAAATTTTCAAGTTTAATTTTTTGAATTCTCATTGGAGAATTATTTGAATTTCTCTTTGTTGGAGAAATTATTATGATTGGTCAAATGACCATTATTAATTTCTCTTTGGAAAATTATTTGAGTTTCTTTTTGTTTTAGAAATTATTATGCCTGATCTTTGTACCAGATACTACGAGTGGTGTTGATACCATATTTCAATGGTCTTGTACCATTAGAGGGTGTATTACTAGACAAATTATCTACCATGCAAGTAGTAATCCTACAGTATAGAACTGAGTTGTTTTATCCTGGAGGCGGAGCAGTGCCGCGAAACGTCTTAAAAAGAGTAACCTAGTCCATGACTCAACCTGATAATTTCTTCAGTGACAAATTTTTTAAAATCCGAAAACAACAGAAACTATTGAATTCATTTCTCCCTGTAGCATGAAACCCCATCCCTAATAAAAATTAGCATAAGCAATATGTAAACTACAATATTTTAGAGATAGAAAAAAAGCATGAAATTCAAACATGTTACTCATTAACAACCACATAAGTGGAAAAAAAATTCAAACCAAACAAAAATGATGTTAGTAAGAGAGAGAGAGAGAGAGAAGCAGTTGATAGAGGGAGAATGTGAGATTCAGAAAAAGTGATGTTTTTTTTTTTGCAAAAACGCAACATTGAAAAAGAGACAATTGAAAAAAAGTAAAAAAATTCATATTTGATTGCATTTCAATTGTATGACATGAGACAAATGTCCTTTGAAATACTAATAAGAACAAATAAAACAGACCAGTAGTTATATTATAAGCAATTATATAACTAGTTAGCAAAACTAAATATTAGACAACATTTATTCCTTAAAAGTTAATTTGTTTGAATTTAAGCAAAGAATAACTATGGTTTATCAAGAGGTAGTTATCTTATAGTATTATATAGATAACATCCTTATTTGTCTTATTCAATTTTTAGTCCAAAGTTATTCTTAGCTTTTATGTAGAGAATCATTACTCACTACACACTTTCTCAAAGAAGAAGTTGACTTTGTGCAAACTGCAGCTACAATCAATCTCCTTATTTCCGATCAAGTTTATGGCGGCGGCAGCTGTTGGTGAAGCTTTTCTTTCTGCTTTCATTAAAGTCGTCCTCGACAGGCTATCTTCTCCTCACCTTGTTGACTTGATCCGTGGGAAGAAGCTTGACGTCAATTTGGTTCAACGGCTGAAGAACACTCTTTATGCTGTTGAAGCGGTGCTTAACGATGCTGAACAGAAGCAGATTCATGACTCTGCTGTTAATAACTGGCTTGATGATCTCAAAGATGCTATATATCTTGCTGATGACATTCTCGACCACATCTCCACCAAAGCTGCTCTTTCCAAGAACAACAAGCAGGTGAGTACCGTTAGCTACTTCTCTCGCTTTTTCAACTTTGAAGAAAGAGATATGGTTCGTAAGTTGGAAGACATAGTTGCTAGACTTGAATCCATTCTCAAACTTAAAGATATTATTGGTCTTCAACATATTGCAATTCATCACTCATCATGGAGAACTCCGTCAACCTCTTTAGAAGACAGATCTATCATTTTTGGTAGGGATCAAGACAAAGAGACCATACTCAATTTACTCTTACATGATGATGATAACACTGCTGTCATCCCCATTGTTGGCATGGGTGGCCTTGGAAAAACAACTTTAGCCCAGTTTGTGTTCAACCATGACAGTATAATGCAATAATTTGATGTTCAAGCATGGGTTTGTGTTTCTGACGATTTCGATGTTTTGAAGGTTACAAAGTTCATCGCCGAGGAAGTGGGAAGTGCTTGTGACACAAATAATTTGAATATCCTTCATCGAGATTTGAAGGAAAAGTTGACCGGAAAGAGGTTCTTGATTGTTTTGGATGATGTTTGGACCGAGGATGACGACTCTTGGAATTCTCTTTTAAAGCCTCTTCAATATGGAACTATAGGAAGTAAAATTCTTGTAACTACCCGTAGTGGAAAAGTTGCTTCTATGGTTCAAACTTTTCAACCTTACTCTCTTCACCAATTGTCTGATGAAGATTGTTGGTCAGTGTTTGCAAACAATGCTTGCCTTTCACCAGATGAGAATATGGATCTCCATAAAATTGGCAAAGAGATCGTTAGGAAATGTAAGGGATTGCCTTTAGCAGCACAGTCACTTGGGCGCTTGTTGCGAGAAAAAAGGGACATCAGGGATTGGAATAGTATACTGAATAATAATATTTGGGAGAATAAGAGTAAGATCATTCCAGCATTGAGAATTAGTTATCATTATCTCCCTCCGTATTTAAAACGTTGCTTTGTATATTGTTCATTGTTTCCCAAGGATTATCAATTTGATAAAGATGAATTAATTTTGTTGTGGATGGCTGAGGATCTTTTACATCCTTCAGGAATAACCAGACTTTAGAAGAAGTTGGTTATGGGTATTTTAATGACTTAGCCTCCAAATCATTTTTTCAACATTCTGATAATGGGAACTTCAACCAACATTTTGTAATGCATGATCTTGTGCATGATTTGGCAACATGGCTTGGTGGAGAATTCTATTTTAGAACAGAAGTAATTGGGAAAGATGTGAAGATTGGTACCAAGACTCGTCATTTGTCATTTTCCAAATTCAGTGATCCAATCTCAGCAAACTTTGATATTTTCGGCAGAATAAAATGTCTAAGAACAATCTCGCCAATCTATTTATGGAATGATCCCTTCAACAAAGAAAAAGCGTCATGCTTCATTTTGTCAAATTTGAAGTACTTAAGAGTTTTGAAATTTGGCAACTTTGAAGGTTTTGATGCATTTCTTGATTCAATAGATGAACTAATCCATTTGCGTTATTTGGATCTCTCTTTCACGTCTATAAAGATGTTACCTGAGTCATTATGTAACCTGTATAACCTACAAACTTTAAAGTTACACGGTTGTAACAATCTAACAAGGCTTCCCAATGACATGCAAAATCTTGTAAATTTGCGCCATCTCGAAATTTCGGGAACTAAATTAAAAGATATGCCTAGAGAAATAAGCAAATTGATTAATTTGCAACATTTGGGTTTCTTTGTCGTGGGAATGCAGGAAGAGAAAGGGATCAAGGAATTGGGAACACTTTCGAATCTTCACGGATCACTTGCCATTAGCAAATTAGAGAACGTGACCAACAACTTTGAAGCATCACAGGCAAAGATAATGGATAAAAAGCACCTTGATAAAATATCGTTTGAATGGTCTGAAGATGCAAAGAACCATTTTACAAGTTCACAAAGTGAGATGGATATACTTGGAAAGTTACAACCTATGAGCACACCAAATGATCCAAGCGTGAAGCTGTTTAAGAACACTGATGAAAGTGTTAGACGAACAGAATATGCGAGCATCATTGGAAGTCTTAGGTATTCCATTGATTGTACTAAACTCGACATTACATATGTCGTGGGATTGTTGTACGGGTTTACTAGTAGACCGAGTAATGAACATTGACAAGCTATTGAGCGAGTCATACGGTACCTTAAAAGGACCATGAATCTCGGTTTACATTATCAGAGATTTCCTATTGTACTTGAAGGATATAATGATGCAGATTGGAATACCTTATCAGATGATTCTAAAGAAACTAGTGGCTATGTATTCAACTTAGCTAGAGGAGTTGTATCCTGGAAATCAAAGAAACACATTATCCTGAGACTATAGCATTAGTGACTGCTAGTGAAGAAGCAAGTTGGTTAAGATGCTTACTAACTGAGATTCCCTTATGGGAAAAACATATGTCAGTTGTGTTGATCCAATGTGATAGTACCGCGGCTATTGCAAAAATAGAGAACCGTTATTATAATGTTAAAAGACGTCAAATTAGAAGAAAGCACAACACTGTTAGAGATTGTATCTATAAAGAAGCTGTAAGAGTGGATCATGTACGCACTGATGAAAATTTAGCAGATCCTTTGACGAAAGGATTAGCTAGAGAGAAAGTCTATAATACATCATATAAGATGGGACTAATGGCTATAGGAAAATGAGTTGATCATGATAGTAACTCGACCTAAATGACTGGAGATCCCAAGAAATAGGTTCAATGGGTAACAACAAGTTGTGAGTAATATGAGATGATCATGCAAGTAAAGCATGAATCTTGAAGTAATAAGAGGATGAGATAATAAAAACACTTAATGAGATCTATACTCTGTATGAGGGAGTACCTAGGTTACAAGAGTACTCTTGATAGACTCACCTATGTGATTGTGGAACTTAGGCCGGTTCCTATGGAATTTCGAGGCATGATTTCTAGAGCCTTCATTAAACTAGGATACACGTGCAGGGCCATTAAAGCACGGGCTATTCGAATACACCTTAAGAAAAAGTTGTGTGCGGGTTTGATGTCTGAGATAGAGTTCAAGACATTTGTGTCACTCTTGTTGAATTGGAATCCTACTTGCTATGCAAAGGTTCAAGTCGTAGACACCTTTGTTTATGCACAATCTTAGAAAAGTTTGACGTTACTTCTAAAATCAATTTTTTAAATTCAAGTGGGAGATTGTTGGAACATGTCCATGTTCCAATATTTTGAATTTAAAAATTTCTCAAGTCCCATATTGTTAGAATATATTTTTGGTTGAAAAAAATCATTTAGTCCCACATTGCTCATGTGAGAAATATTAACTATCTTACTTCACTATATAAGGAGTGCACATGTTTCATTCTAAATTACACCAAAAACTGTTCTATTAGTTTTCCTTCCTCACTCTCATAACTCTGTGTCTCTCGAATTATTGAAGCACCATCTTCTTCCCCTTTCTTCCTACTCGTTGAATTTTTCGAGTATTTTCTTGAATTCTCTTTAGAGAATTATGTTAATTTCTCCTCATTTGAGTTGAAAAATTTTCAAGTTTAATTTTTTGAATTCTCATTGGAGAATTATTTGAATTTCTCTTTGTTGGAGAAATTATTATGATTGGTCAAATGACCATTATTAATTTCTCTTTGGAAAATTATTTGAGTTTCTTTTTGTTTGAGAAATTATTATCCCTGATCTTTGTACCAGATACTGCGAGTGGTGTTGATACCATATTTGAATGGTCTTGTACCATTAGAGGGTGTATTACTAGACATATTATCTACCATGCAAGTAGTAATCCTACAGTATAGAACTGAGTTGTTTTATCCTGGAGGCGGAGCAGTGCCGCGAAACGTCTTAAAAAGAGTGACCTAGTCCATGACTCAACCTGATAATTTCTTCAGTGACAAATTTTTTAAAATTCGAAAACAACAGAAACTATTGAATTCATTTCTCCCTGTAGCATGAAACCCCATCCCTAATAAAAATTAGCATAAGCAATATGTAAACTACAATATTTTAGAGATAGAAAAAAAGCATGAAATTCAAACATGTTACTCATTAACAACCACATAAGTGGAAAAAAAATTCAAACCAAACAAAAATGATGTTAGTAAGAGAGAGAGAGAGAGAGAAGCAGTTGATAGAGGGAGAATGTGAGATTCAGAAAAAGTGATGTTTTTTTTCTCTCGCAAAAACGCAACATTGAAAAAGAGACAATTGAAAAAAAGTAAAAAAATTCATATTTGATTGCATTTCAATTGTATGACATGAGACAAATGTCCTTTGAAATACTAATAAGAACAAATAAAACAGACCAGTAGTTATATTATAAGCAATTATATAACTAGTTAGCAAAACTAAATATTAGACAACATTTATTCCTTAAAAGTTAATTTGTTTGAATTTAAGCAAAGAATAACTATGGTTTATCAAGAGGTAGTTATCTTATAGTATTATAGAGATAACATCCTTATTTGTCTTATTCAATTTTTAGTCCAAAGTTATTCTTAGCTTTTATGTAGAGAATCATTACTCACTACACACTTTCTCAAAGAAGAAGTTGACTTTGTGCAAACTGCAGCTACAATCAATCTCCTGATTTCCGATCAAGTTTATGGCGGCGGCAGCTGTTGGTGAAGCTTTTCTTTCTGCTTTCATTGAAGTCGTCCTCGACAGGCTATCTTCTCCTCACCTTGTTGACTTGATCCGTGGGAAGAAGCTTGACGTCAATTTGGTTCAACGGTTGAAGAACACTCTTTATGCTGTTGAAGCGGTGCTTAATGATGCTGAACAGAAGCAGATTCATGACTCTGCTGTTAATAACTGGCTTGATGATCTCAAAGATGCTATCTATCTTGCTGATGACATTCTCGACCACATCTCCACCAAAGCTGCTCTTTCCAAGAACAACAAGCAGGTGAGTACCGTTAGCTACTTCTCTCGCTTTTTCAACTTTGAAGAAAGAGATATGGTTCGTAAGTTGGAAGACATAGTTGCTAGACTTGAATCCATTCTCAAACTTAAAGATATTATTGGTCTTCAACATATTGCAATTCATCACTCATCATGGAGAACTCCGTCAACCTCTTTAGAAGACAGATCTATCATTTTTGGTAGGGATCAAGACAAAGAGACCATACTCAATTTACTCTTACATGATGATGATAACACTGCTGTCATCCCCATTGTTGGCATGGGTGGCCTTGGAAAAACAACTTTAGCCCAGTTTGTGTTCAACCATGACAGTATAATGCAAAAATTTGATGTTCAAGCATGGGTTTGTGTTTCTGACGATTTCGATGTTTTGAAGGTTACAAAGTTCATCGCCGAGGAAGTGGGAAGTGCTTGTGACACAAATAATTTGAATATCCTTCATCGAGATTTGAAGGAAAAGCTGACCGGAAAGAGGTTCTTGATTGTTTTGGATGATGTTTGGACCGAGGATGACGACTCTTGGAATTCTCTTTTAAAGCCTCTTCAATATGGAACTATAGGAAGTAAAATTCTTGTAACTACCTGTTATACCCCAAAATTTGCCCTCCCATATTCTTCAAGAAATTGTCAAGCCAGGTCCCAAAATTCTCCAAGGGTTGTGCAGGTCAACTGTCTCCTATACAGTCAAAACTAGGGTTTGAGTTTGATCAAGAAAAGGAAGTTTTCAAAGGCTCAATCAAGTCTCATAGGCTTACAAACATGGTCAAGCATCCCCATATCAAGTTTCAAGGCATTCAGCTCAAGATTGCACAGTCAAAACCCTAGATTGCACTACAGTCAACTGTAGGGGCAAAATGGTCATTTGGCAGTCAAAAGTTCAAATTTTTGGTCAACATATCATTTTGAAGCCACAAACATCATTTGATCAATGCTTGATCATGATTCTCAAAGTTTGGCTCAGAAATCATCAAAGATGCAAAAGTTGCTATATTTGGACAGCTGAAAAAGTCAACTGAAATTGACCAGGGCATAACTTTCACATGGATTATCAGAAAAATTCCATCCAAAGCTCATTTTGAAGAGAAAGACATTTCCTACAACTCATCTTCATACTTCAAGTCCAAGAAATGCTCTCACAAAAAGTTATCAATTTCAACATTATAGGTCATTTTCAAAAGTCAACAAAAAGGGACTTTAAGTCAAAGGCCATAACTTGAGATTGGTAAATCAAAATGACATGGGACCAAAGACATTGGTTAAAGGACTCAAAGACCTTTCCAAAATGTCCAAGAACATGTGAAAAGCTTAAAAATTGAGCAAGTTATGCCTTGTAGAAGTTGGGAAATTTTTGTGAAATGGCAAAAGTCAATTATCATTGAAAATCCAATTTTGACAAAAGGGCCCCATTTTTCTCACTTTGTCCATCCTTGTCATGCCACACACGTGGCCCATGGTTGATTTCAAGACCAAATGTTGACTTTTTCATTTTTATTTAATTTTTGATGATTTAATTCATTTTAATTCATTAAAAATTCAAATAAAATTTAAAAGTCAATGTAATGGTGTCAAATGAATTTGGACAAGTTCTATACATCATGAATCAATTCAAAAATCAGGCCAAGGTTCATTTTCATACTAAGTCTAGGTTTTGGCTAGAATTTAGGAAAAAATGGTTAATGAACAAACCCTAATGCCAATTCTTTCTCAAGCATGGATTAAGGGAAGTTAGCATGCCTATTCAATTGCAGGATGATCACTGAGTCCAACCCTACCTAGAACATAGCACAAAGCACGCTGAAAAGGCATTTGGACATTTGAAATTTTGGACATAAAAAGCAAAAACTGAAATCATAGCTGGGGATCTTCTCAAGCCATAATCTTTATACCAATAGCTTCCTGAGACGATTTTGGACGTATCTCAATCAATAACAACAACAAAAACACCTTGTACTGGTATCTATGAGGCCAACCGTACCTTGGAAATTTTGAAATCACATAGCATGATTCCATCACTTTTATGCATTTTTTTTCATGGATTCATGTTTATCTTGATGTTTCTGAACTAATTGATACGTTTAATTGTGTTTTCGAGCCACCTATGCGAATCCACCATTGTCACATTCTAGGGTTTTGCAGGCCTGTGAATTAGGGGTTCTCATTAGAGGAAAAATTGGACGTCCTCAGTGCCACCATTGAACTCAGCGCCTCAAGACGAAGAGACCTGTGCCCTCGCGAACAATTTATGAAGGCCAGGGTTCTAATCGCTATTAATGGAATGGGCATATTCTGAGGGGGTTCAAAACCCCCGTTAAGTGTTTGATAAATTTGTTTCAGGAAAACATGAGGAAGAAGATGGCATCGTGGCGTACCCTGGTTGGATGAATTTGAATTTTCGCGCTTTTAAACCATTGACGCATTGTTTTACGTTATACTATTCCTTGTATATTTAATTAACAAATAAATCAATTGGCTCAGCTGGCAGGGACGCGCACTAAGAACCACAATGACCTGGGTTCAAACCCCAGGTCTCACACATTTCCAATCTTATTTTTCCTTTCCAGGTTCAATGCAACGCCCACATGAGGATTCACCATGCACATTCAGGAAGCGTTATCCACGTGTCCCAGGAGACCTGATCAAGGGTCCAGCTTGAAGGTATACCATGAGGGCAAGTCAGCAGGCGCATACTTGAATGGAAAAAGTCAACAAATGGCCATCAACTGGGCCAGGCCTTTCAGATCTGCACTCCCAAATTCAAATCCATACCCTCCTGGTTCTATTTTTCTTTCTTTTTTAATTTTCTTCATATTCTATTATTTACTTTTTTTTACTTTCTGATTTAATTAATTTTTTACAAAAATACAAAAAACATTAAAAATACAAAAATAATATAATTAATTTTGATTCTTTTTTTAATAAATTGAAATATAACTCATTTAATTCAATTAGTTTAATTTTAATTTTAACTCTCTTTTTCATAATAAAAATCCCAAAAAAATGTAGAATTAGGTTCATTTAATTTTCAATTTCCCTTTTTTAATCTTTTTCCTTTTTTCTCACAATATTATTATTTATTATTTATTTTCTATAAATCAAAAAATTGTACATAAATTGATTTAGAATTTAATTAGGTTAGAAATTAAATCTTTTTTCATAATAAACTTAAAAAATGTAGAATTAGGATTTTAATTTTAATTAACTTTTCTCTTTTTTCTTTTAAACCTAAAAAACACAAAAACATTATTTTTCATTTAGTTTTTAATTTTAAAATTCCTTGATTATTTTAATTATCTGTTAAAGGGTCCAACGCCCTAATTTGTTTAGTCTTTATTTCGCGCATTTATTAAAAACCTTTGTATATGCCCCAAAGCCATGTAATTAAAAACTCTCGGACTTTTTATTCGCTTTATTTTATTTTCAGTCAAATCGGGTTCGGTTTTTTTTGGCGATGTGGACCCGCGCCAGTTGTAATAGTTAGATTTATTTTCTCGCAAATATAACTGTTAATAAATATGCATGAAAGAATGAATGCCCGAAAAATAAAATTGAATCGTTAGATCACCAATGCATGACAAGACAAATAATGAACTGAAAATGACACACAATTCGCACACACCACCCCTAGGGTACGCCTCACTGTTGCCTTTCGAAAGGTGGTCGTCGAGTAGAAAACGTCTTAGTAAGTCCTCATGGTCCGGGAACCTGGCATGAGGGTAGCTTCTGAGGTGTTTTCCCGTTGCTCCGGTGACCACCACGTCCCTAAAACTCGAATTGACCCGAATACCTCCAACGGTGGTGCTACCTACCTCTCAATGGTGGGATGGCACTACTTTAAAGGACTCTTACACAGACGAATTCCTTAGGGTAGGTAGGTTCTCGTAGGTACTTGCTCTCTTCAAAACAAAATTCAAACTCTTTTCACACCGACACACTTTCAAAAAACTTTCAAACAAACTTTTCAAACACTCTAACGTACGAGTTAAACTGAAACTTTTCAAAGAATATTTTTGAAACCCACATTGAAAAGCAAACAACAATTTTGAAAACACATTGAGCAAGTACCTAAGAGCCCATGGATAACCATGGATAGAAAGGGTGCTAACACCTTCCCTTTCTATAACCTACCTCCCGAACCGAGAGCAATCTCTTAAAAGGAATTTTTCTGTGCTTTTGTCCTTTCCTATTGGAGAAAATAAAAGACGGTGGCGACTCTTGCTTCCGCGACATTTCGCGAACCAGCTTTAAAACAGTCAGTTCCAGATCCACCGATCACAGAACTGGCGACTCTGCTGGGGACAAACTTAAAGTGGGGTGTACCTTAGGGCTAGTTACAACTGTGTTTTCAATTGTTTCCTTGTATGCTTTAAAATTGTGGGTTGCTTGGGAGTTCTATAGATCCTAACCCGGATCTGGGGGATACCTTTTTAGAAAGTAGCAACAAGGCTGTGAGGGAACTGTGCGGGGTATACCGACATGGTTGAAGCAGTCTGCTACGTTGATGTGGCATTTTGGTGTGTACCGGTAACCCTTGAGTCAGTCAAGGAGAGTACGGGGCCCCCATGTGGTGTCATGAAGCATCAACAGACCTTAGGAACCTTAATTGAACCATCTTGGCCTCTTTAGGGTAGTGAGATAACTGACTTTGGTGCAGTCCGAGGTTGGTTGATACTCGATACTACACTCAATTGAGGGTTGCTTTCCTGGAATATTTCGGTCGCCAGTTCAGTGGCTAAATCGAAACGATGAACAATGAAAGTAATCCCGTGATATTGGGAACCTTAGAACCCGGTTACTTTGATTAGGACAGGATGAACCCACCAACTTCAAGAGGGTACTACCCAGACCCCATGCTGGCCTTACACCTTAAGGGCCTGTCTTGTGTGCCTTGTGTGCCTTACATGTTTGTCTTTGTAAATATCTGTGTTTAACCATAGCATCATGACATCATCCAGCATCATATGCATTAACTAACCATTTCAGGGGTTCGAATTTTCATCTTTGTTCTTGTTTTGTAGGACATGGAAACTGTTCGTAGAAAGACAATTCCAATCAGTCTTGTAAGGATCCCTCCTCAGCTTAAGGAGCTTATATCCAGAATTCCTGAGAACTCTTCATTCAGTGAAAGACATGGAAGCCTCATCAGCTTGGTCAACACCAACATTGAGGAAGATATGATAAAAGTCCTGTTCCAATTCTTTGACCCTCTGCATCACTGTTTCACTTTCTTGGACTATCAGTTGGTACCTACATTGGAGGAGTTCTCCCGACTCCTGAAGATCCCTATCCTTGATCAGCTACCCTTCAACGGTACAGAAAAGGAACCTAAGCTTGAAGAGATTGCTAAAGCCTTGCACCTACAGTCATCTGACCTCAAGGGACATTGGGAAGTTAGAAGTGGTATCAAAGGGTTCTTAGCCAGGTTTCTGTTTGAAAAGGCCTATGATTGTTGGAACTCCCTTGACTTGCAAGCTTTTGAAGAGGTTGTGGCCCTCCTTGTTTATGGTTTGGTGTTGTTCCCTAACCCAGACCAGCTCATTGACATCAGTGCTGTCCAGATCTTTATGTCCAGGAATCCTATACCTACGTTGTTAGGGGACCTCCTTCACTCATGTTACACTCGAACCATGAGAAAAAGAGGTGTCCTTATGTGTTGCACTCCTCTCCTGGGAAAGTGGTTTATTTCGCACCTTCCACAATCAGTCCTGAAGAACGAGCGGGGTTTGAGATGGTCACAACGGTTGATGACTCTTACACATGCAGATATACATTGGTGTCCTAGGTCCAGAGAAGATGTCACTATCATTGATCGTTGCGGGGAATACCCTAATGTTCCTTTACTTGGAATTAGAGGGGGTATTACTTATAGTCCATGCCTGGCTTGGAGACAGTTTGGTTATGCTCGGAGGGATGGTCCTCATGACATGTTGATTCCTGACATAGTTTTTGACTTCGACAACGATACTCAAGGACTTCGCCAGAGATTTATCAGAGCGTGGAGGATGCCTAGTAGGATAGACAGCAAGACACTGGGGCACAGGAACTCCATCCCTTTGGAGCCTTACCTCAAGTGGGTACGAGCCCGTTCTCAGAAGTTAGTAATGCCTTATCCTCACATGCTTCCAGTAATCAAAGAGCCTGCCTTGGAAGGAGAGGTATCTCATGTTATTCAGCACCCTGATATGCCCACATCCTGGGAAGAGATGCAGAAGAGCTGGATCCAACTGAAGGAAGAACGGAATTCTCTTGAGACTAGTTTGCATGCTAGTGAAAAGAAGGTCTTGGAGCTCACCCGCCTGTTGCATGAGGAAAGGAGTCTCAACACTTACATAGCTCCAAAGAAGATGCGCAACATATTTTGGATGTGATTTGATCTTTTTGTACTTCTGCCCATGAGGCTTTGATGTATTAAAACAATGGTTTTCTTAATAATAAAGTGTGTTCCTTTTGGTCTACAACAAATTTGAATTTTCGAACTCTTGAATGCATTGCATAAACACATATCATTCATCATGTGCATCATAAATACTCTTCTTTTCAGGTTGTTTACCGTTCTTCGCTGTTTATTTCAGCATCATGAACCCTCCTGAATCATCAACCGATGCGGCTATCAAGGCTCTTCAGGCGCAGAACGTCCAGTTTCAGGCGCAAAACGCCCAATTTCAGGAGCTGATCAAGGGCTTGTCTCAGGGTCAACAAGAGTTAAAGACCATGCTGTTGAAGAAGACTAAGAAGAAGAGGAGGACTGTGCTATTTAGCACTGGGCGCAGACTCGGGAACACCTTGCAAATTGAAGCTGAAAGGACTCCTCCATCTGTGACAGAAGGTAGTCACCAGGAAAGGGAGGTCACTACTCCTGTGGGCTCTGATACTGAAACGGACTTCAACGACGACCAGTACCCTCCTGCTGAAGACCGGTACAAACAGCTGGAAGACAGATTAAAGGCTGTGGAAGTTCAACGGGTACCTGGATTGGATTTCGGAGACTTGGGGTTATCTACTGGAGTGGTGATCCCGCACAAGTTCAAAACACCTGCCTTCGTGAAGTATGATGGGGCTTCCTGTCCCAAGATGCACCTCCGTTCTTATGTAAGGAAGATCCAGCCTTACACAGCAGACAAGAACCTTTGGATCCACTTCTTCCAGGAGAGTCTTTCAGGGACTCACCTCGATTGGTTCTATCAACTAGATGGAATCAGCATTCGTAACTGGGAGGATCTGGCCACTGCTTTTTACAAGCAGTATCAGTATAATGCCGACCTCGCTCCTACGCGTACCCAACTCCAGGGTATGTCGCTAGGGTCGGGTGAAGGTTTTAAGGAGTATGCTCAGAAATGGAGAGACTTGGCTGGCAGGGTGCAGCCACCATTAACGGATCGGGAGCTGGTAGATATGTTCTTGGGGACCCTATCGGGTCCATTTTTCAACCACCTCATTGGTAATTCCTCTGCTGGGTTTACCGATCTAATCCTGACTGGTGAAAGGATTGAGGCCGGTATAAAATCGGGGAAGATACAAAAAGTTGCCTCCTCCAGTACTGAGAAGAAGCCCTTCAAAAAGGAGGCTAGTGCTGTATATAACTCCCGGAGAACAGAGCGACCTGAACACCGCCAATCTGTCAGTGCGGTAATGATTGCCAAACCTGCTGCCGCTCCTCGGCCAACTAATCCCCAAAAGTTTGAAAGACCCCGGAGAGAGTTCACCCGGTTAAGCATGACCTTATCACAAATCCTGCCACAGTTGCTATCCACCAATTTAGTGACTGTCAAGGAGGCTCCAAAGTTTCCCAACACTGCATCTCCCAAGTTCAATCCAAATGCTCGCTGTGCTTATCACTCTGATAGCCCGGGGCATAACACAGATGACTGTTGGGCCCTAAGGAACAAAGTTCAAGATCTCATTGATGCAAAGGAGATACAGTTTGAAGCGCCCGAGAAGCCAAATGTTGTAAATGCTCCCATGCCCCACCATGGAGTGAATGCTGTTGAGGAAAATTTATATGTAGCTTCGGTGGATGATGTTGCTACTCCGTTGCTGATGGTTAAGAGGAATCTGTTGCTAGCCGGTTTATTTCCGGGATGTAGCGAAAGTTGCCCTCTATGTGTTGCTTCCCCTGCTGGTTGTTCTCTGTTGAAGTCAGGCATCCAAAACCTGATAGATAGTAGAGAGATTTTGTTCGAAAAGACTGTTGTTCCTGCTGCTCCTGTTGAAGAAGTGTCAATCGTTACCATCTTCAACAACTATTCCGAGGCTCCTTCAAAGAAGCCTATACAAGTTGTGTCAGTTCACAAGAATGTTCCCATCACCATTACTGTTCCGGGGCCTATACCCTACAAATCTGATAAGGCTGTCCCATGGCACTATGGGGCGGATGTTTATGTTCTGGGTGTGAAACAAGAGTGCAACATTGATACTGGTGTCTCCAACATCACCGGGCCTGCTAAGGTCACTCGTAGTGGAAGACTGTTCTCGCCAGACATTGCTCCTCCAGCAATTCATAGGCCTTTGATCTTCACACCTGCCAGAGTGCCTGTTTCTCCTGACCAAGTATCCACCCCTGCTGCTGAGTCATCTGATACTCGGGGCAAGGGAACTGCTGCTGATGTGCCTGCCAGGACGGAGGCACCAAAGACCATTGTTGAGGCTTCCAAACAGGAAATGGAAGAAATTCTCAAGATAATAAAGAAAAGTGATTTCAATGTTGTGGAACAGCTGGGGCACACCCCCTCTAAAATCTCCATGTTGTCACTGCTGCTGTGTTCAGAGGCCCATGCAAAGGCTCTGATTGCTTTCTTAAAGACTGCCCACGTACCCCAAGATACGACTGCTGACCAGTTCACCGATTGTGTGGCCAACCTAACTGCTGATAATGGCCTGGGTTTCTCTGATGCCGATCTGACAGCAAAGGGGAAGAACCATAATGATGCCCTGCATGTCTCCATTGAATGCAGGGGCACTACTCTTGCTCATGTGCTGGTTGATACAGGTTCCTCATTAAATGTGCTGCCTAAAAAGGCTCTGGATAGGCTGGATTGTGAAGGTCTAGAGCTCAAACCAAGTAGCATTGTTGTCCGGGCCTTTGACGGGTCCAAAAGAATGGTGCATGGTGAAGTGGACATCCCAATCAGGGTTGGGTCACAGGTATTCGATTCAAAGTTCTATGTGATGGATATCCATCCGTCCTATTCTTGTTTGCTGGGTCGCCCATGGATCCACAAAGCTGGAGCTGTGACTTCCACATTGCATCAAAAGCTCAAGTACCCGGTCAGGGGGAGGATTGTAACAGTGCAAGGGGAGGAGGAATACATGGTCAGCCATCTCAACTCTTTCAGATACGTGGAAATGGATGGGGAGTTCATTGAAACCCCCTTTCAACATTTTGAGGAGGTACCACCAACCTTGGCAACAGCAGAAGATGAAGAGGTTTCTCCTATGAAGATGGCCTCCTTAAAGGACGCCCGGGCTGTGATCGAAAATGGTGAATGTGCAAATTGGGGCAAGCTCCCTGATCTTACTCCTAAGACTAACAAGTTTGGGCTGGGTTTCACCACAGAAGCTCAGAAAGCGGTGCGCAAGGCAAGAATTGGAAGACCTCCGGTGCTCATCACTCACCCTGAAGTGAATGCTATTGGAGAGGAAGATGAAGTGGAAGAGTCAGAGTTCGATAGCTGGATCTACCCAACGGCCGACGGTGGATTGACCAATTGGACTGCCAAAGATTTTACTCCCATAACTTTTGTTTCCCAGTAATGAATTTCTTTGTTTTTGATTTGTAAATAAACAATAATTTGAGACTATATGGCCCGGTGTCTTACCCGGGGCACCGTGGTTTCCTTTATGAGGGCTTTTTGTTTGTCACTATCATATATCATGAATAAAAGCATTGGACGTTTTTCACATTTCAAATTTTGCGCTCCTTTTCTTTCCTTTCTTTACATATTGCAAAACAGCTGTATTTACACACACACTCACTCATACAGGTTTCAATCCACTCTGGATCTCACTGGTAACGACTCTGCTACTGCCAGTTATGACTTCGAAAATCCGATCAACTTAGCCGCAGACGAAGGTGAAGATGATTGCGAAGTGCCTGGTGAACTTGCAAGACTGTTACAACAGGAAGAGAGGGCAATCCAACCCCATGAAGAGCCAGTGGAAACAATAAACTTGGGTACTGAGGAAGACAAGAAAGAGGTGAAGATTGGTGCCAACCTAGAACTCAGCGTGAAGCAACGGTTGACTCAGATGCTGCAGGATTATAAAGAAATCTTTGCCTGGTCCTACGAAGATATGCCCGGATTAGATACCGACATTGTGGTCCATCATTTACCAACTAAAGAAGATTTCCCTCCGGTTAAGCAAAAGGTCCGTCGTATGCGTCCAGAGATGTCTGAGAAGATTAAAGCCGAAGTTATGAAGCAGTTTGATGCCGGGTTTCTTGCAGTGACTTCTTACCCTCAGTGGGTTGCTAACGTGGTGCCGGTACCTAAGAAGGACGGTAAGGTCAGGATGTGTGTTGATTACAGGGATCTGAACAGGGCCAGCCCCAAGGATGACTTCCCTCTACCCCACATTGATGTCCTTGTTGATAATACAGCTCAGCATAAAGTGTTCTCTTTCATGGATGGTTTTTCAGGCTACAATCAGATCAAGATGGCTCCGGAAGACATGGAAAAGACTACATTTGTTACTCAGTGGGGCACCTTCTGTTACAAGGTCATGCCGTTCGGGTTAAAGAATGCTGGGGCAACCTACCAACGTGCCATGGTTACTTTATTTCATGATATGATCCACCATGAGATAGAAGTGTATGTGGACGACATGATTGCTAGGTCCCAGACTGAGGAAGAACACCTTGATCATCTGCAGAAACTGTTCGACCGGTTGAAACTGTACAAACTGAGATTGAACCCGAACAAGTGCACCTTCGGGGTAAGATCTGGGAAGTTGCTAGGCTTTGTGGTCAGTGATAAAGGAATTCAGGTGGACCCTGCTAAGGTCAAAGCCATTCAAGAGATGCCAGTTCCTAAAACGGAGAAGGAAGTCAGAGGCTTTCTAGGACGCCTGAATTACATTGCTCGCTTCATCTCTCATCTGACTGCTACCTGTGAACCAATCTTCAAGCTGCTGAAGAAAGATCAGGTAGTACGTTGGAATGATGAATGCCAGGCTGCTTTTGATAGAATCAAAGAATATCTCCAAGAACCACCCATCCTTATGCCACCAGTTGAAGGGAGACCTTTGATACTTTACCTGACAGTGCTTGATAATGCAATGGGGTGTGTGCTGGGGCAGCATGACGAGTCTGGCCGAAAAGAGCATGCCATTTATTACCTTAGCAAAAAGTTTACCGACTGTGAGACCCGATACTCGCTGCTTGAGAAAACGTGCTGCGCTTTGGTATGGGCTGCTCGCCGGCTGAGACAGTATATGCTGACTCACACTACCTTGTTAATCTCAAAAATGGATCCTATAAAGTACATATTCGAAAAGCCTGCTCTGTCTGGGAGAATTGCAAGATGGCAGATGATCTTGACGGAATATGACATTCAGTACACGACCCAAAAAGCCATCAAGGGAAGTGTATTGGCCGACCACCTAGCACATCAAGCTGTGGATGACTACCAATCAATGAACTTCGAGTTTCCGGACGAAAGCATTATGATAGTAACTGACTGTGAAATACCCGGACCGGATGAAGGACCTGAACCAGGATCCCGATGGTCTATGCACTTTGACGGAGCCTCCAATGCTTTGGGAAATGGTATTGGCGCCATAATCGTATCTCCACAAGGTACTCATACTCCACTTACCGCCCGGCTGTGTTTCAACTGTACCAACAACATGGCGGAGTATGAAGCGTGTATCATGGGTCTTCAAGCTGCGATTGACCTGAGGATCAAATTTCTAAGTGTCTTCGGAGATTCCGCTCTCGTGATCAATCAGATCAAAGGAGAGTGGGATACGAAACACCCAAACTTGATTCCTTACAGAGAATGCGTGTTGGCCCTGATCCCCCACTTCACAGAGATAACATTTGAGCACTTTCCAAGAGAAGAGAATCAGCTGGCGGACGCGTTAGCTACAATGTCTTCAATGTTCAAGGTTAAATGGGATAATGAAGCTCCTCGGATCATCATCTGGAAACTGGACGAACCGGCATACTGTTGTGATCTCGAAACTGAATTGGTGACTGAAAAGCCTTGGTACCACGAAGTGAAGAGATATCTGGAAGCTCAGGAATACCCTGAAGGTGCTTCTGTCAATGATAAGAAATTCCTGAGGAGGTTTGCAGCCAAGTTCTTTCTTAGCAATGGCATCTTGTACAAGCGAAACCAGGATTCAACCCTACTGCGTTGTGTAGATAAGACTGAAGCGGAAAGAATCATGGAAGAGCTACATGATGGGACCTTTGGTACACACTCCAGTGGACACACCATGGCAAAGAAGATTCTACGGGCAGGATATTACTGGTCCACCATGGAAGCTGATTGCTACCAACATTCTAGGACATGCCATAAATGCCAGGTCTACGCAGATAAAGTGCATGTTCCTCCGGTTCCCCTGAATATTCTGACTGCACCTTGGCCATTTGCGATGTGGGGCATAGACATGATCGGTGAGATAAAACCTACGGCATCCAATGGACATCGCTTCATCCTAGTGGCGATTGATTATTTTACGAAGTGGGTTGAGGCAGCATCCTATGCTACGGTAACCAAGACTGTTGTGGCACGGTTCATTCGGCACAACCTGATCTGTCGGTACGGTGTCCCTGAGCGGATTATTACGGATAACGGTACCAATTTGAACAATAAGATGATAGCTGAGCTCTGCGAACAGTTCAAGATACAGCACCATAATTCTTCTCCTTACCGACCGAAGATGAATGGGGCTGTGGAAGCAGCAAATAAGAACATCAAGAAGATCGTGCAAAAGATGACAGTAACGTATAAAGATTGGCACGAGATGTTACCGTTCGCCCTGCATGGGTATCGTACTTCAGCTAGGACATCGACCGGGGCAACTCCTTTCTCTCTGGTTTATGGCATGGAAGCAGTCTTGCCGATCGAGGTACAAATTCCTTCTCTCCGGATAATGAAGGATGCAAATCTGAATGAAGATGATTGGATCCAGACACGACTTGATCAGCTCAACCTTATTGACGAAAAGAGACTTGCTGCTATTTGTCATGGTCAGACGTATCAGAAACGAATGATCAGGGCATTTAACAAAAAGGTCAGACCACAGGAATATCAAGTCGGGGATCTGGTGATCAAGCGAATCATCCTTCCTCAGAGTGATCCAAGGGGCAAATGGACCCCTACGTACGAAGGGCCATTTGTGGTTAAGCGTGTGTTCTCAGGGGGAGCTATGATATTAACCAATATGGATGGTGACGACCTTCCTCACCCCGCCAATGCAGACATAGTTAAAAAATACTACGCATGAAAAAAAGACCCGCTAGGCTGACATGTCTAGGCAAAAATAAGGGCTTCCCGTCGAACCAAAAGGGTTCGGGCAAAATGAAGGGATGAAAATGAAAAAATCTGTACACCCGGCAAGTCGAAAACCTGAAAAGGCGGCTTGGGCAAAAATGGGTATCCCGGTGGACTGAAAACCCGAAAAGGCAGTCCAGGCAAAAATAAGGGATAAAGCGTAAAACCATGTCTCATTGATCACTTTGCATCCAGAATCTGGTATCTACATCAAACGGCATCGATCAGTCAGCTTCACCTTCAACCAAGGTCATCAAGTGATGAGACGCTCGGAGTTATAAAGGCTATAGCAGAGTTGAAACCCAGTGGATCATTCATCTTTCACACAGCTGTTTTATTTTCTTTTGTATAAAACTTGTAATAAACTCTCTTGTTCGGCGACGTACCTCTTACTAGGACGCCAGCCTCTTGTACACAAAACGCCTATTCACAGGCTATTCAAAATCAATACAAATATACTTTTCAGTTAAACGTGCCAACTGTTTTTCTTTTTCCGTTTTGTTTTGCGAAGAACGTCCAAGGTTTAATTTGTGATATGGGCATTGACAATAATTTGCTAGCTCATAAATATTTGCATACGAAACAAAGAATTAATTGCAGGTGACACTAGAAACAGGGGCAATAAAGGTTGGTCTGAGCAGTCTAATTGTTCTATTCTCCAAGGTACCAAGGTAGGTTCAGCTAAAGAACCTAACCAGACATCTTAAATTCCCCAGAGAGTGAGACAGCAAGTCAGTGCATTCTTCCCCAGCATATCAAAACTTCCCCAGGAGAGTCCCATCCAAGTTCCCCAGGAAAGGTGGAATTCATCTCCCCAAGTAGTAAGCTTATCCCCAGTATATTCTGGAAGCTTATCCTTCATAGGGCACGAACGCGTCGTCTGGCTTGATTTAAAGAGTTATTTCCTCAACAGGATATAACTGGGTTATCCTCAGCCGAAAACCAAGGGAAAGTCGTCGTCAACGTAGTTCTTTCCTATCCCCAGCGAAGTCTATTCACACTTCCAATACGACAATGAATCTCCCATTCGCCAAGTTTATTCCGCAACGGAGTCATCTTCTCCTACCGGTATCCTTGCAGTTATCATCCCCAGCGGAAGCAAAATCTATTCTTCAACATCAGCCCGGGATAGGACTTCCTGGCACCCGTCAAGGATTTACTTTCCTAGACGAAAACATACATAAAACATCACATACATCATTATAGCATGCATAACGCACTGCATCATGCAAATCTCATTTATGTTGAGAACATCATTGCTTGATCCATATCATGCATTGCACATGACTGACTTTTATCTTTCAGGGAAAATTCAGTTAAGTTCTCAAGACATTTCAAGACCTAGACTGGTTCAGTCAAAGGCCTCCTCTGGTTCAGTTAAATCGTCCCAAGATTTTCCTGATTGCTTATCCAGTGGAAGACATTTCAAGACCTAGACTGGTTCAGTCAAAGGCCTCCTCTGGTTCAGTTAAATCGTCCCAAGATTTTCCTGATTGCTTATCCAGTGGAAGACATTTCAAGACCTAGACTGATTCAGTCAAAGGCCTCCTCTGGTTCAGTTAAATCGTCCCAAGATTTTCCTGATTGCTTATCCAGTGGAAGACATTTCAAGACCTAGACTGGTTCAGTCAAAGGCCTCCTCTGGTTCAGTTAAATCGTCCCAAGATTTTCCTGATTGCTTATCCAGTGGAAGACATTTCAAGACCTAGACTGATTCAGTCAAAGGCCTCCTCTGGTTCAGTTAAATCGTCCCAAGATTTTCCTGATTGCTTATCCAGTGGAAGACATTTCAAGACCTAGACTGATTCAGTCAAAGGCCTCCTCTGGTTCAGTTAAATCGTCCCAAGATTTTCCTGATTGCTTATCCAGTGGAAGACATTTCAAGACCTAGACTGATTCAGTCAAAGGCCTCCTCTGGTTCAGTTAAATCGTCCCAAGATTTTCCTGATTGCTTATCCAGTGGAAGACATTTCAAGACCTAGACTTATCCAGTCAAAGGCCTCTCTGGTTCAGTCAGATCGACCTTAAGATCTCCCTGATTCTTATCCCGGCAGAAGACACCCCAGATTTTTCTCAACGAGCGTTGTTGAAGTTAAAGTCGCCCAAGGCTCTCTTACCATTCATGCTAAGGAAGTAATCATCCCTGCAACGTGTCAGGTACTCATTTTCTATTTTGCAGGTATGCAGGTTCTCGCTAAGGAATCTCCTGTGCAATCAACATCCAGATGGCGTCTATAAGCCCATCGTCCAATCTAGCAACATCCAAATGGCATCTATAAGCCCATTCCCCCCTCATTGTCAACATGTGAGCGCAAATTTCCGGGCACTCTAGTGTCCAATCATCTTTTACCCTCGGATTACGAAAGGCACGTCAGCCAATCTGCATCCTCAGGTCTAAGAAGATTGAACAGGGGCAACTGTTATACCCCAAAATTTGCCCTCCCATATTCTTCAAGAAATTGTCAAGCCAGGTCCCAAAATTCTCCAAGGGTTGTGCAGGTCAACTGTCTCCTATACAGTCAAAACTAGGGTTTGAGTTTGATCAAGAAAAGGAAGTTTTCAAAGGCTCAATCAAGTCTCATAGGCTTACAAACATGGTCAAGCATCCCCATATCAAGTTTCAAGGCATTCAGCTCAAGATTGCACAGTCAAAACCCTAGATTGCACTACAGTCAACTGTAGGGGCAAAATGGTCATTTGGCAGTCAAAAGTTCAAATTTTTGGTCAACATATCATTTTGAAGCCACAAACATCATTTGATCAATGCTTGATCATGATTCTCAAAGTTTGGCTCAGAAATCATCAAAGATGCAAAAGTTGCTATATTTGGACAGCTGAAAAAGTCAACTGAAATTGACCAGGGCATAACTTTCACATGGATTATCAGAAAAATTCCATCCAAAGCTCATTTTGAAGAGAAAGACATTTCCTACAACTCATCTTCATACTTCAAGTCCAAGAAATGCTCTCACAAAAAGTTATCAATTTCAACATTATAGGTCATTTTCAAAAGTCAACAAAAAGGGACTTTAAGTCAAAGGCCATAACTTGAGATTGGTAAATCAAAATGACATGGGACCAAAGACATTGGTTAAAGGACTCAAAGACCTTTCCAAAATGTCCAAGAACATGTGAAAAGCTTAAAAATTGAGCAAGTTATGCCTTGTAGAAGTTGGGAAATTTTTGTGAAATGGCAAAAGTCAATTATCATTGAAAATCCAATTTTGACAAAAGGGCCCCATTTTTCTCACTTTGTCCATCCTTGTCATGCCACACACGTGGCCCATGGTTGATTTCAAGACCAAATGTTGACTTTTTCATTTTTATTTAATTTTTGATGATTTAATTCATTTTAATTCATTAAAAATTCAAATAAAATTTAAAAGTCAATGTAATGGTGTCAAATGAATTTGGACAAGTTCTATACATCATGAATCAATTCAAAAATCAGGCCAAGGTTCATTTTCATACTAAGTCTAGGTTTTGGCTAGAATTTAGGAAAAAATGGTTAATGAACAAACCCTAATGCCAATTCTTTCTCAAGCATGGATTAAGGGAAGTTAGCATGCCTATTCAATTGCAGGATGATCACTGAGTCCAACCCTACCTAGAACATAGCACAAAGCACGCTGAAAAGGCATTTGGACATTTGAAATTTTGGACATAAAAAGCAAAAACTGAAATCATAGCTGGGGATCTTCTCAAGCCATAATCTTTATACCAATAGCTTCCTGAGACGATTTTGGACGTATCTCAATCAATAACAACAACAAAAACACCTTGTACTGGTATCTATGAGGCCAACCGTACCTTGGAAATTTTGAAATCACATAGCATGATTCCATCACTTTTATGCATTTTTTTTCATGGATTCATGTTTATCTTGATGTTTCTGAACTAATTGATACGTTTAATTGTGTTTTCGAGCCACCTATGCGAATCCACCATTGTCACATTCTAGGGTTTTGCAGGCCTGTGAATTAGGGGTTCTCATTAGAGGAAAAATTGGACGTCCTCAGTGCCACCATTGAACTCAGCGCCTCAAGACGAAGAGACCTGTGCCCTCGCGAACAATTTATGAAGGCCAGGGTTCTAATCGCTATTAATGGAATGGGCATATTCTGAGGGGGTTCAAAACCCCCGTTAAGTGTTTGATAAATTTGTTTCAGGAAAACATGAGGAAGAAGATGGCATCGTGGCGTACCCTGGTTGGATGAATTTGAATTTTCGCGCTTTTAAACCATTGACGCATTGTTTTACGTTATACTATTCCTTGTATATTTAATTAACAAATAAATCAATTGGCTCAGCTGGCAGGGACGCGCACTAAGAACCACAATGACCTGGGTTCAAACCCCAGGTCTCACACATTTCCAATCTTATTTTTCCTTTCCAGGTTCAATGCAACGCCCACATGAGGATTCACCATGCACATTCAGGAAGCGTTATCCACGTGTCCCAGGAGACCTGATCAAGGGTCCAGCTTGAAGGTATACCATGAGGGCAAGTCAGCAGGCGCATACTTGAATGGAAAAAGTCAACAAATGGCCATCAACTGGGCCAGGCCTTTCAGATCTGCACTCCCAAATTCAAATCCATACCCTCCTGGTTCTATTTTTCTTTCTTTTTTAATTTTCTTCATATTCTATTATTTACTTTTTTTTACTTTCTGATTTAATTAATTTTTTACAAAAATACAAAAAACATTAAAAATACAAAAATAATATAATTAATTTTGATTCTTTTTTTAATAAATTGAAATATAACTCATTTAATTCAATTAGTTTAATTTTAATTTTAACTCTCTTTTTCATAATAAAAATCCCAAAAAAATGTAGAATTAGGTTCATTTAATTTTCAATTTCCCTTTTTTAATCTTTTTCCTTTTTTCTCACAATATTATTATTTATTATTTATTTTCTATAAATCAAAAAATTGTACATAAATTGATTTAGAATTTAATTAGGTTAGAAATTAAATCTTTTTTCATAATAAACTTAAAAAATGTAGAATTAGGATTTTAATTTTAATTAACTTTTCTCTTTTTTCTTTTAAACCTAAAAAACACAAAAACATTATTTTTCATTTAGTTTTTAATTTTAAAATTCCTTGATTATTTTAATTATCTGTTAAAGGGTCCAACGCCCTAATTTGTTTAGTCTTTATTTCGCGCATTTATTAAAAACCTTTGTATATGCCCCAAAGCCATGTAATTAAAAACTCTCGGACTTTTTATTCGCTTTATTTTATTTTCAGTCAAATCGGGTTCGGTTTTTTTTGGCGATGTGGACCCGCGCCAGTTGTAATAGTTAGATTTATTTTCTCGCAAATATAACTGTTAATAAATATGCATGAAAGAATGAATGCCCGAAAAATAAAATTGAATCGTTAGATCACCAATGCATGACAAGACAAATAATGAACTGAAAATGACACACAATTCGCACACACCACCCCTAGGGTACGCCTCACTGTTGCCTTTCGAAAGGTGGTCGTCGAGTAGAAAACGTCTTAGTAAGTCCTCATGGTCCGGGAACCTGGCATGAGGGTAGCTTCTGAGGTGTTTTCCCGTTGCTCCGGTGACCACCACGTCCCTAAAACTCGAATTGACCCGAATACCTCCAACGGTGGTGCTACCTACCTCTCAATGGTGGGATGGCACTACTTTAAAGGACTCTTACACAGACGAATTCCTTAGGGTAGGTAGGTTCTCGTAGGTACTTGCTCTCTTCAAAACAAAATTCAAACTCTTTTCACACCGACACACTTTCAAAAAACTTTCAAACAAACTTTTCAAACACTCTAACGTACGAGTTAAACTGAAACTTTTCAAAGAATATTTTTGAAACCCACATTGAAAAGCAAACAACAATTTTGAAAACACATTGAGCAAGTACCTAAGAGCCCATGGATAACCATGGATAGAAAGGGTGCTAACACCTTCCCTTTCTATAACCTACCTCCCGAACCGAGAGCAATCTCTTAAAAGGAATTTTTCTGTGCTTTTGTCCTTTCCTATTGGAGAAAATAAAAGACGGTGGCGACTCTTGCTTCCGCGACATTTCGCGAACCAGCTTTAAAACAGTCAGTTCCAGATCCACCGATCACACTACCCGTAGTGGAAAAGTTGCTTCTATGGTTCAAACTTTTCAACCTTACTCTCTTCACCAATTGTCTGATGAAGATTGTTGGTCAGTGTTTGCAAACAATGCTTGCCTTTCACCAGATGAGAATATGGATCTCCATAAAATTGGCAAAGAGATCGTTAGGAAATGTAAGGGATTGCCTTTAGCAGCACAGTCACTTGGGCGCTTGTTGCGAGAAAAAAGGGACATCAGGGATTGGAATAGTATACTGAATAATAATATTTGGGAGAATAAGAGTAAGATCATTCCAGCATTGAGAATTAGTTATCATTATCTCCCTCCGTATTTAAAACGTTGCTTTGTATATTGTTCATTGTTTCCCAAGGATTATCAATTTGATAAAGATGAATTAATTTTGTTGTGGATGGATGAGGATCTTTTACATCCTTCAGGAAATAACCAGACTTTAGAAGAAGTTGGTTATGGGTATTTTAGTGACTTAGCCTCCAAATCATTTTTTCGACATTCTGATAATGGGAACTTCAACCAACATTTTGTAATGCATGATCTTGTGCATGATTTGGCAACATGGCTTGGTGGAGAATTCTATTTTATAACATAAGTAATTGGGAAAGATGTGAAGATTGGTACCAAGACTCGTCATTTGTCATTTTCCAAATTCAGTGATCCAATCTCAGTAAACTTTGATATTTTCGGCATAATAAAATGTCTAAGAACAATCTCGCCAATCTATTTATGGAATGATCCCTTCAACAAAGAAAAAGCGTCATGCTTCATTTTGTCAAATTTGAAGTACTTAAGAGTTTTGAAATTTGGCAACTTTGAAGGTTTTGATGCATTTCTTGATTCAATAGATGAACTAATCAATTTGCGTTATTTGGATCTCTCTTCCACGTCTATAAAGATGTTACCTGAGTCATTATGTAACCTGTATAACCTACAAACTTTAAAGTTACACGGTTGTAACAATCTAACAAGGCTTCCCAATGACATGCAAAATCTTGTAAATTTGCGCCATCTCGAAATTTCGGGAACTAAATTAAAAGATATGCCTAGAGAAATGAGCAAATTGATTAATTTGGAACATTTGGGTTGCTTTGTCGTGGGAATGCAGGAAGAGAAAGGGATCAAGGAATTGGGAACACTTTCGAATCTTCACAGATCACTTGCCATTAGCAAATTAGAGAACGTGACCAACAGCTTTGAAGCATCACAGGCAAAGATAATGGATAAAAAGCACCTTGATAAAATATCGTTTGAATGGTCTGAAGATGCAAAGAACCATTTTACAAGTTGTTGTAACCCAAAATTTGCCCTCCCATATTCTCCAAGATTTGTCAAGTCAAGGTCACAAAATTCCCCAAGGGTTGTGCAGTTCAACTGTCTCCTATACAGTCAAAATTAGGGTTTGGATCCTGATCAAGAAAATGAAGTTTTCAAGGGCCCAATCAAGTCTCATATGCCTACAAATGTAGTCAAGTGTCCTCATATCAAGTTTCAAGGCATTCAGCTCAAAATTGCACAGTCAAAACCCTAAATTGCACTACAGTCAACTGTAGGGGCAAAATGGTCATTTGACAGTCAAAAGTTCAAATTTTTGGTCAACATATCATTTTGAAGCCACAAACATCATTTGATCAATGCTTGATCATGATTCTCAAAATTTGGCTCAAAAATCATCAAGCTGCAAAAGTTGCTATATTTGGACAGCTGAAAAAGTCAACTGAAATTGGCCAGGGCATAACTTTCACATGGATTATCAGAAAAATTCCATCCAAAGCTCATTTTGAAGAGAAAGACATTTCCTACAACTCATCTTCATATTCCAAGTCCAAGAAATGCTCTCACAAAAAGTTATCAATTTCAACATTATAGGTCATTTTCAAAAGTCAACAAAAAGGGACTTTAAGTCAAAGGCCATAACTTGAGATTGGTAAATCAAAATGACATGGGACCAAAGGCATTGGTTAGAGGACTCAAAGACCTTTCCAAAATGTCCAAGAACATGTGAAAAGCTTAAAAATTGAGCAAGTTATGCCTTGTGGAAGTTGGGAAATTTTTGGAAATTTTTGAAAGTCAACTTTACTTCAAATGATCCAAAAGTGCAAATGGGCCCATTTTTCTTCCAAGTTTCTTCATGCCAAGCCTATGCACGACCATTAAGCCCAAGGGGAAGTATTTTCTCAATTTTTAATTATTTATTTGAATTTATATTAATATTAATTCACTTAAATCATTTAAATATGTAGAAAATATAAATTTGACCTAAAAAAATCTTTTTGTGCACATTCTACTCTCAATATTTCGTGCTTGTTTGATTATGGAAAGTTTTGGTGTGATTGGAGCATGATTGACACAAAATGCACATGGAAAAGATTTGAAAAAATCTTAAGAAAATCAAATATTGAAAACTATCAATGCCATGGATTTTGTGCAATTTTGTTGACCTAATGCCTTCACTATATGATCAGGAATGCAAACCTAATGCCTTTACACACTCAGCTGCGCTCAGAAGCTAGAGAAAAACTTGAAAAATTGTCCAAAAAATTGAAAACTGATTTCAAGGTTAGGAGACGATTCAAGCCTCAAGTTCCATTCCATTAGATTCCTGGGACAATTCTGAACGTGTGCCAATCCTTAACATCAACCAAAACGCAAAGAAGTGGTATCAAGAACTCAGACTGTACCTCGAAACTTTTGAAATCGCATATCTCAAATCATACATCTTTTTGCATTTTGATTGATGAATTCTTGTTCAGCATGAAGTTTCCAAGCTAACCATACCAATTAATTTCATTTTTGTGCAATATAGGCGATTTTGCCATTGTTAAATGTTAGGGTTTGCAGGTTTTAAAATTGGGGTTTTTGCAATCAAGAAAAATTACGCCTCAAGACTATGGCCATTGGATTAAGCAGGTTGAGACGAAGGAGAAGCACTACTCGCGCCCAATTTATTGGTCCTATAGCGCTAGTCGCTATTTTTCTAAAAGCTACTTTAAGCCACGCTTCTAAAACCGTTGCGATAGGACCTTGCTTCAGAAAAAAAAAGAAAGGCGTGAGGAAGACGATGTGCTGGCAACCACTGAGTGGCTCATTCAAACCAGCGCGCGCTTTTAGGGGCCACTAACCAATTTTGCTTTTTATTATTTACTTGCTATAATATGTTAATTAGAACGTGATGGCTCAGTGGCAGGGATACGTGTTGGTAACATCAAAGACCTGGGTTCAAGTCCCAGGTCTGGCAAATTCTCATATTATTTTTCAACGTGAATTCCCATGCAGTGCTATCATTTGGTGCCCACCATACGCCTCAAAGCCTGATCGTCCACGCGTCCCACCAATCCAAATCAATGGCCAAGATTCAAAGGACACGCTGCACCTGGTCAAGCGCATCACATAGGATCCAGAAAGGTCAACAAATTTCCAGCTTACTGGGCCTGAATTGCTAGGCCTGAACCTCACATTTGGGACTACACCCCCACCCTGGTTTGCATTTCTTCTATTTTTCTTCTTATTTTATTTTTGCTATTTTATTTATTTTATTTGTTTTAACATAATTAATTTATTTCCACAAAAATACAAAAAAACATCACAAAAAAATCAGAAAAGATAAAAAATAATAAATATTTATATTATAGTTATTTTCATAAATAAATGCTTGTAATTATTTAGTTTAATTAGGTTTTTAACTTTAATTCTTTTTTTTAATAAAATCCAAAAAAAATATAGAATTAGGTTAATTGATAATTTTTATACCTTTTTAAATTTTCCTTTTTTATCACAATATTATTTATTTATTTATTTATTTTTATAATTAAATGTACATAAATATAATTTAGGTTTAAATTAGGTCAAATTCAATATTTTCATAATAAACTTAAAAAAACATTAGAATTAGAGTTTGACGCCTCCTTTTTTAATTTTAATTAATAATTCTTTTTCTTTTAAATCTTAAAAAACACAAAATACCAAAAAACATTTAATTTTTAATTTTAATTCTCATTAACTTTAAATATTTTGCAAAAGGGTCCAACGCCCATTGTTTTAATTATTTTCTTTCGCGCATTTACTTTATTGCTTATTATAATTTTGTATCTCTCCCAAAGCATTGTAATTTAAATTTCTCGCACTTTTATTTTATTGCTCTATTTATTTTCCGCTAAATCGGGTCCGGTTTAATTTTGGCGATGTGGACCCGCGCCTTTGTAATAGTCGTAGATTTATTTTTTCGCGAACTTTATAACTGTTAAATAAGCATGCAAGAATGAATGGCCCTAATTAAAATCAAGCGTAGATCACAAATAAACATGACAAGACAAATAACTGAAACATGACACACAATTCGCACACACCACCCCTAGGGTACGCCTCACTGTTGCCTTTCGAAAGGTGATCGTCGAGTAGAGGATGTCTTAGTAAGTCCTCATGATCCGGGAACCTGGCATGAGGGTAGCTTCTAAGGTATCTTCCTATTGCTCTGGTGATCACCATGTCCCGAACCTCGAATTGACCCGAACACCTCCAACAGTGGTGCTACCTACCTCTCAATGGTGGGATGGCACTACTTTTAAGGACATCTACACAGACAAATTCCTTAGGGTAGGTAGGTTCTCAAGGATACTTGCTCTAATTTCAAACAAACAAAACTCTTTTCACACTGACACTTTTCAAAAGCTTTCAAAGCAAATTTTTTCAAACACTCTGACGTACGAGTCGAACTGAAACCTTTCAAAGAAACTTTTTTAAACCCACATTGAAAAGCAAACAAACCATTTTGAAAACACAAATGAGCAAGTATCTAAGAGCCCATGGATAACCATGGATAGAAAGGGTGCTAACACCTTCCCTTTCTATAACCTACCTCCCGAACCGAGAGCAATCTCTTTAAAGGAATTTTTCTGTGCTTTTGTCCTTTCCAATTGGAGAAAATAAAAGACGGTGGCGACTCTTGCTTCCGCGACATTTCGCGAACCAGCTTTAAACAGTCAGTTCCAGATCCACCGATCACAGAACTGGCGACTCTGCTGGGGATAATCTTAAAGTGAGGTGTACCTTAGGGTTAGCTTATAACTATGTTTTCAATTGTTTTCCTTGTGTGCTTTAAATTGTGGGTTGCTTGGGAGTTCTATAGATCCTAAACCCGGATCTGGGGGATACCTTTCTTAGAAAGTAGCAACAAGGCTGTGAGGGAACTGTGCGGGGTATACCGACATGGTTGAAACAGTCTGCTACGTTGATGTGGCACTTTGGTGTGTACCGGTAACCCTTGAGTTCAGTCAAGGAGAGTACGGGGCCTCCGCGTGGTGTCGTGAAGCATCAACAGACCTTAGGAACCTTAATTGAACTATCTTGGCCTCTTTAGGGTAGTGAGATAACTGACTTTGGTGCAGTCCGAGGTTGGTTGATACTCGATACTACGCTCAATTGAGGGTTGCTTTCCTGGAATATTTCGGTCGCCAGTTCAGTGGCTAAATCGAAACGATGAACAATGAAAGCAGTCCCGTGATATTGGGAACCTTAGAACCCGGTTACTTCTAATAGGACAGGTTGAACCCACCAACTTCAAGAGGGTAATACCTAGACCCCATGTTGGCCTAAACCCTAAGGGCTTCTCTTGTGTGACTTGCGTGCCTTCGTACTTGACTACTTGCATGCTTGTCATCTGACCCTTGATGTCTTGCAGGTTTTGTTCATAGTCCTTAATTGGGACTTATAACAGGATGTACTAACCACTTGCAGGTTCTGTTTATAGTCCTTGATTGGGATTCATGACAGGTTTTACTTAGGTTTCTTGCAGGTTTTGTTCATAGTCCTTAATTGGGACTTATAACAGGGTGTACTAACTATTTGCAGGTCTTGTTTATAGTCCTTAATTGGGACTCATAACAGGGTACTAAGTTTCTTGCAGGTCTTGTTTATAGTCCTTAACTAGGACTCATGACAGGGTTTACCAAATTTCTTGCAGGTTTTGTTTATAGTCCTTAATTGGGACTCATAACAAAGTATACTGAATTTCTTGCAGGGTTTGTTTATAGTCCTTAATTGGGACTCATAACAGGGTTTACCTACTTCACCCCATGCATAGCATGACATCATACCATTGCATACCATTGCATACATCCTAACCCATTTCAAGGGTCTCAAGGGCCTGTGATGCAGGTCATGGTGAATCAACTATCCCGGCAAGGGGCAGAGAGGATCTATTTTCCTCTAGCCAAGGTTGTCAGGGGCTATGACCCACTGGATATGGTGAGCCTTTGACCCTTGACGAAGGACTCTCAACAAAATGAAGTTCCTGCAATCAAGCTACCGGTTCCAAATGCTAACAAAGTTTCTCTGTTTACCCCGCGAGGTCCTTGAAAACATTACATGCATGTCATACATCTCATTGCATTGCAGGTATCCCTTTGACAGGTTGCTTACCATTCCCCGCTGTTTATTTCAGCCGCTCGTCATGAATCCTGAATCATCAGCCGAGCAGACTATCAAGGATCTCCAAGCTCAGAACGCCCGGTTCCAAGAGCTGATCATGAATCTGACCCAGGGGCAGCAAGATCTGAAGGCTCTGCTCTTAAAGAAGGATAAGAAGAAGAAGAGGACTGTTTTGTTCAGCCCTAGACGCAGATCTGGGAATACACCGCAGACTGAAACTGAGAGGACTACCCCATCTGTGAGGGAAAGCAGTCACCATGAGAGGGAGGTGCCCAGTCCAGTGGTCTCTGACAATGAAACAGATTTCGACGATGAACAGTACCCTCCGGCTGAGGACAAGTACAAACAGTTGGAGGATAGGATGAATGCTATGGAGATCCAACAGATACCTGGGCTGGATCTTGGAGATTTGGGTTTGTCAACTGGTGTGATAATCCCCCACAAGTTCAAAGTACCATCCTTCTCGAAGTATGACGGGGCGTCTTGTCCCAAGCTGCATCTAAGGTCCTATGTTCGGAAGATTCAACCATATACGGTGGACAAGAATTTGTGGATCCACTTCTTCCAGGAGAGTCTTTCAGGGACTCATCTCGAATGGTTCTATCAGCTAGATGGGACTAAAATTCGTAACTGGGAGGAGTTGGCTACTGCTTTCTACAAGCAGTATCAATATAATGCTGACCTTGCCCCTACGCGTACCCAACTCCAGGGTATGTCGTTAGGATCAAGTGAAGGTTTTAAAGAATATGCGCAGAAATGGAGGGATCTTGCTGGAAGAGTACAACCACCTCTGACTGATCGGGAACTTGTCGATATGTTCTTGGGGACCCTGTCTGGTCCATTCTACAACCACCTAATTGGGAATTCGTCTGCTGGATTCACAGATCTTATCTTGACTGGAGAACGAATAGAAGCTGGCATCCGGTCTGGGAAAATTCAAGAGGCTGCACCTGCTGATAAAAAGCCTCATCATGGAAAGAAAGAATCCAATGCCGTGCACGGTAAAAAGAGTCATCATGAGGCTGGGGCAATCCAGATCTCCAATCCCGGACCTACTCAACAAGCACAGGGGCAGCAGCGAAAGGAGAAACGGCAGTACACCAAACTCAACATGTCGTTGGATCAAGCACTGCAACAAATGTTAAAGGCAGGGTTGATCACCTTAAGGGCTCCTCTCCGGAATCCGAACACTTCTGCTCCCAACTATCATCCCAACGATAGGTGTGCGTATCATTCTGATAGCCCGGGGCATACTACGGACAACTGCTGGCCTCTCAAGAACAAGATCCAAGATATGATCGACGCTGGAGAGATTCAGTTTGAAGTGCCAGAGACTCCGAACATAATCAATGCTCCGTTGCCCAATCATTGAAGCCTTTTGTTTATTTGAATTTTTGAGTTGTACTTTTCTTTGCTTATACAAACAATTAATGTCATAGCAAACTCTTTTATTCTATTAATGCATCGCATATGTCTGTCTTGGAAATTAATACAATTATTTTCATTATGTTCAAATATCTTTTCATATTTTTTCTGATGTCAACTCTGGATCTAAAATTCTAAGCCTCTTGAGGGAGGATGACGAAAACGATACCACGACTTACAGTATGCTTTTGAACGGACCCCGCTTATGAGGTACAGGCATTGTTTCAATTCCTAAACACTGGAGTTATAAGGATGATAATCCCTCGTCAACCCATCAGAGCCAAAGAAGTAGGAGTTTTTATTTTCGAAAATTGAAACCCTTAATCATAACCCGGGGCAGGGTAGTCTTCTCAGTTGATCCAAGTGCATGACGAATGGCACCGAAGAGATCTTTACAAAACGAACAAAGACAACGATGGTTCAGAACAATCAAAAGGACAGGCAGTCATCATCAAAATTCATAAATGAAAAGCCCAAAAAGTCTAAACCTACAAAGGGGACTTATGAAACTGGGGCATCCCGCTGACTGTAATTCCAAAAAAGGAAACAGTTCAGGCAAAAAAAGAAAGGGATAACAAAATCAAGAAAGAGGTCTCACAAACCCTCAACCAAAGCAAAAAATGACTGCCTATTCAAAATAAGTTATCAACATCTGAACCATTATTGGAACATCAAAGCAAAGACTCAAGCAAGGTCTAACGCACGATCAACTGAGTTTACGTTTGGAGAACATCACGAAGAGCGGGTGGGTACAAATAAAATTTGAGCCTTTATCCTTTGTTTCTTAAACCGTGAACCAGGCCACGTTATAACCCTCAAAAGTCCTAGCTGAAGCATGGGTTAGCTCGAAAGCATACTGTTACGAAAGGTATCCTGACTCCTGAAGGCCTACGGTAAATGCGGAGTTGACATCATGTTTTACAAACATTTGCTTGTTTTATGAAAAAGAATACATTTTCAAAATTCGAGACAGACCTAAGCTTTGCATTTTAACATAACTTTGTTTGCGTATGACTTTTTGTTTGAACAGCATAAAAATTTGCACGACGAAAGTCTAATGAACAAGAGTATCTCCAATCAAGGGGCATGGCATGACTATTGTCCATCATCTGGGGCAGCAAAGTCAAAATCCAGAGAATCTCTCAAAGGCCAAATAGACTGGGGCAAATCTTCGTCTGAATAGCTTGGGGCAAATCTCCACCTGAGTCGCTCGGGGCATCTCCAACAACGAATCTTGCACGATCAGACACCTTCTGGTAATATGGCAACACAAGCAGCCAGGGGCACCTACCTGCATTCTAAGAGCGTGGACATAGTCGAAAAATACTATGCACAATCAAAGACCCGCTAGGCTGATATGCCTAGGCAAAAATTAGGGCTTCCCGGCGAACCAAAAGGGTTCGGGCAAAATGAAGGGATGAAATGAAAAATCTGTACACCCGGCAAGTCGAAAACCTGAAAAGGCGGCTTGGGCAAAAATGGGTATCCCGGTGGACTGAAAACCCGAAAGGGTGGTCCAGGCAAAAGTTAGGGATCAAAGCGTACGACTATGTCCTATCATCTTGTCACCCGCCTACCAGAAAAAGGTTTGACTCTCAACAACTATCAGCACCCCGCAAGTACCTCCCCCATAGAAACAGGGGCAATAAAGAATGGTCTAAGCAATCTGATTGATCTGTCCTCCAAGGTATCAGGGTAAGTTCCGTGGAAGAACATAACCAATACAGTTCAAAACTTCCCCAGAGAATCCAATCCAGTTCCCTAGGAAAGATGGAATTCATATCCCCAAGCAGCAAGCTTATCCCCAGTAAATTCTGGAAGCTTATCCCCTCGCAAGGCACGAACGCGTCGCCCGGCTTTATTCAAAGAGTTATTTCCTTAACAGGATATAACTGGGTTATCCTCAGCCAAAAGCCACGGAAAGATCGTCGTTGACACAGTCTTCCTAACCCCAGTGAAGTCCATTCATACTTCCAATACAGCAAGGTATCCTCAGTGAGTCATCCTCAACAATTTAGCAAAACATCTCTATCCCCACAGAGTATTTCTTCCCAGCATGGTCGCTAGAATATCTTTTTCTCCCCGCAGAATCCTCCATTCGCCAGGTTTATTCCCCAACGGAGTCATCTTCGTCTATTGGAATTCTTGCAACTATTCTTCAACATCAGCCCAGGATACGACTTCCCGGCACCCGTCAAGGATTTATTTTCTTAGACAAACATATATTCATAAAACGTCACATACATCATTATAGCATACATATGCATCATGCTACACGAATCTCATTGATTTTGAAGACATACAGTTCATGCATCATGATTTTGCATCCAATTATGTCTCGCCTTTTCAGGAAAAAGATCAATACAAAAATGACTACTATCAACTATCACAATTCTTTCTTGATATAGTTTCAGATGTAAACCAGATATGGTGACGTTCTGACACTGCTTCCAGAATTCCTTCTCGATATAGTTTCAGATATGATCCAGACATGGTGACGTTCTGATGCTGCTTTCAGAATTCCTTCTCGATATAGTTTCAGATATGATCCAGACATGGTGACGTTCTGATGCTGCTTCCAGAATTCCTTCTAGATATAGTTTCAGATGTAAACCCAGCGATGGTGACATTCTGATACTGCTTCCAGATTTCCTTCTAGATATAGTTTCAGATGTAAACCCAGCGATGGTGACGTTCTGACACTGCTTCCAGAATTCCTTCTAGATATAGTTTCAGATGTAAACCCAGCGATGGTGACGTTCTGACACTGCTTCCAGAATTCCTTCTAGATATAGTTTCAGATGTAAACCCAGCGATGGTGACGTTCTGATACTGCTTCCAGAATTCCTTCTAGATATAGTTTCAGATGTAAGCCCAGCGATGGTGACGTTCTGATACTGCTTCCAGATTTCCTTCTAGATATAGTTTCAGATGTAAACCCAGCGATGGTGACGTTCTGATACTGCTTCCAGATTTCCTTCTAGATATAGTTTCAGATGTAAACCAGATATGGTGACATTCTGATACTGCTTCCAGAAGTCCTTTTTAAGATGTTTCCCTCTCCGACGATGAGTGTGAGGTGATAGTCTCTTATGTTTCCCTCTCCGACGGTGTGTGAGGTAGTAATCCCTTTTCTAGATGTTTCCCTCTCCGACGATGAGTGCGAGGTGATATTCTCCCTATGGTTCCCTCTCCAGCGGTGTGTGAGGTAGTAATCCCTTTTTCAGATGTTTCCCTCTCCGACGATGAGTGTGAGGTGATATTCTCCTATGGTTCCCTCTCCAACGGTGTGTGAGGTAGTAATCCCTTTTCCAGATGTTTCCCTCTCCGACGATGAGTGTGAGGTGATCATTCCTTTCAAATTATAATTGGCTATGGTTCTCTGCCCAATACTGCGAAGATAATAATTCCCATCAAGATTTTTCTCAACGAGCGTTGTTGAGATTAAAGTCACCCAAGGTTCTCTTATCATTCATGCTAAGGCAGTAACCATTCCTGGTTCATTCATTAGCGTTTGAAGCTCCAGACTCAGCTCCTGTAACCAGTCAGGACATATCTATACCAAGCATCTAAAACCAACTCCTGCAACGTGTCAGGTACTCGTTTTCTATTTTGCAGGTATGCAGGTTCTAGCTAAGGAATCTTCCCCGCAATCAACATTCAGATGGCATCTATAAGCCCATCACCCTATCCAGCAATCTCTAAATGGCATCTGTAAGCCCATTCCCCCATCACTGTTATTATGTGAGCGCAAATTTCTGGGCACTCTAGTGTCCAATCATCTTCTACCCTCGGATTACGAAAGGCATATCATCCAATCTGCATCCTCAGGTCTAAGAAGATTGAACAGGGGCAACTGTTGTACCCCAAAATTTGCCCTCCCATATTCTCCAAGATTTGTCAAGTCAAGGTCACAAAATTCCCCAAGGGTTGTGCAGTTCAACTGTCTCCTATACAGTCAAAATTAGGGTTTGGATCCTGATCAAGAAAATGAAGTTTTCAAGGGCCCAATCAAGTCTCATATGCCTACAAATGTAGTCAAGTGTCCTCATATCAAGTTTCAAGGCATTCAGCTCAAAATTGCACAGTCAAAACCCTAAATTGCACTACAGTCAACTGTAGGGGCAAAATGGTCATTTGACAGTCAAAAGTTCAAATTTTTGGTCAACATATCATTTTGAAGCCACAAACATCATTTGATCAATGCTTGATCATGATTCTCAAAATTTGGCTCAAAAATCATCAAGATGCAAAAGTTGCTATATTTGGACAGCTGAAAAAGTCAACTGAAATTGGCCAGGGCATAACTTTCACATGGATTATCAGAAAAATTCCATCCAAAGCTCATTTTGAAGAGAAAGACATTTCCTACAACTCATCTTCATATTCCAAGTCCAAGAAATGCTCTCACAAAAAGTTATCAATTTCAACATTATAGGTCATTTTCAAAAGTCAACAAAAAGGGACTTTAAGTCAAAGGCCATAACTTGAGATTGGTAAATCAAAATGACATGGGACCAAAGGCATTGGTTAGAGGACTCAAAGACCTTTCCAAAATGTCCAAGAACATGTGAAAAGCTTAAAAATTGAGCAAGTTATGCCTTGTGGAAGTTGGGAAATTTTTGGAAATTTTTGAAAGTCAACTTTACTTCAAATGATCCAAAAGTGCAAATGGGCCCATTTTTCTTCCAAGTTTCTTCATGCCAAGCCTATGCACGACCATTAAGCCCAAGGGGAAGTATTTTCTCAATTTTTAATTATTTATTTGAATTTATATTAATATTAATTCACTTAAATCATTTAAATATGTAGAAAATATAAATTTGACCTAAAAAAATCTTTTTGTGCACATTCTACTCTCAATATTTCGTGCTTGTTTGATTATGGAAAGTTTTGGTGTGATTGGAGCATGATTGACACAAAATGCACATGGAAAAGATTTGAAAAAATCTTAAGAAAATCAAATATTGAAAACTATCAATGCCATGGATTTTGTGCAATTTTGTTGACCTAATGCCTTCACTATATGATCAGGAATGCAAACCTAATGCCTTTACACACTCAGCTGCGCTCAGAAGCTAGAGAAAAACTTGAAAAATTGTCCAAAAAATTGAAAACTGATTTCAAGGTTAGGAGACGATTCAAGCCTCAACTTCCATTCCATTAGATTCCTGGGACAATTCTGAACGTGTGCCAATCCTTAACATCAACCAAAACGCAAAGAAGTGGTATCAAGAACTCAGACTGTACCTCGAAACTTTTGAAATCGCATATCTCAAATCATACATCTTTTTGCATTTTGATTGATGAATTCTTGTTCAGCATGAAGTTTCCAAGCTAACCATACCAATTAATTTCATTTTTGTGCAATATAGGCGATTTTGCCATTGTTAAATGTTAGGGTTTGCAGGTTTTAAAATTGGGGTTTTTGCAATCAAGAAAAATTACGCCTCAAGACTATGGCCATTGGATTAAGCAGGTTGAGACGAAGGAGAAGCACTACTCGCGCCCAATTTATTGGTCCTATAGCGCTAGTCGCTATTTTTCTAAAAGCTACTTTAAGCCACGCTTCTAAAACCGTTGCGATAGGACCTTGCTTCAGAAAAAAAAAGAAAGGCGTGAGGAAGACGATGTGCTGGCAACCACTGAGTGGCTCATTCAAACCAGCGCGCGCTTTTAGGGGCCACTAACCAATTTTGCTTTTTATTATTTACTTGCTATAATATGTTAATTAGAACGTGATGGCTCAGTGGCAGGGATACGTGTTGGTAACATCAAAGACCTGGGTTCAAGTCCCAGGTCTGGCAAATTCTCATATTATTTTTCAACGTGAATTCCCATGCAGTGCTATCATTTGGTGCCCACCATACGCCTCAAAGCCTGATCGTCCACGCGTCCCACCAATCCAAATCAATGGCCAAGATTCAAAGGACACGCTGCACCTGGTCAAGCGCATCACATAGGATCCAGAAAGGTCAACAAATTTCCAGCTTACTGGGCCTGAATTGCTAGGCCTGAACCTCACATTTGGGACTACACCCCCACCCTGGTTTGCATTTCTTCTATTTTTCTTCTTATTTTATTTTTGCTATTTTATTTATTTTATTTGTTTTAACATAATTAATTTATTTCCACAAAAATACAAAAAAACATCACAAAAAAATCAGAAAAGATAAAAAATAATAAATATTTATATTATAGTTATTTTCATAAATAAATGCTTGTAATTATTTAGTTTAATTAGGTTTTTAACTTTAATTCTTTTTTTTAATAAAATCCAAAAAAAATATAGAATTAGGTTAATTGATAATTTTTATACCTTTTTAAATTTTCCTTTTTTATCACAATATTATTTATTTATTTATTTATTTTTATAATTAAATGTACATAAATATAATTTAGGTTTAAATTAGGTCAAATTCAATATTTTCATAATAAACTTAAAAAAACATTAGAATTAGAGTTTGACGCCTCCTTTTTTAATTTTAATTAATAATTCTTTTTCTTTTAAATCTTAAAAAACACAAAATACCAAAAAACATTTAATTTTTAATTTTAATTCTCATTAACTTTAAATATTTTGCAAAAGGGTCCAACGCCCATTGTTTTAATTATTTTCTTTCGCGCATTTACTTTATTGCTTATTATAATTTTGTATCTCTCCCAAAGCATTGTAATTTAAATTTCTCGCACTTTTATTTTATTGCTCTATTTATTTTCCGCTAAATCGGGTCCGATTTAATTTTGGCGATGTGGACCCGCGCCTTTGTAATAGTCGTAGATTTATTTTTTCGCGAACTTTATAACTGTTAAATAAGCATGCAAGAATGAATGGCCCTAATTAAAATCAAGCGTAGATCACAAATAAACATGACAAGACAAATAACTGAAACATGACACACAATTCGCACACACCACCCCTAGGGTACGCCTCACTGTTGCCTTTCGAAAGGTGATCGTCGAGTAGAGGATGTCTTAGTAAGTCCTCATGATCCGGGAACCTGGCATGAGGGTAGCTTCTAAGGTATCTTCCTATTGCTCTGGTGATCACCATGTCCCGAACCTCGAATTGACCCGAACACCTCCAACGGTGGTGCTACCTACCTCTCAATGGTGGGATGGCACTACTTTTAAGGACATCTACACAGACAAATTCCTTAGGGTAGGTAGGTTCTCAAGGATACTTGCTCTAATTTCAAACAAACAAAACTCTTTTCACACTGACACTTTTCAAAAGCTTTCAAAGCAAATTTTTTCAAACACTCTGACGTACGAGTCGAACTGAAACCTTTCAAAGAAACTTTTTTAAACCCACATTGAAAAGCAAACAAACCATTTTGAAAACACAAATGAGCAAGTATCTAAGAGCCCATGGATAACCATGGATAGAAAGGGTGCTAACACCTTCCCTTTCTATAACCTACCTCCCGAACCGAGAGCAATCTCTTTAAAAGAATTTTTCTGTGCTTTTGTCCTTTCCAATTGGAGAAAATAAAAGACGGTGGCGACTCTTGCTTCCGCGACATTTCGCGAACCAGCTTTAAACAGTCAGTTCCAGATCCACCGATCACACAAGTTCACAAAGTGAGAGAGATATACTTGGAAAGTTACAACCTATGAGCACACCAAATGATCCAAGCGTGAAGCTGTTTAAGAACACTGATGAAAGTGTTAGACGAACAGAATATGTGAGCATCATTGGAAGTCTTAGGTATTCCATTGATTGTACTAAACTCGACATTACATATGTCGTGGGATTGTTGTGCGGGTTTACTAGTAGACCGAGTAATGAACATTGACAAGCTATTGAGCGAGTCATACGGTACCTTAAAAGGACCATGAATCTCGGTTTACATTATCAGAGATTTCCTATTGTACTTGAAGGATACAATGATGCAGATTGGAATACCTTATCAGATGATTCTAAAGCAACTAGTGGCTATGTATTCAACTTAGCTAGAGGAGTTGTATCCTGGAAATCAAAGAAACACATTATCCTGAGACTATAGCATTAGCGACTGCTAGTGAAGAAGCAAGTTGGTTAAGATGCTTACTAACTGAGATTCCCTTATGGGAAAAACATATATCAGTTGTGTTGATCCACTGCGATAGTACCGCAGCTATTGCAAAAATAGAGAACCGTTATTATAATGGTAAAAGACGTCAAATTAGAAGAAAGCACAACACTGTTAGAGATTGTATCTATAAAGAAGCTGTAAGAGTGGATCATGTACGCACTGATGAAAATTTAGCAGATCCTTTGACGAAAGGATTAGCTAGAGAGAAAGTCTATAATACATCATATAAGATGAGACTAATGCCTATAGGAAAATGAGTTGCTCATGATAGTAACTCGACCTAAATGACTGGAGATCCCAAGAAATAGGTTCAATGGGTAACAACAAGTTATGAGTAATATGAGATGATCATGCAAGTAAAGCATGAATCTTGAAGTAATAAGAGGATGAGATAATAAAAACACTTAATGAGATCTATACTCTGTATGAGGGAGTACCTAGGTTACAAGAGTACTCTTGATAGACTCACCTATGTGATTGTGGAACTTAGGCGGTTCCTATGGAATTTCGAGGCATAATTTCTAGAGCCTTCATTAAACTAGGATACACGTGCAGGGCCATTAAAGCACGGGCTATTCAAATACACCTTAAGAAAAAGTTGTGTGCGGGTTTGATGTCTGAGATAGAGTTCAAGACATTTGTGTCACTCTTGTTGAATTGGAATCCTACTTGCTATGCAAAGGTTCAAGTCGTAGACACCTTTGTTTATGCATAATCTTAGAAAAGTTTGACGTTACTTCTAAAATCAATTTTTTAAATTCAAGTGGGAGATTGTTGGAACATGTCCATGTTCCAATATTTTGAATTTAAAAATTTCTCAAGTCCCATATTGTTAGAATATATTTTTGGTTGAAAAAAATCATTTAGTCCCACATTGCTCATGTGAGAAATATTAACTATCTTACTTCACTATATAAGGAGTGCACATGTTTCATTCTAAATTACACCAAAAACTGTTCTATTAGTTTTTCCTTCCTCACTCTCATAACTCCGTGTCTCTCGAATTATTGAAGCACCATCTTCTTCCCCTTTCTTCCTACTCGTTGAATTTTTCGAGTATTTTCTTGAATTCTCTTTAGAGAATTATGTTAATTTCTCCTCATTTGAGTTGAGAAATTTTCAAGTTTAATTTTTTGAATTCTCATTGGAGAATTATTTGAATTTCTCTTTGTTGGAGAAATTATTATGATTGGTCAAATGACCATTATTAATTTCTCTTTGGAAAATTATTTGAGTTTCTTTTTGTTTGAGAAATTATTATGCCTGATCTTTGTACCAGATACTACGAGTGGTGTTGATATCATATTTGAATGGTCTTGTACCATTAGAGGGTGTATTACTAGACAAATTATCTACCATGCAAGTAGTAATCCTACAGTATAGAACTGAGTTGTTTTATCCTAGAGGCGGAGCAGTGCCGCGAAACGTCTTAAAAAGAGTGACCTAGTCCATGACTCAACCTGATAATTTCTTCAGTGACAAATTTTTTAAAATCCGAAAACAACAGAAACTATTGAATTCATTTCTCCCTGTAGCATGAAACCCCATCCCTAATAAAAATTAACATAAGCAATATGTAAACTACAATATTTTAGAGATAGAAAAAAAAGCATGAAATTCAAACATGTTACTCATTAACAACCACATAAGTGGAAAAAAAATTTAAACCAAACAAAAATGATGTTAGTAAGAGAGAGAGAGAGAAGCAGTTGATAGAGGGAGAATGTGAGATTCAGAAAAAGTGATGTTTTTTTTTCTCGCAAAAAGGCAACATTGAAAAAGAGACAATTGAAAAAAAGTAAAAAAATTCATATTTGATTGCATTTCAATTGTATGACATGAGACAAATGTCCTTTGAAATACTAATAAGAACAAATAAAACAGACCAGTAGTTATATTATAAGCAATTATATAACTAGTTAGCAAAACTAAATATTAGACAACATTTATTCCTTAAAAGTTAATTTGTTTGAATTTAAGCAAAGAATAACTATGGTTTATCAAGAGGTAGTTATCTTATAGTATTATATAGATAACATCCTTATTTGTCTTATTCAATTTTTAGTCCAAAGTTATTCTTAGCTTTTATGTAGAGAATCATTACTCACTACACACTTTCTCAAAGAAGAAGTTGACTTTGTGCAAACTGCAGCTACAATCAATCTCCTTATTTCCGATCAAGTTTATGGCGGCGGCAGCTGTTGGTGAAGCTTTTCTTTCTGCTTTCATTGAAGTCGTCCTCGACAGGCTATCTTCTCCTCACCTTGTTGACTTGATCCGTGGGAAGAAGCTTGACGTCAATTTGGTTCAACGGTTGAAGAACACTCTTTATGCTGTTGAAGCGGTGCTTAACGATGCTGAACAGAAGCAGATTCATGACTCTGCTGTTAATAACTGGCTTGATGATCTCAAAGATGCTCTCTATCTTGCTGATGACATTCTCGACCACATCTCCACCAAAGCTGCTCTTTCCAAGAACAACAAGCAGGTGAGTACCGTTAGCTACTTCTCTCGCTTTTTCAACTTTGAAGAAAGAGATATGGTTCGTAAGTTGGAAGACATAGTTGCTAGACTTGAATCCATTCTCAAACTTAAAGATATTATTGGTCTTCAACATATTGCAATTCATCACTCATCATGGAGAACTCCGTCAACCTCTTTAGAAGACAGATCTATCATTTTTGGTAGGGATCAAGACAAAGAGACCATACTCAATTTACTCTTACATGATGATGATAACACTGCTGTCATCCCCATTGTTGGCATGGGTGGCCTTGGAAAAACAACTTTAGCCCAGTTTGTGTTCAACCATGACAGTATAATGCAAAAATTTGATGTTCAAGCATGGGTTTGTGTTTCTGACGATTTCGATGTTTTGAAGGTTACAAAGTTCATCGCCGAGGAAGTGGGAAGTGCTTGTGACACAAATAATTTGAATATCCTTCATCGAGATTTGAAGGAAAAGCTGACCGGAAAGAGGTTCTTGATTGTTTTGGATGATGTTTGGACCGAGGATGACGACTCTTGGAATTCTCTTTTAAAGCCTCTTCAATATGGAACTATAGGAAGTAAAATTCTTGTAACTACCCGTAGTGAAAAAGTTGCTTCTATGGTTCAAACTTTTCAACCTTACTCTCTTCACCAATTGTCTGATGAAGATTGTTGGTCAGTGTTTGCAAACAATGCTTGCCTTTCACCAGATGAGAATATGGATCTCCAAAAAATTGGCAAAGAGATCGTTAGGAAATGTAAGGGATTGCCTTTAGCAGCACAGTCACTTGGGCGCTTGTTGCGAGAAAAAAGGGACATGAGGGATTGGAATAGTATACTGAATAATAATATTTGGGAGAATAAGAGTAAGATCATTCCAGCATTGAGAATTAGTTATCATTATCTCCCTCCGTATTTAAAACGTTGCTTTGTATATTGTTCATTGTTTCCCAAGGATTATCAATTTGATAAAGATGAATTAATTTTGTTGTGGATGGCTGAGGATCTTTTACATCCTTCAGGAAATAACCAGACTTTAGAAGAAGTTGGTTATGGGTATTTTAATGACTTAGCCTCCAAATCATTTTTTCAACATTCTGATAATGGGAACTTCAACCAACATTTTGTAATGCATGATCTTGTGCATGATTTGGCAACATGGCTCGGTGGAGAATTCTATTTTAGAACAGAAGTAATTGGGAAAGATGTGAAGATTGGTACCAAGACTCGTCATTTGTCATTTTCCAAATTCAGTGATCCAATCTCAGCAAACTTTGATATTTTCGGCAGAATAAAATGTCTAAGAACAATCTCGCCAATCTATTCATGGAATGATCCCTTCAACAAAGAAAAAGCGTCATGCTTCATTTTGTCAAATTTGAAGTACTTAAGAGTTTTGAAATTTGGCAACTTTGAAGGTTTTGATGCATTTCTTGATTCAATAGATGAACTAATCCATTTGCGTTATTTGGATCTCTCTTTCACGTCTATAAAGATGTTACCTGAGTCATTATGTAACCTGTATAACCTACAAACTTTAAAGTTACACGGTTGTAACAATCTAACAAGGCTTCCCAATGACATGCAAAATCTTGTAAATTTGCGCCATCTCAAAATTTCGGGAACTAAATTAAAAGAGATGCCTAGAGAAATGAGCAAATTGATTAATTTGCAACATTTGGGTTGCTTTGTCGTGGGAATGCAGGAAGAGAAAGGGATCAAGGAATTGGGAACACTTTCGAATCTTCACGGATCACTTGCCATTAGAAAATTAGAGAACGTGACCAACAGCTTTGAAGCATCACAGGCAAAGATAATGGATAAAAAGTACCTTGATAAAATATCGTTTGAATGGTCTGAAGATACAAAGAACCATTTTACAAGTTCACAAAGTGAGATGGATATACTTGGAAAGTTACAACCTACCAAGAACCTGAAAAGGCTAGATATTCATGGATACAGGGGCACACTATTTCCTGAATGGGTTGGACATCCTTCCTACCAAAATTTGACTAAGGTATCTCTGTCTGGTTGTTTGAATTGTTGTATCCTTCCATCACTTGGACAATTATGCTCTCTCAAGGTCTTGACAATCAGTGAAATGGATATGCTGGAGACTATTGGATCTGAATATGACAATACCTTTCCAGGGACATACTTTCCTTCCCTTGAACGTCTGGAGTTTGTTGAGATGTCATGTTGGAAAGCGTGGCATCATCCTCACGAGTCAAATGCTTATTTTCCAGTATTGAAGTCTATTGTGATTAATGATTGTCCCCAATTACATGGGGATTTGCCATCTTATCTTCCTGTTTTGGAAACAATTCATATTGAAAGATGCAACCAGCTTGTTTCTTCTCTCCCAAGGGCTCCTTCCATCTGCAATTTATACATATTTAAAAGCAATAAAGTAGCCTTGAATGAGCTACCCCTTTCACTTGAGGAGCTATATGTTGGAGGAAGAGAGGTGACAGAATCTGCCTTTGAAGCCATTGCCATCACCCCGCCAATTTCTCTTAAAAAATTAGTCATCAAGGACTGTTCTTCTGCAATATCGTTTCCAAGAGATTGTTTACCCTTATCCTTAGAGAGTTTGTCCATCACAAATTCTAGTAATCTAGATTTCCCAAAGCAAAATCACGGCCATGAGTCACTTAAGTATCTTCATATAGATAGGAGTTGTAATTCTCTCATAATCCTCCCACTGGATACTCTTCCCAACCTCCATCATCTGCAAATCGAAAACTGTGAAAACATAGAATGTCTTTCCATTTCAAAGGTTCTTCGAAATCTCGTTGATATTACAATTGGTGACTGCCCCAAATTTGTATCACTGCCTCGTCACATAAATACTCTTCTGCCAAAGTTAGAACATGTGTGTATATATCATTGTCCAAAATTGGAGAAGTTTTCTGAAGGGGGTATGCCGCCTAACTTGAGAACAATTTATATTGGAAATTGCGAAAAATTACTGATGAGCTCATCTCTAACTTCAATGGACATGCTTACCCATCTTTACATTGGTGGTCCAAGTGATGGTATCGAGTACTTTCTGAAGAAAGGTTATGCATTGCTGCCTCCCTCCCTTACCTACCTGCAGATATATAACTGTTCAAGTTTGCACACGTTGGATTGCACGGGGCTTTTCCACCTCACTTCCCTGCAAACATTAATAATTAGATTGTGTCCCAAGCTGGAGAATATAGTGGGAGAAAGGCTGCCTGCTTCTCTAATAGAACTTAATATCTCCGCATGTCCTTTGCTGAAAGAAAAGTACCGTGTGAAATACCCGCAAATTTCCCACATCCATGGCATTGTAGTTGACGAAAAATGGATTTAGTAAGCTTGAAGTTCGTTTGCAGTTTGTTATACATGGTCATATGGATGCTTCCATCAATTAAACTGCAGAGTCGAAGCTTTTATTTCACATTTTCAGGTTATAATTATTCAAGCATGAATGTTTTGTGTATTAGTATGACCATGAAGTTGTCTAGTCTTTAAAATATCATTTTCTTTTGTCTTACAAATGCAGACATTGAAGCGACTTACTCCCATGTTGATTATGCATGGAATATCAATCAATGATGGCTTTGGTTTGTACAATCAAGTAAGTTCTTTAACTTCACTTCTAATGTACATATAGTATATATGTGTCACACTTCATTTTGAGGATGATGCTTTAAATAAACTTATTATGTACTTATTATGCTTTAAATAAAACATTTTTGGAAAAGTAGCTGGCATCAAAATTTCAAACTTCGACTAAAAGGACTCTAATTATTTATTCTTTTTAAAATGGTGTACATCTTCAATCGCATGATCCATTACAGAAAGGTTCTGCTGCCGTGACTTTAACTGAATTTGAGGCTTCTAGAAGTTGCTGCTGCTATTGTTACTCCGCATTTCGTTGACTTTGATTGGAGTTAACAATGAAATAGAATAGAGTGATGCTGTGCTGATTTGATGAAAGAGCAGATTAATGGTGTAACAAAGAAATGGAAATCCATTTCTTACTGCCATCTAACTGCCTAAGCCCTCCTGCAAATATTGATTGGAAAATCTTCAAATTAAGTTTCGGCCTAGAATCTAATGGATGAAGATCCTGAATAATATTACTGAAAACTTAGGCATCAAAAGGCTAGAACATACTGCATACATCTGTACTGCTGAAGATGATCTATTGCTAATTCCTTACTGTGTCATGGACTCATGGTATGTGTTTCCCTAAAGGCTTGTCGTCCGGATAAACTATCTGTGGCAATCACCGGAAACTGGGCCCAAGAAACAACCCGGCCGCATTTTGCCATTGATCCTCCTTGTCTAAATTGTCCCTTCAACCTTAGCTGTGTAAAACTGATTAAACAGTAAAAGTGTTTTGTAAGGTATTGCCAGGTTTTTGTTATTTACTGAATGAGTTATAATGTCGGTGTAGGGGATCTTAGTAGCAAAGTTTCTCAAACTAATTAGGCATCATCTATAACAACTTACGATTTTGAGTAATGGTTCTTGGTTTTGTTTATGCTAAATCTATTTCCATAAACGTTATGATGTGTCCTTTTGATTCTTTAGTCCCTTATTTAGCATTGACTTTTACTTGGTTTCTTTAATTGAATTTCCTATCAAATAATCAATGGCATATGACATCAATATGAAATGCGATTTTTGGTGGAAACATCATATTTATACTTTCCGGTTTTATTTAAGGAAAATGATGTGAAAATTTCATTTGCGCTTTCCCACTTTCAAAGATGATGAGCACTCCCTCCAGTCACTTTTATAAGCAAAAATTCATTTTTCAAGTTTATTGAATAATCAATGTATTTGGTCTATATATATAAACCTGATACATCAGTTATTCAATGAACCTAAAAAGTGAATTTTTATTTATAATAGTGATTGGAGGGAGTATACTAGTATTGGTTTAACTACAGATTATTAAATTACCCGACTAATTCTATGTCATAAGCTGTTAACAGCCTATTGTATTTTAAGGGAATGCATGTTTATGCAGGTTGACTATAGCCCAGATCCAGGATTATCTGGAAAGCTAGAGACATCTACTAATGTGATGCAAGGTTTGTTGGCAATGTTATTTCGTTAATTAAAATCTACTTGTTTTCTTGATCACCTTAGAGTGATTGCTTAATTTAGGTAGGCTGCTATCCTGAGATTGTTTGGCCCATCCTGTTATGTATCAACAGAAAACAGAAGGGATCTTGCTAATGTGTGCCCTTTTTTGGGTGGATAGAAATAATGGCATCATGGAGCTGTGCAAAAAGTTTCCGTTTATGATAAATAGGTCCATAATTTTCTTTTGTATATTCTGCCATGTTGGGGCTTATTTCCTTGAGCTCAAGTGGGCACATCAGGACCACATTTCACATGTGAGGCCTGGGTCATCATTTGTTTCAGTTGATACTTTATTATATGACTTTCTGTTATTCAGGTACATTAAGATTGGCTTATACCAATTACCTTTTAACAATTTAGAATACAAAACTTATTTCTTGGTAGAAAAGCAACCCTCCACGCTCAAGCAACTTCTTTCTTTCGTCAGTGATCTAGCTGTACAAATCAATAATGCCAATTGTACAAAACTAAATAAGGTGACAATGTAATGCAGGTGGAAACTAGTTGGAAAATTAAGAGTCTAAAAGTCAATGGCCCATCAAGTAAAATTAAATGTTAATATGATGATCATGTACTCCACTTAGTTATTTGTTTTATAAACAAAATCTTGATCAATTAGTCCTACTCCTCAATTAGAACTCCTAGGAAGGAAGAAACCGAAGATGAAGTTTCATAAGGAGTATCTGGATTTGATTTTGGTCCCTTGTGGGTTGCTAATCATGTTTGCTTATCACCTCATTTTGCTTCACAGATATATCAATCGACCTCACACCACAGTCATGGGATTTGAAAACAATGACAAAAGAGCATGGGTTGACAGAATTATGCAGGTAAGTAATAATCCTAATCATTCCTATAATTAATTTGAAAGTTGAAACCTCTTGTTTTCATTATTTTAAGGTTGTCTTTAAACTTTGCAATGAATGATCAGGCTGAAAAAAGAGATGTTAGCACAGCTCTATCTGTCATTCAATGCAACACATCAGCTGCAACATTCTTGGCCTCAGTTTCTTTGACTCTTTCTTCTCTAATTGGGGCTTGGATTGCCAATAACTCCAATATTTTCTTCCAGAGTCAATTGATCTATGGTGACACAAGTGCAACCACAATTTCCATCAAGTACATTTGCTTACTGACATGCTTTCTCCTTGCTTTCTCATGTTTTATTCAATCAGCAAGACACTTTGTTCATGCAAACTATTTGGTAAGCATACCGGATAGTTTTGTTCCAATTAGTAGTGTCGAATTAGCAGTCATAAGGGGTGGTGATTTTTGGTCACTCGGTCTTCGAGCTCTCTATTTCGCACTAAACTTGCTTCTTTGGTTCTTCGGTCCAATACCTATGTTCATTTGCTCATTGGTTATGGTTATGGTTCTTCATTATCTTGACTCCAACTCAAGGCCGTTGCATTTGCATCCTACTAGGTCTCAGGGTGGCAAGTTTCCGATGGCAAAGAACAATGGAACCAACAATGTTTGATAATGAAGCGCAAATTTGGTGATATTGATGTATGAAAAATAATGTATCTTATTCTTCTCAATGATTATATGATTACATCAGAATTTTCTCAACAAAGCAATAAAAATGAAAAATCAGAGTAGAGGGGGTTGAATAATATGGAATATATTTCTTAGAAGCAAAGATTTGTTCAACACCACACATGTGGGTAATTACTTGCGGCACAAGTTAATGTGTGTAGCCATCTTGCTTGCACTTAAACTCCTAAATAACACAACGTATGAGTTTTCTAACATATTCCATAATTGATAGTGGAGCTAACTTATAAGCAATCTAAATAAGTGATTTGAAATTATGTGTCTTTAATTTTAAATTTTTTTTAACACTTCTGATAAGAGTTCTTCAGACAGAGATATCCTTTAAAAAAATATACGGTGAGAATAAAATAGCAAAGCAAAAAATACGTTTATATAAATACATATTATAAATAAACATAGGCCAGAATACCTTTTATTTTATTTATAAAAAAAGTTAAAATTTGAGTTTTTGCGATACATAATTTTAAAATTTGTTAAGTGTAAAATGAAAAATCATATGATTTATGGTGGTATGAATTCTAGCTAAGGAGATTGAATTCTCACCGTAAAAATAACCCTCAAAACTGAATTCTAAATTAGGGAGATTGAATTCATATTGTAAATTACAAAAAAAAAAAAAACTCTATTATCTTAGATGTTTTGGATGCTGTTGTGTCTAATGGTTTGTTTTTAGGAGGCTCTTTAGATCTTTCACTACTTGTAGAGACATGTAGGAGGGAAAGATAGCATAAATTCAAGCCCGGCCCTATGCAGAAGCAACAGTCTCTACAGCATAGGACCCTAAATTTGAGGGCTCTAAATTTTTGAAAAGTTTTTTATTTTATTTTTTATATTAATATTAATAAACATAAAAAAATATTATAAAAATCCAAAAAATAAAAAAAATATTATGATAAAAATTCAATATATTAAATAAATTTGATTTATTAAATTCAAAATAATTATAATTAAATTTTTTATTAATATATAATCATATATATTATGTTTCATTTTTAATTATTATAATTGTATTTTTTTTATAAAAAAACTAGGTCCATTTTTTAAATTAGAACGGGGCCTTCGATTTGATTGGGCCGGCCCTGCATAAATTTTTAACTACTCTTTTAAATATTGTGTTATAATATTTGAATTGTCTGACGATTTATTTATTTTTTACAGTATCATAATACGTTAAAAGGTATCAGCCGTTGTAGTAAGGTTGCAAAATTGATGCAATCTGATGAGCTATGGTTTCAGAAACTCATACAATTATATGGATTGAATTGTATGATTCATACAAGATTGAATATGGTTATATTATTCATAGATTATTATAGATTATTGTCTACTTTTGTGGAGAGATGACATATAAAGACATTGTCATATCACGGTCGGTGAGATGTCAATCACATTTATAAAGTAATTAGAAATCTTATGAGAACGAATGGTTGAATTGTAACCCTTTTAAAAATTCCGTCTTAGCTTGAAACAAAACACAAACTCTAGAAATTCTTGAAGAATAAAGATTAATATAAGATAAGAAATAATAAGTTAGTCTAAAGTGTGTGAGAATGTGAATCACAATAGAGTAAGTTAAAAGGGAAAGGTTAGAGAGAAGGAACGGCCAAGAGTTATATTGATTTACCAAAAGTAGTTACTTTAGCCCTCATGATTTGTGAGTATTTTTTTTACTGACGTTTGAAATAACTTTTCTTCAAAGTATTATCACGGTCGGCCCAAGCCCAAGGAGAGTGAGGGCATCACCTTAGGTCTCATTATTCTGAGCCTTTAAAATAGGCTTTAGTTTGCTAAAAAAAAGCCTCAAAATTTATATGATTAACTAATGTCTCAAAAGAAAAATACCAAAATATAGTGGCTGAGTGGTGATAATTATCTTCAATTTTTATCTCATGCCATTTTTTAAATGATTTTTCTCATATACACACACAAAATGCACACTAATTACACATTACATTGGTGAGTCTGATTATGAAATTCACACGAGGCCTAATTCAATTATGCTGTTTGAGGAGGTCTGTTGACTGAGTTTGTCCTCAACTATGTCGGGCAGTAACCTCACTCTTCGGAAAAACGCGATTTCACCATACGGGGATAAATCCAAGAATCGAGAGGAGGCTCATCACCAGTCGGGAGGACCCCACGAGCATCCTCCACTCTTCTCGTCGACTAAGACAAGCCCTCTCGGAGGACCTCACAGCTGGCGGGGAGGGCCCACCCTCGAATATCACGCAGTCCTCTACCACATCCATATCCTTCTGACTATTTGGGGGAGTCCATCCAGGTTTGGGACCACGTGTTGGCCCCTCTACGCACGTAGGACTTAGCACGTAGGATTTGACAGTCTCGATTTTGGGCCTGCTTGTCCAGCCCAACGATGGAGATCTTGGCCCAAGACTAGAGACTATAAATATCCTCTCACTTGAGAGAGTCAGGTATTCATTCTTTCATACTCACTCTTATACTTGCTCGCACTGCTCTGAACCTTACTTTGACATCAAAGCGTCTTGCAGGTACTCCCATCTCATCTCCAACCGCTGTTCAACTCACAGTTCGTAGGCTTTCACGATCCATTCTGATCAGGTACAATTATATATATATATATATATATATATATATATATATATATATATATATATATATATATATATATATATATATATATATATATATATATATATATATATATATATATATATATATATATATATATATTAAAAAGTTAATTTAATTTTAATTAATTTTTTTAAAATATTAAATTAATTTTGCGTTAGACCTTAAAATGTGTTAGGCCCGCCTTAGTACTATAGGCCTGTTTCTTTCAGCTTTAAAAAAAATAGATTTTTTCTTTGTATTTTTTAAAATAGATTTTACAAAATTATTTTTCAAAATATTTGAAGTTTTTTTATATTCGTTTTTTCTAAATTGAAATATTAATTTTGACATCCTAACATAAACATATATTATTGAAGATCAAAATATAGTCAAAGTCATAATGTTTTGAAAAAATTATATTTTTAAAAAAAAAAATTTATGAAAATCTATTTGAAATAGCTTCAAAATTAAATGAACTTTTTGAAAGTTTGATATTCAAAAAAGTTTCAATAAAAAAAATAAAATATTTAAAATAATATTTTAAAAATAACTATTCAAATTAAATTTTCATTTAAAACTTTTACAAAAATATTTCTTTATAACTTTTTTTACACAAAATTATATTACACTCAATCATTTTTAAAAAAATCCAAAACAAACGGACTTATATCTAGGTGATGTATTCTTTTGGCCTCACCTAACTTACACGATGAAGGTTTTAGCTTTCAATGAGTTTATGCAAAAGAAATTTTTTTATTTAAATTATACTTTTCAAAGGGACAATAATAATATTTTAATATATTTAATAATGTAAGTGATGCTGAGATAACAAATTTTGACAATAAAATTATTTTGAAAAGAAAATTAGTAAAAAAAATTATAGGTAAAACAAATTTGATTTGACTTTTTTAAATAATAAAACATGATGAAAATGCATATTATATTAACTTTTGAGTGAACGTAAAGTTTATATCAAATAACTAAATGTATACTTAATTGGATTTAAAATTTATAATGATACCCTATTTTTATTGACATAGATACTTTTAAGTTTAAAATAATATGAAGTTGCTTCAAAAAATTTACTAATAAAAACTAATAAAAAAGAAAAATAAAAAATAGTTAAATTTACTAATAGAGATTAATAAAAAGAAAAATAAAAGAATAACCTAGTAATAATATGTAAAAAGATAGTTAATAGAAGTGGTGGCAATGGCATATAGGAAGATAAAAATAATGTATATATTATACAATTATAAAACACATAATTGAAAAAAATCTTAGAGACACTATAAAATTATATGTAATAATATAGATATAGATAGATAGATTTCACATGTTATAGAACAATCTCTCATTATACACACAACTATACTAATTCAAGTCTCAATTTTTATAAACATCGAAAGGATTTTAATACTTGCACTTTTAGAATGATTTGATTTTTTGCACATGCACATTTAAAAGATGTGTTTGTTAGTGATGTAACCTTTAGAGAGTTTCTTTGCCAAAAAATTGAAACCAATGGGGTCAAAACAAGTGTTCATACACCCTCCAATTCTATTCGACACTTGAGTTATTACTGTTCACAATCTCATAAATGTTAAGCCACATATATATATGGTCCCAAACCTACTCTAAACCGAAAGTCATTCACATAATTTCAATCATACACACAATTCTGTTTACAGTTACACGATGCTAGAGACAGCAATAAAATGTTCTGTTACTTGACTATTTTCAACCATAAATACTATGCTCCCATTTTCATCCATAACACCATGTGAATGTGAATGTGAATGTGATTCTATCATAATATTATAACTTCATGTGGATAAATATAGGCATAAGTTTACCATAATTGTTTTACACAATACAATACAATGCATCTCTTTGGATCATAAAGAGTACACAAAATAAGTTTAATACACATACATACATAGCACTTTAACTAAGTCATTACCACTTTAAAATACATATTACACAAATAGAATAACAATTCTTTTCTGTTTCATGAAATCCAAAATTATTATTAAGTTATACAACAAAATACATAACCAGCACACATTCTTATGCCATCAGATGATTCCTTAGTTCAATACTGCAATACACCTGCCAACAAAATTATGATTTGTATCTATAATCAGAGTGGAGTAATAACAAAATACCGAATGGTGTAGGGAAGATTAGAGATAGCTTACTTTGGTAGGGTTGCTCGGTTACGCTCAACCGCCTTCGTAGTCCTTGTTGAATTGAGAAGTGATGTTTGAGGCAACAGCAGATTCTTTACTTGCAACGTATGTGTCGTCGGTTAATGAAAATCCGAAGAGTCTGCAGCCACTTTTATATGTCGAATTCTTTTCTTGATTGCCTCTTAGTGCTGAGGCCGAATCACGAGACCTTGAAATATCGAACTGATTGTTATTAAGGAAGTTCTGCATACCGAGAGAATTTGTGCTTTCCTGAATAGGCTTGTCGAGTAGGGAAGATGCGAACATTCCACTTTTCATTTCAGATATGTATGAACCCTGATTGCGATTACCGTTATCATAACGAGAGTTTGAAACTGGATTAACAGCCTGCTGGAACATTAAAACAGATGATGGAGATGAAACCTGTCCAGCTGTAACAGACGCGTGCAAATGTGATGAACTGTCATGCATCTGTGCTGGCCATCCGTTTCTGGAACCGCGTAGTTGATAACCATCATAGCGTCCAAGGAAACCATTTCCACGGGACTCGTCAAACGAGGATCGACCGTAGGGTGGTGGACACGGAAGAATTTCTTGACCTTGCAAGACCTTTTGGAATCTGAAAGATTCACCAAAGCCTATGCCATTACAGGGAAAATCAGAAGTTGCCTGAGGCATTCTGATGTTTCCTGGTGCGGCAATCCCGGAACAGTTAGAACCGGGATAACATCTCCCTAGCTCGAATAACCGGGGACTCTGAGCATTAATACTGTCATAGGGAGTATTAATGCCCATAATTTCTTGACCTTGCAAGACCTTTCGGAACCTCAATGATTCCCCAAAGTCTGACACACCAATCCCATCTGTCAAAGTAAAAAAGTTGTGTCATTGTTGCATAACGATGAAGTAAGACGAATGAAAAATAAGGATTCAAGTAACTTACTGGGAACTGGAAAATCTAGCTTGGATGAAGTGAACCCAATCCTGCTCCTCTTCAAACTTGCTGCCATCAGGTTACTGGTAGAGGAAGCAGAACCAGATGGCTCAATTTCCCAAGGGGAAACCCTATTATGCCTTGATGCTTCTATGTCATCCCACCTCACCTGTAAACATAGAGTTCACCAATTATAGTATACTACAGAAATGACATCACGTGACAAATAATTACAGTACATTAGATTACTGACAAAACAGTAAATACATCATCCAAACACAATTTTATGAAGATAAACAATTACACATAAGTTAGAAAAACCGCAGTCTCATACCAATAGGCATTTCCATTTTGATCCTGGCCATCTATGAGGATCCACATCACTTATTCCAGCAATTAATCCAGTGATCCTGCACGTCACAAGTAAGACCAAGATCAGTTATTGATAGGTCAATTTGTATGTAACAAAAACACGTTGGACAATCAACAAACCTTCGTTCTGCAGCATCTTCAGTTTCAAAACGCATCCTGAACCTCATTCCAGCAGAGTAAGAACAATCAAGGCTCTTTATGAACTTGTTAACAGGTATGATGAAATCTGAAGAACTGACCCTACATAGAAAAAGTGAAATGTATAAGACACAATACATCTATATACAAACCATGATGAGCAACAAAGGAATGGCAATGAAAAGAGAGGGAGGAGGGGCTTAACCAGAAGTATTACAATAACAATAATACCTTGGATTGTAGCAAACACTGAAGGCAGATCTTTTGGATAAAGCATTCACAACGTCCATGAGAGGGCCAGGATCCAATTGCATGCCAGTAGCTGCAAAGGAACCGGAACTTTTCAACTGAACAGCCCTACGGATCCCTAATCTCAGTTCTCCATCATCACCCCTGAAACATCAATAATAAAATGGTAAGTCGTTGTTAGGAATACTAGTTCATAATATTTTATAGAATTCAGTTCACGATACCTAAGAAACAACACGGCATCCCCAGACACAAGCTTCTTCTTGTTCACAAATGCACTCCATCCAGTTGTCAGCAAATGCCTCCTTGGCTGCCCTGCTCACACGAACACCATAAATCAAACCTTCGAGCAATCAGCTGGCAGTGTACTACATTGTAAAGTGCTATAAGCAACATACCCCTGTAAATGTGCCGAAACTTCCATTCCAGGCCATGCAGATCCTTAGCTACAAGCTCTTGTGATGGTCTCTGCTGGCTGTAATCCTAAAATAATATAGTAGCGAATTCAATTCAAATTCTACCAAAGAGTATCTAGTTATACTTCAAGAAATTTAAAACCATGACAGAAAGCACAAATTTAAAATAGGTAATAACGTAAGCATGTTAGAAAACATTTATAAGATTAAAGACAATACTCAAGTGTAACATAATAGGAAAGGATGAATCAAACAAAACTTTGAATAAAAAACTTTAGCATGATTATTTTGACTGAAAAAGTGAATGCATCGTAAATGAAAATTACCAGGGGAGGAAAGCAATCTTCAGCTGCTCGACGAGGCACCGAGAATCCTCCATGAGTGCTAGTGTCAGAAGCTGTGAGAGTCTTGCAGAACATATGTGGAGTTGTTGACTTCACAATAGCTTCCGTATCCTCCTCTTCTGCATCAGCATTGATTACCCCTTCGCGCACATTTTGCTCCACTTGCTATAATTATCAAATTCAATCAAAATCCAACTTAAAATCATTTTAAAAAGAAACTTCCACAATTATAGGACAAGAGACTATTTTGAGACACTTAAACTTTTCTCCTGCAAATAACATACATCTAGACATGGACAGAAAAAGAAATACTGCATATTCATGTCATATTCTTGATGCTACACACTGCTACATTAAGCAAAATCCACTACAATTAGCCTGTTCACTAAATAGTTGACATGACCACAAAATCAAAACCTATAAATTGTGACATTTTTCCCCTTTTTCACAATTTCATCCAAACCTATAAACAGAACCAAAATAAGATGATATAATAGATAACCCTCACCTGATTTTCAGGAACCAACAATACTTGGCAATACACTTCATCACTCCCTTCCTCTGCCTGTCAACAAAAATCCAAAACGCAATGTTCCCTTAACACATGCCTCATCCAAAAGAACAATAAACAAGAAAAAGCAGCAAATGGGTATGGAGTATCTTCTCCACCAATCAAAAGCACATTACAATTTATTCAAACAAAAAAAGGGTCATCACCCTATTCATAAAATTTTCAACTTTGAAAGAAATTAAGAAACCCCTTATCACATAATCAATTTTCCTAGTCAAAAACCCCAAAATCATAAAACCGAGCAAAAGAAAAAACACTTACATGGAGCTTAACATCAAGAACACGACAGAAAACATGAGGTGGAATACTACAAGCAGAAACAGGAAAATCATGAGCTTGTTCAAAGTGACCCTGTGGAACATACACAACAATGCTTCCTTTCTTGGGCAGAGAGATCAAAGGACCAGCACAAGCATGCCATAGCTCCAAACAAACAGAAGGTTGAGCCGGAGGAGGAGGAGAAGGAGGAAGAATCATAGCTGAAGCAGAAGTGCTTATACCAGAGTGAGTAGAAGAAGAGGAAGAAGAAATAGCAGAATAAGGAGTTTCAGTTTCATCATCTTCTGTAGTGTTGAGATCGATTAACCCCATAACACCAAAACAAAACAAAACACAAAAAGTGCTTTTTTTGCAATGTTAATAAGTGATTTTTTCAATGAATGATTTCATGACTGCTTATTTTCAGAGAGTGTGATGTGTTTATGAGTAACTTTGGCATTGCTAAAAGAAGTTGTGAGTTGTGACCCTCTTTCTCTCTCTAACACACACACTCTCTCTCTCTTCCACTGAGCTATCACTCTCTCAGCTGAATTCCCTTTTGTTTCTTTTTTGGGTTTCTTTATTTCTTTCACTTTAGATAAATGGGTATTTCGGGATAATAAAAAACCAAACTTTTCATTGTGATTCATATAAAAATTGGATTTTTATCCATTTTTTTCTCTTTATTTACTATACTATTTACTATTACAATTTACAATTTAGGGGGCCCTTTTGATGAGGTGAAGCAGGAGCAGAGATGAAACAGTGGTGCAGTTGCTGCTACAATGCTGAGACTGTTGGGTGTGATGTGTGTGGCAGAGAGAGAAAGAAGAGGGAGAGAGAAAAAGAACAAGCTACAAGAACAAAAGACTGTAGTAGTGGTAGTGAAAGTAAATTGTTGGTTGAAAAAGAAAATGAAAAAATAAAAAATAAGATAACGTTATTACAAAAGGGTTTATTTTGAGAAGAGTACGGTTTATCCCTGTATTTCCGGGGGCGATGTCTATTCTGTCCCCTTCTACTTGATCAAATCTCACACCTATCCTTCTCTAACTTCAAACATTGCTTTAGCTCATATCTTATGTTCTCAACATTTTCTTTCTTCACCATGATGCAATGCAATTCATTATCTAGAGATCATGTGATGTCATTCTTCATCAATCTACTTAAGTCTTATTTCTATGTTACCGTGATTCTTCTTCATTTAAAATTGTTATTCTCATCTGCTTAAATCACATAATCGAATAAATCTAGTAGAATGTTTAAGTATTCATTTGGATCAGATGATTATGCTTAGTTGATTAAATGTTTTCCACCCCTAAGTTTAGGTGAATTGCATTCTAGTAATGTATTATGCTGAAATTTTATGAGCAACGGTAGGGAGATTCTAAATTGTCGCGTTAATTTGTTACATTTTTTCTAAAAATTTAAGGTGAATAAAACAAAACAAACCCTATATCATAAGATACTACAACTCGGCGTTCTACTATTGGGTCAACTAAAGTTGGCTTAGTATATTGTTTTTTTTTATTATAAGAAATTTAATAGTAAAAATTAATATGACCTATTAATAGTATTTCTTATTACGGTTGATTTATACTCCTTTAAGAATACATCTGAGAATATATTATATAAGAGAATATTCATATATAATTTTAAATTTTATAGGTGTGGTTTATATTTTTTCTCCAATAAAAATACGATAAATATATTAAAATATTTTTTAGAGAGTAAAAATAAAAAGAAGTTGTATATGTGTATGAGAAAATTATATACTTGTCATATTTTCATTGGAAAAAAGTATAAATCATACTTAAGAAAATACACCTAAGTTTTTTCTATTATATATTCGGACAGATATATCAGTTTTAGTTAGACAAACTGTTTTAAAAATATATTTGGAGAGTATATCATATACTCGAGCAAGTATATCAGTTTTGTTTCAGACAATTTATTTTAATTTTGATTTAGGTGGCTAGTGTGCCTATAAATATCATCTCTCGTTGTAATTAAAATATACAATACACAATATATACAACCATCTCAATTTATTATCATTCGTCAAGTAACTTGTGATATAGGTTCACCAATAAATTGGCATCAAGAGCACTTGTTCGGTCCTCAATATCTAGCCATGATGAATATAAGCACTACCTCCAACCAATTCTTAGCCAATATACCAGTTTTCAAGAGAGAAAACTATGATAGATGGTGTGCGTTGATGAAAGTCATATTCAGATTTTAAGAAGTGCTTGAAATCATGAATGATGGTTTCTTGGCAAAAGAGGCAAATGCCACATAGGCACAAAGAAATGCTCATTATGAATTGAGCAAGAAGGATGGAACAAGCTTATTCTTGATCCATCACTGTGTGAATTCAAACATCTTTGAGATATCAAGCAAGAAACGCCCAAGGAGACTTGTGATACTATCAAAAAGCTATATGATGGAGAATAAAAGTTAAAGAAATTGAAGCTACAATCTTTGAGGAAGCAGTATGAAAACTTGCAGATGAAAGATGATGAAATGATTGTTAAGTTCTTCTCAAAGATTGTGGCTTTAACAAATCAGATAAATTCATGTGGAGAAACAACATCTGAATAGAAGGTGAAGAAGGTGTTAAGTATTGTGTTAATAATTAGTAGTTGTATTTTAGCATTTAATTAATAAATAATATTAAGGGCTCTTTCAGTCAAGTTTGATCACATTCTGGTGGAAATTAAAGAATCTAAAGACTTGTTAGAGATTAAGCTTGAATAATTATATGCATCTCTTGAGGTGCATAAGATGAAGTTGAAGCAAAGAGATTCATAAAAGGTATTTGGACAGACATTGCAAGCAAAGTTCTTCAAGAAAATGAAATAAATCTCCTCAAACAACAACAAAGTGAAAGTAAAATGGAAGAAGTTGAATGATAATGGTTATGTTGGGCTTTATGAAGCCAAGGTGAAACTAGCAAGAATGGTGTAAATCAAAACCAGAAAGTCAAGAAGAAGGTTGACATGAAAGAGGTTCAATCTTATTATTGTAAGAAGCTTGGTCATTATGCTCTAGATGGCTACTACAGCGAGAACAATTCCTTACCTCTCATGACCTGCATCCATTCCTTTGTACCATTCCTTGACTTATCATAGATAATGGTGATTAACTTATGACGTGCTTAAGCTTTAATTTTGTATATTTTGTTAGGTTTAATTGTTTGTGAAAAGTTTTAGAGAGAAGTCATACCTTTTCTCTCTACATTTCCCTTTTTTAATAACTACACCGTTTTTACAAATGGTGTGATCCTTCCTAACTTAAACTCTAATAAAGTTATCCTTATTTCTAAGTTAGATGATAATAACTAAAATTGTGTGGTACCTTGATACATGATGCAACAATTATATAACAGGCAACAAGATTTATTTTGTTAAGGTGGATGAATTAGTTAAAAGATCAATTTATTTTGCACACAACATCATGGTGACATCAGTAGGAATGTGCAACATCAGGTGATAAAGAAAGATGGGCATGAAGCTACCATCAGGGATTTATTCTATGTTCCCTTAATGGCAAGTAACTTGATCGATTTGGGTTAATTACTTGACAATAATTACACAATGAAGCTGGAAGGAAGGGAACTCAATATGTTTGATGAAATGACTAGGCCAACTCTAAGGACACCTTTGTCAATCAACAATACATTCAAGGTCAATATCAATATGCTTGATCATCAATGTCTATAATCAACCATAATTGAAGATAAAAATGAGTTTTTCATCAAATATTTGGCCATTTCAATTTTAGGAATCTTAACTTGATGCACAAGAAGAAGATGGTGTATGGACTTCCAAGTATTGAAGTGCCAAAGCAACTATATGAGGAATTTTGCATAGCCAAGCAAGCCAGAAACTCATTCAAAAATGACTTACCAATGAAGTCACAATAGAATCTTGAAATTGTGCATTCATATTTGTCTGGTCTCTTTGAAGTGAAGTCACTTTGAGATAATTGTTATTTCTTGACCTTCATAGATGAATTCACTAGTCATTTAAGGATTTAATTGTTGGAAAGTAAAAGTGAAGTTATCAACAATTTCAAGAAATTTAAATTGTTGGGTGAAAAGAAAGCTAGAAACACCATCAAGAGGTTGAGAACTGATGGTGGTGGTGAGTATAGCCGAGTTGAGTTTGCTCAATTTTGTGAGAAGGGAGGGATTGAGCATGAAGTGATAACACCATACACACCTCAGCATAATGACATTGTTGAAAGGAAGAATATAAGCATCTTGAATGTGGCTAGAAGCATGCTCAAAGCAAAGTAAATGCCTAAGCACTTATAGAGTGAAGCCACATCAACTATAATGTATATCATAAATAAATTTCCAACAAATAAGTTGAACAATAAAACATCCCATGAAGCTTGGTCAGGGTTGAAGCCAAGTGTGGATTGTCTCGATATTTTTGGTTCACAGTGCTTTAGACATGTACCTGAACAACTTAGAAGAAAGTTGGATGATAGAAACTAAGCGATGGTTATGGTTGGATAACATTTAACATGTGTCTATAAGTTGATCAAATCAGCCAAGAATAGAGTGGTGATCAGTAAATATGTGGAGTTTGATGAAAGCAGTGGTTAGAATTGGTTGAAAATTCCAAAAAAGTATAGTGCAAGAAGGTGAATATTCAAGCCATATCAAAACTACTCTACATGATGAGGAATATGTTACACCGGTTGAGCCTACACATACTCAAGGAGTGAGAAGATCAAGCAGAACTAGAGCTCTATCAGTCGGGTTAAATGACTATGAGAGATTTCCTGATCAAGCAATTAGGGAAAGTGGTGAGCTAATTAAATAAGCAATGATGGTCGAGTCAGAACCAATTAATCATGTGCAAGCCCTGCAGGATGAAAAATTGAATGTTGCAATGATTGAGGAACTCAAGGCCAACGAGAAAAACTAAACATGGGAGTTGACTGAGAACTCATGCAAAAGCAATTGATGTAAGATGAATTTACAAACTGAAGTTGAAACTAGATGGTGAAATTTCCAAGTACGAAGCAAGGTTGGTTGCAAAAGGATTTCTTCAAATACCAAGAGTAGACTTTAATAAAGTTTATGCACATGTGGCTAGGATTGAAACAATTATATTGGTTTTGGACATATCAGCTTACAAAGATTGGAATATGCACCAAATTGACGTGAAGTTTGCATTCCTCAATGAACCTTTAGAGGAAGAAGTTTATGTAAAGAAACCACCAGGTTTTTAAGTAAAAGGGAAAGAGAAGATTATGTACAGGTTGAGAAAATCTTTGTATGGATTAAATCAAGCACGTAGAGCTTGGAACAAGAGGACTGATAGCTTATTAATCAATTTAGGTTTTAACAAATACACATCAAAACATGGTGTTTATATCAATGGCTCAAATGAACAAGACCAAGTCATTTTATTTCTTTATGTAGATGATTTATTGGTTACAAGTTGAAATGAAAAATACTTGACAAGGTTCAAAGCAAGCATGGAGAATGAGTTTTAAATGTCAAACCTAGGAAACTTGGCATATTTTTAGGAATGGAAATTGTGAACACCAAACAACGAGTTTTTCTGCATCAATAGAAATATGTAAAAAAACATCTTGAAAAGGTTTAAGCCGAGCAATTGCAATATTGCAACTACACCTATGGAGACCAACACCAAATTGAAGAAGGAGACAGATGATGAACTGGTGGATAATACTTTGTATAAGTCGGTCATTGGCTCATTGAGTTATCTTTGCAACACAAGGTCGAGTATTTGTCATAGTATGAAATTGGTTGGTGGATTCATAGAGAACCCAAGGTTATGTCATCTACTTACAACAAAGAGAATCCTAAGATACATTAGAGGTACAACTGACTATAGAGTACCCATGTCAAATCAATAAAACACAAGAATATATGCCAAGGTGTATTAATTGTTATTCTGATTCAGATTGGAATTGTGATCAATATGATAAAAAGAGCATAACACGCTACATGTTTATGCTTAGATCAACATCAATCTCATGGAATTCAAAGAAGCAAGAAAGTGTAGCTTTGTCTTCATGTGACACAAAGTATGATGCTACCTCATATGTTGCTTGTTAAGCACTTTTGGTTGGAGATGTTGTTTGAAGAGTTGAATGTGAGCAACTGTGAACAAATTAAGTTGTTAATGGACAATCTGTCAACAATTGATTTGGTTTACCGCCCTATGAGTCATGGTAAAAGCAAGCACATAGAAATGAGGTACCACTTTATTAGAGACCAAATTAGTAAAGAGAGATTAAGCATTAAACATTACAAAACTGAGTTACAAATAGGACTTTGACAAAGTCTTTCAAGCAAGCAAGATTTGAAGGTTTGAAGAAGTTAATGAGAATGAGAAGTATGTCAAATCTGAATTAGGAAGGATATTATGGTTAATTCAGTTTACTTTAAGAATATACCCGAAAGTATGTCATATACTCGAAATTATATCAGTTTTAGTTAGATAGACTGCTTTAAAAATATACTCGAGGGATATATCATACATCCGGATAAATGTATTAATTTTTCTCAGACAACTTATTTTAATTTTGATTTGGGTGAGTTGTGTTTATAAATATCACCCCCTCATTATAATTGAAATATACAATATATAATATATATAATAATCAATAATCTCTTTTCTCTGAATCATTCTCTAATTTTCTCTCAATTTATCATTATTTATCAAATTACTTCTGATACAATACAAGTTGTTCGACCTTCCTTCAATTTTTTTAATTGATTAATGTGAGTGTACACCATAAATTTATGGGATTTGTATTTTTTAGTCAAAAATTTATGTATTTAATAGTTGAGATTAGACGATTTTAAACGTATATTTTGCATACTATTAACATTGCTTCAATTTTTTTGTTTGATTGGTGTGGAATCCTTGTAATAAATTTAAGTGATTTAGATTTTGTGTAGTCAATAATTCACATGTTTATAAGCATAATAGATTGTTAGATATTACTCTCTCTCTCTCTATATATATATATAATTTGATTAAACTAGCTAACATTGGCGTATAACACTATACTATCTTTGTTTTATGATGATTGTTTGTCACGGATGCACCCCTAGTACCCCCCTCATATATGGAAGCTTTGGTGGTTGTTAATGTTGACAATTAACCAAAGTAACAAAGACAAGTGAAAAACAATATTTTTGAAATTAAAAGTTGCATAATGCTTTTAAGCATTTATTTTTTCAATTTAGAAAATCCTAATTAATTTGCCTATCAGGTTTTGACTTTATCATTAGGGTCCTATCATCATTATAGTACCTCTTTATTTAGATAAAAAGTAATGACAAATTCATGTCTATCTGGTTAACCATTTATGCAAGCAGTAAATTAATTAATTATTCAATTAATTTAAAAACATAAAATTTATTTATAATATGAAGAATAATTAATTAATTAATAGCTTTATTTATCACTTTCTTGCCTTTGATCATAAAGTCTTTGAGGCCACATTTTTTTTTTTGTAAATTTGGAGTTATTTTAATCATTGATGTCCATACTCACAATTCCCTTGTGCCTCCCTAGTCCCTACTATGAAGAAATTTATTTATTTATCTTGTCTTGTCTTATTTTATTTCTCGAAATTGTTTTATAATAATGACAGTAAGAAAAAATATTAATCAAGTTATAATGATTTGCATGAAATCTTAAATTGTCATACATATGACTATTGTTTGTCTACATCTTACCTACTCTACATATGTTCAAGTATTTTTTTAATTCATCTATTATTTGCTACTACTTTTAAATAATTTCATACTTTAAAGATGATCATAAAATTAGGAAAATTTTAAAGAAAAGAAATAAAAATGACTAAGAATATTAAATTTTGATTGAACCCAATTAAAATATGAAGTAAATATTAAAAGGTAATATAAAAGTGGAAAGATATATATTAAATAATGCAAACGATGAACGAAGAGAAAAGTGAGCACAATGTCATCTACCTAGTACAATTATAAGACCTAATCTTGCTTGTAACCTTCACATATATTCTTTTTTAATTAAACTTGCATTAGATATTTAATTAGACAAATCTTAAGTTCGACTCAAGTCAACCATGGTGGAAATTTCTCATAAAGTCCTCTTACTTTAGGCATTATAAGGTGTTTTATATCATCGAAAAATGTTTAATTTTGTATCTTTAGTTTCAATAAAGAAAAAAAATTTAAGTATATATAACCATAACATTTGGTTTGACAAATAATTAATCATATTTTCTTAATTAATTACAAAATAAAAATATAATATTTTCTCTTCTTTATAATCACAACCACATCATAATATCAATTAAAAAAAATTAAATAAATAAAATAGGTTTTTTTAATTGACTTAATTAATTAGTTATTAGATTTTAATTATCATCCCTAACCCTAAATCATTTTCTACAAAAAAAAAACACTAAAATATTTTTTTAACGTTTTTTGTCTTATTTCTTTGGCTATTTAAATTTCCTAAAATAAGTGTACAGGTTTGCACAACTGATGTAATAGCATATATCTATATTTTCCCGCATTTTTTTAATTATGTATCCGCTTACAAGATGTAATAGCTTAGATTTTAATATTTTAATTGCTAGTAAAATAGGGTTTGTATGGTAAGACTAAAAGCAATCTAGAACACCTTAATTCAAGATTAACATAATTGAAAATACACACTCTTTGCACACTTTGCACATCTAGGGTAATCTCTTTTGTTGTCTTACGAATATTGGTCATGTCCCTCAAAAGCAGGGATACTTTAGCAAAAGACCCTCAGTATACAATATCATCATGGTCCCTTTCGAATAAAGATCATAATCCCTCGATGACCCTTCGAGTTGCCTACAAAATGATCTAGTCACTCGATGACCCTACGAGCAAAATGATGATAGTCCCTTCGATACAATTGCTAAAGTATCCTTACATTTTGTCTTCGATGATCATATGATGATCATACGCCTGTCCCTTTATATCCAATAGATAGGATTATCTACCAACTAATGGTATGGATAATACTATATCCAAAGAAAAAGGAAAAGAATAACAAAGACCATACTTAGTAGGTAAGAACTCTTGAATGCTTGCTCACAAACAAAACATTTTTCATACTACACTTTCAGATAATATATTTTCAAAAAATACATTTTGTATACATTCTTGAGGATCGACACAAGGATTATTACAAAGTTAGCCTTACATTGACATTTCAAAATATTTTGAAACAAATCATACACACACAAAGCAAGTTTTAAAAGTGAGTTAATCAATTAAGAGCCCGTAGATAACTACGGATGAAAAGGGTACTAACACCATCCCTTTTCATAACTTATCCCCCGAACTCAAAATTTATCAAGGGTCTTTCCTGTTCTTTTCACCTTTCCTAAATATTAGATAAAAGAAAAGTCGGTGGCAACTCTTGCTAACCGCAACATTTGCAATAAAACAAAAAAAGTCAGTTCTTCCACTATATTACAGGAGTGTTACAAGAAGCTACTACTAACACACAGATATATCATCACACATAGTCACACAAGGTAGAGGGCCAGATGCTTCAACAAGTGTGCTTTAAAATATATAAAACCAGAACATTTAGTACCAAATGCATCAGTTGGTACTAAGTAAATCAGTAGAATAACACATATCAGTTCCTCATAATCTGTAGTTAGAAGTCAGAAAAAACTACGCCCTCTACACACTATTACTTTCCCCTTTTTGCCACAATTTGGCAAAGATGTTCATCAAAGAATTTATTCAGCCAACACAGAGGTTAATATGTTAGCATATACTCACATCAAATCAGGAATAAACTAACTTCACCCAATGACATAGATATTTAACACGATGCTAGAGAATCATGACAATTATTGGTACAATATCATAAAGGCTATCAAGCCACTATAAACCAGAACAGAACATGCCCAAATACAAGGGCAAAAATAAACTAAGCATGAACATGAGGAAATAAAGGGTCTTTAGACTTGATCTCTAGTCCATCCACTTGAATTCAAGAAGGTAACCCAGTCTTCATCAGCATTTGAGTCACTCTCTTGCACAAATTTCTTCTTCAAGGTCTTCATCTTTGTCACATATGTCTTTCTAGTCACAAATGCCTTAAGAAATCTATCAATAAATCTTTCTAGCCAACATCCTTGTTCTTATTCTTCTCAACCTCAAGAAATCTATCAATAGCCTAATTGATGTTAATTCCCTTGTTAGAGGAACACTTCTTTTGATTCTTAGAATTTTGAATCACTTTAAAGAAAAGAGACCCTTGATGGATAAGAGATGGAAGAGATCTCAGAAAACAATATAGAACAAGGCAAATATGGAAAAATATAAGAAACATTAGAAAAAGGGAAAGAAAGCTTACATCGCATGAGAAAATAATGAGTGGAGTCCTCAGATGATGAAGAAGAAGACAACACATGTCTCACGACAAATCATAAAGATGATGAGGTAACCTCTTATTTTTCTTATCATGATCTTTTTGCATTGTAAGAAGCTAAATGAAATAAACGAGAAAGCTAGAACAACTTGTCTATATATGTAAGGATATTATTTCTTTTTTTGAATCTAATTATAAAAACCATGAGAAAGAAATAGAATTTCTTAAAGAAATATAAAACAATATGGTTCAAAGCTCTTCCACTTCAAATGAAGAGGATGAACTTGACAAGTGCAACGAATGTGACACTTTGAAAAATGAAATTTGTGATATTTAAAAGACACCTGTCAAGTGCACCAAAGAAAGAGATAACTTGAATCTTCTATTGGAAAATTAAAGATCTTCCTACAATAAAGTCGGTCTCGGCTATGAATCCAACAATAATATGAAAATTTTTAGTAACATTTGTAATGCCAAATACACCTCTCTTTGAAAAATCTTAAAATGCAATTATTGTAATAAAAATAAGGGCATCCTCTTTCACACTTTTATAGAAAAACATTGTAAGCATAAAATGAAGAATTCACATGCTTCATTAAATGCTTATGTCTCTGTTCTAAATACAAATTAAAATAATAATTATGAAAATGAAAATAGAGGACTCAATATAATATGAGTATCTAAATTTAAGACCTAAGTTTTCATTGCATGAGTGCTTTATAGTCTCAGATACTAAACGGAACCTTGATAGTGGTTGTTCAAAGAATATAATCGATGACAAAACCTTATTATCCTCCTTCTTCTCCAAGAAAGGTGTCTGTCTCTTATAGAGATAATAATAAGGAAAATTTTAGATTTTAGAACTATTAGTAAGTCCCACAATCCAAAAATTGAGGAAGTTCTCTTGGTTATAAGGGTTATAGGGTTAATGCATAATATACTTAACATAAGTCAATTATGTGACAAAGGTAACAATGTGACATTTGGTTCTTCTGGTTGTAAGGTTATAAAATCTAAATCAAATGAAATTTTGTTTACGAGCTCAAGAAGTGGAAATACCTACATGGTGAATTTAAATAAAATTTCTTCAAATGATACATGTCTCCTAAGTAACGAGGATGAATCTTGGTTATGCCTTAGGGGAAAAACCCATATCCACATGGACCACTTAAATAAGTTGGTTTGTGAGGATCTCGTAGATGGTATTCTAGCCTTACATTTTTAAAAGAACAAATTATGTGATGTGTTCCAGAAAGGAAAGTGAGTAAGGACATTTTTAAAGATGAAACCCACCTCCGATCATCAAGATGCAACCCCAGTTGATGATTTCTAAGCTCAATCATCAAAGAATGGAAGTGATGCAGTTGGGACAATTATTCCCCAAAACTATACCTAAAAAATGAAATGAAATTTTAATTATAAAAAATTGGAAACAGACACGCTCGCTCGATGAGCAGCCACTTAACACCCACACAGCCTGCGCCACGTGCAGAGTGACACAAAATATCTACTATCGCCCGACAAGAGGAAGTCTCGCCCGATGACGGCCTAAATATCGCTCAGTGCTCAACATGCAAGGCCAAGACAATAGCTTATGGATTTTTCTCTTTTCTTCTCGCCCCTGCCTTGCCTTACGCTTGCCCGACGCTCAGCTTGCTCCTTCCCTCACCCTAGCTTCGCCCGACGTTACTAACAAAACATAAATTCTTATTCCTTTGGCAAGGATCTCTTTGCTTTGCCAACCCTTTGGCCCTTATTCTTTTATTTGATCAAAATTTCATCTTGGAGCATAGCCTTTGGATCTTATTACTCAATGCTCCAACAATGCTCAAATACCAACAAAATAGGATAAAAACTATTAATCAATACAATATTTACACGAATAAACTATTAAACGATTATGTACAAATTATTACACAAAATAACGATATTTTGGCACTTATCAACTCTCCTCAACTTACAACATTATTTGTACTCAAACAAAGTTAAACAACCTAAAGAATAAAGAAACAACAACCCAAGAATCACAAATCAGCAGGTTCGAAAAACGAAAAACAAATGTATGGTTCAAATTAAAAACTTACAAGCAAGGCAAAACTTATCACTATACTACAACGATAACATGAAAATGAAACAACTCCTAAATACAAAACAAATGTAAAAAATTCTAAAGAAATACACTATTAAAAAATGAATCACACCTAGCATACAATTAATCGGTAGATGAATAACAAAAACAACATGAAGGGCTTAACTCTCACCCAACAATCAAGTTAACAACAAGTTAAATTATGCATTCATCAAGAAAAAACTCATATTGAATAGTATGAAAGCAAGAATCACAAGGACTTTCAAGGGTTGTAATGGGGCTTGGATAACAAAGAAAGGTTATTCCTAAATCTAAAAAAACAAAATTTCCTAAACCTATGAGAGAATTTAATCACACACATTCCAATAATCAAAAATTATTTTTATTCATCCTCTCACTTTGCTCATTGGTACAACCTGGATTTTATTCCCATACACTTTTTTCTTTCCTTTTATTTTGATTTCTCTTTTTTTTAATCTTTTCTTTTCCTTTTTCACTTTTTCTCCTTCTTTTTTTTTTCAAACCACTTATTTATTTTCAACCACAAAGTAACTTAACAAATAAGAAACCAACAATGTTCTCCTTAACTTGAATAAAACCGAACATGTAACGTGAAAGCTCCCAAACTTTCTAATGTATGGGAGACAAAAACAAACCACAAAGTAAGGTTAAAGGATCAAGTGTTTCAAGAAACAAATTCAAAATCCATACAAAAATCAATGAAGAACTAGTTAGTTATTTACAAGTTCAACATCTTCTATACCAACATGGATTATGACATTAAGGCTCAAAGGGGCTAACAAATGCTCGCACACTCAAAGGTAAAATAATTTTGGTTAGGTGGTTATGTTCAAAATCAACAAAACATCTCGATCCTTTTCACGCTTTCATACACATCAATACAAATAAACGATTAAAAATAATAAAATCGAGTTATAAAAGATTGTTGGTCTCCGGCATATGGTAAACAATGGAAGCAACCTCACAAAAAGAGTTTTGTCCTACAGTGATTCAAGAATGAACATGTATGGAAAAAGAATAAATGACATGAAATTTTGTACAAAAGAAAAGTATCCTAAACAAGCTATGTTCTAGAAAGTGATAAATGAGTACCTTGCAAAGTACCAACTTCAAACAATATCATTACCATACATCCACAAGTTGAAACATCAAACTTAGAAAATCACCTCAAGCGACTTAAAACTTTTAGCCCAATGTTTAAAGACAAACAACTAACAAAATATTAGAAATTATTACTATGTACTCTCTAAATAGCTTTGTTGAAAGTGGGAAAAAGGAGGTCGAGTGAAACAAAAAGAAATCACGGACACAAAATTGCTGAAAGCGCTAAGCGGAACAGAGCGTGCCTAGCGGTAGGAGGAAAATGCAGAAAAGCAGAACATCATCTGAATTCATGCAAACTCTCTACTAACACCTACACTAACTCAACTACACAATGTACAAAATCTACAAATGTTGGGGTGCCTACCAACAAGCGCTTGTTTTACGTCGTTAGCTCAACACCTTTATGTATACACACTCCTCCAAGTTGCTTCCTTGCACAATTAGTTTTCACCAACGGTCATTCCTAAACACATTAGCAAACGTGAAGAGAAACACATATGTACACTATATTCACAAGTATGCAAAATATGTAAAATTCACAAGTTTGGTAAATATAAATAAATAAATGCACAAGTATACATATACAAGTCTAATTATACAATATAGACAATATGAACATTATGTTCAAAACTCAAAATAAAGAAACTATCACAATGTGATCCAATATCAACGCTAATCCCCGACAACGGTGCCATTTTGTTCGAACTGCTGAATAGTGGTAAGAGAAAAAGAAAGGAAGTATTTTTTTTGAGAAATTATCATCTCCACAAAGATTAGTTCGATGAAAGAATTTCGTTCAATAATATCTATGTTTCTGAGCTTCGGTTAAAATGGTTTAAGGTAAAAGGTGCAAAAATAAACATATGAACAAGAAAATAAATACATTCCTTAGAGAGGAGAGAACTCTTCCGAGTTTGAATTTCATATACCCTATAAAAATACTTAAACCTATTACTCAATTGCATGCAACCAAAATCACTCGTCAAAATCATCACGTATCTCCCACACAAAGGTTATTTCTAACACAAAGTGAGATATCGGTCATATTGCTCTTGTCAGCAATGTCTCGCGCAACTCAACTAACATAAAAGCATTAAGAGTCGATACCTAAAGTGATCATTAAGCCTAAATATATCTCTAGAGTTTATAACCTAACAGGTATACACCCTAAGTTCGGATCCGAACCGTATATTTCTATAGCAACTCAAACCCAAACATTAAGCAAGCTCACAAGGATAAACATCAACATTGATTTGTAAAAGAGATTTTATACAATACCATGAGCAATAAATATACATACGAAACAAAGTATACTTACATAAAAAACCCCAATAAGTGAGGGTACAAAGAGAAGAAAGAATAAGATGAATAAGAATCACTTGGTTTGTCAACTCCGATTGAAGAAAACCTACATCAGATCATCAAGATGCAACCCAATTGATGTTTTATAAGCTCAATCATCAAAGAATGTAAGTTATGGAGTTGGGAAAAATATTCCCCAAAACCATAAATTGAAACAAAATTCTAATTATACAAAATTGGAAACAGACACGCTCGCCCAACGCTCAAAAGCCTTGCCCGACGAGTGACAACTTAACACCCACACAGCCTGTGCCACATGCACAGAGTGGCACAAAATATCTATTATCGCCCGGAGAGAGGAAGTCTCACCCGACGAAAACCTAAATATTGTTGATCCCTCAACACGCGAGGCCAATATAATAGCTTTTGGATTTTTCTCTTTTCTTCTCGCCCCTGCCTCGCCTCACGCCCGCCCGACACTCAGCTCTCTCCTGCCCTCGCCCCAGCTTCTCCCAACGTTACTGGATGAATATGACTTCTTCTTCCTTTGGCAAGGATATCTTTTCTTTGCTTTGGCCCTTATTCTTTTATTTGATCAAAACTTCATCTTGGAGCATAGCCTTTAGCTCTTATTACTCAATACTCCAACAATGCTCAAATACCTACAAAAATAGGATAAAAACTATTAATTGATACAATATTTACAAGAATAAACTATTAAACGAATATGTACACAAAAGTCAGGGTTTTACTATAAAAACCAAAAGAACAAAGTCAATAAGTGCCACAAGTTACTACACAAAATAAATACATTTTAGCATATATCAACTAACCAAGATTATCTATAACGAAAAGGGAATAAGCATTACATCCATTACAAGTGACCATGATAACAAATTTCAAAATGAGGAATTCAAAAAATCAAAAAATTCTATAACGAGAATGGTATTCGGCACACCTTTTCCACTCCACGAACTCCTTAACAAAACGGGGTAGTGGAGAGTAAAAATATATCTCTAGCAGAGCTTGCAAGGATGATGCTCAATGAGATTAACCATCCTAAATATTTTTGGGCCGATGCAGTAAGCATTGCTTTTTGCATCATGAATTGTGTCTTGATATGACCAGTTCTAAAACAGACACTCTATGAACAATATAAAGGAATAAATCCAAATATCTCTGACTTACATATCTTTAGATACAAATTTTTTTAATCCTTAACAACTATAAACATAACCTCAGAAAATTTAATGCAAAAACTAATGAAGGTATATTCATAGGATATTCCACTTTAAGCAAAGCCTTTAGAGTATTTAACAAAAGAATCATTACAACAAAAGAATCAATTCATGTCACTTTTGATTAATCTAACCCTAAACCATCATAAGTATAAGTGATTAACTGTGCATGCATCTTAGAAAAGACAAATGTGGAGGAAAATAATCAAGAAATAGAATAAGGTCAAAGTCATGATCAAGTCATAAATGAATAACCTTTCCAGGATCAAAATATGGATACTTCTTCAGATCATCAAGATCTTCTTAAAGAATGGAGGATGACATAATAACATCCTATTCAAAATGGTATTGGAAGGGAGTCAATACTAGACAATCCCTTAATAAGGTATGTAAATTTATGAGTTTTGTTTGAATGAAACAATATTTGAGAACTCTTTCCCAAAGTTTCAGCTAATCTAGTGATTTGTACTTTATGGGTCTTTCGCAACAAGCTGGACGAAGATGGAAATTTTTTAAGAAATAAATGTAGACTCGTTGTGAAGGGTTATAATCAACAAGAAGGAATAGATTTCGATGAATCCTATGCTCATGTGGCTAGATTAGAGTCCATAAGGATGTTATTAGATTTTTCATGCATCATAAATTTCAAACTATTACAAATGGATGTAAAAAGTGCTTTTCTAAATGGTTACACCAAGAGGAGTATATGTTAAACAACCTCAACATTTTATCAACTCAACCTTTCCTGATCATATATTCAAGCTCAAGAAAGACTTGTATGATTGATAAGGGCAAAATTATGTTGATTATTTGTATAAATTAGTGACAATTTTTAACTTGATTCATTGGATTATAAAGTCAAAACCTCAAATTTTATGTTAATAATAGCTTTATAGTTGTATCGTGTAAATATTGTGTAGATTGATAATTTGCAACTTATTTTGTAGGTTTGTTTGAATTGAAGGAGCTTTGGGCTTTCAAAGGCAAAAGAATAGCTTCAACATGCATTTTTGGGAAGAATGACAAAGCTACAGGTTGGGCTAAGCGCGTTGTAGGATGAAATGTAAGAGGCTTGCGCACTAAGCGCCATTTACCTGTGCTAAGCATCGTTAAGGCGGTTTGATCCCTTTTGTCTACTAGCCGCACTAAGTGTGCTCTGTTGGAGCTTAACGCGGTCTACTTTTTCTGTTTTGTATAAATACATTTCCATTTCAAATTTTTAGTTTGAGACACCATTTTAGAGATAGAAATACACAAAGAATATTATAAAAAATCAGAATCAAGGAATTGGAGTTGAATACCCACCAACAGTCAACTTCTCAATATTGATGCTTATTCACCTCTTCTCCTTTCTTGTATATAGTGAACCATAATCGTAAGTATTTCTTTTGATCCTAGTTTTGTGAACTAGTTATGAATCAATATTGATGTTATATTTGTTTTCATGTTATTTTTATGGTTTTAATCATTATTGAGAAATATCTTTCAAGTCTTGACCTAAGATCATAATCTATCAAAGGCCAAAGTCTAGACATATATTTGAAGTTTGATATTCACGTGTATCAAGTTTTAATGTTATTGTATTGCTTAATAGGATGAGAGATTATCGATTAAACAATAAGGTAAATAATAAGGGAGCTTAAATACTTCCTAAGACTTCAAATACATCAAACTAAGAAAGGAAATTTCATCAATCAAGTCAAAAAATATAAAGAATTTCTAAATAGGAGAAGTCTAAAGTAATCACAACTATAATGTCAACATCATACAACCTCTACAAGGAAGAAATGGAGAACCAGTTGAAGAAAGAAAATATCGAGGTATGATAGACTCTCTTCTTTATCTCACTGCATACCGTCCTGATATCATGTTTGTTGTATGTCTTTATGCTCGGTTTCAAGCATCCATGAAATAATCACATATGAATACGATCAAACGTATCATGATATATCTCACTAGCACTCGAAAAATGAGTGTAGATTGGATAGGAAAAGTACCAGTGGTACGTGTCACTTACTTAGGAACTCGCTTGTCTCATGGCATAGAAAGAAACAACCAAGCGTTACACTATACAGAGATAAGGTAGAATATGTTGTTACGGCTAATCATTACTATCATATTATCTAGATGAAATAATAAGTTGGTGATTACGGTGTTAATCTTAGAGTTATCCCAATAAGATGCGACAACACTAGCGCCATAAACCTCACTAAAAACACGATTCTTCACTTTCGAGCTAAACACATTGAAGTTAGGTACTACTTTATTATGGATAATGTTGAAAATGAGAAAGCATACTTGAATTCGTGACCTCATCCGATCAACTCACAAATATTTTTAAAAAACCTCTTCATAAAGAAAACTTCTTTTTTATTAGAACTGAACTAGAAATTCTAAATAAATCATGCATGAATTTGTATATATACACTAGTTTATTGTCTTTCATGTCATATTTATTTTCAACTATATATATATATATATATATATATATATATATATATATATATATATATATATATATATATATATATATATATATATATATATATATATATATATATATATATATATATATATATATATATATATATATATATATATATATATATATATATATATATATATATATATATATATATATATATATATATATATATATATATATATATATATATATATATATATATATATATATATATATATATATATATATATATATATATATATATATATATATATATATAATTGAAAACTAAATTTTTAAATTTAGAATTAAATAAATTAAAGTAGTAATTTAGTAAAGAGAAAAACTTGCATGCATACGAACATAAATCTTTATTATTACAAATAATCAATAAGAATATAGAAATTTGAATGGACCAATGGGAGAACACCACGCCTAGGTCTCCTAGGCCAGGAGAGTCGAACCACCATGGAGGGTGGTCAACTTCATCTTCTTCGATGAAGGGGTTTTGAAAACCTGTAAAAACACGTAAGTTGGATCATAACAAGGACCCTATCCCCCTAATTTGAATCTTGTGAATCCAATGGCAGCATTGGTTTGACCTGAAAATGCCTGTAGCATGAGATTCGATGAAAATATTTCGAACTGCCCTAACAATGGAAAATCTCCATTCCTGTGTCAAACCTCACAAGTAATGTGTCAAAACAGTTCCACACATTAATATGAACATGAATGTATGCATCAAATTCATTTAAATTGCATGAATTAAAAGTTTGAAATCAAAAAAGTTTATCAAACCGGAGCAACTTGGTTGGCATGTTCTGGGATTTCTTGAGCTTGAATGATGGTTGGTATGAACTCTTGGAGGTCTCAGGAGACTGATGGAATGCTTGGAGTTGATTGAGAACGGCTGCACACAAGGGTTTGAATTTGCCCTAGTTTCTTGAAAATTTGAAGATTTTAGGGTTGCTCCTATGATGCAGTATGTGTGTCCTTAGCTTGTGGAATGCTTCTTGTATTTATAATGGAAGAATTTGGTCAACAAAAATGGATAAAATCTTGTGTGATCATGGTGTAATATTTGATTTGAATTTTGCATGAAAAGTTTCTTTTTTAAGCTCAATCTTGTTCTAATCAGCCTCACACGGTTTTGGCAAGTTATCATGAGCTTTTCGGGCCTCCAATTTGATCAAAACAAAAGCCATACGCCGTAATCCATTAGTTTTGTATTTTATTTGATTTATTTTGAATTTAATTGAATAAAATCAAAATAAAAATAAATAAAAATCACAAAAATATATGAATGTATTTAGATTTCTAATATGAGGTCATGAACACATTTGAATATAAAAACTTAGGTCCATTAGCCCAAAAATTCAAGTTTGCTCAATTTGAACTTCATGCATTCTCTCAAAAGTGCTCAACTTGCACCAATCATAACTCTCTCAATTTTTGTCATATGAAGATGATCTTGGACTTTTTAAAAACCTTAAGATGTCTCTTACAACTTTCATGTTTGTCATTTTTTCATTTGAATTTTTTAACTTGATGTAAATTGCTTTAACAAAAAATATCTTTTTGTTGACTTTTAAAATGACCTATAATATTTTGGCCCATATCTCTCAAATGAAGCCTTTTTGGCCTTGAGCTTAGAAAGACAAAGTTGTAGAGAATTGAATTTCCTTCAAAATAAGCGTTGGTTAAGAAATTTCTGATGAAGTATGTGAAAGTTGTACTTGGTCAAAGTTCAGTTGACTTCTTCTTAAGAAAACCTTAACTTAGTAACTTTTGACTTTTGGTGAATCTTGAGTTTTCTTGACGAATCATGATCAATCCTTGAGAAAATGATGAATGTGACCTCAAAACATTGATGTTGACCAAAAATATTAAAGTTTGACTGTAGATTGATCTATGTTGACTTTTTATCCAATACAGTTGATTTTCAATCATCTGATCAATTGAATGAGCAAACTTGTACTGCAAGGCTTGAAATTTGGCATGAGGATACTTTGAGATATATGAGGAACCATGAAGTCCATTTGAGGCATTAAAAACTCAATTTCCTTTGAGAGAAGCAAAACCCTAGTTGTAGGTCAATTGCTTAGAAAGAGAATACATCTGATCAATCTTTGATAAGTCTTGAGCAATTGAGACCTTCATGAGCATGAGGAGGTATCTTGAACCATTTTGTCTTAATAATGGGAGAGAAAATTTTGGGGTACAGCAACCCCGGTTTACTTTATTAAATATTTTATTATTTATTTGCCATGTTAATTATTATTTGGTTGATAATTATTTAATTATTTGATTTGGTGTGATTATGTGAATAATTGATTTAATTTGAGTATGTGTGTATTATATGTTGTTGGGTTATTAAGTGTGAGAATAGCAAAATACACATTTGGGCCTTAAGTTGCATTAGAGTGAGTGAGAGGAGTTAAGAGAAGAGGAGAAAAGTGGAGAAGAGGAAAAAGAAGGAGAAAACCTAGAAAAGTATCTACATCTAAAGTAAGAATGGGTATTCATTGATTTATTGGTATATGTAATGGTATGTGATAGGTAGTAAGCATGAATTAGGGGCTTTGTTCTTCAATTTCTAGATTTTGACATGTTAGGTTTTGAATGAGGAATCATGAAATTGATGTTGGAAATCATGTTTTGATGTTTGTATTTGATGCTATATGTTAGATATAGGTTATAATACATTTAATTGGTGAAATACATGTGTTTTAATGGGATTTTGATGGATAAATTCATAGGAGGCAGAAGTTGTCCGTAGCAGAATTTTTCTGCATTTCGCAGAGGCCGCTTAGTGCGGTATAGGGCGCTTAGCACGGTCTGGGATGCAAAAATTATTAGTTTCTGAAATTATTCTGGATTATGGATGCTTATGATTTATCATTAATTTATATGAATTTTAATAATTATTCGATGTGTTTTGGATTGGTTTTGGATGACTTTTGATGAGAAACATGATACTTGATTTTGTGTATGATAATGATGTGAAATGATGATGAATGAGAATAGCATGATTATAATTTGTTTTCTATATGTTGTAATGACTTAGTGAGATGATTAACTCTATGAGAATGCATTGTGTGTGATTGATAATGTGAAATGTGTATGTTGTGAAATTTGGTGAAGATAATTCAAATGTGATGAATTAGGTGATGTATGCTTGTATAATTAAGATTGGGGGATGGTCTTAATTTCATATGATTGATGAGATTGCACATGTACATGAATCATTTGTGTCAAGAGGAAATGTTTGGTAATTTTTTGGGAATTATTTACTTGTCCCAAACTTGAGTGATGGGTTTGAAAGCTTGAGGGATGGGATTTTATTGGTGGTTATCTATTTGAGGGATGGACCCGGCAGGACCGTTAAGGATAAAAATTGGTGCCACATGCATATTGCATTGAGTTGCATTGGAGTCACATGTGTCGATGTGAAATGTTGAATTGGTGTGAAATACATGATATTGATGTGAATGTTGCATTGTGATGTTTTGTGATTGATTACCTTTGAATCTTAAATTGTTGAGCAATGTTGTATATGTAATCATGTGAATTATGTTGGAATATGTTGATTACATGATTATGTGAAGTTTGATGAATTCTTTGGATGCGTGTTTTTATGCATTACTTATTATTATATATTTACATAATGACATGAATTATCACCCTTCTGTTGAAATAATGTTTTATAAGACATCGCTCAGGTACCAAGGATAGCGATGGTGCTTCTAGTAAGGATTAGTTGGATGAGCTAGTCCTTTATTTATCCATTTTAGTGGGTAGTGAGTCATGTTATGGTCTATGTAACACGGGGTATGTTTGGATTCATGTTATGTTTATTATATTTATGTTTATTTGAGAGATGTTGTTATACTCTCTGGATATTTATGTCGGGTTGAGATATATGTGATGATGGCCTTTAGTGCCTAATATTTTATGGTATGATTGTCAGTATGGGATTTCAATCATTAGTATTTCTAAAGAGTTTAGCTGGTGAGCAAAATAAATACAACAACACGAGTTCTTAAGGTTAACATTTCTAAAGACTAATGAAAAGGAAATGAAAACCTAAGTATAACATTCCTACTTCTTTAAATCTTTAATCACCAAGAGTTTAGTTATGCCACACCTGGTAGCTTAACACTTCTTTAAGAATTGAAGTATGAGAGATTCTCTTCACTTTTGGTTCAAACTTTTTCTTCTCCAAACAATATATATTTTTCTATGTTATTTATTCAGCGTATTAACTTCTAAACCACCTATCATTTCTTTGAGGCGGTCCCTTTATATCCTCCTAACTTTTAGGGTTTCCTTTATGTTATACCCCAATTTTGGCCCCTAAGATTTTTTGTCATCTCATAGCATCACAGTGCATCGGGATCATGTTGTCTTCAAGCTTCATTTCGCACGGTTAAGGTGAGTTCGGTTGATTGGTTCTCAGGACTCTTAGAGATAGGTTCATGTGTTTATTTACATTCCTTCTTCAGTGTTGTACCCCAAAATCTGCCCTCCTTTTTCTTAAGACATTTTATCACAAGGATTTTCAAAAGGGAAAGCTTACACAAATACAATTAGATTTTTGGCTTTCAGGCATCAAATCAAAGAAGAGAAGGTTTGCCTTGATTCATAAGCTTCGACTGGGCATCTAAAATCCTTCGAGCAAGCTTTGTTTCACAAGATTCGATTGGGCATTTTGCCTCTCTTGATGCAAACTTAGTTCACAAGCTTCGATTAAGCATTTGGCCTCCTTCGATGCAAGCTTGGTTCGCAAGCTTCAATTAAGCGCTCGGCCTCCTTTGGTCGAGTTTAATTCACAAAGTTTTGACTGACCGTTGGCTGCTTCAGGTTTGATTTCGATTCACTAGGCAAATATTTCCTTCGTGCCTAGTTTGATTCATCGGGCAATGGCCTCCTTTGTGCCTGCTTGGATCCACAAAGCAATGGCGTCCCTCATGCTAAGCATCTATAAGGCATTGGCTTCCTTTGTGCTAGCTTCGACTGGGAAAATGGATCCCTTTGAAATGGTTTGCTTCGATTCACAAGTAGTAGCCTCCTACATGTTTGTTTTGATTCATAAAGCAGTGGCCTCCTGCATGCAAGCTTCGATTGAGCATTGGCCTCTTACGTGTCAGCTTTGATCCACAAGAAAAGTTCCTCCTCTGTGCTTGCTTTCGACCCACCAGGAAATGGCTTCCTCTGTGTTTGCCTTCAATGCACAAGGCAAAGGCTTCCTCTTCATGCTTTCCTTCGATTCACAAGGCAAGAACTTATTTCATGCGTGCTTCGATTCACTTGAAGAAGTGAAAAACACAAGAAGGGGGGTTGAATTGTAAAACTGAAAATCAATGCAATGAACACGATATTTTTATCCTGGTTTGTTTGATCTCAAACTACTCCAGTCCACCCGTCAAGGTGATTTCGCCTCTCTCCAACGAGGTCTTAATCCACTATATTCAACTGAATATTACAATCTGCTTTAACAACTGCTAAAGCCTTCTTGATGCAAACCACAAACCGGTTTGTCAAGGAAACACTTTCTTACAAAGAAGAGAAATCTAGGTGTGTGAATGTTTTCTACAAAACTGTTTATTACAACTGTGATATTACACAACTTAAGCTTATTGAAACTAGATTGCTAAAATATTGAGTAAGGAATTCTTGGAGCTTTTAGCAAACTGAGAATGAGAAGATGATGAATAGCTTTTAGGCATGTGAATTGATGTAGAGCATTGGCCAACTCAATCTTCATTGACTTGTTTATATAGCACTGAATTCGTTGAATGTTGGAGCAATAATCTTGATTCAACGCCAATAACAAACTTTCCTTATTGAGCATATCTTGTCTGGAATGATGCCGTTGGTAATAATTCGCTTTGAATGCACAGTACCGTTGCTACTTAAAGCGTGTTCTGGCTTGGGCTCATTCTGACTCTGCTTAAGTGCTGATGAACTGTTGTTGTCTTTATCAGAGTGTTGAGCGCAGTTCTGTTCATCAAGCTTCAGCATTCGCGTTAGTTATTCTTCTGATTCTGGTATTCTGATATAGCAACTTCTGATGCTGATGTTGATAACCAATATTCTGATGCTGATTAAGTGTACTCTTGCTGATACCTATCAGAGTTTCTGCAAAACAGAAGGTAATATTTTAGGTAGCAAATAGTTCTTACATGAATCACATAATTAATATATCTTTTCATTTTGTTATCATCAAAACTTAAACTTAGGGTAGTAGATTCAAACTTTGTTCTAACAATCTCCCCCTTTTTGATGATGACAAAAACTAGATATTTTTAATTGAAAATAACGTGAAGAAGTATCAGAGATAACTATATGATAAGATGTATCAGAGTAAGAAGTTATCAAAGATAAGGGATAAAGAGATATGTGAGTTGGGATCGGAGATACTCCCCCTGAATTTATAACTTCCCTTTTTAATTCCAAGGGTTCTTCAAGATCAGATCTTTATTGACTTTCTTTGAACATCAGAATATCAGAGTCTTTGACTATCAGAAGCTTTAGATCAGACTATCAGAGCAGAGCTTCAGATCAGAATATCAGAGCTTTATCAGAGCTTTGCTTTGGATCAGAGTATCAGAGCTTTAGTCTTCAGTGAGTCAGAGAGCATTCTTGTACCTGTAGACTTAAGAAAAAGAGAAAACATTCCAAAATATCAGAGTTAGAATGTTTGAGACTTTTTGTCTCAGTAATCCGTTATTGAAAAATATCATTCTTGTTCTCCCCCTTTTTGTCAGCAATCAAAAAGTGTAAGTGATGTGCTAAAACAATTAGAGCAGAAAAACTTGTCATATTAAAATAGTCAGAGCCAGACAAAACAGTACAGAAGATATGCAAAGAAAACATGAAAATAGCATGAATGAAAATCTAAGGTTGGGGAGGAAGGCGTGTGAACAGAGTCTCCAGCATTGCTTTAATCTGATTAGTAGTCTCAGTCTACTTGTGCACCATGCTGACTACTGTATCTATCTTGCTATCCTGCACATCCATCCTTTCCTTCATCTTCTGATCATTTTCATCCATCCTTTGCTGCAGACGAATATCATTCAGCTTCAGCTCTTCCAGAGTCTGCCTGTCCAAGGCAGCTTGAGAAACATCAGAAGCAGGGAGCTTCTGAGAGCTTTCTGCAACATCTTCAGCTTGACTGGCTTCAGCTTGAATTGTCTGATCTTCTTCTAGCTGCACCTTTGAAGCTGGACGCTTCTCAGACCATGGCTCACTATCCAGAAGGAGCACGTCTTCTTTCAGCAGCTGACTTCCTACTTCGTTCAGAAGCTTGCTGAAATTCTGCTGTGCTTGCTCATAATTGATGTCTTGCAATTTTAGAGCTTCAGCACGTACCCAAATTCGGAATCGTGTCCAGAGCTGGTCAGAGGCAGCTGGATCAATCATTCCAGGACAGACTTGCTTCAGAGAAGCAATCCACTGCTGCAAACCTGTTTCAAAATTCATAATGCCAGAGCCAACATCTGGCTGTTTTGCTTTTGGAATGGCTATTTTATTTTTCAGATCAGCAAGACGGTCAAGGATTGTTAAATCTATGAAGGTCCTGCTGGGGTCTTCTGTGGTTTGTTTGGGAGCTGTTTGTTTGGGAGATGGAGTGGGAGAGTCAGAAATAATGATTGGACTGTTTGGGGTTTTTGGAGTATTTGATGGGGTAGATTCTGGCGAGGATGGCAGCTGGGCCATGGTTACTGTTGTTCCACATGGCAGCTGTATTTCCAGAGGTTGTGGCTCAGAGGATTTAGGAGAATGAGGTTCAGAAGGTGGAGGAGATGGAGTTTCAGAATGATGAAACTCAGGTTGAGGCGGTGATGGTGGATGAATTTCTGGTTGAGGAGAGGGAGAAGGAATTGCTGGTTGTGGAGAAGGAGGAGGAATTTCTGGTTGTTCAGGAATATGTGGTTCTTCTGGAATGGGTGAGAGAGGATGTTCTGGGTGAGGAGAGTGAACAATATCTGGTTCAGTGTTTGGATTGTTGGAGAGGTGATCAGAAGCATGTTGATCTATGTCAGACAGAACTTTGTCAAGTTCTGATGTTGTTGAAGTTGTTGGTTTGGGATGTTTGGTGCGGGGTCTTCTGAGTTGTAGTGCCTCAGAAGGGTCATCTTCTGGTTCGGTTTCATCTATTGTTGGGATGGGGATTGGGATTTCATGAGAAGCTGGAGTGGGGATTGATGTTGGAATAGCAGAAGAATTTAAAACAAAAGCAGCAGATAAATTACCTCTTTTCTTGGGTGTTTGCTGGGATGTTCCTTCTGAAGGGGCCTTCCTTTTCTTCGTCTTCTTCAGTGTAACTTCTGGTTGAGGTTGGTGCAGATCTTTGATATTCAGCTTGGGATCTGTACCATCAGCCTTGCACGCGTCCAAGTATCTGAGAACCACCACTGGTTTGGATTCTATCTCAGAAAATAAGGGAAAGTCACTCAATGGGACTCTTCTGCTGGTGATGTCAGCAGTAGGAGTAACGCTGGGTTCCTTTCTGATATTCTCTATTAACTTCATTTTCTTCAGATTCTTCGCGTTCAGAGGCTTGCCAACAATTGGTTCAATGGTGCTTAACTCTTGAGCTTCTATCAGGTGCTCTATCAGCCTATTCTCAGTCAGAATATCTGATATTAACCTTCCAAAGGGTATCCAATCCCTCTTTGTTCTTTCTTCTTCCCTGGTTTCCTTCACGCTTGTTCTGAGGTGATTAAACAGAAGATGAGGCAAGTTGATTTTTACCTTCTGATTGATAAAATAGATCAGAAACTGCTGATCTATATTTATGTAATCAGGGGAACTTGTTGGCTTCCTATGATTAAAACACCCCAGAATGATCTTCGCCCAAACTCTGTGGTGATCCTTTAGGTCTCTGATTTTGCTGCTGGGCACCCCATGGGTGAAAATCTGTTCTGCTATAACACCAATGTCAAAGCATCTTTCAGCCATATCAATACAGCGGACGCCACCGCCACTGTAACCAATTAGTTTTGCTATGTGATCCTCAGTGATCACAATCTTCTTTCCCATTATGTAGGAGGTGACTTGATGTGTTGAAGAGGTCGCATGAATCCAGAACTCCTTGACTAACATTAGGAATGTTGGTCCAACCAACCTGTCGAAATATCTCTCCCATTTCTGTGCCCTAACTTCTTCTGTCAAGTCAAAACCATTCTCTTTCAGACTGCCAAAATCAATAATCAGTTCAGACAACACTTCAAGATTCTTCACTGGTGTAAGGAGTGTTCTGAATGGAACTTGGTACTGTTCAGAGGAAGCTTTCTTCTGAGAACCTGCAGAAGCACTGCTGGAGGTTGCCATGTTCACACTTAGGGTTTTTCTGATAAAACTGAGAAAATGGGTTTAAGTTTGAAAGAGATGAACACAGAGAAAATGCAGAAAATATTTGAGAGATAATGAGAAACTGTAAAAGATTAATGTGAGAAGTTAACATGCTTAAATAGATTTCAGAATATTTTGAAAGAGTAAACGGTTTCAAGAAAGAGAAATAAAATCATGATTACGTTTTAAAAACAATATTACTTTCATTTAATGCTTGCTGATTTTGGGGGATTTGAGAAATATACTTGAAACGGTTACCAGACATGTGTCTCAATGCACCCAATCAGCGTTTTGCCTTCTCAGAAGCGTGCACGAGTTCTGCTTCAGAGATTTGCTGATGATTGGATGACACTTGTTTGATTTAGTGATCAGCACATCTATCCTTGAGCTGACATGCTCAGATCTTTAAGACTAGCATCTGATACAATCTGCATGTTCTTTCTTTCTGAAGAGAGATTGATCAGAAGTTCACAGTAAAACAAATACATTCTGAAGATAAATATATGGAATTAAGACATTTTCACTCTGGGCAGATTTTCATGCTGAGATGTTTCAGAATGAAATTGAACCTATCTTCTGAAAGGGGTTTAGTGAAGATATCAGCCCATTGATGGTCTGTATCTATAAATTTTAAGTTCAAAATTCCTTTCTGAATATAGTCCCTAATGAAATGATGTTTTATTTCTATATGCTTAGCTATAGAATGTAAAATGGGATTCTTACTTAAGCAAATAGCAGAAGTATTGTCACAGAGTATAGGGATGTTACTCTCAAAAATCTGGAAGTCTTCAAGCTGACTTTTCATCCAGAGCATTTGTGTGCTACATCCTGCTGCTGCTATGTACTCAGCTTCTGCTGTTGATAGCACAATTATGGATTGCCTTTTGCTGGACCAAGAGATCAGATTTTCTCCTAGAAACTGGCAGCTTCCAGAAGTACTTTTACGCTCTACTCTGTCTCCAGCAAAGTCAGCATCACAGTAGCCTACTAAACTGTAATCACTAGATTTTCTATAAAATAAACCCAGATTAGTAGTACCTTTCAGATACTTGAAAATTTGCTTAACAGCTGTTAAGTGAGATTCTCTAGGATCTGATTGGAATCTAGCACAAATACAATGCTAAATAATATATCAGGTCTTGAAGCTGTCAGATAAAGGAGAGAACCAATCATACCTCTGTAGACTTTCTGTTCTACCTTTTTGCTTACCTCTTCTCTTTCCAGAATGCACGTGGGATGCATTGGAATCTTTGATGGCTTACATTCTGAGAGGTCAAATTTCTTCAGAAGATCTCTGATGTATTTGCTCTGATGAATGTAAGTTCCCTCTGGAGTTTGATTGATCTGAATTCCTAGAAAGAATTTCAGTTCCCCCATGAGGCTCATCTCAAATTCTGCCTGTATACACTTAGCAAATTTTCTTCCAAGAGAAGGATTAGTAGAACCAAAAATAATATCATCAACATAAATTTGACAGACTAAGATGTCATTCTTAACTGACTTACAGAATAAGGTAGTGTCCACCTTCCCTCTGGTGAATTTATTTTCTAACAGAAAGTTACTTAGTCTTTCATACCAAGCTCTGGGAGCTTGTTTCAGACCATATAGTGACTTCTTTAGTTTGAAAACATGTTCTGGATGTTTTGTATTTTCAAAACCAGGGGGTTGGTGCACATAAACCTCTTCTTCTATATAACCATTTAAGAATGCACTTTTGACATCCATCTGATACAGAGTGATGCCTCTATTAACAGCAAATGAGATTAAAAGTCTGATAGATTCTAACCTGGCGACTGGAGCAAAGGTTTCTGTATAGTCTATCCCCTCTTGCTGACAATAACCTTGTGCAACCAGTCGTGCTTTGTTTCTGATGACTTCACCTTGTTCATTTAGCTTGTTTCTGAACACCCATCTTGTTCCAATGACATTGAATCCTTTTGGTCTGGGAACAAGATCCCATACGTCATTTCTGGTGAATTGATTCAGCTCTTCTTGCATTGCCAGAATCCAGTCATTATCCAGAAGTGCTTCATCAATAGAAGTAGGTTCAATCAGAGACACAAGTCCCATGAGGGTTTCTTCAGAGTTTCTGAAGCTTGCTCTTGTTCTGATTGGATCTTCCTTTCTTCCTAAGATAGTTTCTTCTGGATGATCCAAGCTGCTTCTGGGTAATCTTTTCTGAGGTTGATCAGCAGCTGTTGTAGGATTGCTAGCAGTGCTCCTTTCAGACGTTGAAGGATTGTCTGTGTTGAGAGCTTCTGATGACTTGTCTTCAGAACCTGTAAATTCAATTTCCATACCTGCAAAAACTTCATTCTGCTTTGACTTTTCAGAGTCAAGCTTATCATCAAAACGAACACTGATTGATTCTTCCACAATCTGTGTTTCTGTATTGTATACTTTGTACCCTCTTGAGCGTTCAGAGTATCCTAACATAATACACTTCTGTGCTTTAGAGTCAAACTTGTTCAAATAATTCTTTGTATTCAACATAAAACAGGTACATCCAAATGGATGAAAATATGAAATGTTGGGCTTTCTGTTCTTCCACAATTCACATGGAGTCTTTTCCAGAATAGGTCTTATTGAGATTCTATTCTGAATGTAGCACGCTATGTTTATTGCCTCTGCCCAGAAGATCTTAGCAACGTTTGTCTCATTGATCATGGTTCTGGCCATTTCTTACAATGTTCTGTTCTTTCGTTCTACAACTCCATTTTGTTGGGGAGTTCTAGGACAAGAGAAATCATGCAGAATGCCTCTGTCATTAAAGAATGACTCAAAATCTTTGTTTTCAAACTCTCCACCATGATCACTTCCGACTTTAACGATTCTAAGATCCTTTTCATTCTGAACTTGGTTACAGAAGGTAACAAACACAGAGTGTGACTCGTCCTTGTGTCTTAAGAACTTTACCCATGTCCATCTGCTATAGTCATCTACGATTACTAACCCATACTTCTTGCCACTGACTGAAGCAGTTTTAACTGGTCCAAATAAGTCAATGTGCAGAAGTTCTAATGGCTTAGAGGTAGAAACAACATTTTTAGATTTAAAAGAAGGTTTTGCAAACTTGCCTTTCTGACATGCTTCACACAGAGCATCTGAATTGAACTTCAAATTAGGAAGTCCTCTGACCAGATTGAGTTTGTTAATCTGAGATATTCTTCTCATACTAACATGCCCCAATCTTCTGTGCCAGATCCACTGCTCGTTGTTAACAGACAAAAGACACTTTACATTCTGACTTTTCAGTTCAGAAAGTTTGATTTTGTAAATGTTGTTTTTCCTCTTTCCATTAAACAGGATAGTCCCATCTTTCTGACTAACAGCTTTACATGATTTTTGATTAAAGATTATATCATAACCGTTATCACTTAATTGACTTATGGATAACAGATTATGCATTAATCCATCTACTAGCAGAACATTATTAATAGAGGGAAGATTTCCATTACCTACAGTTCCAGAGCCAACTATCTTTCCCCTCTGATTGCCTCCAAAGCCAACGTGGCCTCCAGGCTTAAGTTCCAGGCTTTGGAACATATGCCTTCTTCCCGTCATGTGTCGCGAGCAGCCAGAGTCCAGGTACCATGACTGGTGTTTCTGATTTGCTGCTAAAGATATCTGCAACATGTATTATTTTATCCTTAGGTACCCAGATTTTCTTGGGTCCTGATTTGTTAGATTTACCAAAACTCTGGTTGAATTTTGGTTTCACAGAGTACTTACTGCTAGTGTATTTAATATCATGTGTGTGACCATACACAAAATGTAAATTTAGAGGAGTGTGTTTAATGGTTAAATCCATGACATTCTTTGGTGTAGGAACCTTACCTTGGTATCCTATTCCCTTCCTGCCGTTTCTGCTAACTCCATAGATCATTGGGGCCATTTTGCTTCTATCTATGCTTTTAGCAAGGAACTTCTAGAAACTGTGATCATACTCCTTGATGATCTCATCAGCGTTGCTGGGAGTTTCAGAAATTGGTTCCTTCTGAGAATTTTGTAAAGTATTTTCTAATTTTAAAATTTTATTTCTCAGCTCAGAATTCTCCAATTTAAGACTCTCAGTCTTATTAGAGTCAGATTCAAGATTCCTTTTTAGGTTTCTGAATTTAACTCTAATCTGCTGATACCTTTCCAGAATTTCATTAAGGCTTTCAGCAAGTTCAGCCTTGGTAAAATTAACTGCAAAGTCAGGAAATACCTCTTCAGTATCTGATTCTGAGTCTGATTCAGAAGCTTCACTATCTTCTGAAATGTTGGCCATGAGAGCTATGTTTGCTCTCTCATCATCTAATTCTGAGTTAGCTTCAGACGAGTCAGAGTCATCCCATGTAGCCATGAGACTTTTCTTCTTTTCTCTTCCAAACTTCTTTTTGGGCTTTTCCCTCTGAAGCTTTGGGCAGTCACTCTTGTAGTGTCCTTGCTCATTGCACTCATAGCAGATGATGTCCTTGGTGTTTGGCTTTCTGCTTCCTGAGGAGCCTTCAGATCTTCTGTATCCAAAGGAAGAATCTGTCCTTCTGTATCTGGAAGAAGACTCGTTCTGATCAGATCTTCTGGGATTCCTGAACTTCCTCTGTCTCTGCTTCCACAGTTGATTCACTCTTCTGGAGAGGAGGGAGAGTTCGTCTTCTTCTGATGAGGATCCATCAGATGTTTCTTCAACTGCCTGCAAAACTTTAGACTCAGATTTTTTGTTAGATTTTAATGCTAAAGGCTTACCTTGCTTCTGGGGTTCATCAACTTCTAGCTCTATCTCATGACTTCTGAGGGAGCTGATAAGTTCCTCCAGAGAAATTTTGTTGAGATCTTTTGCTAGCTTCAGAGCTGTAACCATTGGCCTCCACTGCTTTGGTAAGCTTCTGATGATTTTCTTGACGTGATCAGCAGTAGAGTAGCCTTTGTCCAGAACCTTGAGACCAGCTACAAGAATCTGGAATCTTGAGAACATTGTTTCAATGGATTCACTTTCTTCCATTTTGAATGCCTCATACTTCTGAATGAGCGCCAGAGCTTTAGTTTCTTTAACCTGAACGTTGCCCTCATGCGTCATTCTGAGTGAGTCAAACATGTTCTTTGCTGTGTCTCTGTTGGAGATCTTTTCATATTCAGCATACGAGATGGCGCTGAGAAGGATGGTTCTGGCCTTGTGGTGATTCTTGAAGTCACGCTTTTGTTGGTCAGACATTGTTTTCCTATCAATCTTCTGACCGCTTGCATTCACAGGGTGCGTGTATCCATCTGTCACCAAGTCCCACAGATCAACATCATGTGCCAGAAAGAAGCTTTCAATTATGTCTTTCCAGTAATCAAAATTTTCTCCATCAAAGACTGGAGGTTTGCCGCTGAATCTGTCTCTGTCCTCATGGTTGTCATTGCTGGTGTGAGAATAAGTTCCTGCCATTGTGTTTTTCTGACGCTGGATCTTGTACTGACACGGTTAAGTGTTTTAGCTCAGAACCAGGCGCTCTGATGCCAATTGAAGAAGTGAAAAACACAAGAAGGGGGGTTGAATTGTAAAACTGAAAATCAATGCAATGAACACGATATTTTTATCCTGGTTCGTTTGATCTCAAACTACTCCAGTCCACCCGTCAAGGTGATTTCGCCTCTCTCCAATGAGGTCTTAATCCACTATATTCAACTGAATATTACAATCTGCTTTAACAACTGCTAAAGCCTTCTTGATGCAAACCACAAACCGGTTTGTCAAGGAAACACTTTCTTACAAAGAAGAGAAATCTAGGTGTGTGAATGTTTTCTACAAAACTGTTTATCACAACTGTGATATTACACAACTTAAGCTTATTGAAACTAGATTGCTAAAATATTGAGTAAGGAATTCTTGGAGCTTTTAGCAAACTGAGAATGAGAAGATGATGAATAGCTTTTAGGCATGTGAATTGATGTAGAGCATTAGCCAATTCAATCTTCATTGACTTGTTTATATAGCACTGAATTCGTTGAACGTTGGAGCAATAATCTTGATTCAATGCCAATAACAAACTTTCCTTATTGAGCAGATCTTGGCTGGAATGATGCCATTGGTAATAATTCGCTTTGAATGCACAGTATCGTTGCTACTTAAAGCGTGTTCTGGCTTGGGCTCATTCTGACTCTGCTTAAGTGCTGATGAACTGTTGTTGTCTTTATCAGAGTGTTGAGCGCAGTTCTGTTCATCAAGCTTCAGCATTCGCGTGAGTTGTTCTTCTGATTCTGGTATTCTGATATAGCAACTTCTGATGCTGATGTTGATAACCAATATTCTGATGCTGATTAAGTGTACTCTTGCTGATACCTATCAGAGTTTCTGCAAAACAGAAGGTAATATTTTAGGTAGCAAATAGTTCTTACATGAATCACATAATTAATATATCTTTTCATTTTGTTATCATCAAAACTTAAACTTAGGGTAGTAGATTCAAACTTTGTTCTAACATCACTAAGCAGTGGCTTCCCTCATGCTGCCCTGACTCCACCTCTAAAACCCTTCAACACACAGTTTTCTACACTTTGACACGTAGTATGGTCCATTCGAAGAAACATTCTAAAAGGTCCATTCAAAGAAACATACAAGTGGTGCCTTCGAAGGAAATACATTTGGTCCATTCGAAGGACACACAAATGGTGCCTTCGAAGGACATACAGTTGGTCCATTCGAAAGACACACAATTGTTGGAAACAAGTGTTTTTTTGCCTTTTAATGAGTTTGGTTCAAGATGCTTGCTGGCCAAAGTCCTACATGCTGCCAAGCCCAAGCCTCCTGCACAATTACATTCGAAGGAAATGACAAAAGAAGCTTCGACTGGCCAGAATGAAGTGTTCGATTGGACTAGTTAGGTATTTTCAAAGCCATCAGAAGGAGAAATTCAGAGCCAATCGAAGAACAGGGCATGGAGGCACTCGAAGGAGTCAGGGAGTGAAACATGTTCAGGTTCATCCCAAAACCCAAAAGGGTAGGAATTCATCAAAGATGGTAATCCTTTAATTTGTCTGATTTTGCCTTCAAAGCCTGGTTAATGGTTGTCCCTTGCCATTTCCATTCACCTCTACCCCCTATAAATATAGGCCTAAAGATACATTGCCAGGGACGAAAAAAAGAGACAAGAAAAACATTACCATAGAAACATTCTTACAGAGAGATGACACATTGCCTATTGAAGCTGCACACACACTACCTCAGAAAGCCACACCAAAAAATCTCAAAATCTTCACAAAGTGATCCAAAATCTAAGCAACCTTTACCGGCGTCTTCAAAAAGTGCTCCACTCACTCCCTGAAGGTTATAGGAGGCGTTCCCAAGCACTAGGCAGGTCCAGCGCACACCAGAGCATCACCCACACAATCTCTTCGTTGATAATTTGATTTCGATCTCAAACTTGTTGATGTTTGTGATTGCTTTCATGTGTTACATACAAGTTAAAGTGCAAATATGAGATCGTGCCATTGCTAGGTCACGATCTGTACTTTCTTTCGAATCTCATGATTCATGATGTTGAAAGACGAAATAGCTTTCGATTCAGACCCATGGGATTCAGATTAGGATGATGCAGCCACAAGCTGTCGAATCCAAGATCAGATCGACCCAAGTCTGGATTTTTGTTTTGTTTCCCTAATGAATTTCCTGCAGATCTAGTGTTTCCAAATCGAAGGAGTATATCATGCACCATCATTCCCCTGCTGCCAGATGCTGGCCAATTCAGATCCGGTGCCCCTAAATGTGCAGCCCATCATGCACCTTCGACTAGTTTTTTCATTGGATCGAAAAGCAGTTCTAGGCTTCTTTTCGATTCGGGCCTGCATTATACAATTTTCACAGTTTCCTTCACTATCCTGGCCCATTTAAATTTTGTTTTGTTTTAATAACTTATTTCTTTTTATTTGTTTTGTTTTATTTACTCAGCAAAATAATTATAAAAAAAATCATAAAAATTAGGTCTAGTCTTTTATGATTATAATTAATTTTGTTAATTAATTAATTAATTACTTTAACATTTTTATTAAAATTAAAACTAAATAGACTTAGGATTTTAATTAAATCATTTTCCAAAAATAAAAACAAAAGAAAACAACAAAAATATTTCCTTTCGTTTAGGATTAGACGTTATTTTCAATTCGCGCACGTTTTTTTTTGCTTTCTTTATTTTCATATTAATGTACTTGCTCATGGGATGTAATAGAAATTAACTAGGACTCTTTTACCGTTTTTCTTTATTTTTCCCAAGTTTCTAGACTTGTAATAATCCCCCTCCTCTAAGCCATGTAATAGCATAACTTTAATTTCCGCACTTTAAATTCCTGTACATATATTAACTGTTAGATGTATGTTAATAAGATTGCATGACAAAATTAGTAAACAAAATGTTAGCAAACATAATATCAAGACAAATAAATGAAACACAACACACTCTCACATGCGGATCTCTAGGGTACTCCCACTTTGGTTGCCTTCGGAAAATAGTCACAACTCTCGAAATGTGAGAGATTTTAGTGGCTACCCTCCGGTTTAAAGATCACAAGTCCCTCGATGACCCTCTCGATGTTGCCTCGGTAAAAATGATCTTAAAACCCTAGGGTAGTTACTAAGATTTCTTGCCAAGTTGCCTTCGTAACTATAAAATGTCCCTTTGAATGTCCATCATACATCCAACGACTAGGGCTACCTACTCACTAATAGTAGGATAGCATTGTCTAAAGGAAAAGAACGAATCTTTCGAGTAAAGTAGATAGTTCCTAGATGCTATGCTCAAAAACTAACTTTTTACACTTACACAAAACAATTTTCAAAAACCTTTTCAAAAATGCTTTATCAACATTCTTGAGGACTGATACAGGAGTTATCATAAAGCAAATTGCCGCACTAAGGCATTTCAAAATACTTTTCAAAAACACAAGGTATTTCAAAAATGAGCTAAGCATCTAAGAGCCCGTAGAAAACTACGGATGGAAAGGGTGCTAACACCTTACCTTTCCATAATCTACCCCCTTACTAAGAAAACTCTCGAAAGATATTTTTCTGTTCTTTTTACCCTTTCCCTTGTTGGATAAAAGAAAAGTCGGTGGCGACTCTTGCTTACTGCAACATTTGCAAACACAAACACAAAACCATTATAAACAGTTGGTTCTTCCACCGTATTATAGAACTGACGACTCTGTTGGGGATAAATAAAAGAGGGGTTACCTTAGAGTTTAGTTCATATTTTTAATTACTTTACATTGTGTGCTTGTATGCTTTATCTTTAAAGGGCTTGCTTGGGTACTTGTAAAGATCCTACACCTGGATCCAGGGCACATTTTTAGGTAAGCAGCAATAGATCATGGAGACTGTACAGCGTAAACTGATATGGTTGAAACGATAGCTGCATTAGTGTGACACATTTGTTGGTACCGGTATCCCTTGTGTTAAATCGAGGAGAATACGAGGTCGATGTGTGGTGTCATAAAGCACTAACAGACCTTAGAACCTTAGTTGAACAAACTTGGCCATTAGAAAGTAGTGAGATAACCGGCCTCGGTATAAAGCTGAGGATTAGTTGATACTCGATGCTACACTCATTGAGATCAGACTTTCAAGATATTTCGGCCACGAGAAAAGATTGCATGAGCTGAAACAATGCCTGATAAAGAAAGATCACTGATATTGAGACTCCTTAGAACCCGGTTACTTTTCTAAGACAGGTTGAACCAACTATACTTCAAGATGGTATTTGTCTATAAACCCTATGCAAGCCTAAACCTAATGTCTTGTGTGTATGCTTGTGTGTGATTAAATTGTTCAAACATAAAATCATACATCATAATATCCATATTTATTTCATTAACCATTTCAAGGATTAGGGGAATTTATCTTTGTTCTATTTTGCAGATCATGGCTTCTATTCGTAGAAATACCATCTGAATCAGCTTTGTGAGAATACCTCTCCAACTCAAAGAGCTAGTATCAATAGTTCCTGAGACTTCCTCGTTCACCAAGAAATATGGTCGACTTCTCAACCTAGTTACCTCAAGCTTTGATGAGAAGATGATGGGGGTACTCTTTCAGTTCTTTGACCCCAAACACCATTGCTTCACATTTCCCGATTATCAGTTGGTACCCACCATGGAAGAGTTATCCCTAATATTGGGTGTACCCATTCTGGATCAGATGCCTTTCACAGGTTTAGAGGAGGCTCCAAAGCCAGAGGTCATTGCAGCAGCCTTGCATTTGAAACGGTCTGACATTATATCGAACTGGGAAATAAGAAGCGGAGTCAAGGGTTTCCTAGTCAAGTTCCTACTAGAAAAGGCTCAATTATTTTGGGATGATTTAGATTTCCAAGCTTTCGAAGAAGTCCTAGCTCCTCTAATCTATGGCTTAGTACTGTTCCCTAATCCAGACTTACTCATAGATGTGAATGCTGTCAAGGTTTTTCTCTCCCGTAACCCTGTGCCTACTTTTCTCGGAGATATCTTGCATTCCCTTCACACTCGTACCATGAAGAGAAGAGGGATTCTTATGTGTTGCATGCCATTGTTGTCTAGGTGGTTTATTTCACACCTTCCTCAATCAGTATTGAAGAACGAACAAGGTTTGGGTTGGTCGCAAAGGATAATTTCGCTTTCTCATCGTATATTCTTTGGTATTCCCGATCTATGGGAGATATTTCTATCATTGACCGCTGTGGGGAATTCCCTAATGTCCCACTCCTCGGCATTAGGGGAGGTATCACTTATAATCCTTCCATGGCTCTATGACAATTTGGTTATGCTCGGAGGGATGGTCCCCATGATATGCTTATCCAAGGCATTATGTTCAACTACGAAGATGATGTTCAAGGGTATCATCAAAGGTTCATACGAGCCTGGGGCATGGTAAATAAGGTGGATAGTAAGGCTTTGGGGCACAAGAATTCCATCCCTATAGGGCCTTATCTTATATGGGTATGGGCTCGTGCCCAAAATCTTATGATGCCATAGACAACAATCTTACCAGTGATTGTGGAACCTGTCACCGAAGAAGATGTTCCTTATACAGTTCTCCATCTTGACATGCCCACTGACCATGAAGAGCTGCAGAGGTCTTGGATTCAGCTAAAGGAAGAACGAGATACTTTTAGAAGTCAATTTTAAACCAGTGTGAAGAAAGTGTCGGAGCTCACGAAGCAACTTCAAAAAGAAGAGAGTCTTAATGTCTACCTCGGCACGAAGAGGAAGCGCCCATGGGAGATTTAATTCTTAGATTTTAAGAATTTTTTATTTTCAATTGTAAGCCTAAAAGGAAATTGTAATTCGAATCTTATTAATAAAATCTTTGTTTCATTTTGGCTCGCAAATTTAAATTTTCCGAAGTCCTTGAAAACATTCCATAAACATTAACATGCAAATATTTACATAAGTAGGTATTTCGAGACAGGTTTCTTATTCTTTTCGCTGTTTATTTCAGCAAAAGAAATGGCTTTTGAACAAACAGTAAAGGACATCCAAGCTCAAAACGCTCAGTTCCAACAAATGTCCCTGGCTCTGGCTAAAGGGCAAGAAGATCTGAAAGCTCTTATCATCAAAGAGAATACAAAGAAGGCAAAGAAACCAGCTGGTGTTTTGAATATGGGAAGAAGGTTCAGAGGACCGGCCAAGCGAGCTCTAGATTTCGCAACTCCGTCTGATGAGGAAGACAATCAAGAATAAAAGCCCAAGGAAGGAGACAACAACCCCAGAACTGATAAAGAAGAGGCTGGCTACTCTGAGGAATAGTATCCCCCTACTGATGATAAATACAAATAGTTGGAGGATCGTATCAATGCTATGGAGATTCATAGGGTATCAGGGCTGGATTTTAAACAGCTAGGACTGGTCTCAGGGGTGGTTAACCCGCATAAATTCAAGGTCCTCACATTTGATAAGTACGATGGCATATCCTGTCCTAAGCTGCACTTAAGATCATATGTCAGGAAGATTCAACCCCACACCATTGATAGGAATCTGTGGGTACATTTCTTCCAGGAAAGTTTGTCAGGGACGCAGTTGGAATGGTTCTATCAGTTGGAGGGAACCAACATTTGTAATTGGGAAGACATGGTTGTTGCTTTTTACAATTAGTACCAATATAATGTTGACCTTGCTCCAACCCGTGCACAATTGCAAAGTATGTCTATGGGTTCCGGTGAAGGTTTCAAAGATTATGCCCAAAAGTGGAGAGACCTTGCGGGAAGAGTCCAGCCTCCTCTGTCTGATAGAGAGCTGGTAGACATGTTCTTGGGCACGTTGTCTGATCCATTCTTCAACCATATGATTGGAAGCTCTTCAGCTGGGTTTACTGAGTTGATATTTACCAGTGAGCAAGTAGAAGCTGGTATTAAGAGTGGTAAGATCCAAAGAGATGCATCCTCCAGTACAGTAAAGAAACCCTTCATTAGAAATAAAGAGGTCAGTGCTGCTTATGGCCAAAGAAATCAAGGCAAAGCTGAACATCGTCCGACGGTAGGGGCTGTTATGATTTCCAATCCTGCATCAAATCAACAACGAAATAATCAGCGCAGACCAGGTACACCCATAAGACAGTTCAACCAGATCAACATGACCTTATCCCAGTTTTTACCACACCTATTAAAGTCCAATCTGGTGACTCTAAAGGAAGCTCCCAAGAATCCCAATATCGCATTTCCTCGCTACAACCCAAATGCTCGATGTGCCTACCACTATGAAAGTCTGGGGCATGATACAAACGATTGTTGGGCTCTGAAAAATAAGGTGCAGGATCTTATCGAGGCGAAGGAGATTGAGTTTTACCTTCTAGAGACACCTAATGTAATAACTGCACCAATGCCCAAACATGGCCAGGGTGTCAATGCTGTTAACGATGACCTATTTGTTTCCTCTGTGGATGAACTAGCTACTCCTCTTCCGATTGTTAAAGAGAATCTGTTGCGAGCCGGTTTATTTCCCGACTATGGTGAGGGTTGCCACTTATATATGTCTATACCAGATGGTTGTTTATTGTTAAAGATGGGTGTCCAGCGCCTGATGATTAACAAAGAAATTCTATTTGAGAAAGTTACCCTTGTAAGAAATTTTTGTGAAGATGTCTCAATAATTACCATTTCCGACAATCCTCCTAGGGTCTCCACCAAAAGACCCATCATGATTACATCCATTCCTAAGTTTGATCCCTTGATTATCACTCTTCATGGGCCGATACCATATTCTTCTGATAAAGTTGTTCCTTGGAATTATGGGGCTGACGTCTACTACCATGGCGTCAAGCAAGACTTATTGGATGTTAAAGATAAAGTTACCTAAGATACTGATCCTGACATCAATAACATCATCAGGACCAGTAAAATTACGAGAAGCGGAAGGGTTTTCTCTCTTGAAATCTATCAGAAGACTATTGTTACTCTTGTGATTATTCCTGCTGATACTCCTGTTAGTACTCCTATTGCTACTCCTACTGTTATCCCTGATGTTATCCCTACTACTGAGTCAGCTGAGACTCGGGGCAAAGAGGTACTGGTTGAGCCTGTCTGGACGAAGGAGAACAAAGAAGTCATTCTTGCGGCTTCTGAAAAAGAAATGGAAGAGATACTGAAGATAATAAAGAAAAGTGATTACAACATTGTGGAGCAGTTGGGGCAGACCCCTTCAAAAATCTCAATGTTGGCCTTACTTTTATACTCTGAAGCCCATGCTAAGGCGTTGGTAAAATTCCTGAAGTCTTCCCATGTGTTTCAAGAGACCTCCGCCGATCAATTCGAGAATTGTGTTGCTAGTTTGACAACTTACAATGGACTGAGTTTCTCTGATGAAGATTTGACATCCAAGGGAAGAAAGCATAATGACGCCATGCATGCCTCCATTTAGTGCAGGGGCACTACCCCAACTCATGTTCTGGTAGATACAGGTTCATCATTGAATGTCTTACCCAAGAATGCTTTGGACATGTTGGATTATGAAGGACTCACACTGAAGCCCAGTAATATTGTGGCGAGGGCCTTAGTTCCAAGAGAATGGTGCACGGGGAGGTGGATATCCCTATCAAAGTTGGTACTCATACTTTTGACTCCACTTTCTACGTGATGGACATCCGCCCATCTTACTCCTATTTATTGGGTCGACCTTGGATCCATGGAGCAGGTGCTGTTACTTCTACTCTACATCAAATGTTCAAGTACCCAGTTAATGGAAAGATTATCACAGTCCACGGTGAGGAAGAATATATGGTGAGCCACCTGAACTCTTTCAGGTATGTTGAAATGGACGATGAGTTCATTGAGACCCCCTGTCAGAACTTTGAGGAGGTTCCACAGATAGTTGCTACGACCAAGACTACCACCAATGTCCCGAAGATTACCAGACCTCCATTGAAGATGGCTTCTCTGAAGGATGCCAAAGCAGTAGTTAAAGAAGGTGGATGTACCATTTGGGGCTAACTTCCGAATATTCCTTACATATTTGACAAATTTGGTTTGGCTTTTACTTCAGGGACCCAAAGAGCTCTTCGTCGTGCTCGTGCCGGGGGACCACCACTATGCGTCAGCAACCATGGGGTCAATGCTCTGAAAGACAGTGATAACGACTATGACATGGACAAGTGGATCTTCACAACTATCGGCGGTGGACTCAACAATTGGGAGGCCAAGGATTTTGTTCCTATTACTTTTATTCAAGAGTAATTGTCTTTTAAGTTTTTTGGGATATGTAATATTTGAGCAATTGAAACTCTAAAGCCTCGTGTCTTACCCGAGGCACAATGGTCTATTTGTGAGGGTTATTACTTCATCTTCATATGTCATTAATAAATCATTGGACGTTTTGCATGCAAACCTTATGCTCTTTGTTTTTCTTTTCTACTTTTTGCCTTATCAAAAATAACTATGCTCTCTTACACACACCCACATATCAAACTGCAGATCCAGATCCACTCTGGATCCCATTGATAACGGTCCTACTATTGCCAATTATGACCTTGAAAATCCGATCTACCAAGCCGAGGACGAAGGTGAGGAAGATTGTGAAGTACCAGGGGAACTTGCCAGACTGTTACAACAGGAGGAAAGGGAAATATAGCCTCATGAAGAGCCAGTGGAGACAGTGAACTTGGGTGCCGAAGAGGATAAGAAGGAAGTTAAGATAGGTGCCGATCTGGAGCATAGTGTCAAAGAGAGGTTAATTCAGATGCTACATGACTATTTTGAGGTCTTTTCCTGGTCATATGAAGACATGCAGGGACTTGACACGGATATCGTGGTTCATTGCCTGCCGACAAAAGAAGACTGCCTCCCGTGAAGCAAAAGGCCCGTCGTATGCGACCAGAGATGTCAGAAAAGATCAAAGCTGAAGTCGTGAAACAGTTCAATGACAGTTTCTTAGCTGTTACTTCTTATCCACAATGGGTTGCTAATGTTGTTCTGGTACCTTAGAAGGACGGTAAGGTACGTATGTGTGTAGATTACAGAGACCTGAATAGGGCAATCCCCAAGGATGACTTTTCGCTTCCCCATATTGATGTTCTGGTTGACAACACCACACAACATAAGGTATTCTCCTTCATGGATGGTTTTTCCAGGTACAATCAGATCAAAATGGCACCTGAGGACATGGAGAAAACGACCTTCGTCATGTAGTGGGACACTTTCTGCTGCAAAGTTATGCCATTTGGGTTAAAGAACACCGGGGCTACCTATCCCCGTGCCATGGTAGCTTTGTTTCGTGATATGATCCATCAAGAGATAGAGGTCTATGTCGATGATATGATAGACAGGTCTCAGACTAAAGAGGAGCACCTTGACCACCTGCAGAAGCTGTTTGAAAGGATGAAGAAATACAAACTGAGGCTGAACCCGAATAAGTGCACTTTTGGAGTAAGATCCGATAAACTCTTAGGCTTAGTTGTCATCGGTAAGGTATTGAAGTAGACCATACAAAGGTTAAATCTTTACAATAAATGCCAACTTCTTGCACTGAGAAGGAAGTTAGGGGATTCTTGGGACGTCTAAACTACATTTCCAGATTCATTTCTCATGTAACCACTACTTGTGAGCCAATCTTCAAATTATTGAAGAAAGATCAAGCAGTGAAATGGAATGAAGATTGCCAGATCGCCTTTGACAAAATCAAGGAATATCTTCAAGAGCCTCCAATTTTGATGTCGCCGTTTGAAGGAAGACCTCTGATCATGTATTTAACGGTATTAGAGAGTTTAATGGGGTGTGTGTTAGGACAGCATGACGAGCCTGGTCAAAAAGAGCATGCAATATACTACCTTAGCAAAAATTTTACTGACTGTGAAACAAGATACTCACTGCTCGAGAAAACTTGCTGCACTTTGGCATGAGCTGCTCGTCGACTAAGACAGTATATGTTGACTCACACTACTTTGTTGATATCTAAAATGGATCCTATCAATTACATCTTTGAGATGCCCGCTCTCTCTGGAAGAATATCAAGATGGAAAATGATCCTGACCGAATATGATATTCAGTACATAACCCAGAAAGCAATTAAGGGGAGTGTATTAGCTGATCATTTGGCTCATCAGGCTGTGGACGACTACCAATCCATGAATTTTTAGTTCCCGAATGAGAACATCATGTTGGTGATTGATTGTGAAGAACCTGGACCAGATGAAAGACCTGAAAAAGGATCCCAATGGACTATGGTTTTTAATGGAGCTTCCAACGCACTTGGCAATGGCATCGGGGCTGTGATCATATCTCCCGAAGGCTGTCATACTCCTTTCACTACCAAACTATTTTTTAATTGTACCAATAATATGGCTGAATATGAAGCATGCATCATGGGTTTCATAGCTGCTATCGACTTGAGGATCAAATTCTTGAGTGTATTTGGAGACTGAGCCTTAGTAATCAACCAAATCAAAGGAGAATGGGACACAAAGCATCATAATCTCATCCCTTACAGAGAGCATGTGTTGACACTGATTCCACACTTTGAAGAAGTTACCTATGAGTATTTTCTACAAGAGGAAAATCAACTAGAAGACGCCCTAGCTACAATGTCATCCATGTTCAAGGTCAGGTGGGATAATGAAGCTCCTTAGATCACTATTGAGAGAATGGATGAACCAGCATACTGTTACGAGGTTGATATTGAAGAAGTAGTGGACAAACCTTAGTTCCATGAAGTCAAAAGATATCTTGAAGCCCAAGAGTATCTTGAAGGAGCTTCAGTCAACGATAAAAAGTTCCTAAGAAGATTCTCTGCCAAGTTCTTCCTCAGTAACGGGATCCTCTACAAGCGCAACCACGATTCTACTTTGCTCTTGTGTGTGGATAAAAGTGAAGCAGGAAAGATTATGGCAGATTTGCATGAAGGTACCTTTGGCACCCATTCTATTGGGTACACTATTGTACCCCTAAATTTTCCCTCTCATTTATCAAGTATTTGCTCACAAGATCTCCTTTGGCTCAAGACTGCACTAGGGTTGATCAGCTCAAGACACCTCCTTAAACACTGATGACCAAAATTAGGGTTTGAGATTGCACAAGGATATTTGAACTTCCAATGCCCCATATGACTTTAATGGATCATTATTGACCCTCAAGATTACTCATAACAAGTTTCAAGCTTTGGATCACACTTTTGCTTAGTCAATTGAGTATTTGACCTAAAAATCAGCTGTATTGGGGAAAAAGTCAACTGTGGCCAATTTATAGTAAAACTTCATAATTTTTGATCCACATCAACATTTTAAACTCATATGTATCATTTGATCAAGTTTGGACCATAATTCCTGAAGAAATTTGATCAAATCTTCAAAAGGGCAAAATGGTCAAAATTAGGGTTTTGACTGGGAAAGGGCAATTTCTGATTTTTGAGCTAGCAAATGATCAATTGGTTTAAGGAATGATCTCAAGAGTCCAATTGCATCATTTTTACCTAATGACATGGCTCAAAATATTGCTCAAGTCCAATGGATTGACAGATGAATTTTCAATCAACTGATCAAAAGTCAACTGTATACTGAAAAGTCAAACTTTGACTTTTTGCTCCAAAATTAAATATCAAAGATCACAATTCATCAAAGCATGTCAAAATATGAAACTTATTCATCAAGAAATAAAAAATTCAAGATTTCATTTTGAAAAGTTAAAATTTCTAAAATTAGAAATTTTTCTAAGTGTTGGAAATTTCTTATTTTTTCATAACTTTAAGCAAAATTTTCACCATGATGCAAGATGATTCAGAAAAAACTTCCAACATGAAAGTTGTATATCTCCATGAAATATACAACATTTCTTTACATAACTCCTTCCAAAAGTGCTTGGATCTAAAGTTATAATTTTAAGAACACATGATCATGAAACAAAACACACTGAAATTTTGCCCTAATTTGGTCAGGATTTTGACCCAACTTCATGGCACTTTTTCATATAGTTATAAGGGGAATTTTCAAAAGTGATTCAAATAGGGTTTGTAGAGAACATTACAAGCTTTCCAAAATGTCCAATAACTCCTTGAGATCATTTTTGAGTAGGGATAATCGAAGAGATGAAGTTAGGGTTTTCACACTTGAATTACAAGTCATTTTGTGATGAACAAAATTCAAAATTCAAAGTCATGCTGCATAAACTCTACTCTGAAGGCATCAAACTTGTTAGGCACTCCATAATTAATTTCTTGCCCAGCTGTTAGAGGTCTCATTTCAAGCATTCAATGCAAGGCCATGCTTTATATCCATTATGGGAAGAAAGTGCACAATGCCATTTTGATAAAGTAGCTTTTTGAATAAAATTTATTCTTGAGCCTTGCACTTGTTTTCTTCTGATCATACATGTATCATAACTCAAGAGAAAATTCTTATACACTTACAATCATCCAGCACATGCTTGTACTTCCTCTTGAAACTTGTTTTCCCACTTTTCTTCAAAATCAAGTAACCTAGAAATTAGCTTGTAACTTGTATTTCTGACTTCCCAAAGAACTCAAATACTTTTGCTTATAAATACACAAGTAATTTCCCACAAATCCCATGCATGCTTAAGCCCTGAAAACACCAAGAACACATAATCACCAAAAACACTTCAAAACTTGTCATTTTCTGAGTTTTGAATCCAATCTCCATATTTACTCATGCATTTCTTGGACTTTTACTTTCAAAAGCTTCTAAACAACATACACAAACAATCCCAACACCTGCAGCACCACTGTAACACATCCATCATCATCCACCATTTTCAAAAACAACACCTTGCACCTTGACTTCTGCAGAACTCCTCAAGCACTTTCAACTCAGGCTAAGCATCCCATTAGCTTCCTGGGAACTTGAGGAAGCTAATCCAATCATTGGAGCTCACTGAAAGCTACTCAAACTCCAAACCCGATACCCTCTTGCAAGGTAAGTTTTCTGACTTTTGAACTCTTCATACAAGCATCATCAATGGTTTATTTGTGAATGAAAAATGTAGATATCATTCCCCTAAAGCTAACCATGTCCATAGTTTTCATTAATTTTGCTTGAGCTTAAAGAATTTTAAGATTGAAGTTTCTGAGATTTTTAGGGTTCAGATTAGGATCATTAAAATTCATGATTGTCTTTAATCTATAATTTTATTGCTTTGCATTTCTGAAATCGTGAGGAAATTTGCTATAAGTTTCCTGTTTATATTTTTCATTTTTGTTGAGAATTGAACAAGATACAGAGGCTCTGGCTGGGCGTGAGGTTGAAGACGAAGTTCAGGCCATGGACTTGTTTACTATCATATATTTATTGTTTTGTTTATATAAACAGATGTATAGCCACCCTAGCGATAGAAGCGTGCGCTTGTGACTAGAGAGACTTGGATTCGAGCCCCAGTGGTACCCTTTTGGATTTTTCATATTTTTCACATTCTGACTTTTCTTTTTTGGCAGCGCTGGGCCTCTTTCCTTGGGCTTTATGTTTTTTTTTCATTTCTCACCCCCTGTTTCACTTTCACACCCTGGCCCTTTTTTTTTTTCTTTTTCATTTTATTTATTTATCTATCCTCTTAAATATTTTATCTAATACTAAAAAATCAGAAAAAATATAAAAAACATTAGATTTATATTTTAATATAGTTTATTTATTTTTTACACAAAAAATTATTTTATTTAATCATACTTTATTTATTTTACTAATTTGATTTGTAAATTTTAATTAGAAACTAGGGTTTTAATTTATTCCTTTCATAATTAAACAATACTCTTGTAAAACCAAAAAAGACCAAAAATATTTTATAATACTATAACTTATTTTTAAGACAAAAACACCAAAAATATTCTTCTTACAAACTTAATTTCTTTTTAATCAATTAATAGATTAGGGTTTTATTTAATTTCTTTTTCTAGTAAATTTAGGTTTCACTTTTAATTAATTCTTCTTCTTTTAGTTAATTAGGTTAAAACAAAACCCCTTTTCTCTAAAAAATCCAAACAAAAATATCCATTTCCTTCACATTTACATTCTTGTATATTTATTCATTTTTGTACATTATTTATTCAATTCTTGTACAAATTCAATATGGTTGTAATAGATAATTAGGTTTTATTTTCTTGCAATCCCCACTTATAATTTGTACATCCCCCTCCCACAAGTATTGTAATAGCGTAGTAATTTTAAATTCCACAATTTATCGCTTTATATACAAATGCTAGTAATTAGGGTTTGTATGGAAAGACTAAAACCAATAAATTAGAAAACCCTAATAAAAGAAAAAACCAAACATGAAAAACAATACACTTGCATACAAGAACCCCTAGGGTAAAATCCACTTGGTTGCCTTACAAAATGACCATATTACGCATGTGAGATATCTTAGCAAAAACAAGCAAAATATAAGATCATAGTCCCTTGATGACGCTATCTATGTTGCCTTTCAAATTATCTTAGTACCTAAAAGAGAACGCTAAGATACCTTGCAACATTTCTAATCATGGTTATACGATGACCTATGCCCATCCCGTTTACATCCAAAGATAGGGTTACTTACCAAATGAATGGTAAGATAACAATGTCAAAGGAAAGAGGAAAAGAACATGAAAGACTTTTGAGTAGGTAGAATGATCCTAATTACTTGCTCAATTTCAAAACAAAACATCCTTGCTATTTTAAAAAACAAACACCTACACTTTCAAAAACATCTTACAAACTTGAAAACATTTTCAAAAGATCAACATCTTTGTATACATTCTTACGAACGAGAATCATTACAAAGTTTGCCTAAACAATAGCCTCTTTACAAAATACTTTCAAAAACCACACAAAGCACAAGTTCAAACAAAAGCAAGTGATCTAGCAAGTAACTAAGATCCAATGGAAAACCATAGATGAAAAGGGTGCTAATACCTTCCCCTTTCATAATCTACCCCCTGAACTCAAGAAACAATCTCAAAGGTCTTTCCTGTGCTTTTTCACCTTTCCTTTTGGATAAAAGAAAAGTAGGTAGTGACTCTTGCTAACCGCAACATTTGCGATCAAACGTAAAACATTCAAGTCAGTTCTCCCACCTTATCATAGAACTGACGACTCTGTTGGGGAAAATTCTAAAAGGGGGGTTACCTTAGGGTTAGATCAAATTTACTTGCTTTCTTTGTTTGACTTGTATGCTTTACATTATGGTTCTTTGTTTGGGTTTGGATACTCTACCCGGATTTGGGATACCTTATAGGTAAGTAGCAATACATTGTGGAGACCGTGCGGGGTATACCGACATGGTCTAAGCAATATCTACGTTAGTGCGACATATTTGTGGGTACCGGTAGCCCTTGAGTTAATCAAGGAGAGTAAGGGGCCGCTGAGTGATGTCATGAAGCACTAATGAACTGTTAGAACCTTTACTTGACCAACTTGGCCATTAGGACGTAGTGAGATGACCGGCTTTGGTGCAGTTTGAAGTTGGTAGCTACTCGATACTACACTCATTGAGGTTTGGTTTTTTGGGATATTTCAGTCGCCATTAAAGAGGCTTGCGTCGAAACAATGACCAAAGAAACAAACCAGTGATATTGAGCTCCTTAGAACCCAGTTACTATTACTAGGACAGGTTTGAGCCAACTAAACTTCAAGAGGGTACTTACCTATGAGACTCCATGCAAGCCTAAACCTAAGGACTTGTTTGCTTCGTTTGTGTATATTTACTTGTACATAACATCATAAACATCATGACATCATACTCATATTCACTAACCATTTAAAGGATCTTGGGATTTATCTTTGTTCTATTTTGTAGGACATGGATTCTATTTGCAGGAAAACCATTCACGTCAATATTGTAAGGATCCCTCCTCAACTTAAAGAGCTAGCTTCAAGGATTCCTGAAAATTCTCCATTCACCGAAAGATATGGTCGTCTGCTAAACTTGGTCACCTCCAACACTGATGAGGACATGATGAAGGTGCTCTTTCAGTTCTTTAATCCTTTACACCATTGCTTCACATTTCCCGATTATCAACTTGTGCCTACTTTAGAAGAATTCCCCTGACTCTTGATGATTCCCATTCTCAATCAACTACCTTTCAACGGTACAGAAAGAGATCCAAAGCCAGAAGAGATTGCTCAAGCTCTACACTTGCAACCATCTGATATCACAACTAATTGGGAAACAAGGAGTGGTGTCAAGGGTTTCCTAGTAAAGTTCTTGTTTTAGAAAGCCCAAAATTGTTGGAACTCTTTGGATTTGAAAGCCTTTGAGAAAATTGTGGCTCTCCTCATCTATGGGATGGTTTTGTTTCCAAATCCTGACCAACTCATAGATGTGAACACCGTCAAAATCTTCATATCCCGCAACCCGGTGCCTACTTTTCTAGGAGACATCCTACATTCTTTTCACAATCGCACTATGAGGAAAAGAGGTATCCTTATGTGTTGTACTCCTCTTTTGGAAAGATGGTTTATTTCGCAACATCCCCAATTTGTATTAAAGAACGAGCAAGGTTCAAGGTGGTCACATAGGTTGATGACGCTCAAACATTCAGACATCCATTGGTGTTCTCGATCTATAGAGAATGTTACTATTGTCGACCATTATGGAGAATTCCCTAATGTCCCTTTACTTGGCGTTAGAGGAGGTATCACCTACAACCCCTGCTTAGCCTTAAGAAAGTTTGGTTACGCCCGAAGGGATGGCCTGAAGGGTGAGAAAACACTTAGAAGGGGGGGGGGGGGGGTTGAATAAGTTTCTCTTTTTCTTTTTCTTAAAGGCTCAACAATAATGGAAAGACACGGTTATTTTTATCCTGGTTCGTTTGAACTCAAACTACTCCAGTCCATCCGCCAAGGTGATTTCACCTTTCTCAACAAGGAATTAATTCACTATAATCAACTGATTACAATCACACAACAACTGTTGTGACTAACAATGCATAAGTAATCTTACAAGTGACTAACACCACTAAGACTTAAGCTAGTCCTAGTCTACTTCAGAAATCTGACCAAACTTGGTCTCTCAAGGAACAATTACAAGAGTTAAATCTTTACAGATAGTGAAACAAAATTTGCTTATAAGAAAGCTATATCACAACTGTGATTTTTCACTTAGATTAGTATTACACAAAGTGTATGTAAAATAATTTGTGAAATATTTTCACGTAGTTCTTGCTTCTTTTGAATTTGTTTAGTTGTTGGCTTGCAATAAATGTTCTTCTATATATAGTATGAAGAAACTTGACCGTTGCTGCCTTCAAACATGGAGAGCATTTAATGTTTGCGTGTTTGCTTGCAGTATTTCATTTTCTAATGAACTAGCATAGACACTTGAGTGCATGTAGCCGTCTTTACATTAAATGAGCAAATGGCACTTTGTCAGAGCATGTCTCCTGATCCTTGACAAGACTTGTTAGCTTCTATATTCTTTCAAAACTTAGCTTCACGTCTTGATTCAGAACATGCTTGCATATCTTTTTATCAATGCTTGCTTGCTAAGTACTTCTGATCAGCGCTTGCTTTCAAAGTACTTCAGAACATGGAAACCTGCTAAGTGTTAGAAGATGCATTAAATAATTCTTTATCAGAGTCAGCATCAGCACTTGCGCTAAAACAAATAGTTCTTTCATAAAAGAACTTCTTCATTTATTTTCAGCTCAACACATCAAAATGCTTCTGTCAGAACATTATCTGAAATAATTAAATACATTCATCAGAATATCAAATATATAAAATATAATTTATTGTTATCATCAAAACTCTGAGATATGATCAGAACTAATCTTGTTCTAACAATCTCGCCCTTTTTGATGATGACAAAAATATTCAGATATAGAAATAAATTTGAATAAGAGATAAGAATCTTCCCCTGAAATAAATATTTCTATAAGAAAAACTTCCTGAGAATTTTCATCAGAGCTTTAAAATTTTCTTCTGGGATTTCTTCAGCAAGTCTTTTGAAGATAATGTTCATTTGAATTAAACTTCCAGAGTTTAAGTGATACCTACAAAATTCTTTTAAACATAGAAAGAAATCTTTGTATTTTGTTAGAATGTTTGAGACTTAGTCCCATAACTGTTAATCAGAGATTAGATCAAAATACTCACTTTCTCCCCCTTTTTGGCATAATCAAAAAGTATATAAAAATAGTTGAAGAGCGTAAAAGTTTTTTTAATAAAAGATTCAGAGGTACAAAAAACAAGAAACAAAAAACAAGAAACAAAATGACACTAAGATTTCTTAGAAACAAGGGCCATAAGAAGATTCTTGATCTCAGATGCAAATTCCTCTTGTTTCATCATCCAGCTTCTGATTTCTTGGTTTGTCTGATCTTTCTTATCCAAGCGCTCATGAATAGCTTCGTTATTCCTCTTAAGCTCATTTAGAGTATCCATTACAAGTGAAGTAGGATAGGAGGATTTATAAGCTTCAGCAAATATAACCTTTGGAGTAGCAACCGTTGAGTCAGAACGAACAAAAGTTGAAAGAAGAGTGCCCAGATCCACCATAAGAGTTGGCACAGGTTCAGGTGTAGCTTTTGCAGAAGGTTAATTCAACAAAACAATTGCCAGAGGATTTGAATATTCAGAGGCGTCTTCAGACTCATCTTCTGAAATGTCCATTTGATCAGCTAGAGCATCAGCAATCATCAGAGAAGACTTCTTGTCCCAAATATCAGCAGCTTTTGACTGAAAAGCATGCAGATGTTTGGATAAGTTCTCAAGCACCTGAGAGTGGCATACATCTTGCAGCTTCAGTGACTCAGCATCTAAGGTTCTTCTGAACGTTTCCCACAGAAGATCTGTTGCTGCTGGGTTCACATTTCTGGTGCAATCTGCCTTCAGCAAGTCCAACCAAGCTTGTACTTCTGTAAAGAAATTCTGAAAACATATATTTACATCTGGCTGAACAGGTTTGGGAACAACCTTTTTGTAGGTTTTGTTTTTCAGAAATTATAGAGATTCAAAATCAACTACAGTTTTCAGAAAGTCAGCTGGTTCAGGATTTTCTAATTGTTCAGGTGTTTCAGTTTCAGGTTGTTTAAAAGGTTTAGGTGTTTATGATGGATTGAGAGTTTCAGAGGGTTCATGTGTTGCTGATGGTTCACAAGGTTCAGATGGTTCATGTGATGGGTGAAGGTTATGTTCTGGAGATTGAGGAGGTGAAATGATTGGTGAGTTGGGTGTTGGAAGTTGTGGAGATGTGGGTGGTGTGACGTCAGGTAAAATTATGATGGTGTTGTCAACAATGGGGGTAGGATTTTGTGATTGGGTTATGTTCATAGCAAAGATATTTTCAGAAGGTAGGGTGAATGGTGGCTTTAGAGTGGCCAGAGGTTCATTGATTCCTGGTATTCTCCAAGAGCCAGCATCATACCATCCAATAGGTCTGGGTGATAAAGGTCTGGGAGGAGGTCTAGAAAGGTTTTCAGCAGTAATAGGTGTTTGAGAAGGTTCTGAGTGAGATGGTTCTGCTTGGGTTTCAGAGAAGTAATCAGAGTCAAAATCACTCAAGTCTGATAGAATTTGATCTCTTTGAGGATTTTCAGTAAGAGGTTTAGAGGGTATGGTCAAATCTATGTCAACATCTATGTCTCCTAGGGTTTGGGGTTCAGCAGATGTAGATATATTTTCAGAATCATTAACAGAAATAGTCTTAGTAGGTGTACCTAATTTCTTCTTCTTCTTCTAAGGTATGACAAATGGTCCTTCAACCGCTTTCCTCTTCATTGGTTGCTGAAATACAACATCTGGAGCAGCTTCATGTCTTCCTTGAAGCCAAGCAGGATCAATTGGTGTTCCACTTTCTTTGCAGATCTGAATGTAATGCAGGATGATGTGTGGGTGATCTCCTGAGTTGAATAGTGGAAAATCAGCAATTGGAATCCTTCTTCTGGTAATGGATGCTGAAACATAGGGAGTTGGTTCTATCAACAGTTTGTCAATAATTTTTCTCTTCACCAAGTTCTTTCCAGTCAGATCTTTCCCACAAGTAGGCTCTAACTCCCCCAGAAGATTTGCTTCATCTTAGTGAGCAATCAGACCATTCTCAGTCAAAATGTCTGAAATTAATCTCCCCATTGGAATCCAATTCCTTTTAGATTTAGGGTTCTTCATTCTTTCTGCTTCTCTCATTTCTTTGACATGAGTCCAGAGATGATCAAACAAGAGATAGGGTAAATCAATTTTAACATTTGTTCCAAGACAGAACAACAAGTATTACTGGTCAACATTTATATAGTCTTGAGAACTAGTTTCCTTCCTATGATGAATGCAACCATGGATGATTCTTGCCCATATTTTATACTTATTTTTCAAACCTCTGACCTTTGAAGACGCTTGCCCATTTGTAAATATTTTTGCATAAACCTTTTACATTTCCATTCTTCCACTAGAAATTCCAGTCACACCACTTCCTTCAAAACCTAGAAGTTTTCTAATGAGATTTTTAGTAATGGAGATTTCCTTATCCATCACGAAAGAGAGGATGACTTTTGGAGAAGCAATTGCGTGTATCCAAAATTCCTTAACAAGGTGAGGAAAAACAGGACCAACTAGACGGTCAAAGAAGTTTCCCCATCCTTGAAACTCCACAGTAGGAAGAAGATCAAAACCATTTGCTTTAAGATTCTCAAAGTCCACCATTAATTCACTTATAACCTCTAAGCTATCCACTGGAATGCGAGTGGTTCTCTCAGGAATGACGTACTGTTCAGCTTGGGTGTTCTCAGAATGAGCAGAGGAGGAAGCCATTGGAGCACTTAGGTTGAGAGAAGAAAAATGGTTTTAAGAGAAAAATATACAAAAACGGTTGAGTTTTTGAAAGAGAAGGTAAAAAGTGAGAAAGGTTTTTACAAAGGTATTTATATGAAAACTTTTGAGAAATAGGTTAAAAATAAAACTGTAAAAAAATATTTAATAAAAATTTAATTAAAAAGAATCTAATCATGACTTAGCATTTAATGATAATGAAAATTTAGGGGAAAGCGTGAGATTTTAATCAAATCATAACAGTTACCTAGAACGACGTCAATAGCTTTAGCATACGAGACCTTTCAGAAACACACCAAGTGTTCATCTCCTGAAGGTTGCATGGGACAACTATTTGATCTAATGAACTGCTGAGCTATACTTGAAATGAAACGTTAGAACATTTCAGAACTTTACATATAGCTTCTGATGTAACTTCTCTTCTAACTTATGAAGAGTTGTTAATCAGTACATTCATTTCAGAACATTCTGAAGTCAAACATAGAGGATACATATAATTTTATTCAGGACATAATTCCATACAAATATTTTTCAAAATGAATTTAAATCTATCTTCTGAAAGGGGTTTGGTAAAAATATCAGCCCATTGATGGTCTGTTTTTACAAAGTTTAAATTTAAATTTCCCTTCTGAATATAGTCCCTTATAAAATGATATTTAATTTCAATGTGTTTAGCTTTAGAATGTAAAATAGGATTTTTAGAAAGACAAATTGCAGAATTATTGTCACAGAAGATAGGAATCTTACTTTCATAAAGATTAAAATCTTCTAGCTTACTTTTTATCCAAATCATCTGAGAACTACATCCAGTAGCAGATATATACTCAGCTTCTGTTGTTGAAAGTGCAATTGTTGCTTGCTTCTTGCTGTACCACGAGATAAAATTGCACCCAGAAATTGGCAGCTTCCAGAGGTGCTCTTTATTTCAATTCTATCTCCAGCAAAGTCAGCATCACAATAACCTACTAGTATGAAATCTTTTGATCTTGTCATCTTTTCTGAGTGGGTTGTTCATAGATTCTGAGATTATCCAGAGCATTGTCAAGAGGATGATCTTCTGAGTCTTCCTTTGCTTCTTACTTTTCAGAGTTTGAGGGATGATCTTCTGTACCTACAGAAATATCAATTTGCTTTGGCTGTTGCTGGCCAAGCTTATCATCAAACCTGACTTTGATTTATTCTTCAACAATCAGAGTTTCTGTGTTGTATATTTTATAGCCTTTTGAGCGTTCAGAATATCCAAGTAGAAAACACCTTTGTGCTTTAGAATCAAACTTGTTCAGAATGTCTTTAGTGTTCAGAATAAAAACAAGTACATCCAAAAGAATTGAAATATGATATGTTTCTAATGGCCTAGAGGAAGAAACAACATTTTATGATTTAAAAGAAAGTTTTAAAAACTTTCCTTTTAGACATGCTTCGCACAGAGCTTTTGATGTTGTATTTCCATTCCTATTTCCAATAGTTTCAGAGCCAGTAATCTTCTGTTTCTGATTGCCTCTGAAACTTGAGAATATTTTAGATTCCAGGCTTTGGAACATATACTTTCTTTCCTCCACGAGTAGAGAGCATCCAGAGTCCAGGTGTTAGTACTGGAGTATCAACCTTGCTGTTAAAAATATCTGCAACATAGATGATTTTATCTTTTGGTACCCATATCTTTTTGGGTCCTCTTGGGTTAGAGTATTTAAAGTTCTATTTGAACTTTAGATTAACATAAGAGTTTCCAGAGTGAGATGTATATTTAATATTATGTGTGTGCCTAGTGGTGAAGTGAGAATAGAGAGGAGTGTGTTTGATAACCAGATCCTTAACTTTCTTAGGCTGGGATACTTTGCCTTTGTATCCTATACCTATTCTGTCTTTCTTTCTAACTCTGTAGATCATTGAAGCCATTTTGCTTCTATCTATGCTTTAAGCCATAAACTTCTGAAAGCTTTGATCATATTTCTTTATGATCTTATCAACATTACTGGCATCCTCTGAGATTATTTCCTTCTGAGAGTTTTGTAGATCATTTTCTAGTTTTGAAATCTTTTCTTTTAACTCATAATTTTCTGATCACAGGCTCTCAGTTACTTCAGAGTCAGAAGCAAGATCCTTTTTCAGATCCCTGAATTTGACTCGAAGCTGTTGACATCTTTCCAGAATTTCACTCAGACTTTCTCCTAGTCCAGCTTTAGTCAAATTAACAGTGAAGTCAGGGAATACCTCTTCAGTGTCTGATTCTGATTTAGAAGATTCAGAGACATCTGATAAGTTGTCTGTTTGAGCTATATTGGCTTGTTCATCTTCTGATTCTGTTCTGTATTCAGAAGATTCAAAATCATCCCATGTTGCCATAAGACTTTTCTTCTTTTCTTTAACAAACTTCCCTTTATGTTTCTCCTTCTGAAGTCTTGGAAACTCACTTTTGTAGTGACCTTGTTTATTGCATTCATAGCAGGTAATGATTCTGTTACTTGATATTCTGTGTCCATAGGATTGTTCAGAGTCATTTCCTGTTCTTCTGGAGTTTCTGAAATTCTTCTGCTTGTGCTTCCACAGTTGATTGATCCTTCCGGAGAGCAAGGATAGTTCATCTTCTTCTGAAGCAGATTCTTCAGAGTTTCCTTCTTCACCCTGAAAAGCTTTAGTTTCATATTTTATAATTGATATAAGGGCAACAGACTTACCTTTCTTCTGAGGCTCGTGCTCATCAAGTTCTATCTCATGACTTCTGAGTGCACTGATGAGTTCTTCAAGAGACACGTTGTTCAGATCTTTTGAAACTTTGAAAGCAGTGACCATAGGTGCCCATCTTTTGGGTAAACTTCTGATGATCTTCTTAACATGATCTGCCTTAGAATATCCCTTGTTTAGAACTCTCAGGCCAACAATCAGAGTTTGGAACTTTGAGAACATAGCTTCTATAGATTCACTTTCTTCCATCTTGAAGGCTTCATACTTCTGGACGAGAGCCAGAGCTTTAGACTCCCTCACTTGAGTGTTTCCTTCATGAGTCATTTTAAGAGACTCAAACATATTATGTGCTGTATCTCTATTTGTGATTTTTTCATATTCCATTTTAGAGATAGCATTTAGAAAAATATTTCTAGCTCTATGATGATTTTTGAAATCATCTTTTTGTTGTCTATCCATATTTTTTCTATCAACCTTGTTTCCTTCTGAGTCTGTAGGATGTGTGTAACCATCCAAGACTATATCCCATAAATCACTATCATGACCTAGAAAGAAACTTTCTAGTCTATCTTTCCAATAATCAAAATCTTCTCCATCAAACATTGGAGGCCTGTTGTAGTTATTGTTGTTTTGTTCATTTGCCATTGTGTTTTCTTTCTGGATCTTTTCCTGACACGGTTAAGTGTTGCACTCAGAACCAGGCTCTGATACCAATTGAAGGGTGAGAAAACACTTAGAAGGGGGGGGGGGGGGGTTGAATAAGTTTCTCTTTTTATTTTTCTTAAAGACTCAACAATAATGGAAAGACACGATTATTTTTATCCTAGTTCATTTGAACCCAAACTATTTCAGTCCACCCACCAAGGTGATTTCGCCTTTCTCAACAAGGACTTAATTCACTATAATAAACTGATTACAATCATACAACAACTGTTGTGACTAACAATGCACAAGTAATATTACAAGTGACTAACACCACTAAGACTTAAGCTAGTCCTAGTCTACTTGAGAAATCTGACCAAACTTGGTCTCTCAAGGAACAATTACAAGAGTTAAATCTTTACAAATAGTGAAACAAAATTTGCTTCTAAGAAATCTATATCACAACTGTGATTTTTCACTTAGATTAGTATTGCAAAAAATGTATGTAAAATTATTTGTGAGCCCAGAATATTTTCACGTAGTTCTTGCTTCTTTTAAATTTGTTCAGTTGTTGGCTTGCAATAAATGTTCTTCTATATATAGTATGAAGAAACTTGACCGTTACTACCTTCAAACGTGGAGAGCATTTAATGTTTGCGTGTTTGCTTGCAGTATTGCATTTTCCAATGAACTAGCGTAGACACTTGAGTTCATGTAGCCGTCTTTGCATTAAATGAGCAAATGGCACTTTGTCAGAGCATGTCTCCTGATCCTTGACAAGACTTGTTAGCTTCTATATTCTTTCAGAACTTAGCTTCACGTCTTGATTCAGAACATGCTTGCATATCTTCTTATCAACGCTTGCTTGCTAAGTACTTCTGATCAGCGCTTGCTTTCAAAGTACTTTAGAACATGGAAACCTTCTAAGAATTAGAAGATGCATTAAATAATTCTTTATCAGAGTCAGCATCAGCACTTGCGCTAAAACAAATAGTTCTTTCATAAAAGAACTTCTTCATTTATTTTCATCTCAGCACATCAAAATGCTTCTGTCAGAACATCATCTGAAATAATTAAATACGTTCATCAGAGTATCAAATATATAAAATATAATTTATTGTTATCATCAAAACTCTGAGATATGATCAGAACTAATCTTGTTCTAACATGGCCCTCATGAGATGCTCATTCAAGTTTTGGTATTTGACTACGAGAACGACGACCAAGGTCACTGCCAGAGGTTTATCCGAGCCTGGAGGATGTTGAACAAGGTAGATAGCAAGACATTGGGGCATAATAATTCCATCCCTCTCGAGCCTTACCTAAAATGGGTACGAACTCGTGCTCAAAGTCTTATGATGCCTTATCCCTCCATTCTCCCGATAATCATTGAGCCTGTTATGGAAAGAGATGTTCCATACACTATCCTGCATCCTAACATGCCCACCTCTCTTGAGGACTTACAAAGAGATTGGATACAACTCAAGGGGGAGCGAGAAACTTTCAAAGCCCAATTCTACGCTAGCGAGAAGAAGGTTTTGGATCTCACCAAGCAACTTCATGAGGAGCAGACTCTGAATACCTACATCGCACCAAAGAGGATGCGTACGACTTTTTCATCTTAGAGTTTTTGTATTGTTTTTCCCAAAGAGGCATTGATGTACTAAAACTTTAATTTATTAATATAACATGTTTTTCCTTTTTGTGTAAAACAAATTTGAATCTTTAAAATCCTTGAAATCATTGCATATGCATTTACCATTCATCATAACATAAGCAGGTTTCTTGCAACAAGTCTCCTCGTCTTTCTACTGTTTATTTCAGTAAGATGGATCTCGAGCAAATGGTGAAAGACCTCCAAGCACAAAATGCTCAGTTTCAACAAATGTTCTTAACTCTAGCCAAAGGAAAAGAAGAGTTGAAGACATTGCTGGTTGAAGAGAAGAAAAAGAAAACAAAGAAAATAACCGGAGTTTTAAATATGGGAAAAAGATTTCAAGGACAAGCGAGAAGGACCCTAGACTTTGCAATGTCATATGGTGAGAAAGACAATTAAGATGGGAAAGGCAAGGAAGCAGTTGTCCAGCCAGATTCAGAAGAGGAAGAGGAAGAAGAAGATTATTCTGAAGAAAAATATCCTCCAGCGGACGACAAGTATAAGCATCTGGAAGAACGGTTAAGTGCAATGGAAATCCAAAAAGTGCCTGGACTGGACTTTGAGGAGTTGGGGTTAATATCTGGGATTATCATTCCTCCAAAATTCAAAGCACCGGTGTTAGCCAAATACGATGGAGTTTCATTTCCCAAAATGCATCTCCGGTCCTATGTGAGGAAAATACAGCCTCACACTGCTGACAAGGGTTTATGGGTACACTTCTTTCAAGACAGCCTGTCCGAACTCAACTTGATTGGTTTGACTAGCTAGAAAGAGCCAACGTTCATAATTGGTAAGATCTGGCCGCTGCCTTTTACCAATAATACCAATACAATGCTGATCTTGCTCCCACCCATACTCAACTCCAGAGTATGGCCATGGTTTCAAGTGAAGGCTTCAAAGACTACGAACAAAAATGGAGGGACTTAGCAGGAAGAGTCCATCCTCCCCTATCTGAAAGAGAGTTGGTAGACATGTTTTAGGCACCTTGTCCGGTCCCTTCTTTAATCACTTAATTGGGAGTTCATCAGCAGGTTTTACCGAATTGATATTGACCGGAGAGAGTGGAGACCGGGATAAAGAATGGGAAGATTAAAAAAGATGCATCCTCTGCTACTGTAAGAAAACCATTCATTGAAAAAAAAGAAGTTGTAGCTATATATCCTCAGAGAAATAAAGATAGGGTTGAACGCCGTCCAATGGTGGGGGTTGTCATGATTCCTAAACCCGCACCTGCTCAACAAAGAAGCAACCAACCATGAACGGAAAGGCCAGTCAGATAGTTCACCCAATTTAATATGACACTATCTCAAGTATTGTCAAATTTGTTAAGATCTAATCTAGTGACTTTTAAAGAAGCTCCAAAGAATCCTAACACAACCTATCCTCACTATCATCCTAATTCCCGCTGTGCATACCATTCTGAGAGTCCCGACCATGACACTAACAATTGTTGGGCTATGAAGATCAAGGTACAAGACCTTCTTGAAGCCAAAGAGATTGAATTTGATGCGCCAGAAATCCCCAATGTTATTACCGCCCCTATGCCCAAGCACGACCGTAATCTCAATGCCATTGAGGAAGATATGTTTGTTACTTTGGTTGATGAACTTGTGACCCCACTCCTGACTATCAAAAAGAACTTGTTGAATGCCGGTGTATTCCCAGGCTGCGATGAAAGCTGTCATTTCTGTTTGTCCTTACCAACCAATTGCCATTTGTTAAAAGCAGGCGTTTAATGCCTAATAGATAACAAAGAGATTTTATTCGAAAAGACTTCTATTCCAACTGTTTCTTATAATGATGTTTCCATCGTGACCATTTCCACCAATTCTTCCAGAGACTCCATCAAAAGACCCGTTAGAATTACATCAGTTCCTAAAGTAGCTCCGTTGATAATTACAATGCCTGGACCAATCCCGTATTCATCAGACAAAACCGTCCCATGAAATTATGGAGGTGATGTCTACTATCACAGTATCAAGCAAGATTGGCCAGCTGCTAAAAGTTCAAGTTCTGAGAAAGTTGACTCTGATATTAGTAATATTGCAGGGACTAGTAAGATAACCCGAAGTGGAAGAGTATTCTCTCTAGAAATTGCTCCTCCAAAAGCTATTTCTAGACCCGTAATCATTCCTATTGTTGTTTCTCCTCCAAAGGCTATTCCCAGTCCTGTAATCATCTCTGCTAATACTCCTGTTGAAAAAACGGTTACAATCCCTGTTATCACACCTACTGACATTCCTACTACCGAGTCAACTGAGACTCGAGGAAAAGGTATTCTGGTTGAGCCTATCCGGACGAAGGCATAATCAGTAGCTATCCCTGAGACCTCCCTAAAAGAGATGGAGGAAATTCTAAAGATTATAAAAAGAAGCGACTACAACGTAGTCGAGCAACTGGGCCAAACTCCATCAAAAATTTCCATGCTGGCTTTATTGTTATGTTCTGAGGCTCATGCAAAGGCCTTGGTAAAATTCCTTAAAACTGCCCACGTACCCCAAGAAACATCTGCCGATCAGTTCCAGCACTGCGTAGCCAGCTTGACTGCAGATAATGGTTTAGGTTTTTTGGATGCTAATTTAAGGCAAAGAGGGAGGAATCATAACGAGGCATTGCATGTCTCAGTTGAATGCAGGGGCACGACTCTGGCTCATGTCTTGGTTGACACCGGTTCGTCTCTGAATGTATTGCCTAAAAAGGCTCTTGATAGGCTTGACTGTGAAGGATTGACTTTGAAACCAAGAAACATAGTAGTGAGGGCCTTCGATGGCTCAAAAAGGATGGTGCATGGGGAAGTAGACATCCCCATAAAAGTTGGAACCCAAACATTTGATTCAACTTTTTATGTAATGAATATTCACCCTTCATATTCCTACTTATTAGGTCGACCATGGATTCGCAATGCTGGTGCCGTTACCTCTACATTGCATCAAATGCTGAAATATCCAATTCAAGGGAAGATCACCACTGTTCATGGAGAAGAAGAGTATATGGTCAGTCATCTAAATTCCTTCAGATATATGGAATTAGATGGTGAATTTATTGAAACTCCATTCCAGCACTTTGAAGAAGTTCCACAAACTGTGGCAGTAACCAAGGCTGTGTCTCAAGTCCCCAAGATTACAAGGCCTCCGCTCGAGATGTCATCTTTGAAAGATGTCAAGGCAGTTATAGAAGAAGGTGGGTGCACTATTTGGGGCCAACTCCCAGATATCCCATACAAATCTGACAAATTTGGTTTGGGTTTCACTTCAGGAGCCCAAAAAGTTGTACGCCGTGCTCGTGCCAGAGGACCACCCTTGAAGATCAGCAACTACGAAGTCAACACCATGGAGGATGCTGAAGACAACTATAACCTGGAGGACTGGATTTTCCCAACTGTCAGTGGAGGGCTCAGCAACTGGGAAGCTATAGATTTTGTCCCGATCACTTTTATCCCACAATAACTTATCTTTAAATTTTGTCGGATCTATAATATTAAACAATTCAGACTCTTAAAACCTTGTGTCTTACCCGAGACACAATGGTCCATTTGTAAGGGTTATTATCTCATTTCCATATGACATAAATGAATCATGGAAGTTTTTGCATACAAAATTTGTGCTCATTGTTTTTCTTTTTACATTTTCATTTCTCTCAAAGATAGCTATACTCTTACACACACTCATACACATTCAAAATGCAGATCTACATCCATTCGGGATCCCATGGGTAACGATTCTGCTATGATCTTCTGTGACTCTAAAAATCTAATATACCAAGCCGAAGACGAAGGTGAGGAAGATTATGAAGTACCAGGGGAACTCGCCAGGTTACTACAACAAGAAGAGAGGACCATACAGCCCCACGAAGAACTAGTGGACACAATTAATCTAGGTTCCAAAGAAGACAAAAGAGAAGTCAAGGTGGGTGCCAATCTGGAACCCAATGTCAAAGTGCGTGATTCAGTTGCTACACGATTACGTTGAGGTCTTTTCCTGGTCATACGAAGACATGCCAGGACTTGATGCTGATAGTAGTACATCGTCTACCTACAAAAGAGGACTGCCCTCCAGTAAAGCAAAAGATCCGTCCTATGCGACCATACATGTCAGAGAAGATTAAGGCGGAAGTCATGAAACAATTCAACGCCGGATTCTTGGCCGTCACCTCTTATCCACAATGGGTTGCCAATGTTTTTCCCGTACCTAAAAAGGATGGCAAAGTGCGAATGTGCGTGGACTATATAGATTTGAATAGGGCAAGCCCTAAGGATGATTTCCCACTTCCCCACATTGATATTCTAGTTGACAATACGGAACAACACAAAGTGTTTTCCTTCATGGACGGTTTCTCAGGCTACAACCAAATCAAAATGGCGCCCGAGGACATGGAGAAAACAACCTTTGTCACACAGTGGGGCACATTCTGTTACAAGGTAATGCCATTCGGGCTGAAGAATGCTGTGGAAACCTATCAGCGTGCCATGGTAGCTCTATTTCACGACATGATACATCACGAAATAGAGGTCTATGTGGACGACATGATAGCTAGATCTCAAACATAAGAAGAGCATCTTGATCATTTACAGAAACTGTTTGAGAGGTTAAATAAATACAAGCCGAGGTTGAACCCGAATAAATGCACATTTGGGGTGAGGTCTAGTAAACTCACAGGCTTTGTTATCAGTCGTAAAGGTATTGAAGTAGATCCTGCCAAGGTGAAAGAAATACAAGAAATGCCTGCTCCTCGTACTGAGAAGGGAGTCAGAGGATTCTTGGGACAGTTAAACTACATTGCCAGATTCATTTCTCACCTAACAGCTACTTGTGAACCAATCTTCAAATTACTGAAGAAAGATCAAGTAGTCAAATGGAATGATGAGTGCCAAACTGCCTTCGATAAGATCAAAGAGTACCTGCAAGAGCCTCCTATTTTGATGCCACCAGTCGAGGGAAGACCATTAATCATGTATCTAACTGTTTTGGAAAATTCAATGGGGTGTGTGCTGGGGTAGCATGACGAGTCTGGCCAAAAATAAAATGCTATTTATTACCTGAGCAAAAAGTTTACCAACTGTAAACAAGATATTCACTGCTCAAGAAAACTTGCTGTGCTCTGGCATGGGCTGCTCGCCGGCTAAGACAGTATATGCTGACCCATACTACCTTATTAATATCTAGAATGGATCCAATAAAATACATCTTCGAGAAACCTGCACTCTCTGGGAGAATAGCAAGATGGAAGATGATCTTGACAGAATATGACATACAATATACTACCTAGAAGGCAATAAAGGGAAGTGTACTAGCTGATCACCTTGCTCACCAAGCTGTGGAAGATTACCAGTGCATGAAGTTTGAATTCCCAGATGAAGACATCATGATGGTAAACAACTGTGAAGAATTCAGACCATATGACATACCTGAACAAGGATCCCGATGGACCCTGGTTTTTGATAGGGCATCTAATGCACTCGACAATGGTATTGGTGCTGTACTCATATCTCCTGAAGGATGTCATACTCCCTTTACTGCAAGACTTTGCTTCAACTGTACAAACAACATGGCAAAATATGAAGCATGCATTTTTGGTCTCAAAGCTGCCATAGATTTGGGGATCAAATCCTTAAATGTATTCGGAGATTCAGCTTTGGTCATCAGCCAGATCAAAGGGGAATTGGACACCAAACACCCTAACATTATCCCCTACAAATAACATGTGCTGACATTGATCCCACATTTTTAGAAGATTACCTTCGAGCATTTCCCGCGAGAAGAAAATCAGCTAGCAAATGCACTAGCCACAATGTCATCCATGTTTAAACTTAAATGGGATAACGAGGCTCCCTAGATCACCATTGAACAAATGGATGAACCAACTCACTGTCACGAGATTAATACTGAAGAAGTAGTGGACCGGCCTTGGTTTCACGAAGTCAAGAGGTATCTCGAGACTCAAGAATATCTGGAAGGAGCTTCAGTCAATGATAAGAAGTTCTTAAGGAGATTCTCTGCTAAATTCTTCCTTAGTAATGTCATTCTCTACAAACGCAAATATGACTTCGTGTTACTTTGGTGCGTAGACAAGGTTGAAGCGGAAAAGATCATGGTTGATCTACATGAGGGCACTTTTGGCACCCATTCCAGTGGGAATACGATGGCAAAGAAAATCCTACGGGCAGGTTATTACTGGTCTACCATGGAAGCAGATTGCTATCAACACTCTCGAACCTGCCACAAGTGTCAGATTTATGCTGACAAGGTGCATGTACCTCCGGTTCCTCTGAATGTCTTGACGAATCCTTGGCACTTTTCTATGTGGGGCATCAATATGATTGGGGAAATCAAGCCAACAACCTTTAATGGACACCGCTTCATCTTAGTGGCCATTGACTATTTTACAAAGTGGGTTGAGGCGACCTCTTTCGCTTCCGTTACCAAGTATGTTGTAGCCCGGTTCATTAAACAGAATCTCATATGTCGGTATGATATTCTAGAGAGGATCATCAGAGACAATGGTACGAATCTAAACAATACAATAATCATCTCCCTGTGCAAGCAATTCAAGATCCAACATCACAATTCTTCCCTTTACCGGCCAAAGATGAATGGTGCTGTCGAAGCTGCAAATAAGAACAACAAAAAGATCATACAGAAAATGACAGTCACGTACAAAGACTGACATGAAATGCTACCATTCGCTCTCCACGGTTATTGTACCACAGCACGCACATCAACCGGGGCAACACCTTACTCTTTGGTTTATGGCATGGAGGCTGTCTTGCCTATTGAGGTCCAGATCCCCTCTCTGAGAATTATGAAGGATGCAGGGATGAATGAAGAAGATTGGATCTAAACTCGTCTTGATCAACTGAACTTGATTGATGAGAAAAGGCTTACTGCTGTCTGTCATGGTCAGATGTATCAAAAACGAATGATCAAGGCTTTCAACAAAAAAGTCAGACGCCAAGTGTATCGAGTCGGGGATCTGGTGATCAAGCGCATCATACTGTCGCAAGGTGATCCCAAGGGCAAATAGACTCCTACATACGAAGGACCATTTGTAATAAAAAGCATATTCTCTGGTGGAGCGATGATCTTGACTATCATGGATGGCGACGACCTGCTGCACCCCGTGAACACGGACATAGTAAAAAGATACTACACATAAGAGACCCGCTAGGTTGACACACCTAGGCAAAACAAGGGCATCCCGACGAACCAAAAAGGTTCGTGCAAAAATTAGGGATAAAATAAAAAAAATCTGTAGACCCGGCATGCTGAAAACCCGAAAGGGCGGCTTGGGCAAAAAAGGGTATCCCGATGGACTAAAAACCCGAAAGGGAGGTCCAGGCAAAAGTTATGGAATTAAAGCATATGACTATGTCCCATTGGATCACTTTACGAACCACCTGCAAACTCGACGGTTCTGATCAATTCAATCAGCTTCAGACAAGGCAACAAATAAACAAGATGCTCAAAGACACGAAGGCTATAGTAGAATGGGAACCCCATGGGATTATTTCACATAGCTATCTTTTCTTTGTATCAAATTTTCATTTTTTTACGACGTCATTCTCTTACTAGAATGTTTGTCTCATTGTACAAAAATACTTACTCAAAGTCAATACAAAGGTGTCCCTTTGAAAGTTCAAAACTATCTGTTTTTTCTTTACCCTTATGTTTTGTTTATAAAAACGTCCAATGATTTATTTTTGAGCATATGCATTTGAACGTAACTACTGTTTACAAATGAATAAAATAGAAAGACAATCACTAATGGCTTTAAGAGATAGGGAAATATCTCTAGGCTATTTCCATAAAATCCCCCGCAATATGCAGCTTATTCCCCAGCGGAACAAGACCTCCAATTATCACTCTCCAGTAGAAGTCGCCAAATTTCTCAGAATTCCCCAACAGGATATTTCAAACAGTACATGGAATTTCCCTTACAATAGAGTTTATTTCTCTAAGACACTTTAACTTCACAACACGAAGACTTACACTCCATATCCTCATCAGCAGTCAGGGATTTATTTTCCCAATCCAACAAGCAGTGCAGCAGATTAGCTCACATACGCATACATCGCATCCATATATCATAAACATCGATAACACGAATGCATGTATTTCATACAACATGACATTGCATATTAGCTAACATTTTACCCTTTTCAGGATAAGGTTAATCAACAGCTACCATTAACAATGTTCAAAGTTTCTAGATACAATACAAATATGCTCCAGAAACGGACGCCATTCTGATATTCATTCAGATTCAACTCTCAGATACAGTTCAGATACACTCCAGATACGGATGCCATCCTGATACTCATTCAGATTCAACTCTCAAATACAGTTCATATACACTCCAGGCACGGATGTCATCCTGATACTCATTCAGATTCAACTCATTCAGATTCAACTCTCAGATACAATTTAGATACGCTCCAGATACGGACGCCATTCTGATACTCATTCAGATTCAACTTTCAGATACAGTTCAGATACGCTCTAGACACGGATGCCATTCTGATACTCATTTAGATTCAACTCTCAGATACAGTTCATATATGCTCCAGACACGGATGCCATCCTGATACTCATTTAGATTCAGCTTTCAGATACAGTTCAGATACACTCTAGAAACAGATGCCATCCTGATACTCATTCAGATTCAGATTTCAGATACAGTTCAGATACGCTCCAAATATGGATGCCATCCTGATACTCATTCAGATTTAGTTTTCAAATACAATTCAGATACGCTCCAGACACGAATGCCATTCTGATACTCATTCAGTTTCAGCTTACAGATACAGTTCAACAATCATTTCTGGATGGCATCTTTAAGCCCATCTCCAAAAAACTTTCCATCAACCCTCCAAATGGCATCTTTAAGCCCATTCCCTATACCAACAACCTTCACATCACCGAGTGCAAATTTCTGGGCACTATAATGTCCAATCATCTTCCACCTTCGAGTCACGAATGGCAAAACTCGCCTATCTAACTCTCCAGGCTTAAGAAGATTGAACAGGGGCAGCTGTTGTACCCCAAAATTTTCCCTATCATTTATCAAGGATTTGCTCACAAGATCTCCTTTGGCTCAAGACTGCAATAGGGTTGATCAGCTCAAGACACCACTTTAAGCACTGATGACCAAAATTAGGGTTTGAAATTGCACAAGGATATTTGAACTTCCAATTCCCCATATGACTTTCATGGATCATTATGGACCCTCAAGATTACTCATGTCAATTTTCAAGCTTTGGATCAAACTTTTGCTCAGTCAATTGAGTAGTAGACCTAAAAATCAGATGTATTGGGGAAAAAGTCAACAGTGGTCAATTTACAGTCAAACTTCACAATTTTTGATCCACATCAATATTTTAAACTCACATGTATCATTTGATCAAGTTTGGACCATAATTCCTCAAGAAATTTGATCAAATCTTCAAAAGGGCAAAATGGTCAAAATTAGGGTTTTGATTGGGAAAGGGCAATTTCTGATTTTTGACCTAGCAAATGATCAATTGGTTTAAATCATGATATAAAGAGTCCAATTGCATCATTTTGACCTAATGACATGGCTCAAAACATTGCTCAAGTCCAATGAATTGACAGATGAATTTTCAGTCAACTGATCAAAAGTCAACTGTATACTAAAAAGTCAAACTTTGACTTTTTGGTTCAAAATCAAATATCAAAGATCACAATTCATCAAAGCATGTCAAAATATGAAACTTATTCATCAATAAATCAAAAATTCAAGATTTCATTTTGAAAAGTTAAAATTTCTAAACTTAGAAATTTTTCTAAGTGTTGGAAATTTCTTATTTTTTCACAACTTTAAGCAAACTTTTCACCATGATGCAAGATGATTCAGAAAAAACTTCCAACATGAAAGTTGTATATATCCATGAAATATACAACATTGCTTTAAACAAATCCTTTCAAAAGTTCTTGGATCTCAAGTTATAATTTTAAGAACACATGGTCATGAAACAAAACACTTAGTGAAATTTTGCCCTAATTTGGTCAGGATTTTGACCCAACTTCATGGCACTTTTTCATATAGTTCCAAGGGGAATTTACAAAAGTGATTCAAATAGGGGTTGTAGATAATATTATAACATTTCCAAAATGTCCAAGAACTCATTGAGATCATTTTTGATTAGGGATAATCGAAGAGATGAAGTTAGGGTTTTCACACTTGAATTACAAGTCATTTTGTGATGAACAAAATTCAAAATTCAAAGTCATGCTGCATAACCTATACTTTGCAGGCCTCAAACTTGTTAGGAACTCCATAATTAATTGCTTGCACATCTGTTAGAGGTCTCATTTTAAGCATTCAATGCAAGGCCATGCTTTATATCCATTTTGGGAAGAAATTGCACAATGCCATTTTGATAAAGTAGCTTTTTGCATAAAATTTGTTCTTGAGCCTTGCACTTGTTCTCTTATGATCATACATGTCTCATAACTCAAGAGAAACTTTTTAGACACTTACAATCACCCAGCCCATGCTTGTACTTCCTCTTGAAACTTGTTTTCCCATTTTTCTTCAAAATCAAGTAACCTAGCACTTATCTTTTAACTTGTACTTCTGACTTTCCAAAGAACTCAAATCCTTTTGCTTATAGATACATAAGTCATTTTCCATAAATCCCACGCATGCTTAAGCCTTGAAAACACCAAGAATACAAAATCACCAAAAACACTTCAAAACTTGTCATTTCTGAGTTTTGAATCCAATCTCCAAATTTACTCGTGCGTTTCTTGGCCTTTTACTTTCAAAAGATTCTAAACAACATACACAAACAATCCCAACACCTGCAGCACCACTGTAACATCTCCATCATCATCCACCATTTTCAAAAACAACACCTTGCACCTTGACTCCTCCAGAACTCCTCAAGCACTTTCAGCTCAGGCTAAGTATCCTATTAGCTTCCTGGGAACTTGAGGAAGCTAATCCAATCATTGGAGCTCACTGAAAGCTACTCAAACTCCAAACCCGATACCCTCTTGCAAGGTAAGTTTTCTGACTTTTAAACTCTTTATACATGCATCATCAATGGTTTACTTGTGAATAAAAAATGTAGATATCATTGCCCTAAAGCTAACCATGTCCATAGTTTTCATTAATTTTACTTGAGCTTAGAGAATTTTAAGATTGAAGTTTCTGATATTTTTAGGGTTCAGATTAGGGCCATTAAAATTCATGCTTGTCTTTAATCTATAATTTTATTGCTTTGCATTTCTGAAATCGTGAGGAAATTTGCTACAAGTTTCCTGTTTACATTTTTCATTTTTGTTGAGAATTGAACAAGATACAGAGGCTCTGGCTGGGCGTGAGGTTGAAGACGAAGTTCAGGCCATGGACTTGTTTACTATCATATAATTATTGTTTTGTTTATATAAACAGATGTATAGCCACCCCAGTGGTAGAAGCGCGCCCCTGTGACTAGAGGGACCTGGGTTCGAGCCCTAGTGGTACCCTTTTGGATTTTTCATATTTTTCACATTCTGACATTTCTTTTTTGGCAGCGCTGGGCCTCTTTCCTTGCGCTTTATGTTTTTTGTTATTTCTCACCCCCTATTTCAGTTTCACACCCTAGCCCATTTATTTTCGTTTTTTCATTTTATTTTATTTATTTATCTATCTTCTTAAATATTTTATCTAATACTAAAAAATCAGAAAAAAATATAAAAAACATTAGATTTATATTTTAATATAGTTTATTTATTTTTTACACAAAAAAATTATTTTATTTAATCATACTTTATTTATTTTACTAATTTCATTTGTAAATTTTAATTAGAAACTAGGGTTTTAATTTATTCCTTTCATAATTAAAAAATACTCTTGTAAAAGCAAAAAAGACCAAAAATATTTTATAATACTATAATTTATTTTTAAGACAAAAACACCAAAAATGTTCTTCTTACAAACTTAATTTCTTTTTAATCAATTAATAAATTAGGGTTTTATTTAATTTCTTTTTCTAGTAAATTTAGGTTTTACTTTTAATTAATTATTCTTCTTTTAGTTAATTCGGTTAAAACAAAACCCCTTTTCTCTAAAAAATCCAAACAAAAATATCCATTTCCTTCACATTTACATTCTTGTATATTTATTCATTTTTGTACATTATTTATTCAATTCTTGTACAAATTCAATATGGTTGTAATAGATAATTAGGTTTTATTTTCTTGCAATCGCCACTTATAATTTGTACACCCCCTCCCACAAGTATTGTAATAGCATAGTAATTTTAAATTCCGCAATTTATCGCTTTATATACAAAAGCTAGTAATTAGGGTTTGTATGGAAAGACTAAAACCAATCAATTAGAAAACCCTAATCAAAGACAAAACAAAGCATGAAAAACAAAACACTTGCACACAAGAACCCCTAGGGTAAAATCCACTTGGTTGCCTTACAAAATGGCCATATTACGCATGTGAGGTATCTTAGCAAAAACAAGCAAAATATAAGATCATAGTCCCTCGAAGACGCTATCTATGTTTCCTTTCAAATGATCTTAGTCCCTAAAAGAGAATGCTAAGATACCTTGCAACGTTGCTAATCATGGTTATACGATGACCCACGCCAGTTCCGTTTACATCCAAAGATATGGTTACTTACCAAATCAATGGTAAGATAACAATGTCAAAGGAAAGAGGAAAAGAACATGAATGGCTTTTGAGTAGGTAGAATGCTCCTAATTACTTGCTCAATTTTAAAACAAAACATCCTTGCTATTTTCAAAAACAAACACCTACACTTTCAAAAACATCTTACAAACTTGAAAACATTTTCAAAAGATCAACATATTTGTATACATTCTTAGGAACGAGAATCATTACAAAGTTTGCCTAACCAATGACCTCTTTACAAAATAATTTCAAAAACCACAAAAATCCCAAGTTCAAACAAAAGCAAGTGATCTAGCAAGTAACTAAGAGCCCTTGGAAAACCATGGATGAAAAGGGTGCTAATACCTTCCATTTTCATAATCTACCCCTCGAACTCAAGAAACAATCTCAAAGGTCTTTCCTGTGCTTTTTAACCATTGCTTTTGGATAAAAGAAAAGTCGGTGGCGACTCTTGCTAACCGCAACATTTGCAATCAAATGCAAAAAATTCAAGTCAATTCTCCAACCATATCACACACACAATGGCTAAAAAGATCCTACGGGCAGGATACTATTGGTCCACTATGGAAGCATACTGTTATCAGTATTCACGAACTTGTCACAAGTTCCATATCTATGTTGATAAAGTACATGTGCCTCCGGTCCCCTTGAATGTTTTAACTTCTCCCTAGCCATTCTCAATGTGGAACATCAATATGGTTGGGGAGATTAGACCTACAGCTTCTAATGGGCACCACTTCATACTGGTTTCCATTCATTACTTCACAAAGTGGGTCAAGGCAGCCTCATTTGCTTCTGTTACCAAGAATGTTATGGCCCGATTCATCAGACATAAACTTATTTGTCGGTATGGTATTCCAGAAAGAATCATCACGGATAATGGTACCAATCTCAATAATACTATGATAACCGAGTTCTGCATGTAATTCAAGATCCAACATCATAACTCTTCTCCTTACCGGCCGAAGATGAATGGCGCTGTAGAAGGTGCTAATAAAAATATCAAAAAGATCATACAGAAGATGACGGTGACATATAAAGACTGGCATGAGATGTTACCATTTGTTCTCTATGGTTACTGTACCACAATGCGCACATAAACAGGGGCAACTCCTTTCTCTTTGGTATACAGTATGGAAGCTATCCTACCCATTGAAGTCCAGATCTATTCCTTGAGAATCTTAAAGGACACAGGTTTGAATAAAGATGAATGGGTTCAGACTCGACTTGACCAATTAAACCTGATTGATGAGAAAAGGCTCACGGCTGTCTATCATGGTCACATGTACCAAAAACGTATGATTAAAGCTTTTAACAAAAAGGTCGGACATCAGGTATATCAGGCTGGAGACCTAGTAATCAAGCGCATCATACTTCCGCAAGGTGATCCCAGGGGAAAATGGACTCCTACATATGAAGGAACATTTGTGATCCAGAACATATTTTCTGGTGGAGCCATGATCTTAACCACTATAGACGGTGACGATCTTTCACACCCTATAAATGCATACATAGTTAAAATATACTACGAATGAACAAAGACCCGCTAGGTTGACTGGCCTAGGAAAAATAAGGGCATATACATATGAAAAATTAGGGATATACATATGAAAAAAATCAGTACACCCGGGAAGTCGAAAACCTGAAAAGGCGGCTTGGACAAAAAAGGGTATCCCGGTAGACTGAAAACCCGAAAGGACGGTCCATGAAAAAGTTAGGTATTTTAAGCGTATAACTATGTCTCATTGGATCACCTTACAACCAATATTCAGTATCAACTATCAAGCTCAAATGGTTCTAATCAATCCAGTCAGCTTCGAACAAGCAGCAAAGAGATGAGATGGTCTAAGACATAAAGGCAATAACATAATGGGAAATCAATGGGATTATTTCATATAGATGTTTTTTATTTGTATACTATTTTGTATAGTTTTCATCCTTACGACGATATTCTCTTACTAGGATGTCCATCTCCGTGTACAAAAAACGCTCATTCAAATTAATACAAAAACAATCCCTTCGAAAGTGCAAAACTATTTGTTTTTTTATTTTTCAGTTTTTGTTTGCGAAAACATCCAATGATTATTTTTGAACATATGCATTTGAATGTGATTATTGTTTATGATCACACGCATAAAAAATAAAAAGACAGTTACTAATGGCTTTAAGAAACGAGACAATGTCTAAAGGCCATCCACCAAATCCTCGCAGATACTTTCTCCAACATGTACAGAGGTAGGGGAATCCTACTATAAGTTCACTTCTATATCCTTAGCATACAGCCTAATGATGTCAGGTGTTCTTATATCCCCGGCAGAACAAGAATCCCCAATTACTTCCTCGACATCTTAAAGAATTCCCTAACCTGGGTCACAAGCTTTTCAGGATTCCCCAGCAGGATTTCATAAAAATCCCCAAGCAGTTCATGGAGTTTCCCTTCCTCAATAGAGTTTATTTCTCTAACAACGGAAATCCATCTCCCAGCATTTGAACTTCAACAAAATTTGAAGACTTACACTCTTCATCCCCAGCAACAGTCAGGAATTTATTTCCCTAGTTCAACAATAATGTAGTAGAACAACTGACACATTCATACATTACATTCATACACCATTTTACAAGCGTCATAACATATGCAGCACGAATGCATATATATCACAATCTCATTTATTTTGAGAGCATCATTTTCACTTCATGCATCATGATATTGCATGCAGCTAATTCTTTACCTTTTCAGGAAAGATCGGCAGATGAATGCCATCACCAATTTTCAACAAGTTCCAGATTAATACCTGAAACCAGACATGACAACTATATGTGGACGAATTATTATAGATTAATACTTAGAACCAGACAGGAAAACTATCTACATGAGCAGATTGAAGATCAATACCCGAAACCAGATGGGAAAACTATCTTTCTTTCGCTTAGGTCAGAGATTAATACCTGAAACCAGACATGACAACTATTTCAACGACCAACAAAAACAAGTTCCAGAGTTAATACCTGAAACCATACAGTACAACTATCTGTGGATGACTGATTGTAGATTAATACCTGAAACTAGACAGGAAAACTATCTACTTGAGAAAATTAAAGATTAATACTCGAAACCAGACGAGAAAACTATCTTTCTTTTGCTTAGGTCAGAGATTAATACCTGAAACTAGATAGGACAACTATCTCAACGACCAACAAAAACAAGTTCCAGATTAATACCTGAAACTAGAGAGGATAACTATTTGTGAACGTCTGATTGTAGATTATACCTGAAACCAGACAGGACAACTATCTACATGAGAAGATTAAAGATTAACTCCCGAAACAAGACGGGGAAATTATCTTCCTTTCTCTTAGGTCAGAGATTAATTCCTGAAACCAGACAGGGCAACTATCTCAACGACCAACAAAAGCAAGTTTCAGATTAATACCTAAAACAAGACATGAAAACAATCTATGAACAACTGATTGTAGATCAAATCCCGAAGCCAGATAGGGTGACTATCTACACGACCAGATGAAGCAATCTTACACAGATTCCTTCTCAATTTCCAGATGCAGTCTAACACGGACTCATTCTGAATCGGCCCTACACAGGCTCCTTCTCATATATCTCCAGATGCAGTCTAACACTGACTCATCCTGAAACACCCCTACACAGGTTCCTTCTAATACATTTCAAGACATCACTTAATTTCATTCTCCCCAACAAGTTATTGTGAAGCCTGGATTTCAACCAGAAAACAAAAAACTTTCATCTCTCTAATCCAGAGATAACTCCTCAGTAGATCCATGGACAACTAAAGCTATTAGAATCTATTCCCCATAGAGTTTTCCTCAAGCAGGAGAACAAGAAAAATCAATTACCCCCAGCAGAGTCCTCCTCGGACAACAGGAACAGGAATCCCTACAAAGAGACCTCTTATGAAGTCATCATCTACTTTGGATGGCATCTTTAAGCCCACCTCCGACAACTCTCAGTCATTTTCTCCAAATGGCATCTTTAAGCCCATTCCCTACACAATCAACCATCACATCATGCAAGTGCAAATTTCTGGGCACTCTAGTGTTCAATCATCTACCATCTTCAGATCATGAAAGGAAAACAAGCCAATCTAAATCCCCAGGTTTAAGAAGATTGAATAGGGGAAGCTATGGTACCCCAAAATTTGCCCTCCTTTTCCTCAAGACATTTTCTTAGAAGGATTTTCAAAAGGGCAAGTTTACAAAAATATAATTAGACTTTTGGCTTTTAGGCATCAAATCGAAGAAGAGCAGGTTTGCCTTGATTCATAAGCTTTGATTGGGCATCTAAAATCCTTCGAGCAAGCTTTGTTTCACAAGCTTAGATTGGGAATTTGGCCTCTTTCGATGCAAGCTTAGTTCACAAGCTTCGATTGAGCAGTTGGCCTCCTTCAATGCAAGCTTGGTTCGTAAGCTTTGATTGAGTGCTCTACCTCCTTCGATCAAGTTTAATTCACAAAGCTTCGACTGAGCGTTGTCTGCTTCAGGTTTGCTTTCAATTCACTAGGCAAATACTTCCTTCGTGCCTGGTTTGATTCACCGGGCAATGGCCTCCTTTGTGCCTGCTTGGATCCATAAAGTAATAGCCTCCCTAATGCTAAGCATCTACAAGGCATTGGCTTCTTTTGTTCTAGCTTTGACTGGGAAAGTGGCTTCCTTTGAAACGGTTTGCTTCTATTCACAAGTAGTAGCCTCCTACATGTTTGTTTTGATTCACAAAGCAACAGCCTCCTGCAAGCAAGCTTCGATTGAGCATTGGCCTCTTATGTGTCTCCTTAGATCCACAAGACAAGTGCCTCCTCTGTACTTGCTTTTGAACCACCAGGAAATGGCTTCCTCTGTTCTTGCCATCAATGGTAAGATAACACAATGTCAAAGGAAAGAGGAAAAGAACATGAAAGACTTTTGAGTAGGTAGAATTCTCCTAATTACTTGCTCAATTTTAAAACAAAACATCCTTGCTATTTTCAAAAACAAACACCTACACTTTCAAAAACATCTTACAAACTTGAAAACATTTTCAAAAGATCAACATCTTTGTATACATTCTTACGAACGAGAATCATTACAAAGTTTGCCTAAACAATGGTCTCTTTAAAAAATACTTTCAAAAACCACACAAAGCACAAGTTCAAACAAAAGAAAGTGATCTAGCAAGTAACTAAGAGCCCATGGAAAATCATGGATGAAAAGGGTGCTAATACCTTCCCTTTTCATAATCTACTCCCCGAACTCAAGAAACAATCTCAAAGGTCTTTCCTGTGCTTTTTCACCTTTGCTTTTGGATAAAAGAAAAGTCGATGGCGACTCTTGCTAACCGCAACATTTGCGATCAAATGCAAAACATTCAAGTCAATTCTCCCAATGTATCACACACACAATGGCTAAAAAGATCCTACGGGCATGATACTATTGGTCCACTATGGAAGCGTACTGTTATCAGCATTCACGAACTTGTCACAAGTGCCATATCTATGCTGATAAAGTACATGTGCCTCCGGTCCCCTTGAATGTTTTAACTTCTCCCTAGCCATTCGCAATGTGGGGCATCAATATGATTGGGGAGATTAGACCTACAACTTCTAATGGGAACCACTTCATCCTGGTTTCCATTCATTACTTCACAAAGTGGTTTAAGGCAGCCTCATTTGCTTCTGTTACCAAGAATGTTATGGCCCGATTCATCAGACATAAACTTATTTGTCGATATGGTATTCCAGAAAGAATCATCACAGATAATGGTACCAATCTCAATAATACTATGATCACCGAGTTCTGCATGTAATTCAAGATCCAGCATCATAACTCTTCTCCTTACCGTCCAAAGTTGAATGGCGCTGTAGAAGGTGCTAATAAAAATATCAAAAAGATTATACAGAAGATGACAGTGACATATAAAGACTGGCATAAGATGTTACCATTTGTTCTCTATGGTTACCGTACCATAATGCGCACATCAACAAGGGCAACTCCTTTCTCTTTGGTATACAGTATGGAATCTATCCTACCCATTGAAAACCAGATCCATTCCTTGAGAATCTTGAAGGACACATGTTTGAATAAAGATGAATGGGTTCAGACTCGACTTGACCAATTAAACCTGATTGACGAGAAAAGGCTCACGACTGTCTATCATGGTCAGATGTACCAAAAACGTATAATTACAGCTTTTAACAAAAAGGTCGGACATCAGGTATATCAGGCTGGAGACCTAGTAATCAAACGCATCATACTTCCGCAAGGTGATCCCAGGGGAAAATGGACTCCTACATACGAAGGAACATTTGTGATCAAGAACATATTTTCTGGTGGAGCCATGATCTTAACCACTATAGAAGGTGACAACCTTCTGCACCCTATAAATGCAGACATAGTGAAAATATACTACGCATGAACAAAGACCCGCTAGGTTGACTGGCATTTGAATGTGATTACTGTACCCCAAAATTTTCCCTCATTTTTATCGACATTTTCTTAGAAGGATTTTCAAAAGGGCAAGTTTACACAAATACAATTAGATTTTTGGCTTTCAGGCATCAAATTGAAGAAGAGCAGGTTTGCCTTGATTCATAAGCTTTGATTGGGCATCTAAAATCCTTCGAGCAAGCTTTATTTCACAAGCTTCGATTGGGAATTTGGCCTCTTTCGATGCAAGCTTAGTTCACAAGCTTCGATTGAGCATTTGGCCTCCTTCAATGCAAGCTTGGTTCGTATGCTTCGATTGAGTGCTCGACCTCCTTCGATCAAGTTTAATTCACAAAGCTTCGACTGAGGATTGACTGCTTCAGGTTTGCTTTCGATTCACTAGGAAAATACTTCCTTCGTTCCTAGTTCGATTCACCAGGCAATGGCCTCCTTTGTGCATGCTTGGATCCATAAATCAATAGACTCCCTAATTCTAAGAATCTACAAGGCATTGGCTTCCTTTGTGCGAGTTTTGACTGGGCAAGTGGCTCCCTTTGAAACGATTTGCTTCTATTCACAAGCAGTAGCCTCCTACATGTTTGTTTTGATTCACAAAGCAACGGCCTCCTGCAAGCAAGCTTCGATTGAGCATTGGCCTCTTATGTGTCTCCTTAGATCCACAAGACAAGTGCCTCCTCTGTACTTGCTTTTGACCCACCAGGAAATGGCTTCCTCTGTTCTTGCCATCAATGGTAAGATAACAATGTCAAAGGAAAGAGGAAAAGAACATGAAAGACTTTTGAGTAGGTAGAATGCTCCTAATTACTTGCTCAATTTTAAAACAAAACATTCTTGCTATTTTCAAAAACAAACACCTACACTTTCAAAAACATCTTACAAACTTGAAAACATTTTCAAAAGATCAACATCTTTGTATACATTCTTACGAACGAGAATCATTACAAAGTTTTCCTAAACAATGGCCTCTTTACAAAATACTTTCAAAAACCACACAAAGCACAAGTTCAAACAAAAGCAAGTGATCTAGCAAGTAACTAAGAGCCAATGGAAAACCATGGATGAAAAGGGTGCTAATACCGTCTCTTTTCATAATCTATTCCCCGAACTCAAGAAACAATCTCAAAGGTCTTTCCTGTGCTTTTTCACCTTTGCTTTTGGATAAAAGAAAAGTCGATGGCAACTCTTGCTAACCTCAACATTTGCGATCAAATGAAAAACATTCAAGTCAATTATCCCACCGTATCACACACACAATGGCTAAAAAGATACTACGGGCAGGATACTATTGGTCCACTATGGAAGCGTACTGTTATCAGCATTCACGAACTTGTCACAAGTTCCATATCTATGCTGATAAAGTACATGTGCCTCCGGTCCCCTTGAATGTTTTAACTTCTCCCTGGACATTCGGAATGTGGGGGCATCAATATGATTGGGGAGATTAGACCTACAACTTCTAATGGGAACCACTTCATCCTGGTTGCCATTCATTACTTCACAAAGTGGTTCAAGGCAGCCTCATTTGCTTCTGTTACCAAGAATGTTATGGCCCGATTCATCAGACATAAACTTATTTGTCGATATGGTATTCCAGAAAGAATCATCACGGATAATGGTACCAATCTCAATAATACTATGATCACCGAGTTCTGCATGTAATTCAAGATCCAGCATCATAACTCTTCTCCTTACCGGCCGAAGATGAATGGCGCTGTAGAAGGTGCTAATAAAAATATCAAAAAGATCATACAAAAGATGACAGTGACATATAAAGATTGGCATAAGATGTTACCATTTGTTCTCTATGGTTACCGTACCATAACGCGCACATCAACAAGGGCGACTCCTTTCTCTTTGTTATACAGTATGGAATCTATCCTACCCATTGAAAACCAGATCCATTCCTTGAGAATCTTGAAGGAGATAGGTTTGAATAAAGATGAATGGGTTCAGACTCGACTTGACCAATTAAATCTGATTGACGAGAAAAGGCTCACAGCTGTCTATCATGGTCAGATGTACCAAAAATGTATGATTAAAGCTTTTAACAAAAAGGTCGGACGTCAGGTATATCAGGATGGAGACCTAGTAATCAAGCACATCATACTTCCGCAAGGTGATCCCAGGGGAAAATGGACTCCTACATACGAAGGAACATTAGTGATCAAGAACATATTTTCTGGTGGAGCCATGATCTTAACCACTATAGACAGTGACAACCTTCCGCACCCTATAAATGCAGATATAGTTAAAATATACTACGCATGAACAAAGACCCGCTAGGTTGACTGGCCTAGGAAAATAAGGGCATATACATATGAAAAAAATTAGGGATATACATATGAAAAAAATATTTACACCCGAGAAGTCGAAAACCTGAAAAGGCGGCTTAGGAAAAAAAGGGTATCCCGGTGGACTAAAAACCCGAAAGGACGGTCCATGAAAAAGTTATGGATTTGAAGCGTATAACTATGTCTCGTTGGATCACCTTACAGCCAATCTTCAGTATCAACTATCAAGCTCAAATGGTACTAATCAATTCAGTCAGCTTCGAACAAGCAACAAAGAGATGAGATGGTCAAAGACATAAAGGCAATAACAGAATGGGAAATCAATGGGATTATTTCACATAGATGTTTTTTATTTGTATACTATTTTGTATAGTTTTCATCCTTACGACGACATTCTCTTACTAGGATGTCCGTCTCCTTGTACAAAAAATGCTCATTCAAATTAATACAAAAATAATCCCTTCGAAAGTGCAAAACTATTTGTTTTTTTATTTTTTAGTTTTTGTTTGCGAAAACATCCAATGATTATTTTTGAACATATGCATTTGAATGTGATTACTGTTTACGAACACACGCATAAAAAATAAAAAGACAGTTACTAATGGCTTTAAGAAACGGGACAATGTCTAAAGGCCATCCACCAAATCCTCGCAGATACTTTCTCCAACATGTACAGAGGTAGGGGCATCCTACTATAAATTCACGTCTATATCCTTAGCATACAACCTAATGATGCCAGGTGTTCTTATATCCCTAACAGAACAAGAATCACCAATTACTTCCTCGACATCTTAGAGAATTCCCTAACCTGGGTCACAAGCTTTTCAGGATTCCCCAGCAGGATTTCATAAAAATCCCCAAGAAGTTCATGGAGTTTCCCTTCCTCAATAGAGTTTATTTATCTAACAATGGAAATCCATCTCCCAGCATTTCAACTTCAACAAAATTTGAAGACTTACATTCTTCATCCCCAACAGCAGTCGGGGATTTATTTCCCTAGTTCAACAATAATATAGTAGAATAACTGACACATTCATACATTGCATTCATACACCATTTTACAAGCGTCATAACATATGCAGCACAAATGCATATATCACAATCTCATTTATTTTGAGAGCATCATTTTCACTTCATGCATCATGATATTGCATGCAGCTAATTCTTTTCCTTTTCAGGAAAGAACGACAGATGAATGCCATCACCAATTTTCAACAAGTTCCAGATAAATACCTGAAACCAGACATGACAACTATATGTGGACGAATGATTATAGATTAATACTTGGAACCAGACAGGAAAACTATCTACATGAGCAGATTGAAGATCAATACCCGAAACCAGACGGGAAAACTATCTTTCTTTTGCTTAGGTCAGAGATTAATACTTGAAACCAGACAGGACAACTATTTCAACGACCAACAAAAACAAGTTCTATATTAATACCTGAAACCAGACAGTACAACTATCTGTGGATGACTGATTGTAGATTAATACCTGAAACTAGACAGGAAAACTATCTACATGAGAAAATTAAAGATTAATAATCGAAACCAGACGAGAAAACTATCTTTCTTTTTCTTAGGTCATAGATTAATACCTGAAACTAGACAGGACAACTATCTCAATGACCAACAAAAACAAGTTCCAGATTAATACCTGAAACTAGAGAGGACAACTATTTGTGAACGAATGATTGTAGATTAATACCTGAAACCAAACAGGACAACTATCTACATGAGCAGATTAAAGATTAACTCCCGAAACAAGACGGGGAATTTATCTTCCTTTCTCTAAGGTCATAGATTAATTCCTGAAACTAAACAGGGAAACTATCTCAACGACCAACAAAAGCAAGTTTCGAATTAATACCTGAAACAAGACATGACAACTATCTATGAACAACTGATTGTAGATCAAATCCCGAAGCCAAACATGGTGACTGTCTACACGACCATATGAAGCAATCTTACACGGATTCCTTCTCAATTTCCAAATGTAGTCTAACACGGATTCATCCTAAAGCGGCCCTACACAGGCTCCTTCTCATATATCTCCAGATGCAGTCTAACACAGACTCATCCTGAAACACCCCTACACAAGTTCCTTCTAATACATTTCCAGACATCACTTAATTTCATTCTCCCCAGCAAGTTATTGTGAAGCCTGGATTTCAACCAGAAAACAAAAAACTTTCATCTCTCAAATCCAGATATAACTCCTCAGTAGATCCATGGACAACTAAAGCTATTAGATCTATTCCTCATAGAGTTTTCCTCAAGCAAGAGAACAAAAAAAAATCAACTTCCCCCAGCAGAGTCCTCCTCGGACATTAGGAACATGAATCCCTAAAAAGAGACCTCTTATGAAGTCATCATCTACTTTGGATGGCATCTTTAAGCCCACCTCCGACAACTCTCAGTCATTTTCTCCAAATTGCATCTTTAAGCCCATTCCCTACACAATCAACCATCACGTCATGCGAGTGCAAATTTATGGGCATTCTAGTGTTCAATCATCTACCATCTTCAGATCATGAAAGGAAAACAAGCCAATCTAAATCCCCAGGTTTAAGAAGATTGGACAGGGACAACTGTTGTACCCCAAAATTTTCCCTCATTTTTCTTAAGACATTTTCTTAGAAGGATTTTCAAAAGGGCAAGTTTACACAAATACAATTAGATTTTTGGCTTTCAGGCATCAAATTAAAGAAGAGCAGGTTTGCCTTGATTCATAAGCTTTGATTGGGCATCTAAAATCCTTTGAGCAAGCTTTGTTTCACAAGCTTCGATTGGGAATTTGGCCTCTTTCGATGCAAGCTTAGTTCACAAGCTTTGATTGAGCATTTGGCCTCCTTCAATGCAATCTTGGTTCGTATGCTTCGATTGAGTGCTCGACCTCCTTCGATCAAGTTTAATTCACAAAGCTTCGACTGAGGATTGAATGCTTCAGATTTGCTTTCGATTCACTAGAAAAATATTTCCTTCGTGCCTGGTTCGATTCACCAGGCAATGGCCTCCTTTGTGCCTGCTTGGATCCATAAAGCAATAGCCTCCCTAATTCTAAGCATCTACAAGGCATTGACTTCCTTTGTGCTAGCTTTGACTGGGCAAGTGGCTCCCTTTGAAACGGTTTACTTCTATTCACAAGCAGTAGCCTCCTACATATTTGTTTTGATTCACAAAGCAACGGCCTCCTGCAAGCAAGCTTCGATTTAGCATTGGCTTCTTACGTGTCTCCTTTGATCCACAAGACAAGTGCCTCCTCTGTACTTGCTTTTGACTCACCAAGAAATGGCTTCCTCTGTGTTTTCCTTCAATGCACAAGGAAAAGGCTTCCTCTTCATGCTTGCCTTTGATTCACAAGGCAAGAACTTCTTTCACGCGTGCTTCGATTCACTAAGCAGTGGCTTCCCTCATGCTGGCCTGACTCCACCTCTTAAACCTTTCAACACACATTTTTATACACTTTGACACGTAGTATGGTCCATTCAAAGAAACATTCCAAAAGGTCCATTCGAAGAAACATACAAGTGGTGCCTTAGAAGGACATACATTTGGTCCATTCGAAGGACACACAAATGGTGCCTTCGAAGGACATACAGTTGGTCCATTCGAAAGACACACAATTGTTGGAAACAAGTTTTGTTTTGCCTTTTGATGAGTTTGGTTCAAGATGCTTGCTGGCCAAAGTCCTACATGCTACCAAGCCTAAGCCTCCGGTACAATTACATTCGAAGGAAATGACAAAAGAAGCTTCGACTGGCTAGAATGAAGTGTTTGATTGGGCTAGTTAGGTATTTTAGAGCCATCAAAAGGAGCAATTCAGAGCTGTGATACGGTGGGAGAACTGACTTGAGGTTTTGCGTTTGTGTTCGCAAATGTTTTGGTTTAGCAAGAGTCGCCACCTACTTTTTTATTTTATCCAAAGGAAAGGTCAAAAAGCACAGGAAAGACCTTTGCGATGTTTTCTTGGGTTCGGGGGGTAGATTCTGAAAAGGGAAGGTGCAAGCACCCTTTTCATCTATGGTTATCCATGGGCTCTTAGTTACTTGTTTAGATCACTTGCTTTGCTTTTCCAATTGTTTGAAATGGTGCTTTGTGTGTGGTTTTGAAAATGTTTTGAAAAGAGGCCATCATTGTGGCAACCTTTGTAATGATTCTTGTTTGAATGTATACAAAGGTGTATTGTATTTTGAAAAGATGTTTCAATGTTTTGAAATTGTGTTGTGAGGTGTGTTTGAAAATAGCAAGGATGGTTTGCAAGTTTTGATCAAGTAACTAAGAGTTGTCTACCCTATTTTAATCAAAAGATCTTTCCTACACATTTTTAACCCTTTTGACAGTGTTGTTTTACCATTACATTTGGTAAACAACCTTGTATTAGGATGTTAAACGGGACAGGCGCGGGTCATCGTATTGACCATGATAGCAATTGTGCCAAGTATCTTTAGCAATTTTTTGAGGGACTAGATCATTTTTATATAGGCAACCAAGATAGCGTCATCGAGGGACTATGATCTTTTGTTTTGTTTTTGTTTTGCCAAAGTACTCAACATGCTTAACATGGACAATTTTAAAGGCAACAAGTGGATGAAACCCTAGGGGTGCATGTGTGTATTGTGTTGTCAACTTACATGCTTTTTGTCTTTGTATTAGTCAAGCTATTTGTTTGATTTTGGATTTTTGCATACAAACCCTAATCTCTAGCATGACATATTTGAAAGCATAAATGCGTAAAATAAATCTACACTATTACAATATTTGATATGGGGAGAGGGATACAATTTTTGAATGGGGGATTATTTTGCAAGAAATTAAAACCCTAATATTTACTATTACATCCAAATTGAATAATTGGTACAAATAATAAATGAACAATATTTAAATAAATAAATTAAACAAATATGCAAACTATTATGAATATGCAAAAAATGTTTTGTTTATTTTTATGTATGTAAAAATATAATATTTAATGTAAAAAAAAGAAATAAAAAGATTATTTTTTTATTAAGGGCAAAAACCCTAATTTTCTTTTAAGAAAGTAAATATATATTATATATATATATTTTTTTATGTACAATAAAATAAAATAATGTATATACAAAAATAAAATATATTTAGAAAAAATATTATTTAAGTATAAATAATGAAAAAAGTAAAAGTATAATATTTAATGTATTATTTTCAAGTTTTCATTAAAATAAAAATAAAGGTATATACTCACTAAATTACTTTTATGTTAGAAAAAATAAAATAAAATACAAAAATAAATGTGACAATTTATAAAAATATTTTTGATATTTTTTATGTTTGGAAAATAATAAAATAAAATCAGAAATGAAAACTAAATACAAAAATATAAAAACATAAAGAAATGGGCCAGGGGGGGTGCAGTCAGCAAAGCAGGGGGTGCCAAAAACAAAAAGCAAAAGCCCAACCCAACTCCAATCTTCGTCTTCAACCTTGGTTCAAAAAATGCGCGCGCCTGACTTCAAACATGAACAACCTGCATACGTGCTCTGTTTCAGTTGGAATCGTGTATGACAATGTGGAGCTTTTCAGTGAGGCCTGAGGTGTTTGGGAGCTTGCTTGAACTTCCACTAACCTTCCCCAATGCCTAGTATGCCTTGAATGTGCTTGAACAAGCCTGTAGAACTCAACCTGCATAAGCTGAAATAAAAAATGGTAAACCTTGCAAATGGAGATACAGTCAGTGTTTAAGGGTTGGGATAGCTTGGATAAGTTATATGGAAGGTGTTTGAACAAGTTTGAGGCAAAACGCACGAGGGGTTTTTGCTATGGAAGTCAAACTGCAGGGAGTGCCCTATTTTGCCAATGGAAGGTGATTTTATGCTATGGAAGGCTTAAGGACTCAAAGGCTAATGTGTTAGGTTCAATACAATGTGTGAAACTTGTCTCCAATGCTTGCCAAAGTTAGTTTTTTCAGATGTTCAAGTTGTGTTGTATTTGACAAGTTTCTTGGTTATGAAGCAAAAATGAGAAGTGACAAAGAGCAGGCCTGTACAGGCTAGCTCTAACCCTGCATACATTATGCAATATTGGCCCCAAGTTTGTGGATTTGATTTGTTGTACAAGATCTTGTTCAAGGCTCAAGGATTCTATTTGACATAAAGCAAGATTTTGACAAAAATGGCAAAGTTACCTTTTACTATTTTTGGATTAATCTAATGTATAATCCTTTAATGACCAAAACAAAGCCTTATAACAATGGATTTGCATTTAATTATTGAGTATGGAAGGGTTTTGAGACCTGTAATCAAGTACAAACAAGGCTGATTAGAGTTTGCAACTTGTATCAATATGAACATGCCATGGATCAAAAGTGAGTTTTTGCCAACTTCAAGGTTTCGATTCTCCCTAACCACAAATGATTTTGGAGAGTTCTTGGACATTTTGGAAATCTTGCAACATTCTATACAATCCATATTTGAAATGCAATTTGAGATTCCAAGTGGAACTATGTGAAAAATGGCCATGAAGATAGGTCAAAATCCTGCCTAAACTAGGGCAAAAATTTACTAAGTTAAAAGTTTCATGGACCCTTATTCCAAAAATCATAACTTGAGATACAAGCTTCTTTTTGTAAAACTTTGTGAATAAAAGTTGTAGATTTTGTGTAGGACTACAACTTTCATGTTTGGAGTTTTGTTTGAATCCAATTGCATCATGGTGAAAATGTTGGGCAAAGTTGGGAAAAATTAAGAAAATTTCATAACTTAGAAAAATTCTAAGTTATGAAATTTTTCAATCTTAAACCCTAATTTGCAAAATTGGGTTTCTTGATGAACAAGTTTCATGTTTTGACACATATTTATGAAAAATGACCCTTGGCATTTGATTTTGACCAAAAAGTCAAAGTTTGACTTTTCAGTGTACAGTTAAATTTTGATCAGTTGACTGAAAAATTCATCTGTCAATCCAATACATTTGAGATCTTTTGAACCTTGTGAATAGGTCAAGATGATGCCATTGAGTCCTTGAGTCCATGCCTGAACCCAATTTGCCATTGGCTAGGTGAAAAATCAGAAATTTCCCTTCTGCAGTCAAAACCCTAAAAATGACCATTTTGCCCTTTTAATGATCTGATCAAATTTCTTGAGGAGTTGTGGTCCAAACTTGATAAAATGGTTCATATGAGTCTATAATGTTGATGTGGATCCAAAATTGTGAGGTTTGACTGTAAATTGGCCACAATTGACTTTTCCCCCAATACAGCTGATTTCTTGGTCAACTGTCCAATTGATTGGGCAAAAATTTGATTCAAAGCTTGAAACTTGGTAGAGGCAATCTTATAGGTCCAACATGAAGTATGAAAGTCACTTGGAGCATTGAAAGTCCAAAAATCCATGTGTAAACTCAAACCCTAATTTAGGTCATCAGTGCAAGGAGATGTCTTGAGCAGAGCAAAACCCTAATCCTGTCTGGAGTTCAAGGAGTCTTGTGAGGGGAAATCTTGGTAAATGAGAGGGAAAATTTTGGGGTACAATAAGAGCCAATTGAAGAACAAGGCATGGAGGCATTCGAAGGAGTCAGGGAGTGAAATATGTCCAGGTTTATCCCAAAACCCAAAAGGGTAGGAATACATCAAAGATGACAATCCTTTAATTTGTCTGATTTGCCTTCAAAGCCTGGTTAATGGCTGTCCGTTGCCATTTCCATTCACCTATACCCCCTAGAAATACATGCCTAAAGATACATTTCCAGGGACGAAAAAAAGAGACAAGAAAAACATTTCCACATACACATTCTTGCAAAGAGATCACACATTGCCTATTGAAGCTGCGCACACACTGCCTCAGAAAGACACACCAAAAAATCTCAAAATCTTCACAAAGTGATCCAAAATCGAAGCAACCTTCACAGGCCTCTTGAACAAGTTGTCGTGCTCGACTCACTCCCTGAAGGTTGCAGGAGGCGTTCCCAAGCACTAGGCAGGTCCAACGCACGCCAGAGCATCACCCAAACAATCTCTTTGTTGGTAATTTGCTATCGATCTCAAACTAGCTAAGTATGCAGTTTTAAATTCATGTTAATCATACATTCATTTTATTGTTGATGTTTGTGATTGCTTTCATGTGTTACATATAAGTTTAAGTGCATGGATGAGATCTTGCCATTGCTAGGGCATGATCTGAATGTTATTTTGAATCTCATGATTCGTGATGTTGCAAGACGAAATAGCTTTCGCTTCAGACCCAGGGGATTCAAATTAGGATGATGCAGCAACAGGCTGTCGTATCCAAGACCAGATTCGACCCAAGTCTGGATTTTTGTTTTGTTTTCCTAATGAATTTCCTGCAGATCCAATTTTCCCAGATCGAAGGAGTATATCATGCACCATCATTCCCCTGCTGCCAGATGCTGGCCAATCCAGATCCAGTGCCCCCAAATGTGCAGCCCATCATGCACCTTCAACCAGTTTTTTCATTGGATCGAAAAGCAGCTCTAAGCTTCTTTTCGACTGGGGCCTGCATTCTACAATTTGCACAGTTTCTTTCACTATCCTAGCCCATTTAAATTTTGTTTTGTTTTATTAACTTATTTATTTTTATTTGTTTTGTTTTATTTACTCAGCAAAATAATTATTAAAAAAATCACAAAAATTAGGTCTAGTCTTTTATAATTAAAATTAATTTTGTTAACTAATTAATTAATTACTTTAACATTTTTCTTAAAATTAAAACTAAATAGACTTAGGATTTTAATTGAATCATTTTCCCAAAATAAAAACAAAACAACAAAAAGAGTTCCTTTCGTTGAGGATTAGACGTTATTTTCAATTCGCGCGCGTTTTTTTTTTTACTTTCTTTATTTTCATATTAATGTACATGCTTATGGGATATAATAGAAATTGACTAGGACTCTTTTACCTCTTTTCTTTATTTTTCCCAAGTTTCTAGACTTGTAATAATCCCCCTCCCCGAAGCCATGTAATAGCGTAGCTTTAATTTCCGCACTTTAAATTCCTGTATAAATTATAACTGTTAGATGTATGTTAATAGGATTGCATGACAAGATTAATAAACAAAACGTTAGCAAACATAACATCAAGACAAATAACTAAAACATAATACACTCTCACATGCGCACCTCTAGGGTACTCCCACTTTGGTTGCCTTCGGGAAATAGTCACAACTCTCGAAACGTGAGAGATTTTAGTGGCTACCCTCCGGTTTAAAGATCACAAGTCCCTCGATGATCCCCTCGACGTTGCCTCGGTAAAAATGATCTTAAAACCCTAGGGTAGTTACTAATATTTCTTTCCAACTTTCCTTCGTGACTATAAAACGTCCCTTCGAATGTCCCTCATACATCCAACGACTAGGGCTACCTACTCACTCATAGTAGGATAGCACTGTCTAAAGAAAAATAGGAAAAGAACGAACCTTTCGAGTAAAGTAGATAGTTCCTAGATGCTATGCTTAAAAACAAACTTTTTACACTTACACAAAACAATTTTTAAAAACCTTTTCAAAAACGCTTTATCAACACTTTTGAGGACTGATACATGAGTTATCATAAAGAAAATCGCCGCACTAAGGCATTTCAAAATACTTTTCAAAAACACACAAACAAGGTATTTCAAAAATGAGTTAAGCATCTAAGAGCCCGTAGAAAACTACGGATGGAAAGGGTGCTAACACCTTCCCTTTCCATAATCTACCCCTTACTCAGAAAACTCTCGAAAGGTCTTTTTCTGTTCTTTTCACCCTCTCCTTTGTTGGATAAAAGAAAAGTCGGTGGCGATTCTTGCTTACCGCAACATTTGCAAACACAAACGCCAAACCAGTATAAACAGTTGGTTCTGCCACCGTATCACATTCAACAAGTAATCTCAAATTTTGGCAAGTGTGAACAGTGCGAATCAAATTTTCAACATCTCAAGCTCAAAGATTTCGTCAGGCAGTAGCAAAGCAGAAACTCAGGGTTTTCGAGTTTCTAATACATGTCGCTTATATTCCAAGCTATGTAATTAGGTATTAATAAATTCATCATCATATCAATCTCTCATGTGTTCCAACACGCTCTGAATATGCAAAAAGTCAAGCGTTTCCATTGATTTGAGACAGTTAGATAGAAATTCAGTATTGTGCATTTCTAGCCCATAAATTCTTAACTTGAGATCAGAAAATGGTTTGGGAATGATTCTTAAGCCTTTAGAACTGTCTTGGGGTCTTCCTCATTTCATCTGTTCATGTCGAAGGCTAATTTTGTGAGGAAGATTTTCTAAAACGCCAAATACTTGAAATGCGTTATATAGTGGATTTACCATCTCATTGGTTTTCAGATGCTTAAAAATTTGTAACTTCTGTCCGGAAGGTCATCTTTGAGTGCCTCTTGGATCATTTGAATCTTCTTGTTATTTTCTTCAACTTTCTTGTTCATCCCGGAAGCCAGTTCATTAAGGAAGATCTCCGAATGTGTAAGTACTCAGAAGTTATATGGTGCAAACACAGTGAAAATAATGTGCTGAACCATCATTCCTCAGATGTTTAAAAATTCATAAATTTCGCTTGGTTCAATGTTTTAAGATGGTTCTTTGGGCTAAAAACCCGTCTTAATTTTATCTTTGATCCGTATGTTCGGGTCAGGAGCTAATTCTTTGTAGAAGGATTCCAAAAGTTCCAATTACCAGAGAAAATTGCATGCCAAAACTGATTTCTACCGGACTATTTCTCAATATTGTAAAAATTATAACTTTCTCGATTTTTATCGTGTCGGGACAATTCTTGAAGCGTGAGATCACAAATTTTATAAGCTTCAACTTTGCTGACGGCCCGAGTTTGGATTGTGCCCCAAAGACTTCTGTTTATGGCTCGCATCCGAAAGTGCGCATGGAAATAAGCTGAAATTTTCAATACGGTGAAATATGTCCACTGTTTCTCACCGTTCAAAAAATCATAACTTGTTAGCCTTTTATCATATCAGGGTGATTCTTTCGGCTCGACGTCACAAATTTTGTCACCGACATTTTTTCTTTAGGGTTTGTATTTGAATTTTGCAACGAGCATCAATAGCTTGTGGTTTGTTCGCGCGCCGTACACATTATAAGCTGTAAAATTATGCACTATGAATTTTTAAACTGTGCTTCTCGCCATTCAAGGCAATGTAACTTACTCAATTTTTATCGTATCGAGACGATTCTTTTGGTGCCGCATCACAAATTTTGTCATTAACATCTTTGTTTTAAGTCGTGCATCAACATTTTGCATCGATTACTATGAGCTTGGGGTTAAATCTTGCAATGTGCACAAAATAAGTTGAAAATTCAAGTTTTGGAGCCAAACAATATATTTCAAATTTCGAGTTTTCAAACACAACTACACTCACATTTTCACATTTCAAAAAAATTCTCTCAAATCCTCTTAACTTTTCTCTCATTCTATTAATAACACTCATCACAAATCAACAAAAAAGATCATATATCTTCATCTCTCCCAACTCAACGACGACCTCCACATACTCCCTCCGCTGCTGCAGCGTACGCCACCTCCACTCGGCGCCTGCCACACACCACTCTAGCGCCTGCCACCCTTAACTGCCGAGCTCCTCATCGCATTTTGCTTCCTCCATCACTCGCTAATTTCTAGAGACTTTCCTCTCCTCTTCGCACTATTTCGGATGTTATTCCCTCCGATCATGCAAGTTTCTCTAGCACCGTACGCTTCCGATCATCCTGCTTCTTCCATTTCCGGTTTGTGATTCAAGATTCGAATTCGGTGTATATTCTTGAATTCCTTGAGATTGTTGATATTTTCTTGAGTTTAATTAATTTGAGAATTGAATTTAATTGATGCTTGAGATATGAATTACATGAGTTAATCTCTTGATATTGTTTGAGATGTTTGATTCTTGAATATATGATGATGAAGAGAAGTGGAATTGGTTGAACAATTGTTACATTGTTGTGAATCTTGAAATTCAATTGGATAATTGTTGATGAGATTTCAAATTCTTGAGTTATGGAAGCTTGATTGAATGTTATGTTAAGGCTTGATTCTTAAAGTGAATTAATTTTTGGTTGAACTTTATGTGAACTCGGGAGATTATTTTGATTCTTAGATTGATTAAAAGCATGAATTGAATTCGATATAAATTCATGAGTTGAATTTTTTGTTTGAGACAATTGTTCAAGAACTAGTAAATTGATGTTGATTCTTGATTATGATTTTCGATATCAAATTATGTTGAATTAGTTGATTGGAGATTAAATCCGGATATACTTTATTGATGACTTTTTGATGGCGAATTATTCCGGAATTTTGGATTCTTGAATTGATGTTGAGAATTACCAGTAAATTTATGAGTTGAAGCAATTACAGATTGATTTAAATGACGAATTGATTTTCACAATATTGAAAAAGTTTTGATTCAATAAATTGCATTAATAATTGAATCATTTTATTTAAGGCTTGAAGCACTTATTTCTGATGTGTTTAAACATTTGCAATTTGTTTACAAATTCATAGTGATAACGCTTGAAATGATAATTGCTTTAATGTATCCGTTTAGGATTTTGAAATTCGATTCTTATCAATATTATTTCAAGTGTAAGTTGCTTCCCGAAGAATGTAAATAGGTTGCAAATTGCTTTTTTAAATACCGTTCGAGGTTTACTTGAGTTCACTTGTGCATTTAATGATGATTGATGTTGAGAATTATCGATTCTGGAACTTTTTTCGCTCATGTTTGCAATGTGGTATGTTGCTGCCCGGGAATGGTAAGTTGCACTTGTACATGGATTTAATTTGCGGGGTACAATTATTTGAGCTTGTTGGTACGTTTGGTGGCTATCGATACTGTTTTCGGTCAATTTCATTCATACTTTTCGTGCACATTATAATTGAGTATAATGCTGTCCGATTTTCTTTCTAACATTACATTGAGTTTTTAATATTCATATGATGCATGTTTACACTTCATTGGTTGATTATTGGATATTGTTGTTGAGTTGGCTTGATTTCAGTGTGTTCTCTGGATTAATTCATGATATGTACATAATGCTTCCCTGTTTTTTAATTTGCACGTGGAATGCATTTTAATTGTTGATTTACGCATTATTGCACTTGTATTGGTCTTTGTTAGACATTTGCATCGAGTTGTACTGATTTCGGACCGATATTTTATGTGTTTCATTGCGCGTATACATCCTGCCCGAATTTTCATTTTGATGTTACAATGCATGTTTGCATCTCATTTCTTCATGATTTAATTCCAAAATTAATTGTGATGATAATGCATAATTCCGATTTCGTTTCCTTGTTATTTATAACATGTTTGTTGACTTGTGCAAGGTACTTTGAGAGCTTTTCGATCGTTTAATTAATCTGTTGATTATTCGATTGAAAAGCATGCTATGCCACTTTATTTATGGATTAATTTCGTTTCCGACTCGGTTTACCTAGATTCTCATTTTATGAGAAATATACACAGTTTGTGTTTTGTCTGGATGTGAATTTTTGTGCACGTGTTCTGTTTATTGTGGATGTGTATAACACACATCATTCTCCTTGTGCTTTATTAATTCTTTGACGCATATTCTGACTATTATGTTGTTGATTCTAGCTTGTGTGAGGTCTTCTGGGTTTATTCTTCTTTTGCTTGCGTGCTACGAACTTTTGTTCGTTTGGTATTATATTGATTCTAGTTTATGTTTCCGCATCATTTACTGCTTTCTTTTCCATGAGAAGTAGGAATAGAGATGCATGAATGCGAGTCCCTACTTTATATGGGAAATCTATTTAAAGTCCTCAAGTAAGGCGATGTTTGTTCTGTTAAAGTCCTCGAAAGGAGGCGATGCTTTTGTTTGCAAAATACTCCAAAAGGAGCAATTTCATGTTGTTTGTTTAAATACCTCAAAAAGGAATTTTTGCTAAAAGTCCTCAAAGTAGGAAATTCCCCTTCCCTTTTACATTGTGCTTGCTATCGAGTCAATAAAGTAGAGGAGGGCTCACAATTATCCCTCGTGCGTTCTAGTCTGTGTCGTTCCTAGCTCGTGCCATGCATTGATGCTTTGAACAACGCCTATTCTAGTCCATTGAGTCGAATAAAGTGGAGGAGGGTTCGTAATCAACCCCCACATTTTGTCATTCATTTCAATGATGTTAGCTCATGTCGCTCGACATTGATGCTCCGAGTTGTTACTCGATGCCGGTGCTTGAGCAAATCAAGTGGAAAAAGTTCCTTACTCCCAATTTGTGATCCATTAGACTCTTTTATTTGATATTAGCTCTGACTCAATGTTTGTTTTGGCTTCGGTTTGTCTTTATTTGTTTGCACCTTGTGATTATGCTTTCCATTAGGTTGTAACCTTTGTATGTTCCCTTAGGATACACTTGTTTCATTTCCAATGCAAGTTAGACATTAGGATTATAATCCATGCATGCTAACATAGGTAGAGATTTCCATTTCAAACCTCAACTTTAGGGTCATCATTGTATGATAACAATAGGGATAGAAATAGGTTAGTCCCCTTTAGACTTTTTTATCTTCCCCTTTTGCATAACTAAAACTAAAACTCTTTTTCTTTGGAAAATTCATAAAATGCCCTAACCATACTTACATCTTTTCTCACTATAAAAAATACTAACCAATCCAAATATTTTTTCCTTCAGGCCTCTTTTCTTTGAAAACCTTTTTCATATAAGAACATGTTAATTCCTTTCTACCATAATGTGTGAGTCTCCAAAGGTCGAGCTACGGTAGAATGCGAAATTAGCATTGTTCATAAAAAACATACAACACATCAAAAATTTTGAGATGAACTATGAGTGTCTTGATCTCTCATTGTACGGAGATGGTACATAGGCACAAAGGTCTACAACCGAGGCAGACATGACTAATAAAACCTTTTTCTTTGTATATACGCTTTGCATACACGCATTTTGCCTTTATCTTGATTAGCGTTTAGATAGAAACACCCTTTATATTAGAACAACAAGAGTGGATTCCATGGAATACCGCGTACGTGAGGGGTGCTAATACCTTCCCCTTGCGTAATCGACTACCATACCCGATCTCTCGGTCATAAGATTGTAACTTCTCCTTTATCAGGTTTTTCTTCGATGATTTTCCTTTCCCTTCCTGTGGTATGAATAAATACTCGATGGCGACTTCATAGTATAGTGGTAGAAATGTTGAGACTAAGCCATTAGATTGACTTGACTCGCACATATCAAAATAAAAATCGCCACCGTGCTTTATTGTTTCTAAAGGAATGGGAAAAGAGAAAATAACCCAAAAAGAGGGGGAGAGAATCTAAGTTCGTGGGTTGGTTATGCAAAGAGAAGGTATTAGCACCCTAAACATCTACAGTACTCTATGGGAACATCTTTGTAAATCTGTGTATTTTGGCTATAAATGTTGTATAAAATAATAGATGGTGCAGATGAGAAAAGAAGTATTTTTTATAATAGGGTTCATAGGTTCATAGGGTTCATCATCACGAGCATGAGGTTGAAGGTACTACTCATAAGGTATGATCTAAAAGATCACAAACATAGGGTTCATAGGTTCAACATCACGAGCATGAGGTTGAAGGTACTACCCATAAGGTATAATCTAAAAGTTTATCACCTTCCGAAAAAGGTTTTAAGAGGTTCCCAGAGTCTACATCCTTCCTTCGGATATTACTAAATTCCCGATTGACTAGGTAATTAGCAATATTCTCAAGAAAAACTCATCCGAGCATAGTATCGCGTGACAACCATTTCCAGATTACTCTGTCATAGCTTCTACACTACACCTAAAATGCCAATATGGGTTAAAGGATCTAGGGTCCTCAGTTTCAGCAGGCTCCCAGGTCAAAAGCAACACATCTTCCCGATTACTAGGTAAACGACACTACAGTCAAAGGGACCTCCACTTAGTGGGGGATCTCATGCCTCCTTTTTTGGGATTACTCCCTCAAAGTTAACATTACTATACCGCCCGTCCTATCTTAAGTTTTCCCAAGTCCGACAATTTTTATTTTGATCTGTCTGAGTCAAGTCAATCCAATGGCTTAGTTTGCTCTTCACGTCGGGGTGCAGTAATGCTCCAATCTTGACCTCCTTTGGCTCTTCCTCTGAACCCAAATTGATGGTCTCTAATGGCTCTTCATACGACTGAATGGCACTTTCCTCGCGCTCGAGCAACCTTGAAACCTCTTCTGGAATGTCATCATATTCTTCTTCTTCGACCCATACACAAGATATTCAAAGTTGGGAGAAGGTGCAGGGTTATTGTATTCAACGGGTTTATTAATTAATCTGCACATATGATTTATGATTGCATTTAGAAACTGGCACATATATCAAGTGGTTATGCAGATTTATTTATAGTTATTATTTATTCCTTAAAAGAAAGGTTTTTTTCTTTCTAATTACCATTTTCCAAGAAAAAGCAGAAAATAAAAACACGATTTGAGAATCAAAGACAACTTTTATTTATGACTTTAATGAGCAAAGCAAACATATAAGCCCGTATAATATTAACTTTCACCTTGGGCAGAGTGAAATCTTTTTGCAAAGGTAAACAAAAACAAATTACTTTAAGACATGGATGCAAGAGGGAAAATCAATAGTAACCCATTTATGGACTCTGACTCCAGACGTCACATAATTCGGTATTTCCTGCTCTTCTTCATCCTCCACAATAGCATTGATTCCAAAAATAGTTGGATGGAGGTAACCTCTAATGTGGAAACTATCTTGATAGCTGCTCACAATAGACATTGACTTCAGGGTCTCAACTTTTCCATTCTTCACTGAGTATCCTAAACTAGCCCTATTCTTGTTTACCGACGGATCAACAATCTTCCCCCAAACTTTACTAGGGCCATTGCGCACAGCCTGCTGAGCATATTTGAATGAAGCCATATAATTCTCATTCTCTCACGTTATCAACAGACAAAGCTTAGAACTGTGTTCCAACAATAGCTTAATCTGCTTCTACAACACTTAAAGATGATAAATGAGAAATCAACAATGCTTACTCTCCATTTATAATAACCACTTAGACTTCATGTACGAACTTCAACTTTTGGTGTAGAGTTGAAGTGACAACCCCTGTATCATGTATCCATGGCCGTACCAGTAAACAACTGCACGCGGGCACAATATCCATGACTTAGAAAGTAATCTGAAATAAGTGTGGGCCTATGTGAATAGGCAGATCCACTTCCCTAATAACAGACTTCTTTGATCCATCGAAAGCTTTTACAATAATTCCACTTGGGCGCATGGGAGCTCCTTGATACTTCAGCTTCATTAGCATGCTCCTCGGTATAACATTTAGGTCGGACCCATTATCAGTTAGCACATTTGACAATGGATCATTCTTACAGATCATGGATATGTGGAGATCCACATTATGATTCCTCCTTTCGTCAAGAAATTCCTCATCGCAAAAGCTTAGGTTATTACAAGATTACCTACCACACTATCGAATTGATCTAATGGCATATCACACTCCACGAAGGCTTGGTCCAACACCCAGATTAAATATTCTCTATGGGCAACAGAATTCATCAACAATGCTAGGATGAATATATTTGAAGGATTCTGCAATAGTTGATCTACAATTCTGTAGTCTCTCATTTTGATAATCTTCAAAATATCATCCACGTCTTTTTCCAGGGTAGCACCATTGGACTCCCCTACAACTTTCTTATTCTCAGCACTTTCCACAACTTTCTTACTAGCATTATCATTTCCCCGAACAACCGATGCAAATACACGACCACTGCGGGTCACCCTACCAATCTCAACAATATTCTCGATGCTAGACAATGGCTAGATGGGAACTTTTATACCATACTCTAAAATGGTAGCATTGTACTTGCTAGGTACGACTTTGTCTGATTTGTAAGGAACATGCCCTGGCAAGCAAATCACCACTGGGGAAACAACTGACTTTCTATAGTATTCAATCTCAACGGGGGAAGAATCATTAAAATAAGGCACACTTACGTTCACACCTTCTTCAGAAAATTTGGGTATCAAAGAATCATCGCTAGAGAAAACATCCTCATATGAGGAAAAGAATTCATCCTCCAAAGCATATTCATCATCTGATTCATCTTCAGCCACACAAACCTCAATCTTGTTAACCTCGTGGTAATCATCTCTTTGGCTTGAAACTTTGATAGTTCCATTATCCAATAACAATTGAATACCTCTTCGTACAAGGGAACATCCTCGGGAATCTGTGCAGCAAACCCAACAAGATCCATAGTGGTGCTCTACCTGTCCATCCACGTGACAAAAGGTGGCGTGAAATTGCACGAGATCATCATTCATATGGTCCACATAAAAGATTTGGAACTCTCCAGGATATCTAAAGACCATGTTCACTTCCTCCTCATATTCTGCCCTAGGCCTGATTATATGGATGAGGCCCTTATCCATCATCTTCTGCAAATCATCCTTTATCTTATCGCAACCTTATATATCAGTACGACAGATAACATAACCAGCATGGTCATGAGTATAATAACTAAACTCGCAAAGGTCTGCATGCATCTTTACCAAGTCTCCTATGAAAAAGTTAATATCATAAATGCGGAAGCCTCCTGGACAACCAACAACTATGTTAACAATATTCGTTCCTCCATGCTTTGGCAAAGGATTATCTTTGACATTAGGACTGACATCTTTGAAGGACAAAAGGCCAGATCTTACCATTTTCTGTAATTAGGACTTCAGAGGATAACCGTTTTCCACATTATGCCTTGGTGCACCCTGATGGAAAGCGCATGTCTGATCTGCCTTACAGTACCAAGGCAATGGTGATGGTATAGCCAGGGGTGGCCTAGTTTGGACCAACTTTTTCTGGATCAATGCTAGGAGTAACTCTGCATAACTCATGGGGATAAAGTCAAAAGATTTTCTCCTTTGATTCTGCCATTGATTTCCTTCAGGGGATGGTCTTTGATAAACGAATGTAGTCGGAGCTGTATTAACAACTAGAGTTACCGAGGTAACTTGTTGATGGCGCTGATGATTTCTTCTAGGAGGATTAACCTTTCTTTCTTGAATAACAACATTTGTCTCTCCTTCTTTCTTTTTTGCAAACCCATATGATGGTTTCTTCACACTTCCAAAATTTTACCCTCTTGTCAGACGACCTTCTCTTACAGCTTCTTCCAAACGGATGCCTATTCCCACCATTTCGGTAAAATCATTGGGTGCACTTGCCACCATTATTTCATAATAGAATGCACTGAGTGTCTTCATATAAATCTTTGTCATCTCTTTTTCTTCCATTAGAGGAATCACCTGGGCGGCTACTTCACACCATCTCTGTGCATATTCTTTAAATGACTCCTTGTCCTTCTGGACCATGGCCCTGAGTTGATCATGGTCAGGCGCCATGTCCAGATTGTATTTGTACTATCTGATAAACGTTTCACCCAAGTCATTGAAATTATGAATGTTGGCACTGTCCAGGCTCATGTACCATTTCAATGTTGCACCGGTCAAACTATCTTGAAAGAAATGAATTAACAAGCGTTGATCATCTGTATGAGTAGACATTCTTCTCACATACATCACTAAGTGAGCACTAGGGAAAGTGTTTCCCTTGTACTTTTCGAATTCCGGTACTTTGAACTTTGCAGGTATTTTCAAATTTGGAACCAAACACATATCATTCACATTCTACCCAAACAATTTTTTTCTTCTGAGGGCCTTTAACTCTTTCTGCATCCTATCAAACTGATCCTGAAAATTGTCCATTCAATCATAGACACCCAAGCTTTCACTTGGTGGAGGAACATGGTGATACACTTCATCATTAGCAAATGGTACCATATTCACCGAGGGAGGTGCAACATAGTGAATCTCATTTATAGCAGCATGAGTAATATGCACCACAGGAGGTGCAGGAGCAGCAGTAGTCGGAGGAAGTGGAGAAACTTGAGGATCCTGATTATAACCTTCTAGCATAAAGTTCTCTGGCATTCCCCACGGATAACCTTGAGGTAAACGATTCTGAACAACAGCAGTTAGAGTAGCAAAAATAGGAACAGTCAGAGCTTCGGTAGTAACTATTGTCTGTTGAGGCTGAGCAAGTGGTGGCTGATTCTGAGCAGCCACCAAAGATTCCATTAGCACAGTGAGATTGTCCATACTGGCCTTCAGAGCACAAACTTCTTCGTGCAGCTCGCGATTCTCTTGTTCTAGATTATCCATCTTTCTTCTGAAATTAGCTCGAGTATTGTACCGATGAGACAACTTGCTGAACGAAGTAAATAAGCTCAATAAGACACCTGGTCATGCTAAAAAAATGCAAGAAGTATGTACAATATGATGCATGATATGCAATGCATATGATTTATTTTATTATTAATATTTCAAGGAACTCAAAGATTTATAGAAAATTTTGAAAATATCAAAGTAATAACACATTAGAAATACTGAAAATCTCATTATAATAATCTCAAAACGGATTACACTTTTTAGTACAAGTTTCAATAATCCCAAGTACAAGATGAAGATAAAGTCTAAAAACCCTAAGAAATCAAATCTGAAGGAGATCACTCTACACACTGACGCTTTCCTGTGAGTCTTGCAATCCGAGCCTTAAACCTCTGTTTCTCTTTTGCATACCTGTTAGCGACCTCTTTCCAATCACCAGAGTTGGGAAGTGAGAAACTAAGGTCTGACTGAGGCTTAGAGGAAAATATATCCTCTTGCCTCTCCATCATCTCTACAACACGACTCTCAAGAATCTCGATCAAATCGTCATTCTCCTTTAGGTCTTCTTGGTAGGACACCTCTAGAGTCTGTCACTTATTCTTCCAAGCTTCCTTTTCCTGCTGTATCCTGACTAAGGCAAGATGAAGCTATTCCACATCATCCAATAGGGGAGGAGTGGTCTTTAGAAACATATCAGGCATGGGTGCTTCACGGGAATACGACATCTTCAACTGGATGACTCTTGCTTGTACCCACTGAAGATAAGGCTCCAAAGAAACAGCCCCTATAGGTTCCAAGTCCTTCCTACCCTCTTTGTGAATATGTCGCCAAGCCTTCAAAATATCCTCTTTAGCTTCCTTATGAACCTCTCCCTCTTTAAGAAAGAAACTACTCAAATGAATACTATTTGGCTTATCCCTCATCGGATATTCAAGCTGTCGTTGTGCAAGAACAAGGTTGTAGTTAATTCCTCCCTTTGTACCAAGAAGAGGTACATTTAGAAAACTACCACAACTGTCCATAATCTCTACATCATGGTTAACCTGATGATACCAAACAATATCTGAATGAGTAAGGGCCATAAGATTTGGAGCCCAACGAGGTTCCTTCCTGACATCCCAGAAAGCATCAAACCTAGGCAAGTGAGAAATAAACCATTGATACAACAAAGGCGTGCATCAAATGATCATCCCTCCATGGTAAGAATCTCGAAGATGAATAGAGTAATAAGCATTACCCAATAATGTAGGGACTGGCTTCTCAATCATAAAGATCCTGATGGCATTGATATCCACAAATTTGTCGACATTGGGAAATAACAACAACCCATAAGCAAGTAGAGCATAGATTGCTTCAAAAGCAACCGTACTATTCATCCTAGCAAAGTAGAGAGCTTTCTCCAATAAGAAATGAGCGGGTAATCCTCCAATCCCTCCTTTGGTAGTCATGTGGACTTCAACCTCAGACTTCCCCAAATTGATCAAAGAAGCAATCTCATGAGATTTTGGCTCACCCTTCAAACCAGTAAAAGGAACACGATCGGTAATAGGTAAACCCAAAAGATAAGAGTACTCCTCTAATGTAGGCATCAACTGATAATCAGGGAAAGTAAAGCATCAATACATCAGATCATATAACTGGACCAAAGTCGAGAGAATACCCTCCTTCATCCTGAGCTTCATAAGAGAAATGATGGACCCATACTTCCTCTGAAAAACTGTAGAACTCTCGATCTCGGGAATTAGACTCATCAACTCATCTATCTTGGGATCTTTGAAACTGTACTACTTAGTCTGTGTTTTTACAGAATCCATAGTAAAAAAGTACATTAAATATTCACAAAGAGTCAACTTTAAGTCCCTTGAAACAAAATGTTTTAAAGGATGCTCATGGGTGCATGAATGCATGATGCAACAATCATACACAAGATCATAAATATAGGGTTCATAGGTTCAACATCACGAGCATGAGGTTGATGGTACTACCCATAAGGTATGATCTAAAAGTTTATCACCTACCGAAAAAGGTTCTAAGAGGTTCCCAAAGTCTACATCCTTCCTTCGGATATTATCAACTTCCTGATTAACAAGGTAATTAGCAATATTCTCAATAAAAACTCATCCGAGTGTAGTATCGCGTGATAACCATTTCCAGATTACTCCTTCATAGATTCTACACTACACCTAAAATGCCAATATGGGTTAAAGGTTCTAGGGTCCTTAGTTTCAATAGGCGCCCAGGTCGAAAGCAACACGTCTTCCCGATTACTCGGTAAATGACACTACAATCAAAGGGGCCTCCACTGAGTGGGGGATCTCATGCCTCCTTTTTTGGGATTACTCCCTCAAATTTAACATGATTATACTGCCCGTCCTATCTTAAGTTTGATCTGTGTTGAGACTAAGCCATTGGATTGACTTGACTCACGCAGATCAAAATAAAAATCGCCACCACACTTTATTGTTTCCAACGGAATGAGAAAAGAGCGAATAACCCAAAAAGAGGGGGAGGGAATCTAAGTTCGAGGGTTGGTTATGAAAAGGGAAGGTATTAGCACCCTAAACATCTATGGTACTCCGTAGGAACCTCTTTGTAAATCTGTGTATTTTGGCTATAAATGTTGTATAAACTAATAGATGGTGGAGATGAGAAAAGAAGTATTTTTTTATAATTTTCGCACCCGCCGCGATTGCGAACCTTTAGTGCCTATGTACCACCTTCTGCGTAATAGGGGATCATGGTACACGTAGTTCACCTTTTAAAAACTTTAAAACACAAGTGTGATGGTTAATTTTAAGAGATGAGACATCATTGTCTTATCCGAGTGGAAAACATACTTACTACCCATGATTATGAGAAAGGAGAATTTGCTTCATCTCAAAGTTGAGGATATGGCTTGGATTTTAAAATCAACAAAGCCTCAGTCAACACCCAAGTGGAAAATATCTCACTTCACTATATATTATAGAAGTATAGTAGCTTGCATCCCTATAAGGATTGACAAGAGTCTAATCTTTTGAGAAATGTTTAAGGTAAAAAGCCAAAGTGGAAAAATGGTTTGAATGAGATTGATTGAGTTTTAGTCTTCTACAAAAATGTCAAAGTATTATTAAGTTGATTAAAGTTTGATTAATAAAATGCTTTTGAAAATGCATGGACTTAAGTCCAGGTCTATTGTGAAAGCGGTTCAAGTTTAGAAAACAAGAAGAGTTTTCAAAAGAAGGGAGAAGATTTTTGAAATTAAAGAAGATGGGAGGAGATGAAGGGACTATCCTAAAGCATAAGGTAAGAGCTAGGGAAAATAACCGTCTAACCAACAAGAAGCCAACACTTGACACAATGAGTCAATGTAGAATTCCCATCCTTTGTATTTGAAACCAAACAAGCAAAGATAATAAACCTCTTAAGAAAACCAAGCTTCAATTGCATTAAGTCTTCACAAAAAAAATTGGGCAGAGTAACGATTGTTTAAAGATGAATTCCAGATTACAGACAAAGCATGCAATCACAATAACCTGCACATGAAACAAACAATCAACCCAATGTCTTAGGGTAAACCCAAGGACTCCAGACAAAATAAAAATTGAGGTCACAAGGTCGCAAAGTAGGTCACAACTTCTAATCCTAAGTTTAAGAAATCCATAATCTCCATAATGCCAAGGATAGTAACTAAGTAGTCCAAGTTAGTTCAAGTTGATTATTAGGTATCTTCAAAAATAAAATGAAAGCTCAAGTAAGCAAAATAAAAATGACATAAAAGTAAATTCTCAAGTGAGCAAAGATGAAAATAACATAAAATGTAAATGCCAAATTAAATGTGCTTAAAGTAAAGGCATAAAATAAAAGCATAAAATAAAGTCAACTGTTAGGAATTAGCGATTAGTTGAATGACCATCTGGAAACTTGCATTTATAACTCATTAGAAGATTGATAAAATCAAAGCCTCTCAACAACAAGTTGCATTTGCTTTTTGTCAAGTATATCATTCATTTAAATCTCAAGGCAACAATAAATGATCAATGATGTTTAAGTGACCCAATTTGACCAAAGTTGATGAAAATTCATTAGTGGATTGGTAGAATTAAAGCCTCTTAATAATAAATCTCAAGGTTATTGGATCAAAGGATTCAAATTAACATACTTGGATTTACAAACATGGGTTTGGGCCATGAATGATCATTTTCTCAAATCCGGACAAAATTTAGCGCTATGTTAAGTAATTGTAAGTGGACTTATATAGAAGTCACACCTATTTTGAGGCCGGTCAATAGCAATTTATGTACCATATGTTTTGAGAAATGATATGGAAATCATTCTCCAATAACATTTAGTACAATAAGAAGGGGATAAGATGAAGAGGGATGGGATAAGTTGCAGAAAATTGAGTTCAAGAGAAAGTTTGGCAGGGTAATTCTGGCTCTCTAAGCTTGAGAAAATTAATGAGGTATGATCCTCTATTTATAGGGAAGCTGATTGAATGCTCAAGCGTGTGAAATGATGAAGTTTGGAGGGAAATCGTGTGAAGTTGCAAACAAGAAAAGTGTGACTTATAATTTGATCAAAACTCATCCAAACTTTGCGTTTTAATATGCTGATTACTTCTGGAGGTTCACTAAACGTGTTTAGTGGTAAAAGCGCACAGAAAAAATGTTTTTAGAAGCTAAATCAAGGATTTAAAATTCTGTCTTCTGAAGAAACTACAGTTTCAAGTTACCAAGTTCAAATCAATGGCATTCTCATCTCAAGGAGTCTTAGGACATGATTCTTGAAGCTTTAGAAAGATGAGATCACAAGCTTTACAATGTTCAAAGAATGGAATCAAATGAATGCTTGAGCTGAAAATTGTGATGAGTCAAAGTTGAGAAAAAGAGGTTGAGTTTTGTACTTAGAAAAATTCTATGTTTTTTTCTTCAAAAATGACTTATAATGTCTTGCATCCAAACATGGCCTTCCATTTGAAATTTTCTCTTGACAAAAAAAGATGGCATGAATTAGATCTCTTGAATGACATTTTGAGACTTGAACCATTTAAGATCTCCAAAAAATGAGAAAGTTATGACTTGTTGAAATTGGAAAAAATTCATAAAATGACCTATAATCTTTTGCATCCTTAGGGCATCTTTCATTCATTTTCACACTTTGAACTTAAAAGAAAGGTTGAAGTTCACATATTTAAGATAAATGTGGAAAAATAATGGGCTCAAGGTGATAAAAATTGACCAAGTTATGATCTTTTGAAGTCATGTATGGGAATTTGATGGTTTGTTTAGAGGACTTCTAATCTTTCTTCACCATTAGGTATCTTCCTCACAAAATTTCCTTGAAACTTTTGAAGTGATTTGTTGATATCCCTTTGAAGAGAAGGATGTATTTGGAATAAACCAAAAATACCAAAAGATGAGCAAGCTATACCCATTTGAAGTTCAAAACCGTAACTCATAGAGTAACAAAATGCCTTGGGAAACCTTTGCAATATTGATCAACTTTCTTTTACAAATACTTTTGTCATGTAAGTAGAAGTTGTTGAGGATGATAAGGAGAAACCATAGCAACCAAAAACACTTCCAAATCTTGAGAAGTGGGGGAGATATGCACTTGTGTTCAATGAAACCAAAAACTTGTCCAACTAGGTAAAACTTCTTCAATCAACCCTTGTACCTTTGAACTATTTTTGACAATTTAAGGCATGATGAATCATAATAGACTTTTTCATGATATTATTTCAAAATATATTCAATAATGAAGCTTGAATCTCAATGAAGCTTTGTTGAAGAAGGCATGGAAATAAACTCATGAACCTATGGATTAACTTGATGGAATATATTGTGCTTTCACCTATGATACCAACAATTAGAGCAAATATTCATTGTACTTATTAGTTAAAAGTTAATCAATACAAAACATAGATGATCAAAATATACAAGTCAAGGTTCTTGGTGATTCCCCATGAGCAAAGCTAAAGATAAGGAGAAGATTCAAACCCTAGTGTGATCTTGTTTTGATTGAGTTGATATGATATGATAGAGGAATCTTAGGGGCAAAAATTGGGGTACAACAGCTGCCCTTATTTAAGTATCTTCTATCCGGAGATGTGAAGGTTAAATTCTACGTGTCGACGCGATTGAAGATACTTAAATATAAAAAATCCCTATTTTTGGCTCTAAGATGCCATGCAATGCTTATGATTATGAATGCAAATGAACAAATACAAAAATGGCACAAGACACCACTGGGAATGTAGCAAATAAAAACAGGGATTAAAAGAAAAACCCGACCAGGAAAATAAATCAGTGGTGAACAAGAGACCCAACTCTATTGGGTTAAAGCCCTAAGAGGAGATAAGTTGTTATCAACTCAAAGATTAAGGAGAGAAAGTAAAGGATAACCGTGATCGATAGATGACTGCAAACTATCTATTCACTGAGGAGATAGCAAAAAAAGCAACGCCGACCTATAAGGGAAAGAAATGGTAAGATAATACCAGTAAATACCAATATTAGGGTATGTAATAAACGATTAGCACCATTATTCACGACTGGGAACAAAATAACTTCTTTGGAGTAATGCGAATCTCAACGACGAATTATCTCCCATAATAACTATTGTACCCCAAAATTTTCCCTCTCTTTTTCAAGACATTCCTCCCAAAGGATCTATAATGCTCAAGGATTCTCATGAATTGATCAGACACAATCACCTCCAAAACACTGAGACCACAAATTAGGGTTTTGACTAAGAACGACTGATCATTGACTTTTTGACCTAATACAAGACCTAATGGATTGAAGCATAATCTCAAAAGACTCAAACATAACATTTTAACCCAAATCCATGGCTTAAATCATTTCTCAAGATCAGTGGATTGATAGTTGAGATTTTGTCAACTGTTGAAAAGTCAACTGATACACCAAAAGTCAAACTTTGACTTTTTGGTCAACATTAAATTTCACTGATCACAATTCATAAAGACATTCAAAATATGAAGCTTGATCATCAAGAAACCAATAAAGTTAAAAGTCAATGTGAAAAGTCAAACATTTCAAGACTTAGAAATTCTTCTGTTTTTTATACATGATAATTTCATTACTTCATGCCATTCTTTCACCAAGATGCAAGATGATTCAAAGAAAACTTTCAACATGGAAGTTGTAGATCTTGATGATATCTACAACTGTTCTTTTCTGATCAAGTACTAGAAGTGCTTGGATTTGGAGTTATAATTTCATGAAGTCAAGGCATTTTCATTTAACACTTAGAGAAATTTTAAATAGATTTTAGTCAGGATTTTATCCCAACTTCTTGGCGTTTTTTCACATATTTCCAAGATGATTTTGTCAAAATAACCAACATGAAAGTTGTAGAGGATGTTTAAAGCTTTCCAAAAAATCAAAGAGCATGAAGTTATCATACTTGATCTAGGAGATTCAAGGGCCTGAAGTTGGGCGTCCATTCTTGAATTGGAAGTCATTTTGTTGAAGAACAAATAATCCAATTTGCATGATGTGCTGCATAATCTTACTTTGCAGGACTCGTGACCTGCAAATCTATCCATAATCAGATGTTTAAAAAATTGATTGAACCATTATCCAAGTGATTCAAGTATTTTCCATTGCATCATTCCATTTATGGCACAAAGGCACCATTGCCATTCACATAAAGCATGCTTTATACAAAGTTAGCTCTCCTTGAGCCTCGTAACTGTTTTTTATACACACACAATGTCAAAGCAAGAAGAAACATGCCTAAAATCTCCTAGAAACTTTAGACCATGCTTGTACCATGCACTGGAACACCAATTTTCATAATAACTTGATTGTTTCATCTCAACTAAACCAGAATTTAGACAGCTTGTAAAACAAACTCTCTTATTCTATCAAACCTCCTCTATAAATAGAGAGGCCATTTTCAAGCTAAAGGGGACAAAAGTTTTTGTTGTGTAGACAAGCCCTCAAAATCTCATACTCTCAAAAGGCCATAACTGTCCATAAAACCTCCACTCTTGAGCTTTGAAGTCCAAATCTTTGAACCTCTCACACCTTGCAAGTTCTGTCTAAACAAACCATCCAAACACTCCACATACATCATATAGAAGTTGTTCAAACTCAAGAACAACTTCTGTAACATAACTATTTTCCAAACACAAAAACAACCACCTCCAACTTGACTTCTCCAAGACAATACAACAACTCAAACTCAAAGCACAAATTTCAAGGTAAGTTTTCTTAATTTCGGACTCTTCATGCAAGCATCGTTAGTTGTCCATTTATGAATATAAAATGTAAATATTATTGCCCTTGAAGCTAACCATATGCTTGCTTTTCATTTTCACCGACCATGTGTTGAGAATTGACTCATATATGCAGCAGAACAATGTTAGAGGCAAAAAACAACAATATGAGTCGATATGAAACACTATGAGTCAACACATATTATGTCGAAAATAGGTTATGAGCCGATGCAAACCATTATGCATCGATACAAACTCCTGTATGAGTCAATACGAAATGCGAATCCGTCGACTCATACTGAGTTAATTTTCATTTTCTAGGAGCAAGAAATGATATGTGTCGATACGAAACAGATATGAGCCAATACGAAATAGATATGAGTCAATACAAAACAAATATTAGCCAATACGAAACAAATATGAGCCAATACAAAAAAAATATGAGCCAATACGAAACAGATATGAGCCAATGCATAAAAAAATTTCGTATCAATGCATAAGCTCATGTGTTAATACATAAAAAAAATTTAAAACAATTTTTTTTACATTATCTTTATATATTTGTATTGTTATTCATTATTCAATATGGTTATAATAGTAATTAGGATTTATTTACTTTCATTCCCCATTTGTAAATTTGTATCCCCATCCCCTAAATGATGTAATAGCGTAGGCCTTTAAATTTCCACAATTTATCGCTTTCAATATAATTGATAGTAATTAGGGTTTGTATGGCAAGACTTAAAATCAACAACTATATAACCCTAATTCAAGACAAAAATGCATGAAAACAAAACACTTTGCACACTCACACCTCTAGGGTAACCCACACTTGTTGCCTCGGATAAAAATAGTCATGTCCCTCGAACGTGGGATGCTTTAGCAAAGACCCTCAAATACAAGATCGTAGTCCCTCGATGATCCTTCGATGTTGCCTTCGTTAATGATCTTAGTCCCTTGCAAAAAATTTCCAAGGTATTCTACAATGTTGCCTTCTATGACTATACGATGACCCACGTCCGTCCCTTCACATAAAATGATAGGGCTTCTTCTCAATCAATGGTAAGATAGCAACATCTAAAGGAGGAGGAAAAGAACTAAAACTTTTTGAGTAGGTAGAACGCTCGTAGTTGCTTGCTCACAATCATCTTCAAAACAGCTTTCAAAACACACCAACAATTTCAAATGAAATATTTTTAAAAGTCAACACTTTGTATGCATTCTTATAGAGATGAGAATCATTACAAAGTTCGCCTAAGCAAAGGCACTTTCAAAAACACTTTCAAATGAAATATTTTCAAAAGTCAACACTTTGTATGCATTCTTATAGAGACGATAATAATTACAAAGTTCTCCTAAGCAAAGGCACTTTCAAAAATAATTTCAAAAACATCACAAACACATTTCAAACAAAGCATTTCAAAGTGAGCTAGCAACTAAGAGCCCGTAGATAACTACGGATGAAAAGGGTGCTAACACCTTCCCTTTTCATAACCTACCCCCCGAACTTAAGAAAATTCTCAAAAGGTCTTTCCTGTTCTTTTCACCCTTTCCTTTATTGGATAAAAGAAAAGTCAGTGGCGACTCTTGGTATCCGTAATAATTGCGATAAAATGAAAAATACCCAAGTTAGTTCTCCCACCGTATTACAGAACTGGTGACTCTGCTGGGGAAATACTTAAAAGTGGGGTTACCTTAGAGTTAGATCATATTTCAAATGCTTTAATTGTTTGATTTGTTTGCTTTACATTTATGGGTCCTTGTTTGGGTTTGTATAGATCCTCTACCCAGATCGGGGAACATTATTAGGTAAGTAGCAATAGATCATGGGGACTGTGCAGGGTATACCAACATATTTGAAGTGATGGCTACGTCAGTGTAACACATTTGTTGGTACCGGTATCCCTTGTGTTGAATCAAGGAGAATATGGGGCCGCTAAGCGGTGTCAAGAAGCACTAACTGACCGTAGAACCTTTAATTGAAGAACTTGGCCATTAGGAAGTAGTGAGATAGTCGGCTTTGTTGCAGTCTAAAGTTGGTTGATACTCGATGCTACGCTCATTGAGATCGGGCTTTCGGGATATTTCAGCTAATAAAGAGGCTAGCGCTGAAATAATGCCCGATGAAGAAAGATCAGTGATATTGAGATTCCATAGAACCCGAATACTTTCTAGGACAAGTTGAACCAACTAAACTTCAAGAGGGGACTTACCTACAAACCCCATGCAAGCCTAAACCTAAGGACTTGTTTGCTTTGCTTGTATATTATTACTTGTACGTAAACATCATGACATCATACCATAGCATTTTCAATAACCATTTCAAGGGTCTCAAGGGCTTATGATGCACGGTTATGTTAAACCAGATGTCTATCAAGGGGCAAGATGATTTATTTTCCTCTAACCAGGTGCCATCGATGGCCAAAGCACGTTATCTTGAGTCAAGGGCTATGACCCACTTGACATGGTGAGCTTGATTCTTGTAGAAGGAAATTCAATGATACAAAGTTATTCAACTAAAGCTGTGATTAAATTTCATACTTCTGACATTTTCTTGTGTTTATCCCGCGGGATCCTTGAAAACATTGCATTTTACATATCATGCATGTCATTGCATAACGGGTATTCTCAAGACAGGTTTCCTCATCTTTCTACTATTTATTTCAGTAAGATGGGTCTCGAGCAGACTGTGACAGACTTGCAGACACAAAATTCTCAATTTCAAGAAACCTTGCTCAGCTTGGCCAAAGGGCAGCAAGAACTAATGTCACTTTTGGTTGCGAAGAAAAAGACCAAGAAGAAGGCTTTGATCAACATGGGGGAAGAGATTCAAGAGTCCCGTAAGACAAGTTCAAGTGGTAGAAGAGTCATCTGAGGAGGATGAGAATCAGGATGAAGATGTAAGCAATACCCGTTCTGGAGGTGGTAACGATCCAACTTCTGAGGACGAGGATTACTTTGACGAACAATATCCACCCGCCGAAGACAAGTATAAGCAGCTGGAGGATATATTGAAGGTTGTGGAAATTCAAGTTGTACCTGGCCTAGATTTTGGTGATTTAGGTTTGGTTCCTGAGGTAGCGATCCCATATAAATTTAAGATTCCAGTTTTTGCCAAGTACGACGGTGTCCCGTGCCCAAAGCTTCATTTGAGATCTTACGTCCGAAAAATTCAACCGCATACCACTGATAAGAAGTTATGGGTGCAATTCTTTCAAGAGAGTCTGTCTGGGACTCAATTGGAGTGGTTTTACCAGTTAGAAGGTTCCAACATTCATACCTGGGAGGACCTGGCCGCCACTTTCTACCATCAATATCAGTACAACGCTGATCTGGAGCTAACTAGAGTTCAGTTACAAGGAATGACCATGGGTTCCAACGAGGGTTTCAAAGAATACACCCAAACAGACATGGAGTTGGTTGATATCTTTATGGGAACTTTGACAGGACCTTTCTTCAATTAACTAATTGGAAGCTCTTCAGATGGATTCACTGAGCTGATTCTAACTGGGGAACAAGTTGAAAGCATAATTAGAAGCGAAAAAATCCAGATGGCTGCGTCTTCAAGTACTGAAAAGAAGACGTACATTGGAAAGAAAGAGTCTAAAGATGTATATGGCCAGGAGGTACATGCTAGAGGTAACCACAACCAATCTGTGGGAGTTGTGCTAATCTTTAATCCTACGCCCGTGCAACAACATCAATAGGGGAATCAACATAAGGAGGTCACACCTAAAAGACAATTCATCAAAATCAACATATCACTGGCTCAAGCATTACAACACATGTTAAAGGCATAGTTGATTACGTTAAAGGCTCCTCTTTGGAATCCCAATACTTCTACTCCTAGTTACCATCCCAATGAAAGGTGTGCATACCATTCCGATAGTCATGGACATGATACGAATGGCTGCTGGGCTCTGAAGAACAAAATTCAAGATATGATTGATGCTAAGGATATTGAGTTTGACCCTCCAGAGACTCGTAAAGTGATCACCACTCCCATGACAAATAAAGACTAAAATTGAGAGCGTCAACTTCATTTGAATTTTTCAATTTTAATTTCTTTTGTCTGATTGATCAATTACTATTATGTCTAACTTTTATTTCCATTAATGCATTGCATATGTTTGTATTGAATTAATCCATTCGTTTTCACTATTTTAAAAAAAGTTGTGCTTTTTACTTCTTTCGTTTTATGATATTCAAATCCTGTTAAAAGCTTAAGCCGTTAGAGGGAGGATGACGAAAACAATACCATAATCTCATATAGTATGCTTTTGGATAGACCTTACTGATGATGTACAAGCGTTCTTTCAAACCCTAAACAATGTAGTTATAAGGAAGATAACCCCTAGTCAACCCCTTTGATCCTAGGAAGTAGGAGTTTCTTTTTCGCACAAATTGAAACCTTTAATTATGATCGAGGAGGGGTAGTTTCTCAGTTAATTCAAATGCGCGTTCAGTCACAAGCTTTCACTTCGTACACAATGAATGACATCAAAAACATCCTTTTGAATAAAAAAACGGTGATGGTTTCCCATAAAATAGGCAGTCATTATCTCTCAAAAGAAAACCCCGCTGAGTCAAAACCTATGAAGGAGACTTAAGAAAAAAAATTGGGGCATCCCACTGACTGTAGTCTCAAAATAATAAAACAGTCAGGCAAAAATTAGGGATAATAAATAAAAAAAGAGGTCACTACAAATCCTTGACAATGGAAAAATGTTTCAAAAAATTACTTCCTTCTCAAATAAACTTAACCATCATCATTCCAGATTCTAGTAAGAGATAAATGCGCGATCAACTGAGTTTAAGACTGGAGAACATCATGGAGAGCGGGTTGGGTACAAATAAATTTGAGCCTTATCCTTTGTTTCTTAAATCGTGAACAAGATCATGTTGCAACCCTTTAAAAGTCCTAGTTGAAGTATAGGTTAGTTTGAAAGTATACTGTTACAAAAGGTATCCTGACTCCTGTAAGGATTACTATAAATCCTGAGTCGAATTCATATTCTTACATAATTTGCTACTTTCTAAAAATGCATTTTTCAAAAAAAAAATTCAAGACAGACAAAAGATTTGCATTTTGAATACTACTATTTTCATACAACTAATTGTTCGACAACAGAGAAATTCACACGGTGAATATCCGATGAATGAAAATCCTCTCAATAAACACAATCACTTCAAATCCAATGACAAACCCTGCATAGTCAAGGGGCATGACATGTTATTGTCCGACTCACCTGTGGCAGCACAATCAAGATTCAAAGAATATCTCGTAAAGTGCTGAATAGCCAGGGGAGACCTCCATCTGAATCACTTGGGGCATTGAACATAAATTCCAGCAAAGGGTCACATATGATCAAGCAAACATTTTTTTTTGGCAGTGCTACAAACACTTACTACTGTGGGTAGTGTCAACTCTCCACACCCTATGAACGTAGACATAGTCGGAAAATACTACGCATGAAAGAGACCCGCTAGGTTGACATGCCTAGGAAAAAGTAAGGGCATCCTGGAGAACCAAAAAGGTTCGGGCAAAAATTAGGGATATACATACAAAAGACTGTACACATGGCAAGTCAAAAACCTGAAAAGGCGGCTTGGGCAAAAAAGGGTATGCCGATGGACTGAAAGTCTGAAAGGATGGTCCAGAAAAAATTTAAGGATTAAAGCGTACAACTATGTCCCGTTATCTCATCACTTGTCTATCAATAGGAGATTCGTCACTCTGATCAACGTTTACCGAGGACTCTAGGAGATAGGACAATGTTCAAGTCATCCATAAATCCCCACAAAGTGCTTTTCATAAAGAGATCCCCAGTGAAGTCTCCAGAGCCATCTCTATAAGGTTATGCCCACAGAATAATCTTCACGGATAAGGGTACAATCCTCCACAAGGCTATCCCTAACAAGCGCAAAAGCATCTTCAAACAAAAGTGGGGCATCCTCCAGCCGATGACATAATCAAACTCACCAACGGATAGAGGAGTTTGATCTTCTCCCAACGAACGCACACATAACTCCAGTTTCCAAAAAGAGGGAGATTGCCAACAATTTACCATCTTCTAGATACAGTACAAATACAATCTAAATACAGATTCATTCTGATACTCATTCCAGATTCTCTTGCAGATACATTACAGATACGATCTAGACAAAGATCCATTCTGATACTTATTCAAATGCATCTTCTTAGACACAATTCAGATACAATCTAGATTCATTCTGACACTCATTCTAGATTCTCTTGCAGATAAAGTACATATACAATCTAAATACAAATTCATTTTGACACTAATTCCAGATTTTCTTCCAGATACAATTCAGATACGGATGTTAATCTAATACTCGTCCAATATCTCCTTAGATATAATCAAGGCTCGGATTCATTCTGAAATTCCCCAGCTGAGTTGGTCTTAACTTAAAAAAGAAACCTTATGAAGTTCTCCCCAAAAGAATTCATCTCCCCAATAAGGTATTCAAAATAATATCCTCAATAGGGTTTATTTCCCCAACAAACTACAGATTCCCCAACACAAGTCTTTTCTCAGACTATTACAAATCAATAGACAAAACCCCTTTGTCCCCAGCGAAATTATGACTATCCTCAGAAAGTTGTTGCAAAGCCTGGAATTTGACCATATACCAGCTAACTTTTATTCTCCCCAGTCAAGTTTCCCCAGTAGAGCAACAGACCACCAAGGTTCCTAAACTCTTCTCCCCAAACAGAAACCAGTACATCCCCAACGGAGTTTCTTCAAATAAATAAGCAGGAATACCCAGCGGAAGTATTCTAAATAAAGTTGAAGATATACAAACTCTTCATCTCTAGCTGTAGTCTGGGAGTTAGTCTCCCAAAACTCCCCAGCAGTAGTCAGGAATTTATTTTCCCAGAAAAAGATACACTTCAACCACATTTCACATTTCATATATCATAGCATATGCATAAGAAACACATATAGAATTCTCATTTATTTTGAGAACATCATTTAGCAATGCATTTCATATAACTAACTCTTTACCTTTTCAGGAAAGATTAATCAACAGATAATTATCATCAGCAATTTTCAACAGGTCCAAGTTTAATTCCTGAAACAAGACAGAGCAACTATCTACACAACTAGCTGAATCAATTTTACATGGGTTCCTTCCAATTTCCATATACAGCTTCACACGGGCTCATTGTGAAGCAATCTTACACGGGTTCCTTCTAATTTCTAGATGCAGTTTCACACAGACTCATACCAAAGCAACCCTACCCAGGCTCCTTCTCATATATTTCCATATGAAGTTTCACACAGATTTATCCCGAAGCAGCCCTACCCAGGCTCCTTCTCATATATTTCTAAATGAATGTTCACACAGACTCATCCCGAAGTAGCCCTACCCAGGCTCCTTCTCATATATTTCCAGATGAAGTTTCACACTGACTCATCCCGAAGCAGCCTTACCTAGGCTCCTTCTCATATATTTCCAGATGAAGTTTCATAGAGACTCATCCCGAAGCAGCCATACCTAGGCTCCTTCTCATATATTTCCAGATGAAGTTTCACATGGACTCATCCCGAAGCAGCCCTACCCAGGCTCCTTCTCATGCATTTCCAGATGAAGCTTCACACGGACACATCCCGAAGCAGCCCTACCCAGACTCCTTCTCATATATTTCCAGATGAAGTTTCACACAGACTCATCCCGAAGCAGCCCTACCCAGGCTCCTTCTCATGAATTTCCAGATGAAGTTTCACACAGACTCATCCCGAAGCAGCCCTACCCAGGCTCCTTCTCATATATTTCCAGATGAAGTTTCACACGAATTCATCCCAAAGCAGCTCTACCCAGGATCCTTCTCATAAATTTCCAGATACAGTTTCACACAGGGTTCATCCTGAAGCAATCTTACATGGATTCCTTCTAATACATTTCCAGACACGACTTAACACGGGTCCACTCCAGCATATCATTCAGATTAAATCAACCAAAGATTTATTCTAGTACTTCTTCCAATCTCTATCAACAGTTACTTTGGATGGCATCTACAAGCCCATCTCTGACAACTCTTCATCACTTCTCCAAATGACATCTTTAAGCCCATTCCCGGCACGATCAACTAACACATAGTCGAGTGCAAATTTATGGGCACTCTAGTGTTCAATCATATTCCACCTTCAAGTCACGAACGGCGGATCCGCCAATCTAACTCTTCAGGTTTAAGAAGATTGAACAGGGCAGCTGTTGTACCCCAAAATTTGTCCTCTCTTTTTCAAGACATTCCTCACAAAGGATCTCCAATGCTCAAGGATTCTCAAGAATTGATCAGACAAAATCACCTCTGAAACACTGAGACCACAAATTAGGGTTTTGACTAAGAATGACTGATCATTGACTTTTTGACCTGATACAGGACCTAATGGCTTGAAGCATAACCTTAAAAAACTTAAACATAACATGTTGACCCAATTCCATGGCTTAAATCATTTCTCAAGATTAGTGGATTGATAGTTGAAATTTGGTCAACTGTTGAAAAGTCAACTGATACACCAAAAATAAAACTTTGACTTTTTGGTCAACATTAAATTTCAAAGACCACAATTTATCAAGACGTTCAAAATATGAAGCTTGATCATCAAGAAATCAAGAAAGTCAAAAGTCAATGTGAAAAGTCAAACTTTTCAAGACTTATAAATTCTTCTAAGTGTTTTTTATACATGATAATTTCATTACTTCATGCCATTATTTCACAACTTTTCTTTGCTGATCAAGTCCTAGAAGTGCTTGGATTTGGAGTTATAAATTCATGAAGTCAGGGCATTTTCATTTAACACTTAGAGAAATTTTCAACAGATTTTGGTCAGGATTTTATCCCAACTTCTTGGCATTTTTCACATAGTTCCAAGATGATTTTGCCAAAATGGCCAACATAAAAGTTGTAGAAGATGTTTCAAGCTTTCCTAAACATCTAAGATCATGAAGTTATCTTACTTGAGCTAGGAGATTCAAGGGCCTGAAGTTGGGCATCCATTCTTGAATTGCAAGTCATTTTGTTGAAGAACATATAATCCAATTTGCATGATGTGCTGCATAATACTACTTTTCAGGCCTTGGGACTTGTAAATTTGTCCATAATCATATGTTTACACAATTGATTGAACCATTATCCAAGTGATTCAAGTATTTTCCATTACATCATTCCATTTATGGCACAAAGGCACCATTGCCATTCACATAAAGCATGCTTTATACAAAGTCAACTCTCCTTGAGCCTCTCAACTATTTTTTCTGCACACACATTGTCAAAGCAAGAAGCAACATGCCTAGAAGCTCCTAGCAACTTCAGACCATGCTTGTACCATGCATTGGAACACCAATTTTCATAATAACTTGGTGGTTTCATCACAACTAAACCAGAATTTAGACAACTTGTAAAACAAACTCTCTCATTCTCTCAAACCTCCTCTATAAATAGAGAGGCCATTTTCAAGCTAAAGGGGCCAGAAGTTTTTATTGTGTAGACAAGCCCTCAAAATCTTATACTCTCAAAAAGCCATAATGTCCACAAAACCTCCACACTTGAGCTTTAAAGTCCAAATCTTTGAACCTCTTACACCTTGCAAGTTATGTCCAAACAAACCATCCAAACACTCCACATACATCATGTAGAAGTTGTTCAAACTCAAGAGCAACTTTTGTAACATCACTATTTTCCAAACTCAAAAACATCCACCTCCAACTTGACTTCTCCAAGACAATACAACAACTCAAACTCAAAGCACAAATTTCAGTTTCAAGGTAAGTTTTCTTAACTTTGGACTCTTTATACAAGCATCATTAGTGGTCCATTTATGAATATAAAATGTAAATATTATTTCCCTTTAAGCTAACCATATGCTTGCTTTTCATTTTCACTGACCATGTGCTGAGAATTGACTCATATATGCAGCAGAACAATGTTAGAGGCAAAAAATAGCAGTATGAGTCGATACGAAACACTATGAGTCGACACATATTATGTCCAAAACAGGTTATGAGCCGATGCAAACCATTATGTGTCAATACAAACTGTTGTATGATTCGATACGAAATGCGAATGTGTCGACTCATACTGAGTTAATTTTCATTTTCCAGGAGCAAGGAATGATAGGTGTCGATGCATAAGTGTATGTGTCGATACGAAACATATATGAGCTAATATGAAACAGATATGAGCCAATACAAAACAGATATGATCCAATACAAAATAGATATGAGCCAATACAAAACATATACGAGCCAATACGAAATAGATATGAGCCAATGCATAAATTTTTTCGTATCAATGCATAAGCTCATGTGTCAATAAATAAGTTTTTTTTAATACAATTTTATTTTTTTCTTTTACATTATCTTTACATATTTGTATTGTTATTCATTATTCAATATGGTTGTAATAATAATTAGGATTTATTTACTTTCATTCCCCATTTGTAAATTTGTATCCCCATCGCCTAAATGATGTAATAGCATAGGACTTTAAATTTTTGCAATTTATCGCTTTCAATATAATTGCTAGTAATTATGGTTTGTATGGCAAGACTTAAAATCAATAACTAGATAAACCTAATTCAAGATAAAAATGCATGAAAACAAAACACTTTGCACACTCACACCTCTAGGGTAACCCACACTTGTTGCCTGGGATAAAAATAGTCATGTCCCTCGAATGTGGGATGCTTTAGCAAAGACCCTCAAATAAAAGATCATAGTCCATCGATGACCCTGTAATGTTGCCTTCGTAAATGATCTTATTCCCTTACGGCAAATTGCTAAGGTATCCTACAATTTTTCCTTCTATGACTATACGATGACCCACGCCTTTCCCTTCACATCCAATGATAGGGCTTCTTACCAATCAATGGTACATCTAAAGGAGGAGGAAAAAAACTAAAACATTTTGAGTAGGTATAACGCTCTTAGTTGCTTGTTCACAATCATCTTCAAAACATCTTTCAAAATACACCAACACTTTCAAATGAAATATTTTCAAAAGTCAACACTTTGTATGCATTCTTATAGAGACGAGAATCATTACAAAGTTCGCCTAAGCAAAAGCCCTTTCAAAAACACTTTCAAATGAAATATTTTCAAAACTGAACACTTTGTATGTATTCTTATAGAGACGAGAATCATTACAAATTCTCCTAAGCAAAGTCACTTTCAAAAATACTTTCAAAAACATCACAAACACATTTCAAACAAAGTATATCAAAGTGAGCTTGCAACTAAGAGCCCGTAGATAACTACAGATGAAAAGGGTGCTAACACCTTCCCTTTTCATAACCTACCCACCAAACTCAAGAAAATTCTCAAAAGGTGTTTCCTGTTCTTTTTACTCTTTCCTTTATTGGATATAAGAAAAGTTGCTGGCGCCTCTTGCTATCCGCAACAATTACGATAAAATGCAAAACACCTAAGTCAGTTCTCCCACTGTATTATAATGGCGAGACTATAATCCATCAAAAAAAGATCTCAACAATGAACTATCTCTCATAATGATGGGACTACCATTCACGGGAGTAACAAATCTCAACAACGATCTACCTTCCACAATGACAAGGCTACCATTCATTGGAGTAACAAATCTCAGCAACGAACTACCTTTGATAATGACAAGGCTACCATTCATTGGAGTAATAAATCTCAACAATGAACTACCTTCCATAATGACAAGGCTACCATTCACTGGAGTAACAAATATCAACAACGAACTACCTTCCATAATGATAAGGCTAGCATTCATTAGAGTAACAAATCTCAACAACGAACTACCTTCCATAATGACAAGGCTACCATTCGTTGGAGTAACAAATCTCAGCAACAAACTACCTTCCATAATGACAAGGCTGCAATTCATTGGAGAAACAAATCTCAACAACAAACTACCTTCCATAATGACAAGGCTACCATTCATTGGAGTAACAAGTCTCAACAACGAACTACCTTCCATAATGACAAGGCTACAATTCATTAGAGTAACAAATATGAACCTTCTCTGGGAACTGTCAGACTTATTGGGGAAGTAAAGGTTGCTCAAATAAAGAGACCTGCTACTTGGTGTTATGAGGAGGAATTACATAATGATTTCCTGGGTAAAGTAATAAAACTTCTTGTGGAAATGCCAATATATTCTTGTTGAAGAAATAAAAATCTTCACGGGAAAAATAAATTCAAATTCTCAAACGGAGGCTCAAAGCTTGCCGAAATCAAAATAATAATACTGTTGGGGACCACCTATTTGAACCCGAAATAAACTGGAATAAAGAAATCGATCAAAATAACACCTCATAAGAAAATAAACTCAAGAGGGAACCACATTCCATCTAGACGATGGATTGAAAGGAAGGCTAAAGAAAAATTCTTCCATGAGGGATAACTCGGTGGGGAAATTGAAAAAATATACACTTTCTGCTTAAGGTTGACACTCTATTGGAGAGAGGATAATGTTGCACCCCAAAATTTTCCCTCTCATATTTCCCAATACATTGCAAGAAAAATCTCCAAGTGGTTCAAGATTGCTCAAGAGTTGGACAATCAAGCTATCTCCTAAGGCAGTCAACCTCAAATTAGGGTTTTGTGTTGCATCAAGGTTCTTGCATACAAATGACTTAAAGTGCTCCAAAATTTACTAATATGTTCTCAAGTTCATCCATGTCAACTTCCAAGCCTTGCAGAGGAAGTTTGGTCAGTCAATTGCTCAAAGGGTCCAAAAGTCGACTGTGCTAGGGCAAAAGTCAACTGTGACCCAAATACAGTCAAACTTCAAGATTTTTTGTCAACATTCTAATTTTGAAGTATATTTCATCATTTGATCAAGGGTTGATCATGATTCATCAAGGATTGCTCAAAATTCATCAGACTCAAAAGTTGCTAAATTAGGGTTTTGTAGGAAAAGTCAACTCAACTTTGACCAAGCATAACTTTCTCATACTTTATGATAAATGACCCATCCAAAGCTCATTTTGAATAGAATGAAATTTCCTACAATCCATCTTCACACCCCAAGAACAAAAAAAGAACTCACAAGAAGTTACAAATTTGGACATTATAGGTCATTTTTGAAAGTCAACAAAAGAATCTTTTTTACCAAAGCTTATAACTTGAGCATGGAATATCAAAATTAGATGAGACAAAAAGGGTTGGTTAGAGGAAATCTCAAGCTTTCTAAAAAGTCCAAGAACACTTCCAAAAGTTCAAAATTGAAGAGGTTATGCATTGTTGAAGTTGGGCATTTTTGCAAAATTGCCAAAAGTCAACTATCCCCAAAACTTCAAATTTTGTAAAATGGGCCCATTCTTTTTCACTTGATTTGATCTTGTCACACTCCACACGTGTCCTAACTTCAGCCTTGTGTCCATTTATTAATTTTTCTATTTTATTTGATTTTTTATTGAATTAATTCATTTTAAATCAATTTAAATCAAATAAAATCCAAATATTGATTACTTAGGATCTTTTTGGTTGTTATGGGTCTTAATCATCATCATGGTCAGCATCAAATTCGTATCTCACCATATCATGAACAAAAAGATGGATTTTGGACAAAATTGGAAGGTTTTCAATGGAGGATCAAATCAAATCTCCAAGCCATAATGCACAAAGATTCAGTCCAAAATTGTTGACCTAATGCACTCCTTATTACATATACAATGCAAAGGCACGATTTTTAGAGGTTGGAAGCTGCAAGAACACAAAAACCAAACTTGAGAAAATTGGAAAAAAGCTTGAAACTGAAATCACTCCTGAAGACGAATTCAAAGGCAAAACTCAACGTGAATCAATTGCTGGACCCTCCTTGAAGAAGAACCAACCCAGAATCAATCCCCATACGCGCCGTAAAGCCCTGTAAGTCTCTCTGAAAACCTCTTTTCATTTGAAATCGCAACTCCATGTTCTTGCATCTTTTTGACAAAATCTTTGCATATTCATGATCCTTGTTCAATTTGCAAGCTTTATGCATTAGCCAATTGTATTTATATGGCCTATAACCCCCTAGCCTAATCTAGGGTTCGTGGTTTTTGTATTTTGGGTGATCAGTGCAGTTAAGGGACATGGATGTGATCAGTGGAGGAAGACGAACATGACCATGGCCTTGGATTGTGTTTTCATGGCCTAGAACTAATTTTAGGATGGCCATACAGATTTAGCTGCGGATATAAATCCACAGGTAAATATCCAGGTTTCAACGAGGAAGACGATGACGCGTACCCCTCCCATTCGTTGATTCAAACTTCACGCTTTATTTTTTTTTAATTCTGGCATATTGTTTGTTTTTCCTATATATTAATTGTTATCCAATACTATAACAGCTGAAGCACGTTGGTTCAGTGGCGAAGGTGTTAGTGCAAAGTCCAACAGGACCTGGGTTCGAATCCCAGGTCCCCCATGTATTTGCTATGTGTTTTCTACAGATTATCCAATGCCTTTCCAAGCGCGTAGTACATGATACTCCCTCATTCCAATGCTTGCCAGATGGCCCCAGGCTAGATCTGGTGGTCCAGAATGAAAGCTTACCATGGGCCAAAGTCAATGTGCACACGTGGAATCAGGAAAAGTCAAACACATGCTTGCACAAATGGGCCATCAAATTGCTAATCTCACCTCCAATTTGGGCCCAAAACCCCCTTGAGTATTTCTATTTCTTTCTTTTTATTTTATTTATTTATTTGTTTGATTAATTATTTTTATTATTTAACTAACCAATTAAAACTTTTTCTCAATAAATTAAAAAACCAAAAAACATTTTCATTATTAAAATTAATTTCCAGCATTTGTATTTTTGTTAATAAAATTGATTTAATTAATTTAGTTTAATTAGGAATTAACTTTTAATATATTTTGCAATAATTAAAATTAATTTAGACAATTAGTTTTTTTTATTAATCTTGATTAATTTATTTTATTTCTTTAAATACCAAAAAATCCAAAAATATTATTTTTATTAATTAATTAATTAATTTATTAATTCAATAATTAGTTTAATTTAATTTCTTTTTAATTCAAAAATAAACCAAAAAAATCTTTTTCTTTAATAATCAAAGGGTCAAAACCCTAAAATTTGCTCGATTTAATTTCTCGCACACGATCCATTATTTTATTCAGTATTGTATATGTTTCCCAGAATGTAATAGTTTAATAGGACTTTAATACTTTTATCGCTTTATTTATTTTCCGCATTTTAATTTAAAGGGTTGCTTTTGGCGATGTAAATACCAGACGCCTTGTAATAGTTAGTTTAATTTCCGCAATTTAATTTCCGCAACTTATAAACTGTTAGATGTTTGATAATAGGGAATGCATGACAAGATCAAATGTTAAAACCTAAAATCAACATAGATAACCATTGACATGTACAAAGATAAAATTAACCGAAACAACACACTCGCACATGTGCACTCTTAGGGTACACCTCACTTGGTTGTGTTCGAATGTGGTCATTGAGTATAGGAAGTTTTAGAAGTCTCCCTCTTGTCCAAAGATCATAGTTGCCTCGAAACGGTTGCCTCGGAAGAATGATCTAAGACATTAGGGTTACCGCTAAGGCGTCCTAACATTGTTTTAGTGACCACACATCCCTTAATCGAATTGACCCTTAAAACTCCAACGATGATGCTACCTACTCCTCAATAGTGGGATAGCATTGTCTAAAGGACATTAGCACAGATTGATTCTTTTTTCGAGTAGGTAGATGGTTCTTAAGTACTTGCTCTTTCCAAAGATAAAACTTTTCGCACTTACACCTTTCAAACAAAAACTTCTTTCAAACCCACAAACACAAAGAAAAGCAAATTTTGAAAACACTTTGAGCAAGTACCTAAGAGCCCGTGGATAACCACGGATAGAAAGGGTGCTAACACCTTCCATTTCTATAATCTACCCCCCGAACCCGAGAAACATCTCGAAAAAGGATTTTTTCTGTGCTTTTATCCTTTCCTTTTTGGATAAAATAAAAGACGTGGCGACTCTTGCTTACCGCGACATTTTGCGGAAAAAAAATGCAAAACACGAACCAGCATTCCAAAAATAATCAGTTCTCTCCCACCGTATCACAGATAACATAACTCTGCAAAACAGAGTAATATGTCAACAAAATATTAATGAATGCAAATGAACAACGATTTGCTAAATTCAACTATGCATGATGTATGTATCAATGTATGAATGTATGAATGTTACCATGTATATGCTAACAAAATAGACATATAACACTGAGGATAAATATACAAAACCAACTTGGGTACAGTCAATACTCGGCTAAAACACATCCAAGATGAAAAATTTCATGAGAAAGTAAGCACCGGCTGAGGAAACAAATCCCTACTTCATAGCTTAACTCCACTGGGAATGAACATAATTCGAAAATAATAAAATCGTAGCAATAAATCAGCACAGATACAAGGGTATGACATCCTCCTCCAGGCTTCACCAAGGAATATCACACAGACTTCAATGGGGAAAGCAAATGTTTCACGGTCTGTACTTCTACTGGGGATTGCGATACTGATTTCAACGGGGGTAACAATACCAAATTGTTGAGACATCAACTACATATATTACACTGACTTCATTAGGGAGGGCAATAATATATCTCTGAGGGGAAACTAAAATGCATTCTTCAATACTGAGAGCGAGGATTTCACCAACTTCTCTAGGGAGAAATTATGAAACTTCATGGGGATAGCCTTATCCAAGGATTTAAGAAGTCAAATATTATAGCAAGAAATCAAACTTATGGGGATTTTAAATTAAATCCAACACTTGGCGGGAGAAAACCCCAAAATTGATAACTATTTCAACATTTCTTAGAAAAGACATTGCCCTTCTCTGGTTGCCTTACTGGGGAAAACGAGATCACAAACCCAACACCGCACCATACATCAATTGGTATCATCTTCAACTATCTAAGAAATACATGAAGAACATACTCAATCCAACAAAAGTGCCTTGGGAGAAACTTCATGGGGAAATCATACTTCCAAAATTTCCGAGTTCTTCCGTTCCTGGAGTCACTATTTTTGTTCTTCTTGAGTCATAAAATCTAAAGCAATAAGCAATTTGTAAACTCTTTTCAAAAAATAATTTTGTTATTTAATTTGTTTTCTTCAAAAATTACTATCAATAATAAATGAAGTCTTTGTAAGCTAAATAAAATAAGAATTGCAAAGAATTGGACAAAAACTCAAACTTTATTAATAGAATGGTAGTCTGCGAATGGCGAGGTTCCATAGATGATTAAAAAGTTCGGAAAATGGTAATATATATTGGAAAAGATACATTGAAATACAATGACCACTATTCTCCCTAACAACTTTGAATTCATGAGTAGCGACTTTGATTGAATAGTGGTGAGGATCAAGAAGATTGTTGCTTCAAATGATCGAGTCTTGTCTGATGCAGTTACTTGCCAAGAAATTCCTAACTTTTGCCTAGGTTGCCCTTGCGGGTTTTTAACCTAGCTGCAAAATTTATTCTGTTATTTCTCTAATTTTTGCCTAGACCATCCTTTCGAGTTTTCGGCCTACCAAGATGCTCCTTTTTTCCTAAGCCGCACTTTCGGGTTTTCGTCTTAGCGAGGTGTTCTTTTTATTTTTCTAGGCGAAGTATTTCTTGACTGCATTAATATTCACAAGATGTGGGAACTCCTCTCCATCCATTGTTTCAAGAATCAATGCACCACCAGAGAAGGCTTTTTTGACAACATATGGGCCTTCAAGATTGGGAGTCCACTAGCCCCTAGAATCAGCGTTGAAAGACACGATCTTTCTAAGCACAAGGTCACCTTCTCTGAATTCATGAGGCTTGACTTTCTTATCAAAATCTTTCTTCATTCTCTTCTAGTATAGCTGGCCATGACAAAAGGCCGTCATTCTTTTCTCTTCAATCAAATTCAACTGGTCAAACCTGTTTTGGACCCATTCAACCTCTGACAACTTGGTTTCCATTATCATGCATAAAGAGGGAATCTCAACCTCAATGGGGAGCATGCATACACAAGAGAGAAAGGGGTTTCCCCTGTTGAAGTGCAGACAAGTGTTCGATACCCACACAAAGTAAAAGGGAACATCTCATGCCAATCTTTATAATTGACAACCATTTTCTTGATGATCTTCTTGATGTTCTTATTAGCAGCTTCAACATCCCCATTCATCTTTGGCCTGTAGGGAGATGAATTATGATGGACGATCTTAAATTCTTCACAAAGTTCCGTCACCATCCTATTATTCAGATTTGAGCCGTTGTCGGTGATAATCCTACTTGACACACCATACCGACATTTGAGATTGTTTTTGATGAAGTGCACCACCACATGCTTAGTGACATTAACATATGAAACTGCTTCCACCATTTGGTGAAGTAGTCAATTGCCACCAAGATGAAATGATATCCATTTGACGCCTTGGGTTTTATCATTCCAATCATGTCAATACCCCACATAGAGAAAGGCCATCGAGAAGGAATATCATTGAGAAGTGTCGGAGGCACATGGATTTTGTCAGCATAAATCTGGCATTTATGGAACTTCTTTGCAAATTTGTAACAGTCAGATTCCATCGTCAGCCAATAATAAACTTCCCTAAGCGTCCTTTTTTCCATCGAACGTCCATTGACATGAGTACCAAAGGAACCTTCATAGACTTCATGCATCAACAAGGATATCATATTTAACCGACTGATAATCATCTACCGGTTGGTGAGCAAGATAATCCACAAGCACATTGCTTTTTATATCCCTTTGAGTACATTATTCAATATCATATTCAGACAATAACATCTGCCAACAGACAATTCTTCCAGTAAGAGCAGGCTTTTCAAAAATATACTTGATTGAATCCATTTTGGAAATCAACCAAGTAGTATGATTCAACATATATTTCCGTAAACGCTTTGTTACCCATGCTAGAGCACAACATGTCTTTTCCAACATAGAATATTGTGAGTCACTGTCAGTAAACTTCTTGTTGAGATAATAAATAGCATATTCCATCTTCCCTGTTTCATCTTGTTGTCCCAAAATACAACCCATAGAATTATCTAGCACTGCCAGATACATGATCAATGGTCTTCCTTCGACGGGAGGGAGCATGATAGGAGGTTCAAGCATATACTCTTTAATACTTTTAAAGGACCTTTGGAAATCATCTGTCCACACGCAACCCTGATCTTTCTTTAAGAACTTAAAGATCGGTTCACACGTTGCAGTCATATGGGAAATGAATATAGAAATGTAATTTAATCGCCAAAGGAATCCTCTAAACTGCTTTTCAGTTCTTGGCGCATGCATTTATTGAATCACTTTGACTTTATCAGGATCAACTTCAATTCCTTTTTGGTTGACAATGAAACCTAACAATGCCCCTGATCCGACACCGAAGGTGCATTTGTTTGGATTCAAGCGGAGACGATAATTCCTTAAATGCTGAAACAACTTCAGCAAATCTTCTACATGCCCTTCTTCGGTCTGTGACTTGGAAATCATATCATCAACATATACCTCAATTTCCTTGTGCGTCAGATCATGGAATAGGATTGTCATAGCCCTCTGGTACGTTGCACCAGCGTTCTTTAACCTGAAAGGCATCACTATGTAACAAAATGTCCCATAGGGTGTGATGGACGTTGTTTTTTCCATGTCCTCAGGAGCCATTCTTATTTTATTATATCAGGAAAATCCCTCCATGAATAAGAATACTTTGAATTTTGCTGTACTATCAACCAACATATCAATATGCGACAATAGAAAATCATCTTTTGGACTAGCTTTATTTAAATCTTTATAATCAATGCACATGCGAACTTTTCTGTCTTTCTTTGAAACTGGGACAATATTGGCAATCCACTGAGGGTACACTGATGTCACAAGAAAATCGACATTAATTTCCTTTAAGACCTCTTCTTTAATTTCACTGCCATATAAGGGTGAGTTCTTCGCAATTTCTGCTTGACTGGCGGGCACTCTGGATTCAATGGCAAATGATGCTCCACAATATCAGTATCAATACCAGGCATGTCTTGGTAAGACCAAGAAAAGATGTCCACGTACTGTTTTAACAATTCAATCAACCTTTTCTTCACGTCGGGGTGCAGTAATGCTCCAATCTTGACCTCCTTTGGCTCTTGCTCTGAACCTAAATTGATGGTCTCCAATGGCTCTTTATACGGCTGAATGGCACTTTCCTCGTGCTCGAGCAACCGTGAAACCTCTTTTGGAATGTCATCATATTCTTCTTCTTCGGCCCCATACACAGGATATTCAAAGTTGGGAGAGGGTGCAGGGTCATTGTATTCAACGGGTTTATTAATTAATCTACACATATGATTTATGATTTCTTTTAGAAACTGACACATATGTCAAGTGATTATGCATATTTATTTATAGTTACTATTTACTCCAAAAAAGAAAGGGTATTTTTTTCCGATTACCATTTTCCAAGAAAAAGAAGAAATTAAAAACATGATTTGAGAATCAAAGACAACTTTTATTTATGATTTTAATGAGCAAAGCAAATAGATAAGCCCGTACAATATTAACTTTCACCTTGGGCAGAGTGAAAGCTTTCTGCAAAGATAAACAAAAACAAATTACCTTGAGACATGGATGCAAGAGGGAATATCAATAGTGACCCAGTTCTGGACTCTGACTCCAAATGTCACATAATTCAGTATTTCCTGCTCTTTTTCATCCTCCACAATATCATAGATTCCAGAAGTAGTTGGATGGAGGTAACCTCCACCGTGGAAAATATCCTGATAGTTGCTCACAATATACTTTGACTTCAGGGTCCAACTTTGCCATTCTTCACTGAGTATCCTAAACCATCCCTGTTCTTGTTCACCGACGGATCAACAATCTGCCCCATACTTTACTAGGGCCATTGCGCACAACCTGCTGAGCATCTTGGAATGAAGCCATAGAATTCTCATTCTCTCTCACGTTATCAAAGTACAAAGCTTGGAACTGCGTTCCAACAACAACTTCATCTGATTCTACAACACTAAAAGATGATAAATTAGAAATCAACAATTCTTGCTCTCCATTTATAATAACCACTTTTCCGTCATGTACGAACTTCAGCTTTTGGTGTAAAGTTGAAGTGACAGCCCCTACCTCATGTATCCATGGACGTCCCAGTAAAAAACTGTACACAGGCATAATATCCATGACTTGGAAATTAATTTGAAACAAGTGTGGGCATATGTGAATAAGCAGATCCACTTCCCCAATAACAGACTTCCTTGATCCATCGAAAACTTTTATGATAATGCTGCTTGGGCTCATGGGAGCTCCTTGATACTTCAACTTCATCAGCGTGCTCCTCGGTATGACATTTAGGGCAAACCCATTATCAATCAGCACATTTGATAATGAACCATTTTTATAGTTCATGGATATGTGGAGAGCCAAATTGTGATTCCTCCCTTCGTCGGGCAATTCATCATCGCAAAAGCTTAGGTTATTACAAGATATAATATTATCTACCACACTACCGAATTGATCTAATGACATATCACACTCCATGAAGGCTTGGTCCAGCACCCTAATTAAATATTCTCTATGGGCAGCAACATTCATCAACAATGCTAGGATGGATATCTTTGAAGGAGTCTGCAATAGCTGATCTACAATTCTGTAGTCTCTCATTTTTATAATCTTCAAAATATCATCCATGTCTTTTTCCAGGGTAGCACCACTAGACTCCCCTATAGATTTCTTATTTTCAGCACTTTCCACAACTTTCTTACTAGTATTATCATTTCCCCGAACAACTGGTGCAAATACACGACCACTGCGGGTCACCCTACCAGTCTCAGCAATATACTCGATGCTAGACAATGGCTGGATGGGAACTTTACACCATCCTCTACAATGGTAGCATTGTACTTGTTAGGTACGACTTTGTCTGATTTGTAAGGAACAGGGCCTTGCAAGAAAATCACCACTGGGGAAATAACTGACTTTCTATAGTATTCAATCTCAACGGGGGAAGAATCATTAAAACAAGGCACAATTACGTTCACACCTTATTCAAAAAATTTGGGTATCAAAGAATCATCGCTGGAGAACATATCCTCATATGAGGAAAATAATTCATTCGCCAAAGCATATTCAACATATGATTCATCTTCAGCCAAGCAAACCTCAATCATGTTAACTTCATGGTAATCATATCTTTGGCTTGAAACTTTGATAGTTCCATTATCCAATAACAACTGAATACCTCTTCTTGCAATGGAACATCCTCGAGAATCCCTGTAGCAAACTAGACAAGATCCATAATGGTGGTCTACCTGACCATCAATGTGCCAAAAGGTAGCCTGCAATTGCACGAGATCATCATTAATATGGTCCACATCAAAGATCCATGTTGTACCCCAAAATTTGCCCTCCCATATTCTTCAAAGTTTTGACAAGCATCATCTCAATTTGCTCAAGTCTAATAAAGGGTTGCACAGTTTAAACACCCTCCTAAGCCAGTCAAATTAGGGTTTTGGTTCTTGCAAGGAAGTTGAGGTTTTCAAGGGCTCAATCAAGTCACATATGCCTATACACATTGTCAAGCATCTACATGCCAAGTTTCAAGGCTCACAAGGTCAAGTTGCACAGTCAAAAACCCTAATTGCTTCACAATCAACTGTAGGGGTAAAATGGTCATTTGGCATTCAAAAGTCAAATTTTTTGGTCAACATCTTATTTTGAAGCCACAATCATCATTTGATCTAGTCTTGATCATGATTCTACAAGAATGGCTCAAAAATCATCAAGATGCAAAAGTTTCCATTTTTGGACAGCTGAAAAGTCAACTGTAACTTGACCAAAGTATAACATTTTCATGGTTCATCAGAAAAATCCCATCCAATGCTCATTTTGAAGGGGATGACATTTCCTATAACTCATCTTCACATTCCAAGTCCAAGAAATTCTCTCACAAAACGTTATCAATTTCAACATTATAGGTCATTTTCAAAAGTCAACAAAAAGGCATTTTAAGTCAAAGACCATAACTTGAGATTGGTAACTCAAAATGACATGGGACCAAATGAATTGGTTAGAGGACTTCAAGACCTTTCCAAAATGTCAAAGAACATGTTCATATGATCAAAATTGAGCAAGATATGCATTGGAGAAGTTGGGAAATGTTTGTGAAATGGCAAAAGTCAACTATCCTTGAAACTTCAAATTTTGACAAAAGGGCCCACTTTTTTCCACTTGATTCAGCCTTGTCATGCCACCCACGTGTCCCATGATCAATTTCAAGACCAAATAATTATTTTTCTATTTTTATTTAATTTTTATGGATTTAATTCATTTTAATCCATAATAATTCAAGTAAATCTAAAAAAATTAATTAAATGGTATCTTATGGTTTGAATAGCCTTCATGAAGCATTTGCAACCTACCAATTTCGTGCTAAGCTCATTTAGGCATGAAAATTCAAATTTTGAACAAGCTTTGAAAGGCCTTTAATGGTGGTTAAGACAAAATCCAAAGCTTAATTGCAATGGTTAAAGGCTCCTAAATGTGACTTATTCTCACTCATTACTATATATGCAAGCCTTGCAAGCCTCATTCACAACCTAGAGTGTGCACAAACGGCCAGAGAAAAATCCAAAAAGTGTAAAAAAAAAGTGTGAGATCAAAAGGAGTGTTGCAAGTATTTTCAGGCCAAAAGGAGAACGTGACTCTCTTCTTTGCCATACTCTGAAGCTAAAGCAACCCTTGCCACGTCCTAAGGTCCATCATACCGCGCTGTAAGTTTTCCCAGGTCCACTCAATAATTGTTTCAATTTTTCCTAACATATTCCCATGCAGCTTCCTAGACGCGTTCCACCATAGGCCTCATACAAATGCGCGCCAAGTGTCTCAAAAGATCAATCCAAAGGCCAAAGGGTGCTCCACACCATGCTCCCTGGTCAACGCGCCTCTGGACGATTCAAAAGTCAAAAAGGTTTGAGACAATGAGCCTAAATTCCCGATTCACCTCCCTAAGGGTCCAACACCCCTTGGGTTCTTATTTTCTTTTCTTTTTTCTCTTTTTATTTTCTTTTCTTTTATAATTTCCCTTTTATTAATTATTAGTTTTATTAATTGTTTAATTAACCCAAACTAATTTTTCCCATAAAATTCAGAAAAACAAAAAAAAAACATTTTATTATTTATTAACTTATTTTGTAAATAAATGTAAATTAAATTAAATTAGCTTAATTAATTAACTTTAATACTTTTTACAATAAATAAAAACAATTTAGAATTAGGTTTTTGCTAACTTTTAATTTCTATTTATTTTCTCTTTATTTTTATTAAAAACACAAAAATACAAAAAAACATTTTCTTAATTAATTAATTAATTAATTAGTTATTAGTTTTAATTTCATTAATTACAAAAAAGGACAAAAATTCAATTCTTTCTTAAAAAAGGGTCAAAACCCTTAGGACGTCCCGATTCACTCTTTCGCGCGCAATTTATTTTAATTCATTATATTTATGTAACTGCTTCCAGAAATGTAATAGTTAATTAGGTTTATCTCTTTATTTGCTATTTCTCGCATTCTTATTTCAAAACGGGTTTTTGTTTTTTTGGCGATGTATAGACCCGCGCCTTGTAATAGCTAGATTTACATTTCTGCAATTTATTTTCCGCACTCCTAACTGTTAAAAAATGCATGAAAGAATATATAAAAAATAAAACCAATCCGTAGCTCACAAATAACATACAAGATAACCTTAACTGAAAAACAACACACAAAGCACATGCCACTTCTTAGGGTACGCCTCACTGGTTGCCCGAATGTGGTCATCAAGTATAGGGTGTCTTAGAGGTCTCCCTTCTGTCTAAAAGATCCAGTCGCCTCGAAACGGTTGCCTCAGATACAAAGGATCTAGGACATTAGGGTTACTTCTAAGGTTTCCTACCATTGCTTCGGTGACCACACTGTCTCCATAATCGAATTAACCCGAACACCTCCAACGATGGTGCTACCTACCTCTCAATGGTGGGATAACACTATCTAAAGGACTCTTACACAGCTTAATTCCTTAGGGTAGGTAGATTCTCATAGGTACCTGCTCTTCTCAAAAACAAACAAAAAATACTTTTCACACCTCACACTTTCTAAAAGATTTCAAACAAAATTTTCACACACTCTTGAGGACTGATACAAGAGTTACTTAGAAATTTTTCAAACGAAACTTTTTCAAAACCCACACACATTTGAAAAGCAAACATCTTTTGAAAACATAAGAGCAAGTACCTAAGAGCCCGTGGATAACCACAGATAGAAAGGGTGCTAACACCTTCCCTTTCTATAAATCTACCTCCCGAACCGAGAGACATCTCGAATAAGGAATTTTGCTGTGCTTTTGTCCTTTCCATGTTGGAGAACATAAAAGACGGTGGCGACTCTTGCTTACCGCGACATTTCGCGAAACCAGCTAAAAAATAGTCAGTTCTATTTCCACCGATCACAGAACTGGCGACTCTGCTAGGGACTTATAATAAGTGGGGTGTACCTTAGGAATAGTTCATCATCATGTTTTCAAATTGCTTGATCTGTTTGCTTTAAAATTGCGGGCCTGTTTTGGGAGTTTCATAGATCCTAACCCGGATCTGGGGGATACCTCTTAGAAAGTAGCAATAAACTGTGAGGGAACTGTGTGGGGTATACCGACAAGGTTGAAGCAGTTTGCTATGTTGATGTGGCACTTTGGTGAGTACCGGTAACCCTTGAGTCAAGTCAAGGAGAGTACGGGGCCGCCGCGTGGTGTCGTGAAGCATCAACTGACCTTAGGAACCTTACTTGACCATCCTGGCCTCTTTAGGGGTAGTGAGATGACTGACTTTGGTGCAGTCTGAAGTTGGTTGATACTCGATACTACACTCATTGAGGGTTGTTTTCTTGGAATATTTTGATCGCCAGTTCAGTGGCTAAATCAAAACAATGAACATAGAAAACAACCCTATGATATTGAGCTCCTTAGAACCCGGTTACTTTTGATAGGACAGGTTTTGAGCCCACTAGCTTCAAGAGGGTAGTATCCCAAACTTCATGCTGGCCTAAACTCTAAGGGCTCTTTGTGTGACTTGTGTGCCTTCAAACTTGACTACTTGCATACTTGTCACCTGACACTTGAGTTTCTTGCAGGTTTTGTTTACAGTCCTTAATCTGGACTCATAACAGGGTTTACCTACATTACTCCACGCATAGCATAACATCATACCATCATACCATTGCATGCATCCTACATAAGGACTAATCCATTTCAAGGATCTCAAGGGTCTGTGATGTAGGTCATGATGAATCAAATGTCTAGCAAGGGGCAAAGGGGATTTATTTTCCCCTAGCCAAGGTTGATAACTTGAGTCAGGGGCTATGACCCACTCGATATGGTGAGCCTTGACTCTTGAAGAAGGACTCTCAACAACATGAAGTTCCTTCAATCAAGCTACTGGATTCAAATTCTAACAATTTCCTTGTTTACCCCGCGAGATCCTTGAAAACATTGCATGCATACATACATATCATTGCATTACAGGTACCCTTGTTACAGGTCACTTACCTTCCTCGCTGCTTATTTCAGCAATGGCTTGCCAACAAGATGATCAGGAGCTTCGTACACAAGAGATTCAGTTCTGGGAAATCCTCCTAAATCTATCCAAGGGGCAGGAAGAGCTGAGAACACTCCTCATGGGGAATTTGGTCAGGAACAGTCCTGAAGACGATAAGGACGAACGGCTGAAACGGCTACAAGCTGGGGTGGATACAATGAGAACCCATATGCTGGGGCAAATGGCTCTTGTCCAAGACTTATCTCAAAAACAAGGAGAGCTCAGGGTTCTCGTCAACCAACTGCTTCGGGATAACCAACTGGGGCAAACATCTAAGGTTGAAGAGCAAGCCATCATTCAACCACCTGTGGGGCAAGGAGACCGGGGAAAAGCTCCTCAGTTTTCTTCAGGGTCACAAGCCCAGCATCAACCTCACCAGTATCAATAGGGTAATCAGAATAAGTGAAATACGTCTGGAAGACATTTCTCGGAGACTGGTATACCATCATCACTGATACTGAGACGCTTGTTGGAGGTCAAGCTTATTGCTTTAAAGGATCCTCCTAAGACTCTCAACATAACCTCCCTAAAATACAATCCTGATGAAAGGTGTGCCTACCATTCTGACAGCCCTGGACATGACACTGACGACTGTTGGAGCCTGAGAAACAAGATTCAAGACTTGATCGACGAAAGGGTGCTAGAGTTCATGCCGGGTGGTAAAATGAACATCTTCTGCTGAGAATCTTCCATCTGAGATGACTAGTTCAAACTAAGAAACTTTTGTTCATTCGAATGTTCAAGTTGTATTTTTCTTTGATTGTTTAAACATTTTATTCATATCAAATGTTGTTATTTCATTAATGCATTACACATGTCTGTTTTGAAGTAATTATTTCGTATTCACTATATTGCAAATTGCTTTCATATTTTTGTGTGATGATCAACGCTCGGTTAATAATTCTAGGCCTCTTGAGGGAGGATGACGAAAACGATACCACAATCTACAATATGCTTTTGAACCGACCCCGCTGATGAGGTACATGCATTGCTTCAAATCCTAAACACTGGAGTCATAAGGAAGATAATCCCTCGTCAACCCCTTCGAGCCAAAGAAGTAGGAGTTTTTCTTTTCGAAAATTAAAACCCTTAATCATAACCTGGGGCAAGGTAGTTCTCTCAGTTGATCCAAGTGCACAACAAATAGCATCAAATGAGTCCTTCCAAAGCAAAAGACAGTGATGGTTCCAAATAATCATAAAGACAGGCAATCGTCATTTCTCAAAATAAAAGCCCAGCAAGTCAAAACCTATGAAGGAGACTTACAAAAACTAGGGCATCCCGCTGACTGTAATCACAAAAAGGAACAGTTCAGGCAAAAAACAGGGATAACAAAATCAAAAAGAAAGAGGTCCTACAAACCCTCAACAAAAAATGACTGCCTATTAAAAATAAACTGTCAATGTCCGAACCATCACTGGAATATCAGAGCAAAGACTCAAACAAAGTCTAATGCACGATCAGCTGAGTTTAGGATTGAAGAACGTCACGAAGAACGAGTGGGTACAAATAAATTTTGAGCCTTTGTCCTTTGTTTCTTAAACCGTGAACCAGGCCACGCTACAACCCTTAAAAGTCCTAGCTGAAGCATGGGTTAGTTCGAAAGCATACTGTTACAAAGGTATCCTGACTCCTTAAGGCTCGCTGTAAAATCTTGAGTTGACATCACATGTTACATAATTTGCTTGTTTTACTGAAAAAATGCATTTCCAAAAACTTCAAGACAGACATAAGCTTTGCATTTTTAATATAACATTAATTGCATATGACTATTTGTTTGAACAACATAGAAGTTCGCACGAAGAATATCTGATGAACAAAAGCACTCCCAACCAAGGGGCATGGCATGATCATTGTCCATCATCGGGGGCAGTTAAGTCAAGATTCGGAGAATCTCTCAAAAGGCCAACCAGCTTGGGGCAAATCTCCATCTGGATCACTTGGGGCATTGGACGATCAAACGAAGATCTTCTGGTGGCATGGTAACGCAATACTACTGAAAGGGGCACCTCCCTACATCCTGAGAGCACGGACATAGTCGAAAAAATACTGAGCATAATCAAAGACCTGCTAGGTTGACACACCTAGGCAAAAATAAGGGCTTCCCGGCGAACCAAAAGGGTTCAGGCAAAATAAGGGATGAAATAGAAAAATCTGTACACCCGGCAAGTCGAAAACCTGAAAAGGCGGCTTGGGCAAAAATGGGTATCCCGATGGACTGAAAACCCGAAAGGGTGGTCCAGGCAAAAGTTAGGGATCAAAAGCGTACGACTATGTCCCGTCATCTCGTCACTTGCCTACCAGAAGAAGGTTCATCAATCAGCAGTTATCAAGCACCTCCTAGGTCTTTTTTCTCCCGCGGAAACAGGGGCAATAATGAGTTGTCCGAGCGATCTAGTTGCTCTGTCCGCCAAGGTACCAAGGTAGGTTCAGCTGAAGAACGTGACCAAGATACCTTCACTCCCCGCAGAGTAAGATAAGATTCGGCAATACTCTCTCCCGAGCAGAGTTGGTCTCTCATCAGCCCTGAAAAGGCACAGTATCTCCAGCAAGTCAACAACACTCTCCCTAAGCAGAGTTAATCTACTACCAGCCTTAAGGAAGTTGGGTATCCCCAGAAAATCTCAATATTCCCCAGCGGAGTATACAGATGTTCCTAAGCAAGCATCCCCGGCCGTCTTAATATAAGATTATTCCCCGGCAGAATACCAGACACCCCAGTGGAGCTATTCCCCAGTACAGTTCAAAAGTCTCCCCAGGAGAGTTGAATCAATCTCCCCAGTAGATTCTGGAAGCTCATCCCCAGTAGATTCTGGAAGCTTATCCCTGCAGAGTACGAACGCATCTCCCCGGCTTTATTCAAAGATTATGCCTCACCAGAACATATAACTGGGTTATCCTCAGGTAATTACCACGGAAAGATCGTCCTCGGCGAAGTTCTTCGTATTCCCCAGCGGAGTTCATCAAATTCCCCAACAAAATTTATCAACGGGAATCCCCAACGGAGTTATCATCAAAACCTCAGCGAAGTATCTCTTCCCACAGAGTAATTCCCCGCAGAGTAATATCTTCATCAAGTTTATTCCCTAACGGAGTCATCCTCTCCTACCGGTTTATTCTTGCAACCATCATCCCCAGCGGAAATGAAGAACTCTACTCTTCAACCTCAGCCCAGGATTCAACTTCCCAGCGTTCGTCAAGGATTTATTTTCCTAGACGAAGATACATTCATACACATTCATCACATTATCATACACCATGACGCATGCATATACGCATCATAACACACAAATCTCATTTATTCTTGAGAACATCTTAATATCATGCAGTTCATGCATCATGACACTGCATACAGCTAACGTTTTGCCTTTTCAGGAAAAGGTCAATCAAAAGATGATTACCATCTACCTCTACAGTTCCAGATCAACATTGGTAACAAGCCAGGAAAATTCTGTGGACGACTGAGCGTGGGTTAATATCTGAAACCAGACAGGACAATCATCCACATGATCATCATGAAGCAACCCCACACTGGTTCCTTCTCAACTTCAGATGTAGTTTTACACGAACTGTTCATCAGGCAACCCCACACCGGTTCCTTTTCTTTCAGAAGAAGTCTTACACGGGCTTATCATCAAAGTAACCCTACACCGGTTCCTTTTCTTCCAGAAGAAGTCTTACACGGACTTATCATCAAAGTAACCCTACACAGGTTCCTTTTCTTCCAGAAGAAGTCTTACACAGACTTATCATCAAAGTAACCCTACACCGGTTCCTTTTCTTTCAGAAGAAGTCTTACACAGACTTATCATCAAAGTAACCCTACACCGGTTCCTTTTCTTCCAGAAGAAGTCTACACGGACTTATCATCAAAGTAACCCTACACCGGTTCCTTTTCTTTTAGAAAAAGTCTTACACGGACTTATCTCAAAATGACCTTACCCCGGTTCATCAAGAAGTTTTACACGAACTTACCTTGCAGTAACCTTACCCCGGTTCCTCCAGAAGTCTTACACGGACTTATCTCAAGATAACCTTACCCCGGTTCATCAAGAAGTTTTACACGAACTTACCCTGCAGTAACCTTACCCCGGTTCCTCCAGAAGTCTTACACGGACTTATCTCAAGATGACCTTACCCCGGTTCATCAAGAAGTTTTACACGAACTTACCCTGCAGTAACCTTACCCCGGTTCCTCCAGAAGTCTTACACTGACTTATCTCAAGATGACCTTACCCCAGTCCATCAAGAAGTTTTACACGAACTTACCCTGCAGTAACCTGACCTCGGTTCCTCCAGAAGTCTTACATGGACTTATCTCAAGGTAACCCTACACCGGTTCCTCCCAAAGTCTTACACGGATTTATCCCAAGGTGACCTTACCCCGGTTCCTCAAGAAGTTTTACATGAACTTATCCAAAAAAAAACCCTACACAGGTTCTCTCTTTCCAAAAGATGAAGTTTTACACGGACTCGTCACCCAGAAACCCTACATAGGTTCTCCATTTCCAAGGATGCTGTTTTACACGGACTCATCATCAATAAACTCTACACAGATGCAGCTTCACACGGGCTCATCATCAGTCAACCCTACACAGGTTTCCTTCTTTCCAAGATGCAGTTTTACACGAGCTCATCATCAGGCAACCCTACACAGGTTCCCTCTTTCAACTCACAAAATTACAACTCAACAGACAGTCTCCAAATGGCATCTATAAGCCCATTTCCGACAAGGTTCTGTCACATATCCAGATGGCATCTATAAGCCCATCCTCCCACCCATCACATTTCCAAATGGCATCTATAAGCCCATTCCCGACAAGGTTCTGTCACGCCTCCAGATGGAATCTATAAGCCCATCCTCCTATCCATCATCTCTCCAAATGGCATCTGTAACCCCATTCCCGACATCACACTGTTGATATTCTACTATGTGAGTGCAAATTTCTGGGCACTCTAGTGTTCAATCATCTTCCACCTTCGGATCACGAAAGGCACGCAAGCCAATCTACATCCTCAGGTATAAGAAGATTGAACAGGGGCAACTGTTATACCCCAAAATTTGCCCTCCCATATTCTTCAAAGTTTTGACAAGCATCATCTCAATTTGCTCAAGTCTACTCAAGGGTTGCACAATTCAAACACCCTCCTAAGCCAGTCAAATTAGGTTTTTGGTTCTTGCAAGGAAGTTGAGGTTTTCAAGGGCTCAATCAAGTCACATATGCCTATACACATTGTCAAGCATCTACATGCCAAGTTTCAAGGCTCACAAGGTCAAGTTACACAGTCAAAAACCCTAATTGCTTCACAATCAACTGTAGGGGTAAAATGGTCATTTGGCAGTCAAAAGTCAAAATTTTTGGTCAACATCTTATTTTGAAGCCACAATCATCATTTGATCAAGTCTTGATCATGATTCTACAAGAATGGCTCAAAAATCATCAAGATGCAAAAGTTTCCATTTTTGGACAGTTGAAAAGTCAACTGTAACTTGACCAAAGCATAACTTTTTCATGGTTCATAAGAAAAATGCCATCCAATTCTCATTTTGAAGGGGATGACATTTCCTACAACTCATCTTCACATTCCAAGTCCAAGAAATTCTCTCACAAAAAGTTATCAATTTCAACATTATAGGTCATTTTCAAAAGTCGACAAAAAGGCATTTTAAGTCAAATACCATAACTTGAGATTGGTAACTCAAAATGACATGGGACCAAATGAATTGGTTAGAGGACTTCAAGACCTTTCCAAAATGTCCAAGAACATGTTCATATGATCAAAATTGAGCAAGATATGCATTGGAGAAGTTGGGAAATTTTTGTGAAATGGCAAAAGTCAACTATCCTTGAAACTTCAATTTTTGACAAAAGGGCCCGCTTTTTTCCACTTGATTCAGCCTTGTCATGCCACCCACGTGTCCCATGATCAATTTCAAGACCAAATAATTATTTTTCTATTTTTATTTAATTTTTATGGATTTAATTCATTTTAATCCATAATAATTCAAGTAAATCTAAAAAAATTAATTAAATGGTATCTTATGGTTTGAATAGCCTTCATGAAGCATTTGCAACCTACCAATTTCGTGCTAAGCTCATTTAGGCATGAAAATTCAAATTTTGAACAAGCTTTGAAAGGCCTTTAATGGTGGTTAAGACAAAATCCAAAGCTTAATTGCAATCGTTAAAGACTCCTAAATGTGACTTATTCTCACTCATTACTATATATGCAAGCCTTGCAAGCCTCATTCACAACCTAGAGTGTGCACAAATGGCCAGAGCAAAATCCAAAAAGTGTAAAAAAAAAAAGGTGTGAGATCAAAAGGAGTGTTGCAAGTATTTTCAGGCCAAAAGGAGAACGTGACTCTCTTCTTTGCCATACTCTGAAGCTAAAGCAACCCTTGCCACGTCCTAAGGTCCATCATACCGCGCTGTAAGTTTTCCCAGGTCCACTCAATAATTGTTTCAATTTTTCCTAACATATTCCCATGCAGCTTCCTAGACGCGTTCCACCATAGGCCTCATACAGATGCGCGCCAAGTGTCTCAAAAGATCAATCCAAAGGCCAAAGGGTGCTCCACACCATGCTCCCTGGTCAACGCGCCTCTGGACGATTCAAAAGTCAAAAAGTCTTGAGACAATGGGCCTAAATTCCCGATTCACCTCCCTAAGGGTCCAACACCCCCTGGGTTCTTATTTTCTTTTCTTTTTTCTCTTTTTATTTTCTTTTCTTTTATAATTTCCCTTTTATTAATTATTAGTTTTATCAGTTGTTTAATTAACCCAAACTAATTTTTCCCATAAAATTCAAAAAAACCAAAAAAAAAACATTTTATTATTTATTAACTTATTTTGTAAATAAATGTAAATTAAATTAAATTAGCTTAATTAATTAACTTTAATACTTTTTACAATAAATAAAAACAATTTAGAATTAGGTTTTTGCTAACTTTTAATTTCTGTTTATTTTCTCTTTATTTTCATTAAAAACACAAAAATACAAAAAAACATTTTCTTAATTAATTAATTAATTAATTAGTTATTAGTTTTAATTTCATTAATTACAAAAAAGGACAAAAATTCAATTCTCTCTTAAAAAAGGGTCAAAACCCTTAGGACGTCCCGATTCACTCTTTCGCGCGCAATTTATTTTAATTCATTATATTTATGTAACTGCTTCCAGAAATGTAATAGTTAATTAGGTTTATCTCTTTATTTGCTATTTCTCGCATTCTTATTTCAAAACGGGTTTTTGTTTTTTTGGCGATGTATAGACCCGCGCCTTGTAATAGCTAGATTTACATTTCTGCAATTTATTTTCCGCACTCCTAACTGTTAAAAAATGCATGAAAGAATGTATGAAAAATAAAACCAATCCGTAGCTCACAAATAACATACAAGATAACCTTAACTGAAAAACAACACACAAAGCACATGCCACTTCTTAGGGTACGCCTCACTGGTTGCCTCGAACGTGGTCATCAAGTATAGGGTGTCTTAGAGGTCGCCCTTCTGTCTAAAAGATCCAGTCGCCTCGAAACGGTTGCCTCGGATACAAAGGATCTAGGACATTAGGGTTACTTCTAAGGTGTCCTACCATTGCTTCGGTGACCACACTGTCTCCATAATCGAATTAACCCGAACACCTCCAACGATGGTGCTACCTACCTCTCAATGGTGGGATAGCACTATCTAAAGGACTCTTACACAGCTTAATTCCTTAGGGTAGGTAGATTCTCATAGGTACTTGCTCTTCTAAAAAACAAACAAAAAATACTTTTCACACCTCACACTTTCTAAAAGATTTCAAATAAAATTTTCACACACTCTTGAGGACTGATACAAGAGTTACTTAGAAATTTTTCAAACGAAACTTTTTCAAAACCCACACACATTTGAAAAGCAAACATCTTTTGAAAACATAAGAGCAAGTACCTAAGAGCCCGTGGATAACCACAGATAGAAAGGGTGCTAACACCTTCCCTTTCTATAAATCTACCTCCCGAACCGAGAGACATCTCGAATAAGGAATTTTGCTGTGATTTTGTCCTTTCCATGTTGGAGAACATAAAAGACGGTGGCGACTCTTGCTTACCGCGGAATATCGCGAAACCAGCTAAAAAATAGTCAGTTCTATTTCCACCGATCACAATCCAGAACTATCAAGGACATCCCAAAACCATGTTCACTTCCTCTTCATATTCTTTCCCATGCCTGATTATATGGATGAGGCCCTCATCCATCATCTCCTGCAAATCAGCCTTTATCTTATCGCAACCTTGTATATCAGTACTATAGATACCATAACCAGCATGGTCATGAGTATAATAGCTAAACTCACAAAGGTATGCATGCATATTTACCAAGTCTCCTCTAACCAAGTTAATATCATAAATGCGGAAGTCCCCTGGACAACCAACAACCATGTTAACAACATTTGTTTCTCCATCCTTTGGCAGAGGATTATCTTTGACATTAGGACTGGCATATTTGAAGGAAAAAAGGCCAGATCTCACCATTTTCTGTACCTAGGACTTCAGAGGATAACCGTTTTCCACATTATGCCCTGGTGCACCCTGATGGAAAGAGCACGTCTGATCTGCCTCATAGTACCAAGGCAATGGTGATGGTATAGCCGGGGGTGGCCTAGTCTGGACCAACTTTTTCTGGATCAATGCTGGGAGTAACTCTACATAACTCATGGGGATAGAGTCAAAAGGTTCTCTCCTTTGATTTTGCCCTTGCTTTCCTTGAGGGGATGGTCTTTGATAAGCGACTGTAGTCGGAGCTATATTAACAACTGGTGTTACTGAGGCAACCTGTTGATGGGGCTATGGATTTCTTCTAGGAGGATTAACCCTTCTTTCTTGAATAACATCATTTGTCTATCCTTATTTATTTTTACAAACCCGTATGATGGTTTCTTCACACTGCCAGAATTTTCCCCTCTTATCAGAAGACCTTCTCTTACAGCTTCTTCCAAACGGACGCCCATTCCCACCATCTCGGTAAAATCACTGGGTGAACTTGCCACCATTCTTTCATAATAGAATGCACCTAGTGTCTTCAGAAAAATATTTGTAATCTCTTTTTCTTCCATTGAAGGAATCACCTGGGCGACTACTTCATGCCATCTCTGTGCATATTCTTTAAATGACTCCTTGTCCTTCTGGACCATGGCCCTGAGTTGATCATGGTCAGGCGCCATTTCTACATTCTATTTGTACTATCTGATACATGCTTCCCCCAAGTCATTGAAATTATGAATGTTGGCATTGTCCAGGCTCATGTACTATTTCAATGCTGCACCGGTAAAATTGTCTTGAAAGAAATGAATTAACAGGCATTGATCATATGTATGAGTAGACATTCTCCTTACATACATCACTAAGTGAGCATGAGGGAAAGTGTTTCCCTTATACTTTTCGTATTCCAGTACTTTAAACTTTGCAGGTATTTTCACATTTGGAACCAAACACATATCATTCACATTCTGCCCCAGTAGTCTTTTTCCTCTGAGGGCCTTCAACTCTTTCTGCATCCTATCAAATTGATCCTGAAAATCGTCCATTCGATCATAGAAACCAAAGCTTTCACTTGGTGGAGGAACAGGGCGATACACTTCATCATTAGCAAATAGTACCATATTCATCGAGGGAGGTGCAACATAGTGAATCTCATCTCTAGCAGCAGAAGTAATATGCTCCACAAGATGTGCAGGAGCAGCAGTAGCCGGAGCAAGTGGAGCAACTTGAGGATCCTGATTATAACCTTCTGGCATAGAGTTCTCTGGCATTCCCCACGGATAACGTTGAGGTAAACGATTCTGAACAACAACAGTTGGAGTAGTAGAAATAGGAATAGTCGTAGCTTCGGTAATAACTATTGTCTGTTGAGGCTGAGCAAGTTGTTGCTGATTCTAAGCAGCCACCAAAGATTCCATTAGATCAGTGAGATTGGACATACCGGCCTTCAGAGATAAAACTTCTTCGCGCAGCTCGTGATTCTCTTGTTCTAGATTGTCCATCATTCTTCTGAAATTAGCTCGAGTATTGTACTGATGAGGCAACTTGCTGAACAAAGTAAAGAAGCTCAGTAAGGCACCTGGTTATGCTAAAAAAATGCAATAAGTATGTACTGTATGATGCATGATATGCAATGCATATGATTTATTTTATTATTAATATTTCAAGGAACTCAAAGATTTATAGATAATTTTGCAAATATCAAAGTAATAACACATTTGAAATACTGAAAATCTCATTATAATAATAATCTCAAAACGGATTACACTTTTTAGTAAAAGTTTCAATAATCCCAAGTACAAGATGAAGATAAAGTCTAAAAAACCCTAAGAAAGAAAGTCTGAAGGACATCACTCTACACGCCGACGCTTCCCTGTGAGTCTTGCAATCCAAGCCTTCAACCTCTGGTTCTCTTCTGCATACATGTTGGTGACCTCTTTCCAATCATCAGAGTTGGAAAGTGAGCAACTAAGGTATGATTGAGGCGTAGAGGAAAATAAATCCTCTTTCCTCTCCATCGTCTCTACAACAAGGCTATCAAGAATCTCGATCAAATCGTCTTTCTCCTTTAGGCCTGCTTGGTAGGACACCTCTAGAGTCTGACACTTATTCTTCCAAGCTTCCTTTCCCTATTGAATCCTTAATAAGGCAAGCTGAAGCTCTTCCACATCATCCAATAGGGGAGGCATGGCCTTCACAAACATATCAAGCATGGGTGCTTCACGGGAATACGACATCTTCAATTGGATGGCTCTTGCTTGTACCCACTGAAGATAAGGCTCCAAAGAAATAGCCCCTCTAGGTCCCAAGTACTTCCTACCCTTTTTGTGAATATGACTCCAAGAATTCGCAATCTACTCTTTAGCTTCCTTATGAACCTCTCCCTCTTTAAGAAAGAAACCACTCCAATGAATACTATCTGGCTTATCCCTCATCGGATATTCAAGTTGTGTTGTGCAAGAACAGGGTTGTATTTAATTCCCCCCTTTGTACCAAGAAGAGGTACATTAGGAAAACTACCACAACTGTCAACAATCTTGACATCATGCTAAGCCTTATGATACCAAATAATTTCTGAATGAGTAAGGGCTATAATCTTTGGAGCCCAACGAGGTTCCTTCCTGACATCCCAGAAAGCATCAGACCTAGGCAAGTGAGAAATAAACCATTGATACAACAAAGGCGTGCAACAAATGATCATCCCTCCTTGGTAAGAATCTCGAAGATGAATAGATTAATAATAATCACCCAATATGTAAGTGTAGCGGTAGAAATGTTCAAGACTAAGCCATTGGATTGACTAGACTTTATACAAATCAAAAATAAAAATCGCCACCGTGCTTTATTGTTTCCAAAGGAATGTGAAAAGAGAGAATAACCCAAAAAAAGGGGGAAAGATTCAAGGTAAGGGGGTTGGTTATGCAAAGGGAAGGTATTAGCACCCTAAACATCTACGGTACTCCGCAGGAACCTCTTTGAAAAATCTGTATATTTTGGCTATAAAAATATGATGTATATAAAATGGATGGTGGAGGTGAGAAAATAAATATATATTTTTTATTATTTTTGCACCCTCCGCGGTTGCGAACCTTTAGTGCCTACGTACCACCTTTCGTGCAATAGGGGATCAAGGTACACGTAGTTCCTCTTTTAAAAATTTGAAACACAAGTGTGTTGGTTGATTTTTAAGAGATAAGACATCATCGTCATTGTCCGTGTGGAAAACATACTTACTACCCACAGTCATGAGAAAGGAGAATTTGCATCATCTCAAAGTGGAGGATATGGCTTGGATTTTAAAATAAACAATGCCCCACTCAACACCCAAGTGGAAAATATCCTACTTCACTACATATTGTAGAAATATAGTTGTTTGCATCACTACAAGGATTGACAAGAGTCTAACCTTTTGAGAAAAGTTTAAAGATAAAAACCATAGTGGCAAAATGGTTTGAAATGAGATTAATTGACTTTTAGTCTTCTCACAAAAATGTCAAGGTATTATTAAATTGATTGGAGTTTATTTATGAAAATATTTTGAAAATGCATGGACCTAAGTCAAAGTTTATTATGAAAGTGGTTTAAGTTTCAAAACAAGAAGAGTTTTCCAAAGGAGGGAGAAGATTTTTGAAATTAAAGAAGATGGGAGGAGAAGAAGAGACTATCCTAAAGCATAAGGTAAAAGCTAAGGATAAGAACCATCTAACCAACAAGAAGCCAAAACTTGACATTATGAGCCAAGATAGAATTCCCATTCTTTAGATTGAAACCAAGCAAGCAAAGATACTGGACCTCTTCAAGTGTATTAATTCTTCACAAAAATTGGGCAGAGTAATGGCTGTATACGGGTGAATACCATATTACAAACAAAGGATGTAATCACAAAAACCTGCACATAAAACACAAACAAGCAACCCAATGTCTTGTGGTAAACCTGAAGAACTCTAGACAAAATAATCAGATAGGATCACAAGGTCTCCAAGATAGGCTAAGGTTTCTAATCCTAAGTCCAAGAAAAAGTCCCATGCTCCATAATGCCAAGGATAGTAACCAAATAGTCCAAGTATCATTAAGAGTTTTTTAGGGTTTATGTTGATTATTAAGTATCTTAGGAAAAGAAAAAGAAAAGCTCAAGTGAGCAAAGTAAAAATGACAAGAAAATAAATGCTCAAATGAGCAAAGATGAAAATGGCATGTAATGAAAATTCTAAAAAAAATAAATAGTACATAAAGCATAAAAGAATAAAAGCATAAGATAAACAAGTTAATAATTAGTGGTTAGTAGGATGACCATCTGGAAACTTGCATTTGGAACTCATTAGAGGATTGGTAGAACCAAAGCCTCCACACAACAAGTTGCATTTGCTTTTTGTCAGGTATATCATCCATTTGGAATTCTCATAAGTATCAATTAATGATCAACGATGTTTAAGTGATCCGCGTTGACCAAAGGTGTTGTAGATCCATTAGAGGATTGGTAGAACCAAAGCCTCCACACAATAAATCTCAAGGTTATTGGATCAAAGAGATCAAATTAACATATTTGGGCTTGCAATCATAAGTTTGGGCCACAAATGATCATTTATTCGAATCGGAACAAAATTTAGCGCTATGTTAAGCAATCGTAAGTGGACTTATATAGAAGTTGTACTTATTTTGAGGCCGGTCAATAGCAATCTATGCACCATTTGTTTTGAGACATGATATATAGATCATGCTCTAACAACATTTAGTTCAATGAGAAGGGGATGAGATGAAGAGGAATTAGGGTAAAAAGAGAAACCACATTTGAATTAATATTTAATCAAACTATTATTAAAATCATTCATCCATTTTTTATGGAGTTAAACTCAACACCATGGGTCTAATGGTGTTAATAAAGTTCATGATCCAAAATCTAACCCAAGATCAGCCAAAGAATAGTCACAAAATAATATCACATTTTAATATACATAAAAGAGTTTAAAAATAATGTTTAAAAATAGAAAATAAATATAAAAATATCAACTAAGTTCAAATTAAAAATATCATATGAGGGAAAACTTCGCTGGGGAATCTGGGACGGAGGTTTCTTGACCAGGCAAACCCAATATCAAAAGTGAACTAAGACCTGACTGGGGATAATGGGATCATAAACCCAATACTGCACCTTATACCCACTAGTATCGTCTTTAACTAACTGAGAAACACATAAAGATTGCGCACATACCAGCAAAATGACCTGAGAAAACCTTCATGAAGGAAGTAAATCTTCTTAAAACAACCAAAGTCTGTTCATTCTTGGGATCACCATTTTTGTTGTCATTGTTTCATCACAAATCCCAAAGTAAATTGAATTATAAAGATCTCTTTTTTTGAAAAGTCAATTTTGCTTTTTAATCTTTTTGCTTTAAAAGTTATTATCAGTAATAAATAGAGTCTTTGCAAGATAAACAAAATAAGAACACAAAGAATTGGGTAAAAGCTCGAATTTCATTAATAGAATAGTAGTCCGCGAATGGAGAGACTCCATAGATGATTACAAAGTTTGGGAAATGGTAATATATAATGGAAAAGATACATTGAGATACAATGACCACTATTCTCCCTATCAACTTTTGAAATCCTGAGCTGCAACTTTTGTTGAAGTATGGTGATGATCTGAGAAGATTGTTGCTTCAACGATCAAGTCTTGTCTGACGTAGTTACTTGCCAAGAAAATCCCTAACTTTTGCCTAAGCTTCCCTTGCGGGTTTTCAACTTAGCAGGAACTTTATTCTGTTTATGTCTCTAATTTTTGCCTAGACCGCCCTTTCGGTTTTTCGGCCTACTGAGACGCTCCTTTTTGCCTAAGCCACCCTTTTGAGTTTTCAACTTAGCGAGTTGTTCTTTTATTTCTTTAGGTGAAGTATTTCTTGATTATGTCAGCATTCATGGGACGTTGGAACTCCTCGCCATCCATAGTTTCAAGAATTAATGCACCACCAGAGAAGGCTTTCTTGACAACATACGAGCCTTCAAAATTGGGAGTCCACTTGCCCCTAGAATCAGTGTTGAAAGACATGATCTTCCTGAGCACGAGGTCGCCTTCTCTGAATTCACGAGGTTTGACCTTTTTATCAAATGCTTTCTTTATTCTTTTCCGATATAACTGCCCATGACATAAAGCTGTCATTCTCTTCTCTTCAATTAAATTCAATTGGTCAAACCTGTTCTGGACCCATTCAACCTATGTCAATTCGGCTTCAATTATTACACGTAACAAGGGAATCTCTACTTTAACAGGGAGTACTGCTTCCATTCCATACACCAGGGAGAACGAGGTTGCTCTTGTTAAAGTGCGGACATATGTTCGATATCCATGTAGAGCAAAAGGGAGCATTTCATGCCAATCCTTATATGCGACAACCATTTTCTGGATAATTCTCTTGATATTCTTATTAGCAGCTTCAACAACCCCATTCATCTTTGGCCTATATGGAGATGAATTATGATGGACAATCTTGAATTCTTTGCACAGTCCTGTCATCATCTTGTTGTTCAAATTCGAGCCATTGTCAGTGATGATTCTGCTCGGCACACCATACCGGCATATAAGATTATTTTTGATGAAATGCACAATCACCTGTTTGCTAACAATGGCATATGAAGCAGCCTCTACCCATTTGGTAAAGTAATCAATTGCTACCAAGATAAAACAATGTCCATTAGAAGCTTTGGGTTCTATCATCCCGATCATGTCTATACCCCACATAGAGAAAGGCCATGGGGAGGAAATCACATTGAGAAGTGTCAGAGGCACATGGACTTTATCTGCATAAACTTGGCATTTATGGCACTTCTTCACAACTTTGTAACAGTCAGATTCCATTGTCAACCAATAATAACCTTCCCTTAGCATCTTTTTAGCCATCGAATGTCCATTAGCATGAGTGCCATATGAACCTTCATGAATCTCATGCATCAACATGTCTTCTTCGTGTCTATCCATGCATCTGGTCTTACCATGTCATAATTTGTCTTGTATAACATATTTTCACTAAGGAAGAAACTACCTGCCAATCTTCTCAGTGTCTTTCTATCTTTCCTAGATGCACCAATCGGGTATTCCTGAGTCTGAAGAAAATGCTTGATTTCATAATACCAAGGTTTCTCATCTGCTACCTCCTCTGTTGCAAACATATGAGCGGGCCTATCCAGCCGTCGAACTGTAATTCAGTGTATATCATTCCAAGTATTCACTTGGTACATGGATGCCAGAGTTTCCAGAGCATCCGCCATTTGATTTTCATCTCTAGGAATGTGATGGAATTCAACTTTATTGAAGAAGGGCAATAATCTTTTAGCATAATCTTTGTAAGGGATCAAGCCAGGGTGACGAGTGTACCATTCTCCTTTAATCTGATTTATCACCAAAGCTGAATCACCATACACATCTAGAATTTTTATTGTGAGATCAATATCTTCTTCAAGACCCATGATGCAAGCCTTATATTCTGCCTTATTATTAGTGCAATCAAATGTTAACCTCGCAGCAAAAGGAATGTGCGATCCATGAGGAGTGATAATCACAACACCAATTCCTTTACCATAAGCATTCACCGCTCCATCAAATACCATACTCCAATGAGATTCAGGGTCAGGGCCCTCCTCTAGCAATGGTTCATCATAATCTTTCACTTTCAGGAACATCACATCCTCATCGAGGAATTCATATTCTACAGACTGATGATCTTCCACCGGTTGGTGAGCAAGGTAATCTGCCATTACACTACTTTTAATAGCCTTTTGAGTGCGGTACTCGATATCATATTCAGATAACAACATCTACCAGCGGGAAATTCTCCCAGTAAGAGCAGGCTTTTCAAAAATATACTTGGTTGGATCCATTTTGGAGATCAACCAAGTGATATGATTCAACATATACTGCCGCAAACGCTTTGCCGCCCAGGCCAAAGCACAACATGTCTTATCTAGGTGGAATACCGCGACTCACAATCAGTGAACATTTTGCTGAGATAATAAATGGCGAACTCCTTCTTTCCTATTTCATCCTGTTGTCCCAGAATACAACCCATGGATTTATCTAACATTGTTAGATACATAATCAACGGTCTTACTTCTATGGGAGGGAGAAAAATAGGAGGTTTGAGCATATATTCTTTAATACTCTCAAATTCCCTTTGGCAGTCATCCGTCCATACACAACCTTGATCTTTCTTTAAAAACTTAAAGATCGGTTCACATGTTGCAGTCATATGGGAAATAAATCTGGAAATATAATCCAAGCGCCCGAGGAAGCCCCTGACTTGCTTTTCAGTTCTTGGTGCTGGCATTTCTTGAATTGCTTTGACTTTATCAGGGTCAACTTCAATTCCTTTTTGGCTAACAATAAAACCCAACAATTTCCCAGATCTAACACCGAAGGTGCAATTATTTGGATTCAAGCGGAGACGATATTTCCTCAAACGCTGAAACAACTTCAACAAATCTTCTATATGCCCTTCTTCAGTTTGGGATTTGGCAATCATATCATCAACATATACTTTGATTTCTTTGTGCATCAGATCGTGGAATAGTGTTGTCATAGCCCTCTGGTACGTTGCACCAGCGTTCTTCAACCCGAAGGGCATCACTCTAACAGAATGTTCCCCAGGGTGTGATAAACGTTGTTTTTTCCATGTCCTCTAGAGCCATTCTTATTTGATTATACACGGAAAATCTGTCCATGAACGAGAATACTTTGAATTTTGCAGTGCTGTCCACTAACATGTCAATGTGAGGCAGTGGAAAATCATATTTTAGACTAGCTTTATTTAGATCTCTGTAATATACGCACATGCGGACTGTTCTGTCTTTTTTCGGTACTGGGAAAATATTGGCAATCCATTGAGGATATACTGACGTCACAAGAAAACCAACATTAATTTGCTTTAGGACCTCTTCTTTGATCTTTACTGCTATATCTGGGTGGGTTCTTCTCAACTTTTGTTTAACTGGCGGACACTCTGGCTTCAATGGAAAACGATGCTCGACAATGTCTGTATCTAGACCAGGCATATCTTGATAAGACCAAGCAAAAATATCCACATACTCTTTCAACAGCTCAATCAATCCGCTCTTTACATCAGGATGCAACGATGCTCCAATCTTGACTTCCTTCAGATCTTCTTCTGAACTCAAATTAATCACTTCCAAAGGCTCCTTATATGGCTGTATGGTATTTTCCTCGTGCTCAAGCAACCGTGAGACCTCTTCCGGAATCTCATCATAATCTTCTTCTTTAGCCCCAAACACAGGACATTCAAAGTTGGGAGAGGGTCCAGGGTCATTGTATTCAACGGGGTTTTTTAATTAATCTGCACATATGATTTATGATTGCTTTTAGAAACTGACACATATAACAAGTGATCATGCAGATTAATTTTCAGTTATTATTTATTTCGAAAGGGTTTTTTTTATTACCATTTCCTAAGAAAAAGCAGAAAATAAAGACACATTTTTTGGAAGCAAAGACAACTTTTATTAATGATCTTAAAAGTTATAGCAAACAGATAAGCCCTACAACATTAATACTTCCACCTTGGGCAGAGTGAAAGCTTTTCAAAAGAAACAGATTAAAAAAAATTACTTTGAAACATGTATGCAAGAAGGAACATCAATGGTGACCCAGTTCTGAACTCAGACTCCATGCGTCACATAATTCGGTACTTCCTGCTCTGCTTCATCCTCTTTAATAGAATTAATTCCAGAACCAATTGGATGGAGGTAACCCCCGTTGCGGAAAACATCATGATAAATGTTCACAGGAGACTTTGGCTTCAAAATTTCTCCTTTGGCATTCCTCGAAGAAAAACCCAAACCAGTTCTGTTTTTGTTCACGGTGGATCCACAAGTCGTCCCCAAACTGCGTTATGACCATTGCGCACAACCTGCTGCGCGTCCTTCAGGGAAACCACCGAATTCTCATTCCTCCTTATGTTGTCAATGGATAGGGCTTGGAACTGGGTTCCAATAGCAGCCTTATCCGCTTCTACAATACTGAAAGAGGATAGATGGGATATCAACAATGCCTGCTCCCCATTTATGATCAATACCTTCCCTTCATGTACAAATTTTAGCTTCTGATGCAGAGTTGAAGTGACATCCCCTGCTTCATGTATCCATGGCCATCCTAGCAAACAACTATATGCGGGAATAATGTCCATGACCTGGAAGTTTATCAAGAATAAATATGGTCCTATATGGATGGGCACGTTCACTTCACCTATGACAGATTTCCTCGACCCATCAAAAGCCTTATGCCACTCGGGCGTATAGGTGTTCCCTGATACGTTAACTTCATGACAGTACTCCTCGGTATAACATTCAAAGCGGATCCATTATAAATTAGCACATTGGACAATGAATCATTCTTGCAGTTCATAGATATGTGGAGGGCCAGGTTGTGATTCCTCCCTTCATCTAGTAACTCATCATCGCAGAAACTCAAGTTGTTACATGATGTAATGTTTCCAATTACGCTGCTGAATTGATCTAATGGCATGTCACTCTCCACAAAAGCTTGGTATAATACTGTCATAAGTGATTCTCTATGAGCGGAGGTATTCATCAATAAAGCTAGGATAGATATCTTTGAAGGAGTCTGCAATAGCTGATCTACAATTTTGTAGTCACTCATCTTGATTATCTTCAAAATATCATCCACTTCTTTCTCTAATGTAGCCCCACTAGTCTCTCCTGTAGCCTTCTTAGGCTCATCATTCTCAGCAATTTTCTCTCCAACAACAAAATCTCTTCGTACAACCGGCACAAACGCACGACCGCTACGGGCCACCCTGCTATTATCAACTATATTTCCAACATCAGGCATTGGCTGGATGGGAACTTCCACCCCATCTTCTAAGATTGTAGCGTTGTATTTGTAAGGCACGACCTTATCTGATTTATAGGGAATAGGACCTGGCAGACTAATTACCAATGGGGTAACAACTGGTTTGCTATGGTACTCCACCTTAAGATGAGCGGGTGCACCAAAACAAGGTACAATGACGTTTACCCCTTCCTCAACACAATCAGTCATCAAAAAGTCATTTCTGGAAAACAAATCTTTGTCTGAAGAGAAATACTCATCCGCCGAGGCATACTCTTCCTCGGACTCTCCTTCCATTAAACAAACTTCAACCATATCAATCTCATGATGATCATATCTATGACATGTGATCTTGATAGTTCTATTGTCTAACAGCAACTGAACACCCTCCCTCACAATAGAACATCCTCGGGGGTCTCGGCATCAAACTGTGCAAGACCCATATTGGTGTTCCACCTGACCAGCAGTACAACATAAGGTAGCATGCAACTCCACGAGATCTTCATTCAAATACTCCACATCAAAAATTCTGAATTCACCAGGACATCCAGAAACCATATTCACCTCATTCACCCCCCCCCCCCCCGTGCTTGGGTAAAAGATTGTCTTTCACATTAGGTCCCATGTCTTTATAAGATAGAATTCCAAACTTCACCAACCTTTTCACTCCAGTCCTCAAAGGATAACAATTCTCAACACTATGCCCTGGTGCTCCCTGATGAAAGGCACACGTCTGGTCTGCTTTGTAATACCAAGGCAATGGTGATGGTACGGCTGGAGGTGGTCGTGTCTGGACCAACTTCTTCTGAATCAATGCCGGTAGTAGTTCTGTGTAGCTCATGGGAATAGGGTCATAGTTCTCCCTTCTCTGATTATTCCCTTGGTTCCCCTGCTGGGACGGTCTTTGATAAGCAACGACAGTCAGAGCAGCATTCATTACATGAGTAACTGAGGCGACTTGCTGGTGACGCTGATAATTCCTTCTAGGAGCATTTACTCTCCTCTCTTGTATGATAGCATTTGTATCCCCCTATTTATTGTTGCTAAACCCATAAGATGGCTTCTTCACACCTCCGGTTCCTTCACCCTTCGTCAAACGGCCTTCTCTTACTGCCTCTTCTAGGCGGACACCCATTCCTACCATCTCTATAAAATCACTTAGGGAACTTGCTACCATTCTTTCGTAGTAGAAAGCGCCCAGCGTCTTCAAAATTTTTTTAGTCATTTCCTTCTCCTCCATGGGAGGAATCACTTGTGCAGCTACTTCGCGCCATCTCTACGCATACTCTTTGAACAATTCTCTGTCTTTCTGAACCATGGCCCTAAGCTGGTCACGGTCGGGCGCCATGTCTAAATTGTATTTGTACTGTTTGATGAATGCTTCTCCCAAATCGTTAAAAGTATGGATGTTGGCGCTGTCTAAACTCATGTACAACTTCAACGCTATGCCGGTCATACTATCCTAGAAAAAGTGAATCAGCAGACGCTGATCATCGGTGTGGGTAGACATTCTACTCACATACATCACCAAGTGAGAATGAGGGCAAGTGTTGCCCTTGTACTTCTCAAACTCCAGGACCTTGAACTTAGCAGGCACTTTAACATTTGAGACCAAACATAACTCATTCACATTCTGCCCAAATAGCTCTTTTCCCTTAAGAGCCTTCATCTCTCTTTGCATTCTATCAAACTGCTCTTGAAAATCATCTATTCTATCATAAAGACCCAAGTCTTCACTCGGCGGAGGGAAAGGACGACACACATCTTCATTAACAAACAGAACCAAATTCACCGAAGGAGGTGCAACAGAAATAGTATACACCACAGGAGGTGCTGGAGTAACAACAATTTGAACCACTGGAGCATCTTGGGGGCCCAAATTGAAACCTCCAGGTGTAAAATTCTCTGGCATTCCCCAGGGATAACCCTGAGGCATACGGTTTTGAATAACAACCAGAGTAGCGGATATAGGAACAGTTGGAACTTCAACATTTACCCTTGTTGGTTGAGGTTGAACACTCGGTGGATGATTCTGAGCAACCACCAGAGCTTCCATCAGAGTAGTCAGATTGACCAAGCTAGCCTTCAAAGAAAAAACTTCTTCGCGTAGCTCGCGATTCTCCTGTTCCAAGTTGTCCATCTTCTTTTTGAAATTAGCCCGAGTGTTGTAGTGATGAGCCAACTTGCTGGATGAAGTGAAAAGCTGGGTAAGGCACCTGGATATGCATAACAAATGCAAGAAATATGTGCAATATGATGCATGATATGAAATGCATATGATTATTATTACTTCATTATTTAATATTTAGAGGGATTTAAGGTTTATAGACATATTGCAAACATCAAAATAATAACGCATTTGAAATACTGAAATTTTTTATTATAATAACTTCAAAATGAATTACAAGTTTCAATGATCCCAAGTACAAGATGAAAATACAATCTAAAATCCCGAGTAAAAGAACTTATAGAGATCAATCTGTACGCTGGCGCTTCCCTGTGAGCCTGGAAATCTGAGCCCTCAACCTCTGGTTTTCTTCCACATGTCTGATGGCAACCTCTCTCCAATTATCTGGATCAGGAAGTGAGTAATCAACACCTGTTTGAGGCTTAGGAGAAAATAAATCCCCTTGCCTCTCCATAGAATCTATCGCCCAACTCTCAAGGATCTCAATCAAATCGTCTTTCTCCTTCAGGTCTGCTCTGTAGGAACTCTCTAAAGTCTGGAACTTGTTCTTCCAAGCATCCCTTTCCTATTGCATCCTAATCAAAGCGAGTTGCAGTTCTTCTAGATCATCTAATAAGGGAGGAGTGGTCTTCCTAAATAGATCAGGCATGGGTGTCTCTCGAGTATACGGTATCTTCAACTGAATGGCTCTCGATCGGACCCACTGAAGATATGGCTCCAAAGAAACAACACCCCTAGTCCCAAATCCTTCCTACTCTTCTTATGAATGTGACACAAGGCCTTTGCAATCTTCTCCCTAGCTTCCCTGTGGTCTTCTCCTTCCTTCAGAAAGAAACTACTCAAATGAATACTATTCGGTTTATCCCTCATCGGGTAACCAAGTTGTCGCCGTGCAAGAACAGAGTTATAGTTAATTCCTCCCTTTGTACCAAGAAGAGGTACATTGGGGAAACTACCACAACTGTCAATAATCTTTATATCCTGATAAGCTCGATGATACCAATCAATATCCGAGTGAGTAAGTGCCATGATCTTAGGAGCCCAACGGGGTTCCTTCTTGACATCCCAAAAAGCATCAGACTGAGGCATATGTGAGATGAACCACCGGTACAACAGAGGCGTGCAATAGATAATCATTCCCCCATGATAGGAACTCTGAAGATGAACAGAGTAATAAGCATCACCCAACAGTGTAGGAACCCAGTTTCCAATCATGAAAATCCTGATAGCATTAATGTCGACAAACTTGTCCACATTAGGAAACAAGAATAATTCATAAGCAAGTAAAGCAAAGATGGCCTCAAAAGCAACTGTACTCTTCATTTTGGCAAAGTAACGAGCTTTCTCCACTAAGAACTGAGCTGGTAATCCTCTAATCCCTCCTTTAGTAGTCATATGGGCTTCCACCTCAGACTTTCCCAGATGAATCAAAGAAGCAATCTCATGTGGTTTTGGCTCACCCTTCAAACCAGTAAAAGGAAAATGATCGGTAACAGGTGAATATAATAGATAGTAATACTCCTCCAGTGTAGGCATCAACTGATAATCGGGAAAAGTAAAGCAGTGATACATCGAATCATAGAACTGGATCAAGGTCGAGAGAATACCCTCCTTCATCTTCAGCTTCATGAGAGGAATGATGGATCCATACTTCTTCCGAAAGTCTGCAGAACACTCGATCTCTGGAATTAGACTGATCAACTCATCTATCTTAGGATCCTTGAAACTGAATTTCCCGGTCTTTCTCTTTCCAGAATCCATGGTTATTAGTACCTGAGATATTCACAAATAGTCAACCTTTAAATCCCTTGAAATATTTTTTTCTTCAAAATATGCTTATGAGTGCATGGATGCATGATGCAGCAATCACACACAAGATCACACATATAGGGTTCATAGGTTCAACATCACGAGCATGAGGTCGAAGGTACTACCCATAAGGTGTTGGTCTAAAAAGTTATCACCTGCCGAACAAGGTTCTAGAGGTTCCCAGAGTCTACATCCTTCCTTCGGATATTGCCAAATTCCCGATTAACTTGGTAATTAGTAATATTCTCAAGAAAGACTCTTCCGAGCGTAGTATCGCGTGACAACTATTTTCAGATTACTCCGTCATAGCTTCCACACTACACCTAAAATTCCAAGATGGGTTTGGTATTCTTTGTTCCTCAGTTTCTGCAGGCTCCCAGGTCAAAAGCAGTACGTATTCTCGATTACTCGGTAAATGACACTATAGTCAAAGGGGCCTCCACTGAGTAGGGGATCTCATGTCTCCTTTTTTGGGATTACTCCCTCAAAGTTAACATGACTATCCCGCCCGTCCTATCTTAAATTTTGCCCAAGTCCGGGTATAGGACTTATGAGTAATCACCAAGCACCCTGAAAACCAAGAAAATTCAAACATACATATATACAAAATATAACACATAAACAAGAATAGCAAATATACATATATACGCAAAGATAGGCTAAACCCACTTAGGGATGGACCAGCAAGAGGTCAATCTGTCCCCAGTGAAGTCGCCATTTTTCTGTAGGGGTAGAAATGTTCAAGACTAAGCCATTGGATTGACTAGACTTTATACAAATCAAAAATAAAAATCGCCACCGCGCTTTATTGTTTCCAAAGGAATGTGAAAAGAGCGAATAACCCAAAAAAAGGGGGAAAGATTCAAGGTAAGGGGGTTGGTTATGCAAAGGGAAGGTATTAACACCCTAAACATCTACGGTACTCCGCAGGAACCTCTTTGAAAAATCTATATATTTTGGCTATAAAAATATGCTGTATATAAAATGGATGGTGGAGGTGAGAAAATAAATATATATTTTTTTATTATTTTTGCACCCGCCGCGGTTGCGAACCTTTAGTGCCTACGTACCACCTTTCGTGCAATAGGGGATCAAGGTATACATAGTTCCTCTTTTAAAAATTTGAAACACAAGTGTGTTGGTTGATTTTTAAGAGATAAGACATCATCGTCATTGTCCGTGTGGAAAACATACTTACTACCCACAATCATGAGAAAGAAGAATTTGCATCATCTCAAAGTGGAGGATATGGCTTGGATTTTAAAATCAACAATGCCTCACTCAACACCCAAGTGGAAAATATCTCACTTCACTACATATTGTAGAAGTATAGTTGTTTGCATCACTACACGGATTGACAAGAGTCAAACCTTTTGAGAAAAGTTTAAAGATAAAAAACAAAGTGGCAAAATGGTTTAAAATGAGATTAATTGTCTTTTAGTCTTCTCACAAAAATTTCAAGGTATTGTTAAATTGATTGGAGTTTATTTATGAAAATATTTTGAAAATGCATGGACCTAAGACCAAGTTTATTATGAAAGTGGTTTAAGTTTCAAAACAAGAAGAGTTTTCAAAAGGAGGGAGAAGATTTTTGAAATTAAAGAAGATGGGAGGAGAAGAAGAGACTATCCTAAAGCATAAGGTAAAAGCTAAGGATAAGAACCATCTAACTAAAAAGAAGCCAAAACTTGACATTATGAGCCAAGATAGAATTCCCATTCTTTGGATTGAAACCAAGCAAGCAAAGATACTGGACCTCTTCAAGTGTATTAATTCTTCACAAAATTTGGGCAGAGTAACGACTGTATACGGGTGAATTCCAGATTACAAACAAAAGAATGTAATCACAAAAACCTGCACACAAAAAACAAACAAGCAACCCAATGTCTTGAGGTAAACCTCAAGAACTCTAGACAAAATAATCAGATAGGATCACAAGGTCTCCAAGATAGGCCAAGGTTTCTAATCCTAAGTCCAAGAAAAAGTCCCATGCTCCATAATGCCAAGGATAGTAACCAAATAGTCCAAGTACCATTAAGAGATTTTTAGGGTTTATGTTGATTATTAAGTATCTTAGGAAAAGAAAAATAAAAGCTCAAGTGAGCAAAGTAAAAATGACAAGAAAATAAATGCTCAAATGAGCAAAGATGAAAATGGCATGAAATGAAAATGCTAAAAAAAATAAATAGCACATAAAGTATAAAAGAATAAAAGCATAAGATAAACAAGTCAATAATTAGTGGTTAGTTGGATGACCATCTTGAAACTTGCATTTGGAACTCATTAGAGGATTGGTAGAACCAAAGCCTCCACACAACAAGTTGCATTTACTTTTTGTCAAGTATATCATCCATTTGGAATTCTCATAAGTACCAATTAATGATCAACGATGTTTAAGTGATCCGCATTGACCAAAGGTGTTGTAGATCCATTAGAGGATTGGTAGAACCAAAGCCTCCACACAATGAATCTCAAGGTTATTGGATCAAAGAGATCAAATTAACATACTTGGGCTTGCAATCATAAGTTTGGGCCACGAATGATCATTTATTCGAACCGGGACAAAATTTAGCGATATGTTAAGAAATCGTAAGTGGACTTATATAGAAGTCACACCTATTTTGAGACTGGTCAATAGCAATCTATGCACCGTTTGTTTTGAGACATGATATAGAGATCATGCTCCAACAACATTTAGTGCAATGAGAAGGGGATGAGATGAAGAGGAATTAGGGTAAAAAGAGAAACCACATTTGAATAAATATTTAATCAAACTATTATTAAAACCATTCATCCATTTTTTGTGGAGTTAAACTCAACACCATGGATCCAATGATGTTAATAAAGTTCAAGATCTAAAATCTAACCCAAGATCAACAAGAAAATAGTCACAAAATAATATCACATTTTAATATACATAAAAGGGTTTAAAAATAATGTTTAAAAATAGAAAATAAAGAGAAAAATATCAACTATGTTCAAATTAATCAAGAAATAAAAAGTAAGACCATAGAAAAATCAGAAAAAGGCTCAAATAATTTTACAATTTTTTTGGTAATTTTTTAAAGTCAGAAACTATTTTTAAAATTAAAATAAATGGTTAAAATAAACAAAAAATGGTAAAAAATAGTAAAGTCAAACAAAAAATAAAACAAGGTCACCAATATTTGTCACAATATCATTGGATCATTCCAATTTTTTTTTCAGAATTTAAAAATGTATAAAAGTATTTCTAAACATTTTAAACAAATCAAATAATTTCAAAATTTATAAAAAATACCAGAACACAAAATTAAATTGTGAAAAAATAAAAATCAGAAAGAGAATAATCAAAAATATTTTTCATAATTTTTTCAGATTTTTTGGACAAAAATGAATTTTCTATGATTTTTTGAAATTTAAAACAATTAAAATATAAAAATCAGAAAAAGAAAATAAAAGTAAAATATGTGGACCATTGGATGAGAGTCAAAACATGTTAGTAATCAAATCCAAGGGATCTGACGCGCTATGCATATCATGGTCTTTAGTAAATAATGTACAGAATCAATAATAAATCAGATTTTTGAAAAATACAAATGGCACGCCATCATTGGTTGGAAGATGACACATAGGTCGTCTTCAACCTCCAATCAACGTGATTTGTAGGTATCTCAAACTGTAAAATCAGAAGCTCGGACCTATGCCAATCGCTTCGTCTCTTCAAGACGAAAACAACCATACCCTCGCGCCAAATTTATGTAAATTGTAGCTCAAGAAATTTAGAAGGAAAGTTTTGAAAAGGGATTTGAAAATTCATGGTCAAAACTTGTTTCCAGTGAAATGTAAGTGTTGCAACTAGAACTAGGTAAATGAGAGCAACATAATGATATCATAGTTTTCAAGAATTGATGAAGGAATCTACCTATTGAAGTTGAGTTGCAGAGCTCTGAAACTGGACTTCTATGGAATAGTATAAGGCACGATTCTTGAATGTAACTATATGGTTAACTTTAGGGAAGATCAAGGAAGGTGAATTGAGGGAAAATGGATTGAAAAAGGCTTAAGAATGGATTTCGAATATGCGGAATTCTGGGTTGTGAAACAAGTTTGGCAGGGTGATTCTGGCTATCTAAGCTTGGGAAATTGAATGGGGGATGACCCTCTATTTATAGGAAAGAAAATGGGATCAAAAGGAATAGCAAATGATGCGTTTTGGAGGGAATTCGTGTGGGTATGCATCATGAAGAAAGTGTGACTCAAACTTGATCAAAACTCAACCAAATCGTGCGTTTCATGATGCCAATCAATTCTGGCAAGTTGCTAAACACGATTAGAAGAAAAAACGCGTGGAAAAATTGTGATTAGAAGCCAAAACAAAGATTTCAAAATCCTGACTTTGTGAAAAATTCAGTTTCAAACTACCAAATTCAAATCCATGGCATTTCCAACTCAAGAGGTCTTAGGGCATAATTCTTGATGCTTTGGAAAGATGAGGTTACAAGACTTGCAATGGAAAAAGAATGGAATCAAATGGATGCTTGAGCTGAAAGTTACATGGAGTCAAAGTTGAAGAAAAAGAGTTGACTTTCCATACTTAGAAATATTTCAAATTCTTCTTTAAAAATGACCTATAATCTTTTGTATCCAAACATAGCCTTCCACTTAGAATTTGCTCTTGACCAAAAAAGATGTATTGAAGTACATATCTTGAATGACATTGTGTAATTTGAACCACTCAAAATCTCCAAAAATTGAGCAAGTTATGACTTGTTGAAGTTGGCCAAAAATCATGAAATGACCTATAATCTTTGGCATTCTTAAGACAACTTCCAGCCATTTTCTCACATTGAACAGAAAAGAAGGCATGAAGTAAACATCCTAAAGATAATCATGGAAAAATAATAGGCTCAAGGTGATAAACATTGACCAAGTTATGACCATTTGAAGTCACATATGGAAAATTGGGGATTCATCTGGATGACTTGTAATCTTTCTTCTTCACCAAGTTCCTTCCACATGAAAACTCCTTGGAACTTTTGAAGTGTGTTGATAACTCTTTCAAGAGAAGGATGTCCTTGGAATAACTCAAAAATACCAAAAGATGAGCAAGATATACTCCTTTGAAGTTCAAAACCCTAGCCTCTAGATCAAGAGAATGCTTTGAGGAACTTTGACAAGTTTGAATAAACTTCTTGTGCCAATATTCTTCCTTTGTGAATAGAAGTTGTTGAGGATGATTATGAGGACTCATAACCACCAAAACCACTTCCATATCTTTAAATTTGAGAGAAATATGCTCTTGTGACCAATAGGAACAAGACCTTGTCCAATCATGATAACTTCTTCCCTCAACCCCTTGTACTTTTGAATCAATTTTGATAACTTTGAGATATGTTGAACCAAAATAAGCCTTGTCATGCCATTTATTCCAAAATCACTCCAATAGTGAAGTTTGAATTTCTCAAGCTATTGACTAGGGCATGGAAATAAACTCATGAACCCATGAAGCAACTTGCTACACCTCACTGCCTTTACCTACATTATTAACAAGTAAGACAAACCAACATTGCATATCATTAATTAGAGATAAAATCAAAGCAAAATATTAATTATCACAAAATAAAACAAGTCAAGGTGCTTGGTAATTCCTCAAAAGAGAAAAGATAAAGATAGGGATAAAAACCAAAAGCCTTAATGTGATCATGTTGTGATTGAAACAATATGGTATGATGAAGGAATCTTAGGGGAAAAAATTGGGATACAACATAAAGACTGGGTTCCCAATCATAAAGATCCCGATGGCATTGATATCCATAAAATTTTCGATATTGGGAAATAAGAACAACCCATAAACAAGTAGAGCAAAGATGGCTTCAAAAGCAACCATACTTTTCATCCTAGCAAAGTAGAGAACTTTCTCCAACAAGAACTGAGCGGTAATCCTCTAATCCCTCCTTTGGTAGTCATGTGGACTTCAACCTCAGACTTCCCCAAATGGATCAAAGCAGCAATCTCATGATATTTTGGCTCACCCTTCAAACCAGTAAAAGGAACACGATCGATAATAGGTACACCCAGCAGATAAGAGTACTTCTCTAATGTAGGCATCAACTGATAATCAGGGAAAGTAAAGCATCGATACATCAGATCATAGAACTGAACCAAAGTCGATAGAATACCCTCCTTTTTCCTGAGATTCATAAGAGAAATGATGAACCCATACTTCCTCCGAAAATCTGTAGAACTCTCGATCTCGGGAATTAGACTCATCAACTCATCTATCTTGGGATATTTGAAACTGTACTTCTCAGTCTTTCTTTTTCTAGAATCCATAGTCAAAAAGTACTTGAGATATTCACAAAGAGCCAACTTTAAGTCCCTTGAAACAAAATGTTTTAAAGGATGCTCATGGGTGCCTGAATGCATGATGCAATAATCACACACAAGATCAGAAACATAGGGTTCATAGGTTCAACATCACGAGTATGAGATTGAAGGTACTACCCATAAGGTATGATCTAAATGTTTATCACCTGTCGAACAAGGTTCTAAGATGTTCCTAGAGTCTACATCCTTCCTTCGGATATTACCAACTTCCTGATTGACTCGGTAATTAGCAATATTCTCAAGAAAAACTCGTATGAGCGTAGTATCATATGATAACCATTTCCGAATTACTCCTTCATAGCTTCCGCACTACACCTAAAAGGCCAAGATGGGTTAAAGGTTCTACAGTCCTCAGTTTCAGCAGGCTCCCAAGTCGAAAGTAGTACGTCTTCCCGATTACTCGGTAAATGACACTACATTCAAAGAGACCTTCACAGAGTGGGGGATCTCATGCCTCCTTTTTTGGGATTACTCCCTCAAAGTTAATATGACTATACCGCCCGTCCTATCTTAAGTTTTCCGAAGTCCGGGTATAGGACTTATGAGAAATCACCAAGCACCTTGAAAGCCAGGAAAATCCAAACAAACATATATACAACATATAAGATACAACATATAATAACACATATCCAGATAAATAAAGATAGGCTCAACACACTTAAAGATTGACTAGCAAGAGGTCAATATTTCCCCAACGAAGTCACCATTTTTTCTTTAGCAGTAGAAATGTTGAGACTAAGCCATTGGATTGACTTGACTCGCACAAATCAAAATAAAAATCGCCACTGCGCTTTATTGTTTCCAAAGGAATGGGAAAAGAGCGAATAATCCAAAAAGAGGGGGAGAGAATCTAAGTTCCGGGGTAGTTTATGCAAAGGGAAGATATTAGCACCCTAAACATCTATGGTACTCTGTAGGAACCTCTTTGTAAATCTGTGTATTTTGGCTATAAATGTTGTATAAAACAATATATGGTGGAGATGAGAAAAAAAGTATATTTTTTATAATTTTTTCACCCGCTGCGGTTGCGAACCTTTAGTGCCTACGTACCACCTTCCGTGTAACAGGGGATCAGGGTATACGTAGTTCACCTTTTAAAAACTTTAAAACACAAGTGTGTTGGTTAATTTTAAGAGACGAGACATCATTGTCTTATCCAAGTGGAAAACATACTTACTACCCATGATTATGAGAAAGAAGAATTCGCTTCATCTCAAAATGGAGGATATGGCTTGGATTTTAAAATCAACAAAGCCTCACTCAACACCCAAGTGGAAAATATCTCACTTCATTATATATCGTAGATGTATAGTAGCTTGTATCACTACAAGGATTGACAAGAGTCTAATATTTTGAGAAAAGCGTAAGGTAAAAAGCCAAAGTAGCAAAAATGATTTGAATGAGATTGATTAACTTTTAGTCTTCTCACAAAAATGTCAAAGTATTATTAAGTTGATTAAAGTTTAATTAAGAAAATGCTTTTTAAAATGCATGGACATAAGTCCAGGTTTTTTGTGAAAGTGGTTCAAGTTTAGAAAACAAGAAGAGTTTTCAAAAGAAGGGATAAGATTTATGAAATTAAAGAATATGGGAGGAGATGAAGGAACTATCCTAAAGTATAAGGTAAAATCTAGGGAAAAGAACCATCTAACCAATAAGAAGCCAATACTTTACACAATGAGTCAATGTAGAATTCCCATCCTTTGTATTTGAAACCAAACAAACAAAGATACTAAACCTCTTAAGAAAACCAAGCTTCAATTGCATTAAGTCTTCAAAAAAAAAATTGGGTAGAGTAACGGCTGTATACATATGAATTCCAGATTACATACAAAACATGCAATCGCAACAACCTACACATGAAACAAACAATCAACTCAATGACCTGTATGAATAATAGTTGAATTCCAGATTACATACAAAACATGCAATCGCAATAACCTGCACACGAAACAAAATAATAGTTGAGGTCACAAAGTAGGTCATAATTGCTAATCCAAAGTCTAAGGAATCCACAATCTCCATAATGCCAAGGATAGTAACTGTTGCACCCAAAAATTTTCCCTCTCATATCACCCAACATATGCTCATTGAAGCCCCCAATCTGCTCAAGGATGCCCAAGGGTTGATCAGACAAACTCTCTCTTAAAACAATGAATATCTAATTAGGGTTTCCATTTTCATCAATATGGGTGAGCTACAAAAGGCTAAAATATTTTCCATGGTCCTAATATGTTCTCAAGACCATCCATGTCAAGTTTCATGCCTTGCACAAGAAGTTTGCCCAGTCAACTGCTCAAATGCCTAAAAATTAACTATACTAGGTCAAAAGTCAACTGTGACCCTCATGCAGTCAAACTTCAAGGTTTTGGTCAACATCAACATTTTGAAGTAATATTCATCATTTGATCAAGGGTTGATCATGATTCCCCAAGGAGTGCCCCAAATTCATCAAAACTCAAAAGTTGCTAAATTAGGGTTTCTATAGGAAAAGTCAAGCAAACTTTGACCAGGCATAACTTTCTCATACTTTATAATAAATTTCTCATCCAAGGATCATTTTGAAGAGAATCTAATTCCATATAACTCATATTCAGACCTCAAGTTCAAAAAATGCACTCATGAAAAGATATGAATTTAGACATTATAGGTTATTTCAAAAAGTCAACAAAAACACCTTTTGGGTCAAATCTTCTTACATGAACATGGAAGATCCAATTGAGATAAGACTAGAAGGGTTGTTAAGAGGACATCCAAAGCTTTCTAAAAAGTCCAAGAACACCTTCTTAGGGTTAAAATTGAGGGAGATATGTATTGTTAAATTTGACCAAGTTTTGGAAATGTGCATGAAGTCAACATTGATCAAAATCACTTTTGTTTTTCAAATGGGCCCATGTTTTCTTGTTTGAAACTTGTTCCTAAGATGTCCCACGACCCCTGAGCTTATCCACCTATTATTTTATTATTTTTATCATTTATTTTGATTTTTTCTCCATTTAAATCAAAATAAATCAATTTAAATAGTAGAATAATGAAATAAAATCCAAGATTTGATTTTATGAGAATATTATGAGTCAGTAAACAGCTAGCAAATCATCCAAATCGTGCAAGAACTAATTGATTGGAAAAGATCTTAATTTGGCCTATTTTAGAAACAAATCATACAAGGCAAAAAGTGAAATCAAATCTCCAAAATTTGCAAAGATATGGTATGTTTGTGTTGACCTAATTCGTTCTCTTATATGTGCACAACATTCCTAGAGCAAGAAAAGAAGGATTGGGGTCGTGAAAACTGAAGAACCAAGTTGAAAATTTTGGAAGAAAAGTGCTGATTATATATTCCTCCACAGGTTAATTCAAGCCATTCCAAGATCACAAACAACTTCAGTGAGTTCCTCTGATCAATTCCAGACCTTCACAAGTGACCATAACATTCAGAATTGTAAAATCCATAACTCAGTTCTCCTACCATTTTTTGATTTTCGATTACATGCATACATGCGTTTTCAATGAAATTTAACCATGCATTGTTGTTTATCAAAAGGTTTCGATGCTTCCTGATTTGTTTGATTGAGTTTTAAGTGCAGGGATCAAGGAATACCATTGCTAGGGTTCCAAGCTTCAAATTAGGGCTTTCCAATTTAGACATAATTGGGACAAACCAATGCCATCATCGTGTTCAGGGGACCAAAGCGAGTTGATTCATAGCCTTACTATTAATTTATATTATATATTTTTAATTTTAATTTTTTGCAGGGGGCTTTAGTGACGCTTAATCCGTTTCTATAAGCTATAGTAACAGATGCAGTCCGTAGGTAAAAAGGTGGCCAAAAACAACAGTTATGGGGAAGAAGACAATTAGGTGGCAGAATCCCATTAGGTGATTTGAATCACGCGCGCGTTTTTGGGAAATACCACTTTGCTTGCTTTATGTTTTATTTGTTTTATTATATTAACGAATGAGTAGCTAGCGCAGTTGGTCAAGGAAAAGAGGTATAAAGCTAATGTCCTGGGTTCGATCCCAGGCGCGTGCTTTTGTGTTTTTCTCATTATTTCTCTGCAGATTCCATGTGCTGCACGCCCTGGTCCATGCTATGCACCCAAGATCCACGCTATCAGATCATGTCTTGGCGAGATCTCACGCCTCCAGGAAGCAGTCACATGGTGGACCTCCTGAAGACCAACTACACTGAATCTCACGCTGGATACTGAGCTAGCATCTTGGGCCTAAAAATTCAGCTTCACACCCCCAGGCTGGAAACAGTAACAGGCCCAACTTATTTCTTTTTTTAATTTCTTTTGTTTCAATTAATTGTTCAATTATTTTTACAAAAAAAACAAAATCATTTTTTTATTAAATCAAAAAATCACAAAAACATTAAAATTAGATTTTTTTTCATAAATTATTTTATTTCATTAATTAATTAGATTAATTTAATTAGGGCAATTTAAATTCCTTTTTTCATAATTAAAATCAATTAGAAAATTAGATTTAATTTGCAAATAGTTAAATTTATCAATAAAAAAAATCACAAAAAAATATTTTCTTTGATTTCCTTTGATTTTACACTTTGATTCCTGCATTTAATTCGTCGCGCGCATAATATTTATTTTCCAATTATTGTATTTGCTTCAGGTTTGTAATAGTTTTTAATTAGGGTTTACCGCATATTATTTACTGTTTAATCCCCAGTTTTTGGTTATGTAAACCCCTCTCTAAATCCTTGTAATAGTGTAGATTTACTTTTTCGCTTTTAATTTCCGCAACTATAAACTACTAGACTAATAGGCTTGTATGGAAAGAATAACGATTAAAATGGTAGATAGCCCTAATTGTGCAAAGATAAATAAACGGAAAAATGACACATGCACATGTTCACTCGTAGGGCTTATCCCATTCCGGTTGCCTTTGGTAAACGGTCATGAAGTATAGGGAATTTTAGTGGTCGCTCTCTAGTCCCAAAAGATAAAAAATGACCCATTCGAATGTTGCTTCGGAAAGATCTTTAGGACTTTAGGATAATTACTATGGTTTCTTAACCATTGCTTTTGTGACCGTAATTGTCTCTTTGAATGTCCCTTAAAATCCAATGATGGGGCTACCTACTCCTTAATAGTAGGATAGTGCTATCTAAAGGAAACGAGAAAACGAACAGTCTTTTTCGAGTAGGTAGAAACTCTTAAGTACTTGCTCAAAACAACAAAAACTCTTTCACACAAAAACTTTCAAAACATTTTTCAAAAACAACTTCGTCACACTCTTGAGGACAGATATAAGGGTTACCATGAAGTTAAACAAAAACTTTTTAAAACACACACACAAGCAATTTCAAAATGAGCAAGTACCTAAGAGCCCATGGAAAACCATGGATAGAAAGGGTGATAACATCTTCCCTTTCTATAATCTACCCCGTACTCATAAACATCTCGAGAAAGGTTTTTTCTGTTCTTTTCCCTTTTCCTTTGCTGAATGAAATAAAAGTCGGTGGCGACTCTTGCTTACCGCATATTTGCGAACAAAAAACGTAAACCAGTATTAATAGTCGGTTCTACCACCGTATCACAGTAACCAAGTAGTCCAAGCAACATTAAAGTTTTTTAGTTGAGGTCACAAAGTAGGTCATAATTGCTAATCCAAAGTCTAAGGAATCCACAATCTCCATAATGCCAAGGATAGTAACTGTTGCACCCCAAAATTTTCCCTCTCATATCACCCAACATATGCTCATTGAAGCCCCCAATCTGCTCAAGGATGCCAAGGGTTGACCAGACAAACTCTCTCTTAAAACAATGAATATCTAATTAGGGTTTCCATTTTCATCAATATGGGTGAGCTACAAAAGCCTAAAATCTTTTCCATGGTCCTAATATGTTCTCAAGACCATCCATGTCAAGTTTCATGCCTTGCACAAGAAGTTTGCCCAGTCAACTGCTCAAATGCCTAAAAATCAACTATACTAGGTCAAAAGTCAACTGTGACCCTCATGCAGTCAAAATTCAAGGTTTTGGTCAACATCAACATTTTGAAGTAATATTCATCATTTGATCAAGGGTTGATCATGATTCCCCAAGGAGTGCCCCAAATTCATCAAAACTCAAAAGTTGCTAAATTAGGGTTTCTATAGGAAAAGTCAAGCAAACTTTGACCAGGCATAACTTTCTCATACTTTATAATAAATTTCTCATCCAAGGATCATTTTAAAGAGAATCTAATTCCCTATAACTCATATTCAGACCTCAAGTTCAAAAAATGCACTCATGAAAAGATATGAATTTAGACATTATAGGTTATTTCAAAAAGTCAACAAAAACACCTTTTGGGTCAAATCTTCTTACATGAACATGGAAGATCCATTTGAGATAATACTAGGAGGGTTGTTAAGAGGACATCCAAAGCTTTCTAAAAAGTCCAAGAACACCTTCTTAGGGTTAAAATTGAGGGAGATATGTATTGTTAAATTTGACCAATTTTTGGAAATGTGCATGAAGTCAACATTGATCAAAATCACTTTTGTTTTTCAAATGGGCCCATGTTTTCTTGTTTGAAACTTGTTCCTAAGATGTCCCACGACCCCTGAGCTTATCCACCTATTATTTTATTATTTTTATCATTTATTTTGATTTTTTCTCCATTTAAATCAAAATAAATCAATTTAAATAGTAGAATAATGAAATAAAATCCAAGATTTGATTTTATGAGAATATTATGAGTCAGTAAACAGCTAGCAAATCATCCAAATCGTGCAAGAACTAATTGATTGGAAAAGATCTTAATTTGGCCTATTTTAGAAACAAATCATACAAGGCAAAAAGTGAAATCAAATCTCCAAAATTTGCAAAGATATGGTATGTTTGTGTTGACCTAATTCGTTCTCTTATATGTGCACAACATTCCTAGAGCAAGAAAAGAAGGATTGGGGTCGTGAAAACTGAAGAACCAAGTTGAAAATTTTGGAAGAAAAGTGCTGATTATATATTCCTCCACTGGTTGATTCAAGCCATTCCAAGATCACAAACAACTTCAGTGAGTTCCTCTGATCAATTCCAGACCTTCACAAGTGACCATAACATTCAGAATTGTAAAATCCATAACTCAGTTCTCCTACCATTTTTTGATTTTCGATTACATGCATACATGCGTTTTCAATGAAATTTAACCATGCATTGTTGTTTATCAAAAGGTTTCGATGCTTCCTGATTTGTTTGATTGAGTTTTAAGTGCAGGGATCAAGGAATACCATTGCTAGGGTTCCAAGCTTCAAATTAGGGCTTTCCGATTTAGACATAATTGGGACAAACCAATGCCATCATCGTGTTCAGGGGACCAAAGCGAGTTGATTCATAGCCATACTATTAATTTATATTATATATTTTTAATTTTAATTTTTTGCAGGGGGCTTTAGTGACGCTTAATCCGTTTCTATAAGCTATAGTAACAGATGCAGTCCGTAGGTAAAAAGGTGGCCAAAAATAACAGTTATGGGGAAGAAGACAATTAGGTGGCAGAATCCCATTAGGTGATTTGAATCACGCGCGCGTTTTTGGGAAATACCACTTTGCTTGCTTTATGTTTTATTTGTTTTATTATATTAACGAATGAGTAGCTAGCGCAGTTGGTCAAGGAAAAGAGGCATAAAGCTAATGTCCTGGGTTCGACCCCAGGCGCGTGCTTTTGTATTTTTCTCATTATTTCTCTGCAAATTCCATGTGCTGCACGCCATGGTCCATGCTATGCACCCAAGATCCACGCCATCAGATCATGACTTGGCCAGATCTCACGCCTCCAGGAAGCAGTCACATGGTGGACCTCCTGAAGACTAACTACACTGAATCTCACGCTGGATACTGAGCTAGCATCTTGGGCCTAAAAATTCAGGTTCACACCCCCAGGCTGGAAACAATAACAGGCCCAACTTATTTCTTTTTTTTTAATTTCTTTTGTTTCAATTAATTGTTTAATTATTTTTACAAAAAAAACAAAATCATTTTTTTATTAAATCAAAAAATCACAAAAACATTAAAATTAGATTTTTTTCATAAATTATTTTATTTCATTAATTAATTAGATTAATTTAATTAGGGCAATTTAAATTCCTTTTTTTATAATTAAAATCAATTAGAAAATTAGATTTAATTTGCAAATAGTTAATTTATCAATAAAAAAATAACAAAAAAATATTTTCTTTGATTTCCTTTGATTTTACACTTTGATTCCTGCATTTAATTCGTCGCGCGCATAATATTTATTTTCCAATTATTGTATTTGCTTCAGGTTTGTAATAGTTTTTAATTAGGGTTTACCGCATATTATTTACTGTTTAATCCCCAGTTTTTGGTTATGTAAACCCCTCTCTAAAGCCTTGTAATAGTGTAGATTTACTTTTTCGCTTTTAATTTCCGCAACTATAAACTACTAGACTAATAGGCTTGTATGGAAAGAATAACGATTAAAATGGTAGATAGCCCTAATTTTGCAAAGATAAATAAACGGAAAAATGACACATGCACATGTTCACTCCTAGGGCTTATCCCATTCCGGTTGCCTTCGGTAAACAGTCATGAAGTATAGGGAATTTTAGTGGTCGCTCTCTAGTCCCAAAAGATAAAAAATGACCCATTCGAATGTTGCTTCGGAAAGATCTTTAGGACTTTAGGATAATTACTATGGTTTCCTAACCATTGCTTTTGTGACCGTAATTGTCTCTTTGAATGTCCCTTAAAATCCAACGATGGGGCTACCTACTCCTTAATAGTAGGATAGTGCTATCTAAAGGAAACGAGAAAACGAACAGTCTTTTTCGAGTAGGTAGAAACTCTTAAGTACTTGCTCAAAACAAAAAAAACTCTTTCACACAAAAACTTTCAAAACATTTTTCAAAAACAACTTCGTCACACTCTTGAGGACAGATATAAGGGTTACCACGAAGTTAAACAAAAACTTTTTAAAACACACACACAAGCAATTTCAAAATGAGCAAGTACCTAAGAGCCCATGGAAAACCATGGATAGAAAGGGTGATAACACCTTCCCTTTCTATAATCTACCCCCCGTACTCATAAACATCTCGAGAAAGGTTTTTTCTGTTCTTTTCCCTTTTCCTTTGCTGAATGAAATAAAAGTCGATGGCGACTCTTGCTTACCGCATATTTGCGAACAAAAAACGCATACCAGTATTAATAGTCGGTTCTACCACCGTATCACAGTAACCAAGTAGTCCAAGTAACATTAAAGTTTTTTATGGTTCAAGTTGATTATTAGGTATCTTCAAAAAGAAAATGAAAGCTCAAATGAGCAAAATAAAAATGACATAAAAGTAAATGCTCAAGTGAGCAAAGATGAAAATAGCATAAAATGTAAATGCCAAAATAAATATGCTTAAAGTAAAGGCATAAAGTAAAAGCATAAAATAAAGTCAATTGTTAGGAATTAGTGGTTAGTTGAATGACCATCTTGAAACTTGCATTTGGAACTCATTAAAAGATTTTTAAAATGATTTTTAAATGAAAATAAAGGGGGAAAATAAAAATTATATTCAAAACATCCAAGAAAAATCAACTAAGACCATAGAAAAATCAGAATTGAGCTCAAATATTTTTACAAAATTTTTGGTAATTTTTTAAAGTCAGAAACTATTTTTAAAATTAAAAGAAATAGGCAAAACAAACCAAAAATTATAAAAAAATAGTAAAGTCGGATATAAAAATAAAATGAGGTCACTAATATTTTTCAAAAGGCCATTGGATCCTTCTATATTTTTTTCAGAATTTAAAAATATAGAAAATTATTTTTAAACAATTAAAACAATTCAGATAAAGTGAAAAATTATAAAAAATATCAAAACACAAAATAAAATTATGAAAAAATAATAATCAAAATGAGAAAAATCAAAAGTATTTTCCATAATTTTTTCCAGATTTTTTGAAGTTAAAATGAATTTTCTATGATTTTTTGAAGTTTAAAACAATTTAAATATAAAAATCAGAAAATAAAATAAAGTAAAAAAAATGTGGGCCAATGGATGAGAGTTAAAACACGTTAGTAAGCTAATCCAATGGATCAGACACGCTGTGCATATCATGGTGTTTACTGAATAATGTATGAAATCAACAATTAAATCAGATTTTAGAAAAATGCGTGGCACACCTTCATTGGTTGATAGATGACACGTTGGTCATCTTCAACCTCCAGCCAACAGATCTGCAGGTTCTAGAAACTGTAAAATTAGGACACGAGACTGATACTATTCGCTTCGTCTTTTCAAGACGATTCCAAGGGTACCTTCGCGAAAAATTTATATAAAATGTAACTCAGTCGTTTTTAAAAAGAAGTTCTGAAAAGGGATTTGAAATTTCATGGCCAAAACGTACTTCCAGTTGAAAAAAAGTGTTGTGACTAGAATCAGGATGATGAGAGCTTCATAACAGTATTAAAGTTTGAGAGAATTGGTGAAGGAATCTACCTATTGAAGTTAAGTTACAGAGCTCTAAAACTGGACTTGGCTAGCACGATTTAGGAAGTCTTAGAGCTTAATTCTTCTTCTGTTAGCTTCAATGAGGTTCAAGGAAGGTGAATTGACAAAGAAAAATGATTGAGAAAGGCTGTAAGAGAAAATTCAAAGTTGCGGAAAATTGAGTTCAAGAGGAAGTTTGGCAGGGTGATTCTATCTCTCTAAGCTTGAGAAAATGAATGAGGTATGATCTTCTATTTATAGGGATGCTGATTGAATGCTCAAGCGTGTGAAATGATGAAGTTTTGAGGGAAATAGTATGAAGTTGTAAACAAGAAAAGTGTGACTTGTAATTTGACCAAAACTCATCAAAACTTTGGGTTTTAATATGCTAATCACTTATGGAAGTTCACTAAACGTGTTTAGAAGCAAAAGCACGCAGAAAAAATGTGTTTAGAACCTAAATCAAGGATTTCAAATTCTGTCTTATGAAGAAACTTCAATTTCAGGTTACCAAGTTCAAATCAATGAAATTTTCATCTCAAGGAGTCTTAGGACATGATTCTTTAAGCTTTAGAAAGATGAGATCACAAGCTTTACAATGTGCAAAAGATGGAATCAAATGGATGCTTGAGCTGAAAATTGTGATGAGTCAAAGTTGAGAAAAAGAGGTTGAGTTTTGTACTTAGAAAAATTCTATGTTTTTTCTTAAAAAATGACTTATAATGTCTTGCATCCAAACATGGCCTTACATTTGAAATTTTCTCTTGAACAAAAAGATGGCATGAAGTATATCTCTTTAATGACATTTTGAGACTTGAACCATTTAAAATCTCCAAAAAATGAGAAAGTTATGACTTGTTGAAATTGGCAAAAATTCATAAAATGACCTATAATCTTTTGCATCCTTAGGGAATCTTCCATTCATTTTCAAACTTTTCACTTAAAAGAAGGGTTAAATTTCACATCTTTAAGATCAATGTGGAAAAATAATGGGCTCAAGGTGATAAAAATTGACCAAGTTATGATCTTTTGAAGTCATGTATGGGAATTTGATGGTTTCTTCAGAGGACTTGTAATCTTTATTCACCATTAGGTATCTTCCTCACAAAATTTCCTTGAAACTTTAGAATTTATTTGTTGATATCCCTTTTAAGAGAAGGATGTATTTGGAATCAACCAAAAATACCAAAAGGCGACCAAGCTATACCCCTTTGAAGTTCAAAACTTTAACTCCTAGAGTAACAAAATTCCTTGGGAAACCTTTGCAATTTTGATCAACTTTCTTGCACAAATACTTTTGTCATGTAAATAGAAGTTGTTGAGGATTATAAGGAGAAACCATAGACACCAAAACCACTTCCAAATCCTGAGAAATGGGATAGATATGCACTTGTGATCAATGAAACCAAAGACTAGTCCAACTATGTCAAACTTCTTCAATCAACCCTTGTACCTTTGAACTATTTTTGACAACTTGAGGCATGATGAATCATAATAGACTTTGTCAATATATTATTTCAAAATATTTTAAATAGTGAAGCTTGAATATCAATGCAGCTTGAATATCAATGAAGCTTTGTTGAAGAAGGCATGGAAATAAACTCATGAACCTATGGATCAACTTGATGGAATGTATTGTGCTTTCACCTATGATACCAACAATTAGAGCATATATTCATTGTACTTATTAGTAAAAAGTTAATTAATACAAAACATAGATGATCACAATATACAAGTCAAGGTGCTTGGTGATTCCCCGTGAGCAAAGCTAAAGATAAGGAGAAGAACTAAACCCTAGTGTGATCTTGTTGTGATTGAGTTGATATGATATGATAGAGGAATCTTAGGGGGGAAATTGGGGTACAACACATAGGTTCACTCTCGATGATTTTCTGCCGGTTCCTTCAGTTAGCGACTATACTGGGGACAGATTGACCAATTGCTGGTCCATCTAGTGAGTCACTCATAGCTCTTGTTTTTCTTTTGGTTGGGTGTTTATATTTATGCTTTACATATTATTCATTTGTATATATTTGAGCATACGTATGCATTGCATTTTATCATTTTACATATTGGTTATCTGCTATTTTGGATTCTGTGTTTCTTGATGGGTGGGTGTTACAATTAAGGTAAAAGGTGTAGTACGCAGGCCATAGTGCACTATCTAGCGCAGTTATGTCATATATGCTCAGATGAGGTTCAAATGGGGTGTTATCGTCATCCATGTCCGTGGCTTGATGATAGTGCTTTCAGGTGAACCCATGATTTTGAGTAACCCATTTGCCTTACCCTGACCTAGTTTTTACTCGTGAGTGGGACGGGATGAATCTTTATAGGTATGGATGATGACTATCTATTTTGATGGTGATTGTACGTTTTGTTGGTGACTTTGGTTCTTTAGTATTCTGAATTGGTCTAAACCTTTGATCTTGTTACATGTGATCGTGGTTCTGTTACCAATTCCATAGTTATCCAGTTGTTGGAGCTTTGATCCCACATGTTTGCATACATATCATGTTAATGTCATTACTAGCATACACGTTCCTTTGTTTCCAAGCATCATTTCTTTAATTCCAATTGTTAAGCCGCTTAAAAAATGAACAATATTAAGAAAAACATCATGGCTTAACTATAGGAATCAAAATGTATATACTCTTAGAAATGAGAACATCAAATTTGTATTTCATGTCATGCATCATTTTGCATTTCATGAGTTTCCTGGAAGTCTTACTCAAGGTCCTTTAATCTTCATAAACAATCAGTCTCACCAGTACAACAGTCAAGCAAATTTAAAAAAGAAGATGGAAAACCTTGAACAGGAGAATCGCAAGCTGCATGAAGAAGTTACTGCTTTGAGAGCTAGAATGGCTAATCTAACTAATTTGGTAGAGTCTTCAGTGGCTGCTTAGAATTAGCCATCATCACCTCCGTCTCCTCATGCTACTCAACCACAAAAGGTAACCGTTATTTTTGAGGTTATTTCAGTTCCCGTCTCTGCTACTCTAGTTGTTACCTCTGTTCAGTATCATATGCCTCCCGGTTATCTGTGGGTGTTGTACCCCAAAATTTGCCCTCCCTTTTTCTTCAAGATTTGCTAAGAGCATGCTCCAAAATCTCCCAAAGATTGCACAGTCCAATTGCCTCCTAACAGTCAAAAATTAGGGTTTTGGTTCTGGCAAAGAAGTTGAAGTTTCCAAGGGTCCAATCAAGTCCCACATGCCTACAAACATGGTCAAGCATCCATATGCCAAGTTTCAAGACTCACAGCATCAAATTGCACAGTCAAGAATCCTAATTGCCCTACAGTCAATTGCAGGGGCAAAATGGTCATTTGACAGTCGAAAGTCAAAATTTTTGGTCAACATCTTATTTTGAAGCCACAAGCATCATTTGGTCAATTCTTGATCATGATTCTCAAGGCATGGCTCCCAAATCCTTAAGATGCAAAAGTTTCTATTTTTGGACAGCTGAAAAAGTCAACTTCAAATTGGCCAAGGCATAACTTCCACATGGTTTATCAGAAAAATTCCATCCAAAGCTCATTTTGAAGAGAATGACATTTTCTACAACTCATCTTCACACTTCAAGTCCAAGAAATGCTCTCACAAAAAGTTATCAATCTCAACATTATAGGTCATTTTCAAAAGTCAACAAAAAGGCACTTTAAGTCAAAGACCATAACTTGAGATTGCTAAATCAAAATGACATGGGACCAAAGGCATTGGTTAGAGGACTTCCAGACCTTTCCAAAATGTCCAAGAACATGATCAAAGCTTAAAAATTGAGCAAGATATGTCTTGTGGAAGTTGGGAAATTTTTGGGAATTTTGAAAAGTCAACTTTGCTTCAAATGCCTCAAAATTGCTAATGGGCCACAATTTCTTCCATGAAACATTACCCAAAGGCTATGCACGGCCCATTGACATCCAAGGGAGTTATTTTATCATTTTTAATTAATTATTTGAATTATTATTATATTTAATTCACTTAATTAAAATTAAATATGACAAAAATAGCAAATCACACCTTTCAAATCTTTTTATGCAGCATTTTCATCCGTCATGACCTCAAGATTTCGTGCACACTCAATAAGGAAAGATTTTATGCAATTGGCAATGGTTTGATGGCAAAAAAGATTGAAAAAGATCATGAAAATCAAATATTCAAAATCATTGAATACAAGGCTTTGGGCTTGATCTTTCTGACCTAATTCCTTCCACATATATGCACAATCATAAACCTAATGGAAAAAACACAGAAGCTGCGCCTCAAACACAAGACAACTTTGCATTTTTTTCTAAAAATCTCAAAAACTGAAAACCTAGCTAGAGCATAATTCAAGACTGCAAAACCATTCCACTACACTCCTGACACTACCAGGGAGCTTTTCCAATCAAAATCACGCCTCCATACTCAAGGAATTGGTAGATAGAAGCTTGACTTTTCTTTAAAATTTTCATATTCGTGTTTGCATTTTCATACATTATCAATGATTTTTAATGATTGATTTATACTAATATGAGCATTCTGAAGCTATTGGTGTTATTTGATTGAACTAAGGACGCCTGTATGCAAAGTTACCATGAAAGCTGCTTAGGGTTTCAGAGCTCCAATTTTGGGGTTTCATTCATCTGGAAAAATTGGACCATAAGACCAATACCATTGAAATCAGGACCTTCCAACGAATAGAAACTAACCATCGCGCCCTTTTTCTTTTTCACTATATGCTAATCACTATTTTGCAGGTTGAAGCTTAGTGGGGGTTTAAAACCCCCGCTATTTGATTTTAGTTACAGGCAAAGGGAGAAGAAGACGCTGGCGTGGCTTGTCGTGGTTGGCTGATTCGAATTTAGCGCGTTTTTATTTTGACTTCAGGCCACTAGCGCTTTTTCACATATATTGATCATTGTCCATTATACATAAAAACTAACGCGTTGACTCAGTTGGCTTGTGAGTTGTCATGCAAGCAATGGGACCTGTGTTCGATTCCCAGGTCCCCCATATCGTTAATAATTTTTGTTGTAACATGATCAGGTGCACCTCCTACCCAATGATCTACCATGTGCGCATACATGTGTGCCTGCCAAGTGTCCAGGAATTGCAATCTAATGGCCAGAACGGGAGGATCACCATACGCATTGGTCAACAACTCCGCGCACAATCACTAAAAGTCAAAAGGGCCTTGCATCTGTTGGGCCAGATTACTCACAATAAGCCTCCTCTAAGGGCCAGATACCCCTCCTATGGTTTGCATATTTCTTTTTTATTTTAATTCTCTTTTTTTCTTTTATTTGATTAATTGCTTTTATTTAATTCCATAAAATTAATTTTCATAATACAAAAATACAAAAAAATCAGAAATCATAAAAATAAAAATATGTTTATTTAATTTTTAATTCATTAATAGTTTTCTTTTGTAAATAAATTCCAATAATCAATTTAGTTTAATTTTAGGTTTAACTTTAATTTTTTTTCTTAAGTAACTAAAATATATAAAAATTAGGTTTTTTAGCATTTTACTCTTTTTCTCAATAATTAAATTTTTCTTCTTATTATTATTAACTATTAATTTATTTTGTAAATAAACTTGTAATTAAACAATTAGTAAATTAGGTTTAAATTTAAATATTTTTCTTTAACAAATTAAAAATAGTGTAGAATTAGGGTTTCTAATAATAATTAATTTTCTTTCTTTATTTCCATTAAATACAAAAAAACATAAAAAATAATTTCCTTTCTTCATTAAATAACTAATTAACTTTCAATTTCGATTTATTTTCTTTAAAGGGTCCAACGCCCTCGCACCTTCGATTATAATTTCTTTTCGCGCGTTTATCTTATTTTCTTTGTGAAATTTATGTAATTGCCCCAAAGCTTTGTAATAGTAATTAGGACATTTACTTTCCGTACTTTTATTCAAAATCGGGTCTTTGTTAATTTGGCGATGTATAGACCCGCGCCTTGTAATAGCGTAGGACTTTTATTTTCCGCATTTTTATTTCCGCACCTTTTAACTGTTAATCACATGAAAGAATGTATGCCCAAATAAAATCAAAGCGTAGATCACCAAAAGCATAAAACATAACTGAAAATAACACACAAATTCACACACCACTCTTAGGGTACGCCTCATTGTTGCCTTGCCCCTCGAAACGTGGTCGTCGAGTATAGGACGTTTTAGTAAGTCCTCATGTCCATGAATATGGCATGGGGGTAGCTTCTAAGGTGTCCTACTGTTGCTCTGGTGACCACACTGTCCCTAAAAACGAATTGACCCGAACACCTCCAACGGTGGTGCTACCTACCTCTCAATGGTGGGATGGTAATACCTTAAGGACATTTACACAGCATAATTCCTTAGGGTAGGTAGATGACTCGTAGATACTTGCTCTAATTCAAAACAAATCAAAAACTTCTTTTCACACCGACACTTTGCAAAAAAGCTTTCAAAAACAACTTTTCAAACACTCTTGAGGACTGATACAAGAGTCGATCTGAAACTTTCAAAGAAACTTTTTCAAACCCACTCACCTTGAAAAGCAAACAAACATTTTGAAAACACAAATGAGCAAGTATCTAAGAGCCCATGGATAACCATGGATAGAAAGGGTGCTAACACCTTCCCTTTATATAAATCTACCTCCCGAACCGAGAGCAATCTCATAAGGAATTTTTCTGTGCTTTTGTCCTTTCCTTGTTTGAGAAAATAAAAGACGGTGGCGACTCTTGCTTCCACGACATTTCGTGAACCAGCGTTAAACAGTCAATTCCAGATCCACCGATCACAGAATTGGCGACTCTGCTGGGGAATATTTTAAAGTGAGGTGTACCTTAGGACTAAAATCACTTGTGTTTTCAATTGTCTGAATTGTTTGCTTTAAATTGTGGGCCTGTCTTGGGAGTTCTATAGATCCTAACCCGGATCTGGGGATACCTTCTTAGAAAGTAGCAACAAGGCTGTGAGGGTACTGTGTGGGGTATACCGACATGGTTGAAGCAGTTTGCTACGTTGATGTGGCACTTTGGTGTGTACCGGTAACCCTTGAGTCAAGTCAAGGAGAGTACGGGGCCGCCGCGTGGTGTCGTGAAACATCAACTGACCTTAGGAACCTTAATTGAACCATCTTGGCCTCTTTAGGGTAGTGAGATAACTGACTTTGGTGCAGTCCGAGGTTGGTTGATACTCGATACTACACTCAATTGAGGGTTGTTTTCTTGGAATATTTCGGTCTCCAGTTCAGTGGCTAAATCAAAACGATGAACAATGAAAGCAATCCAGTGATATTGGGATCCTCTAGAACCCGGTTACTTCTGATAGGACAGGTCTTAACCAACAAGCTGAAAGAGGGTAATACCTAGACCCCCTGCTGGCCTAAACTCTAAGGGCTCTTTGTGTGACTTGTGTGCTTTCATACTTGACTACTTGCATGCTTGTTATCTGACACTTGAGTTTCTTGCAGGTTTTGTTTATAGTCCTTAATTGGGACTCATAACAGGGTTTACCTACATTACCCCATTAATAGCATAACATCATACCATTGCATGCATCCCGCATAAGGACTAACCCATTTCAAGGATCTCAAGGGCTTGTGATGCAGGTCATGATGAACCAACATGTCTGGCAAGGGGCAAAGGGGATTTATTTTCCTCTAGCCAAGGTTGTCAGGGGCTATGACCCACTCGATATGGTGAGCCTTGACCCTTGAAGAAGGACTCTCAACAACATGAAGTTCCTTCAATCAAGTTACCAGTTTCAAACTCTAACAATTTTCTTGTTTACCACGCAAGGTCCTTGAAAACATTACATGCATATCATACATATCATTACATTACAGGTACCCTTGTTACAGATCACTTACCTTCTCCGCTGTTTATTTCAGTAATGGCTTGCCAACAAGATAACCAAGGTCTTTATGCTCAAGAGACTCAGTTCAGGGAGATCTTCCTAAGCCTATCCAAGGGGCAAGAAGAGTTGAGGACACTCCTCATGGGGAATCTGGCCAAGAAAAACCCCGAAGATGACAAGGATGAACGACTGAAACGTCTACAAGCTGAGGTAGACACATTGAAAACCCAAATGCTGGGGCAAAGGGCTCTCATCCAAGGTTTAGCTCGGGAGCAAGAAGAGTTGAGGACCATGATCAGTCAACTCCATCAAGACAGATACAACATGAAGCAACCAGTCCAAGTCAGGGACCAAGTCATTAATCAGCCTCCAAGAAGTCAAAGGATTGGTTTAATGAACAGGCCTCTCCAAGCTGCTACTACTTCACAGGTCCAACAACGACCTAGCCAAGAACAACTGGCTGATCAGAGCAAGCCAGACAAGCCTAAAAGGTAGTTCACCAAGCTCAATGTGTCACCGTCTCAAGCTTTACAAAAATTGTTGAGGTTGAATCTAGTGATGTTAAGGGACCCTCCTAAGAATCTCAACACAACCTCCCTAAATTACAATCCTGAGGAAAGAAGTGCATACCACTCTGACAGTCCAGGACATGACACCGACGACTGCTGGGCTCTGAAGAATAAGATCCAAGACCTGATTAATGAAAGAGCTGTGGATTTCACCCGGATAGGCCAGGCTGAATGCTCCTGCCATCCCTACAAGATGCACCGGTCGAAGTAACAAGCCCTGAGACTAGAAGACTTTTGTTCATTAGAATTTTTCAAGTTGTGATTTTCTTTTGATTGTTCAAACATTTATTCATGTTAAACATTGTTATTTCATTAATGCACTACACATGTCTGTTTTGAAGTAATTATTTCGTATTCACTATTTAAAATTGCTTTCATTTTTTGTGATGTTTAATGCTCGATTAATAATTCTAAGCCTCTTGAGGGAGGATGACGAAAACGATACCACGATCTTTACAGTATGCTTTTGAACAGACCCCGCTGATGAGGTACAGGCATTGTTTCAATTCCTAAACACTGGAGTTATAAGGAAGATAATCCCTCGTCAACCCCTCTGAGCCAAAGAAGTAGGAGTTTTTCTTTTCGAAATTTAAAACCCTTAATCATAACCTGGGGCAGGGTAGTCTCTCAGTTGATCCAAGTGCATAACGAACGGCACCAAAGAGGTCCTTACAAAACAAAAGACAGTGATGGTTCCGAACAATCATACAGACAGGCAGTCATTACTTCTCAAAATAAAAACCCATTAAGTCAAAACCTATGAAGGAGACTTACAAAACTGGGGCATCCCGCTGACTGTAATTCCAAAAAGAAACAGTTCAGACAAAAAAAAAACAGGGATAACAAAATCAAAAAAGAAAGAGGTCCTACAAACCCTCAACCAAAAAAGGGAATGACTGCCTATTCAAAATGAACTGTCAATATCCGAACCATCATTGGAATATCAGGACAAAGACTCAAGTAAGGTCTAACGCACGATTAGCTGAGTTTAGGTTTGAAGAACATCACGAAGAGCGAGTGGGTAAAAAAAATTTTTTTGAGCCTTTATCCTTTGTTTCTTAAACCGTGAACCAGGCCACATTATAACCCTTAAAAGTCCTAGCTGAAGCATGGTTTAGTTCGAAAGCATACTGTTACGAAAGGTATCCTGACTCCTTAGGGCTTGCGATAAAATAACGAGTTGGACATCACAGTTTACAAAAGAACTCACTTGTTTTATTAAAAAACTGCATTTCCAAAAAAAAAAAACTTCGAAACAGACATAAGCTTTGCATTTTTAACATAACTTTGTTTGCATATGACTTTTTGTTTGAACAACATAAGAGTTCGTACGACGAAAGTCTAATGAACAAGAGTATCTCCAATCAAGGGGCATGGCCTGATCATTGTCCATCATCTGGGGCAGTCCAGTCAAGATTCAAGGAATCTCTCAAGAGGCCAAATAGCCTGGGGCAAATCTCCGCCTGAGTCACTTGGGGAATTCCAGCAACAAATCTTGCATGATCAAACATCTTCTGGTGGCATGGCAACACAACAAACAGGGGCACCTCTCTACATCCTGAAAACATGGACATAGTCGAAAAAATACTACGCACAATCAAAGACCCGCTAGGTTGACACACCTAGGCAAAAATAAGGGCTTCCCGGCGAACCAAAAGGGTTCGGGCAAAATGAGGGATGAAATGAAAAAATCCGTACACCCGACAAGTCGAAAACCTGAAAAGGCAGCTTGGGCAAAAATGGGTATCCCGGTGGACTGAAAACCCGAAAGGGGGGTCCAAGCAAAAGTTAGGGATCAAAGCGTACGAATATGTCCTGTTATCTCGTCACTTACCTACCAGAAGAAGATTTGTCAAACGACAGTCATCAAACACCTTCACAGGTACCTTCTTCTCCAACAGAAACTGGGGCAATAATGATTTATCTAAATGATCCGGTTGCCCTGTCCACCGAAGGGCCAAGGTAAGTTCAGCTGAAGAATGCGACCAAGATACCTTCACCCCCTGCAGAGCGAACGCGTCTCCCCGGTTTTATTCAAAGGTTATTTCTCCACCAGAGTTTATAACTGGGTTATCCTCAGCTAAAAGCCACGGAAAGATCGTCCTCGACGAAGTCTTCCTATCCCCCAGCGGAGTTCGTCATATTCTTCAACAAAACTCAGCAATGGTATCCTCAATGGAGTTCTCATTCATCTCAGTGAAGCACCTCTCCTCCCACAGAGTATTGTTCCCCAGCAAGATCGCTAGAGTAGTTATTCCCCGCAGAGTAATATCTTCATCAAGTTTATTCTCCAACGGAGTCATCTTCTCCTATCAGTTCATTCTTGCAATCTTCATCCCCAGCAGAAACGAAGAACTCTCTTCAACCATCAGCCCAGGATTTAACTCCCGGCATTCATCAAGGATATATTTTCCTAGACAAAAATACATTCAAAAACATCACATACATCATGATACATGCATAAACGCATCATATCTTGCAATCTCATTTATGTTGAGAACATCATTGCTTGACCCATGGCATGCATTACATACGATTGACTTTTACATTTCAGGAAAGATCCAGTTAAGTTCTCAGATTCCAAGACCTTGCCTGGTTCAGTTAAATCGACTCCTAAAGATTTCTCTGATGCCGATCCAGTCAAAGGCCTTCTCTGGTCTAGTTAAATCGATTCCTAAAGATTTTCCTGATGAAGACCCAGTTGAAGATTCCAAGACCTTGCCTGGTTCAGTTAAATCGACTCCTAAAGATTTCTCTGATGCCGATCCAGTCAAAGGCCTTCTCTGGTCCAGTTAAATCGATTCCTAAAGATTTTCCTGATGAAGACCCTGTTGAAGATTCCAAGACCTTGCCTGGTTCAGTTAAATCGACTCCTAAAGATTTCTCTGATGCCGATCCAGTCAAAGGCCTTCTCTGGTCCAGTTAAATTGATTCCTAAAGATTTTCCTGATGAAGACCCAGTTGAAGATTCCAAGACCTTTCCTGGTTCAGTTAAATCAACTCCTAAAGATTTTTCTGATGCCGATCCAGTCAAAGGCCTTCTCTGGTTCAGTTAAATCGATTCCTAAAGATTCTTTCTGATGCCGATCCAGTTGAAGTTATTTCAAGACCTTGTCTGGTTCAGTTAAATCGACTCCTAAAGATTTTTCTGATGCCGATCCAGTCAAAGGCCTTCTCTGGTCCAGTTAAATCGATTCCTAAAGATTTTCCTGATGAGGACCCAGTTGAAGATTCAAATATCTCTCTGATACAACTCGTCGTTATAGACACTCGTCGTTATAGACACTCGTCGTCATAGACACTCGTCGTCATAGACACTCATCATCATAGACACTCGTCGTTATAAACACTCGTCGTTATAGACACTCGTCGTTATAGACACTCATCGTTATAGACACTCGTCGTTATAGACACTCGTCGTTATAGACACTCGTCGTCATAGACATTCGTCGTTGTAAACACTCGTCGTTATTGACACTCATCGTTATAGACACCCATCAATAAAGACCACCCGTCCATGGAAATAACCTGTCAGTAGAGACAACTCACCAACCTTTCTGAATTCCAGACTCGATTCTTGTATCCTGCCAGGGCACATCTGAAGAGTTTAAAGATTCGATACCTGTATCCAGCCAGCTTGTATCCTGCCAGGGCACATCTGAAGAGTTTAAAGATTCGATACCTGTATCCAGCCAGGGCACGTCTGCACAAAGAGTTTGAAAACCAACTCCTATAACAGGCCAGGTAATCATTTTCTTTCTCAGGTACGCAATTTCTCGCTAAGGAATCTCTTACGCGATCAACACCCAGATGGCATCTATGAGCCCATCCACATACTGACAGTCTCCAAATGGCATCTATAAGCCCATTCCCGACAAGACCCCGTCACCACACCAGATGGCATCTATAAGCCCATCCCCCTATCCAGCATCTCTCTAAATGGCATCTGTAAGCCCATTCCTGCATCATATTCCTGATACTCTACTATGTGAGTGCAAATTTCTGGGCACTCTAGTGTTCAATCATCTTCCACCTTCGGATTACGAAAGGCACGCTATCCAATCTACACCCTCAGGTTTAAGAAGATTGAACAGGGGCAACTGTTGTACCCCAAAATTTGCCCTCCCATTTTCTTCAAGATTTGCTAATAGCATGCTCCAAAATCTCCCAAAGATTGCACAGTCAAATTGCCTCCTAACAGTTAAAAATTAGGGTTTTGGTTCTGGCAAAGAAGTTGAAGTTTCCAAGGGTCCAATCAAGTCCCACATGCCTACAAACATGGTCAAGCATCCATATGCCAAGTTTCAAGACTCACAGCATCAAATTGCACAGTCAAGAACCCTAATTGCCCTACAGTCAATTGCAGGGGCAAAATGGTCATTTGACAGTCAAAAGTCAAAATTTTTGGTCAACATCTTATTTTGAAGCCACAAGCATCATTTGGTCAATTCTTGATCATGATTCTCAAGGCATGGCTCCAAAAGCCTTAAGATGCAAAAGTTTCTATTTTTGGACAGTTGAAAAAGTCAACTGCAAATTGACCAAGGCATAACTTCCACATGGTTTATCAGAAAAATTCCATCCAAAGCTCCTTTTGAAGAGAATGACATTTTCTACAACTCATCTTCACACTTCAAGTCCAAGAAATGCTCTCACAAAAAGTTATCAATCTCAACATTATAGGTCATTTTCAAAAGTCAACAAAAAGGCACTTTAAGTCAAAGACCATAACTTGAGATTGGTAAATCAAAATGACATGTGACCAAAGGCATTGGTTAGAGGACTTCAAGACCTTTCCAAAATGTCCAAGAACATGATCCAAGCTTAAAAATTGAGCAAGATATGCCTTGTGGAAGTTGGGAAATTTTTTGGGAATTTTGAAAAGTCAACTTTGCTTCAAATGCCTCAAAATTGCTAATGGGCCACAATTTATTCCATGAAACATTACCCAAAGGCTATGCACGACCCATTGACATCCAAGGGAGTTATTTTATCATTTTTTATTAATTATTTGAATTATTATTATTATTAATTCACTTAATTAAAATTAAATATGACAAAAATAGCAAATCACACCTTTCAAATCTTTTTATGCAGCATTTTCATCCGTCATGACCTCAAGATTTCGTGCACACCAAATAAGGAAAGATTCTATGCAATTGGCAATGGTTTGATGGCAAAAAAGATTGAAAAAGATCATGAAAATCAAATATTCAAAATCATTGAATACAAGGCTTTGGGCTTGATCTTTCTGACCTAATTCCTTCCACATATATGCACAATCATAAACCTAATGGAAAAAACACAGAAGCTGCGCCTCAAACACAAGAACAACTTAGCATTTTTTTCTAAAAATCTTAAAAACTGAAAACCTAGCTAGAGCATAATTCAAGACTGCAAAACCATTCCACTACACTCCTGACACTACCAGGGAGCTTTTCCAATCAAAATCACGCCTCCATACTCAAGGAATTGGTAGATAGAAGCTTGACTTTTCTTTAAAATTTTCATATTCGTGTTTGCATTTTCATACATTATCAAGGATTTTTAATGATTGATTTATACTAATATGAGCATTCTGAAGCTATTGGTGTTATTTGATTGAACTAAGGACGCCTGTATGCAAAGTTACCATGAAAGCTGCTTAGGGTTTCAGAGCTCCAATTTTGGGGTTTCGTTCATCTGGAAAAATTGGACCATAAGACCAATACCCTTGAAACTAGGACCTTCCAACGAATAGAAACTAACCATCGCGCCCTTTTTCTTTTTCACTATATGCTAATCGCTATTTTGCAGGTTGAAGCTTAGTGGGGGTTTAAAACCCCCGCTATTTGATTTTAGTTACAGGCAAAGGGAGAAGAAGATGCTGGCGTGGCTTGTCGTGGTTGGCTGATTCGAATTTAGCGCGTTTTTATTTTGACTTCAGGCCACTAGCGCTTTTTCACATATATTGATCATTGTCCATTATACATAAAAACTAACGCGTTGGCTCAGTTGGCTTGTGAGTTGTCATGCAAGCAATGGGACCTGGGTTCGATTCCCAGGTCCCCCATATCCTTAATAATTTTTTTTGTAACATGATCAGGTGCACCTCCTACCCAATGATCTACCATGTGCGCATACATGTGTGCCTGCCAAGTGTCCAGGAATTGCAATCTAATGGCTAGAACGGGAGGATCACCATACGCATTGGTCAACAACTCCGTGCACAATCACTAAAAGTCAAAAGGGCCTTGCATCTGTTGGGCCAGATTACTCACAATAAGCCTCCTCTAAGGGCCAGATACCCCTCCTATGGTTTGCATATTTCTTTTTTATTTTAATTCTCTTTTTTTCTTTTATTTGATTAATTTCTTTTATTTAATTCCATAAAATTAATTTTCATAATACAAAAATACAAAAAAATCAGAAATCATAAAAATAAAAATATGTTTATTTAATTTTTAATTCATTAATAGTTTTCTTTTGTAAATAAATTCCAATAATCAATTTAGTTTAATTTTAGGTTTAACTTTAATTTTTTTTTCTTAAGTAACTAAAATATATAAAAATTCGGTTTTTTAGCATTTTACTCTTTTTCTCAATAATTAAGTTTTTCTTCTTATTATTATTAACTATTAATTTATTTTGTAAATAAACTTGTAATTAAACAATTAGTAAATTAGGTTTAAATTTAAATATTTTTCTTTAACAAATTAAAAATAGTGTAGAATTAGGGTTTCTAATAATAATTAATTTTCTTTCTTTATTTCCATTAAATACAAAAAAACATAAAAAATAATTTCCTTTCTTCATTAAATAACTAATTAACTTTCAATTTCGATTTATTTTCTTTAAAGGGTCCAACGCCCTCGCACCTTCGATTATAATTTCTTTTCGCGCGTTTATCTTATTTTCTTTGTGAAATTTATGTAATTGCCCCAAAGCTTTGTAATAGTAATTAGGACATTTACTTTCCGCACTTTTATTCAAAATCGGGTCTTTGTTAATTTGGCGATGTATAGACCCGCGCCTTGTAATAGCGTAGGACTTTTATTTTCCGCATTTTTATTTCCGCACCTTTTAACTGTTAATCACATGAAAGAATGTATGCCCAAATAAAATCAAAGCGTAGATCACAAAAAGCATAAAACATAACTGAAAATAACACACAAATTCACACACCACTCTTAGGGTACGCCTCATTGTTGCCTTGCCCCTCGAAACATGGTCGTCGAGTATAGGACGTTTTAGTAAGTCCTCATGTCCATGAATATGGCATGGGGGTAGCTTCTAAGGTGTCCTACTGTTGCTCTGGTGACCACACTGTCCCTAAAAACGAATTGACCCGAACACCTCCAACGGTGGTGCTACCTACCTCTCAATGGTGGGATGGTAATACCTTAAGGACATTTACACAGCATAATTCCTTAGGGTAGGTAGATGACTCGTAGATACTTGCTCTAATTCAAAACAAATCAAAAACTTCTTTTCACACCGACACTTTGCAAAAAAGCTTTCAAAAACAACTTTTCAAACACTCTTGAGGACTGATACAAGAGTCGATCTGAAACTTTCAAAGAAACTTTTTCAAACCCACTCACCTTGAAAAGCAAACAAACATTTTGAAAACACAAATGAGCAAGTATCTAAGAGCCCATGGATAACCATGGATAGAAAGGGTGCTAACACCTTCCCTTTCTATAAATCTACCTCCCGAACCGAGAGCAATCTCATAAGGAATTTTTTTGTGCTTTTGTCCTTTCCTTGTTGGAGAAAATAAAAGACGGTGGCGACTCTTGCTTCCGCGACATTTCGCGAACCAGCGTTAAACAGTCAGTTCCAGATCCACCGATCATAGTGGGGAATGCCTAAAGGTTACATTCCAGAAGGATATAACCCTACTATTCAAGTTTCTCAGCCTGTTTAACCAGTTGTGGTTTATTCCCCTCCCGTGGTGCACATTACTCCTGTTGCTAATAATGAGATCCATCGTGATGCACCTCCTGTTGTGAATGTGGTCCCTATTATTAATGATAAGTTTAATCATCCTGCTATTCCACCAAGTGAAAGTTTGGGCTTCTATGACAAGATAATGACTTTGACGATCAGTTCAAAGAAATGCAAAAAGAAATGAAGGCTCTCAGGGGAAAATATTTATTTGGACAAAATGTCAGTGATCTCTGCTTGGTTCCAAATGTGAAAGTGCCTGCAAAATTTAAGGTGCCAGAATTTTAGAATTACAAGGGAAACTCTTTCCCCCGTGATCCTCTGATGATATATATCAGGAGAATGTCCACTCATACTGATGACCAACGCTTGCTTATTCATTTTTTCCAAGACAGTTTGACTGGTGCTGCCTTAAAATGGTACATGGGTTTAGACAGTAGCAACATACATACATTCAATGATTTGGGTGAAGCTTTCATCAAGCAGTATAAATACAACATGTTTATGACACCTGACCGTGACCAGTTAAGATCAATTACTTAGAAGGATAAGAAGTCCATTAAGGAGTATGCATAAGTTTGGCGTGAAATGGCAGCCCAGGTGGTACCTCCGATGGGAGAGCAAAAACGTCTTCCTAAAAACCCTTGGTTCATTTTACTATGGAATAATGGTGATGAGTGCACCAAGTGATTTCACTGAGATGGTAAGTATGGGTGTCCGTCTAGAGGAGGCCGTCAGGGAAGGACGGTTGTCAAAAGATAAAGGTTCTAGTGGAACAAAGAAGCCATCATATTGGTTTTCTAGAAAGAAAGAAGGAGAGGCAAATGCAGTTGTTCAAGAAACGAGGATTAGGCCTCCGAGAAGACGTCATCAGCATCAACAACAAGTTGCTTCAATAACTCCGGTTGTCAATGTATCTCCGACTGCTATTGTGTATTAGAGAACACCTCAACCAAGTAATCAAGGGCAAGGTCAGAAGAGGGAAGATTTTAATCCTATTTAGATGAGTTATACAAAATTATTTTCGGATTTGATTCAGAAGAACCTGGTGCAAACTAGGCCTCCTCATGCTATACCTCCAACTTTGCCATGGTATTATAAAGCTGACCAGACTTGTGCTTTTCATCAAGGAGATCCTAGGAAAAGTATTGAAAATTGCTATCTGTTGAAGTCTAAAGTGCAGAAAATGGTAAGATTTGGTCTCTTGTCTTTAAAATATGTAGGTCCTAATATGGAAGTTAATCCACTACCCAAGCACAAAGGTGGAGGTATTGTGAATATGGTTGTTGGCTGTCTTGAGAATTTCAGGATCTTTGATATCAACCTGGTTATAGGTGATTTAGTGAAGATGCATGTCGATCTCTGTGAGTTTAGCTATTATACACATGACTATGCCACTTGTAGTGTTTGTAGTACGAACATTCATGGATGTGATAAAGTGAGAAGTGATATCCAAGAGATGATGGATAAAGGTTTGATCCACATCACCAGACCAAGTGCTAAATATGAAGATATTAATGTGATTGAATACTATGATGATGAGTATGTTTCTGCTTATGAGTTCTTTTCTTCTGACGTGTCTGAGCCTGTGAATGAGGATGCTCTTTCTAAAAATGATTCTATGACTCTTGAGAATGCTGAAGAGGTGGGGGTGAATGTCATTGTACCACATTTTTGACATTCCTACTCCTGTAGATATTACATACTACAGTAAACTGGCTGTAACTTCTATTGCTATTTGTCTACCTGGACCTATCCCGCATGAATTAGATAAACTGTATCTTATAAGTATAATGAAACTATCTTGGAAGATAGTGTGGAAATTTCCATACAACCTTTGTTCCATTTGTAGAATATTGTTGAGGCCAGTTGGGTGACCCATAATGGTCGTGTCTTTGCTTCTACCTTTTGGGGAAACATTGACCCTAGTTATAAATTCCTTAGTTTTAAGGATTGGCATTAATTTTTGTAAAACAAATATAGAAGCAATATGTTAGATATGATGTATTAACGTGTAAACAGGAACATGTTGAGCAAGAAGTCTTATCTTACGTTAGGACATGTTGAGTTGAAGAGTTTCAACATCTGGAACAACATGTCAGATGAGATGTCCTATGAAGGAGCATGCGACATTGCACATAAGCTAAAGTGGATAGTTAGATTCTGTTATGATTTAACTGATGCAGAATATATTGGGAAATATTATTCCATATTATATGGTGTTGATTTAAAGGTCAAGAAGAATCTAATCACAATAGTGAAGAATATACAATTTCTAAATTTGGAGAGACTTTAGGAAGATTTGATTGAAGACCTTGATTGTAGCAGAAGTTACTATTGTTTGTTACAGCTGATATGCTGTACTTTGAAGGCCCAAATACAGTTGGGTATAGGTTATAAATAGAAATGTTTGTAACATAGGAAAGGCACAAGTTCAAGATGTCGAAGTCTAGGGCTTTGTCTTTTTTCCGCTCTCTAGAAGAGTTGGTTTAAGTGAACCACCCGGGTTGTGAGATGGTCACTGTTGTTCTCACTCATAAGCTATGAAGTAATGAGTTGAGTATTGTTCTTGGAGGAAGCTATGAAGCAACTCTAAGTTATTGTCTTAGTCAAGAGTATTGGCTAGTGATTGTCATGGAAGTGTGTCTTCCTGTTTGTTCAGAAATGTGTTGATCAAATCGTTGTCTGTGATTGAAGAGGGATTGAGGAGGGCCTCATATCTAGGTGAGTCTTAGATAGAAATATAGGAAGGGCAGTGATTAAGTTATTAGGCCGTAAACTGGAGGTTTGTTGTAGGGTCTATGAATTGATACTATCACAGTGGATTTGTCCTTGACTCGGTATGCTCCTAGAGTAGGAAGGTTATTCCAAACTGGGTTACCAATTTTGTGTGTTGATTATGCTTTTCAGTATTGTTTTTATTGTTAATACCTTGCCCGTTAGTTTATCTCAAATTAGATGTCTCGACACCCTATAAGACATCTGAGTTCTATCATACCAGAATCTCAATTGGTATCAGAGCATGTATCTTGTATGTTTCTGGATGAGATCTAAGGGAAATACTTTCTGGTTATGTGCAAGGTAGATTGGTTCTACTTAAAAGTTTTTATGAACTTGGATTGTTCATGTCAGGGTGTGTAATGGACCTATTTGTGTTGGTTTCAGGCATGTAGCTTTGATAGCAAGCTACTGTGTTTAGGGTTTGATTTATTTTCAAATCCAGGATAACCCATTGCACCTGAAAAATGGTGTTGTGCAAAGGTTACTATTTTTTCCTGAAGGTGGTATAGGAGTTTTCTGGTTTGTGTTCTACTGCATATATATCTAATGTAAAACTCCTGATAGTTTTGTGTGTTTGGGATGCAACACACTATTCTCCTCTAAAGGTGTATCCCATGGCGTGGTGATAATTGAGGTGATGTTTGACGAACTTGCTAGAGCAGCGAAAGATACTTGAGGTTTATCCCAAGTCCACTCATAAAAGGCAATGTTATATGAGCTTGTTGAAAAGAGACCTAGTAGAGGAAATTTATTTTTTTTCTTTCAACCCTATAAAGCCCAATCTCCAGGCCTTGATGAAGGATCTCTTTATATGTTCCTTTTAAAGGGAACTGATGTCCTACCAGATGTTAGAACATCAAGCCAGCAGATTGTGCAGAATCTGGTTGGACAAAGGTAGGACATAGCAGATGCTTGGAGGCTAAATAAATGTGTCTCAAATCACATATGTTTGGAACCTACTCCTTATCTGGAATATGAGGCATCTATATAAGTATGTTGGTCAGGACACGATCAACATATTTGGAACTCTCTAGATTAGTTTATTTTTTTATCTAAGTGAGTTGGTGAGCAGTGAAAGGAGACAGGTCCATGGAATCTTGTTTATGAACATGAAACAAATTCTAGTTGAGGGAAACTATGTATTAACCATAGGATATGTAACTACCGTATGGTTCTCAAGGAATTCTTAGCAGTTAATAAGGGAGAGTACTTAATCTGAAGCTAGAAAAACTTGAAGAAGTGTCAGACATAATGCCTTGACATCTTTGTATTGAGGATTTGTTTTTTTCAATATGTATGGTTGTACTTTTCATAGGATAGAGGTTGTTTATTCTAACTTAGTAATCTTATTAACTTTATGATAGCATGAAACTCTTGTTCTGATGGAAAAGTCATCAAAGGGATGGTGGGCATTTAGAGGTAATGTCAACCAAAATTATGTGGTTGATTGGTGTCTGCACTATGGAGAGTCATCCAAATCACTTAGGATGAGCATGTCAATTTTTTAAAGTAAGGAGGAGTTACGGAAAGTTCCTCTCTATGCTAGGGTTCAATTATGTGGTGTCCTCACATAATGGAACAAATGTGTCTGCAAGGACTGGAGGGAATCCTTGTGTATTAGGAGAAGCAGACCTAGTCTGAACAATCTGCTTGTGGTTAAACATGATCATACATTGCCATGGTTATTGAATTTTTCTCCAGATACCTGTTAGAGGGAATATTCTCTTTAGGTGCAGAAGAATGACATACAACATCTCAAAGTTAGACATGAGGTATGAAGTTTAGAAGTTTAAAAAGAAGATTATTGAGATGTGTGATATACAGGTTACTGCATGTATGTATGATTTGGTCTAGAAATCTAATAAGCTACTGATGGTTGATCCTCTTGTATCCTTTACAAGAGTTATGGATTACTATGGTGTCTCTATACCATAATTAATGGTGAAATCCATGTGTTTGAGACTGATGTCGGATCCGATATTGGAACATCATCTCAAAGGTTGTGTTATTACTTTACCCAAGGAAGTTGTTATTGTCCAGAGTGCAGCTAAGGTCAAGCAACTGACCTAATATAGAATTTTGTTATGACATGAATGAATGTCACCAGCTGGTGCCAGACGTATGCAGAAAAAGGATGTCAACCCAAATATCCTACCTTATGTGAGAAGGTAATCTTATCTGACTTTTAATAAATAATTTGATGGGAGCTAAGTATTTGTCTATCCTCTAAGGAGGTTGTGCATGAAGACTGATGGTATATACTTTGATGGGAGACTAAGTATTTGTTTGAGGAAATTATGCAAATCTGCATCCCAAACATTTTGGTTCATAAAATATGTGAGAGTTTATTTCTCTCCATGGCATTCAGGTGTTTGGAACACCTTGAGTAAGTTGCATCGATTGTATATTTTATTGGGAGCGTCTTAAAAGTACTTCTATGCACAATGAGTCCTTTGAATTGATTTGAGAACCAGAGTGATTGGATTCTATATTATGAAGCTGATGTCCCACATGATGTCTTAACATCATGATTGTTGATGGCTGGTTTTTTCTTGGGATTATACATATGAAGTTGGATGCTCAAGCACTATTGTCAGAAGTGGCTTTTCTGACTATGTGGATTAGAGTATGGAGAATCCTATCCTATCTACAGTAGTATGCTTGGTGAATGCATGACTACTTTGTTGAAGACTCCACTAGTATCAACAACTACTAGTGGATGTAAGGTAAGAAGACTGTTGACAGATACTGAGGTCTGAGAAGGGTAGGGTTTCTACTGCTACAAGTAACTCTAGAAAGGTTTGGTGATCTAGATCTTAGTAAAGCTTTTAAGTAAACTAAGAATTGTTGGAGTTTCAAGTGACTTTACACCTAGTGTGCATGACATCCTACCTATTTAAAAGGTCATGATACAGAGTGTGGTTATGAAAGGACAATATCCAGATGTGTCCTTGAAGAAGTCAGAGTTACTGGAAGTATTCTCAAGAAGTGAGGATATCTAACTCTGGTTTGACTCTATTGAGGGAGTCAAGTTTCAGCATATGCAGTAAGTGCTGAAGTCTTTCAACAAGTTCTCAAGTTTTCTTCTTAAACTGGAGCATTGTTTATCCATGACAGGGGGAGTCATGTATTTGTCTATGGATTGTCGATGTAATGGTAAAAATTTTGTTAGAGTGTTGTTCAAGCTTGTGGAGATCTTATGTCTCTTATGAGGATGTGATGTCAGACAACATGATGCAACATTATGAAGTTTTTGGTGATCTTGACAAGGCATGATTGGTGTTAGCCATGTGAGGCTGGGTGATAAATGAGAAGTTCACATTTCTCTCAAATTGTTAATGGTTAAGTCTTGGAGAATTTATTTTTCTCTGCAGAGTTTTTATTGAGAGATGTCACAAATGTGATATTCTGATATCGTGGTGCGTGTTACTAAGTCTAAGTGAAAGGAGATCACTTAGGATCCAGCGGAAGACAATGTGAATGAAGATGTGTTGGTCAATATTTATGCTTGCAATGTTTACTGGATGTCAGAATGTTATTCAGGACATGATTCTTGTAAGACCAACTGTCATACCCCAAATTTGCCCTACTGGTTTCTAATCAATTTTATTCCTTATTAATTTCTAGAGTTATCATTTGCTTTATAAATTATTGTTGTCGAATTCATATATTCATGGGGGTCTAAATTTATAAAGAGGGGTTTTACCTTATTAAATAATTAATGGGCCTTTCTAAATCATGAAATCCCATGTAAAATGGATGGCCCATTAGGTTTTTTTTTTATTATAGAAATATGGTGTATATGCTTGAGACTTCTTAGCTCATTTTGATCTTGTTTTAAGCCTATTAAAGCTTCACTTGCTAATGAAGGGTGCATCTTAGGTTAGGGGCTTATCATCCAATTTTCTAATCCCATTTTTTTGGTTAAGGCCTTTTGGTTTCGCTTTCAGCCCATTTCAAATATGGAAGGAGGGTTTTATCTTATTAAGAATTCTTGGGCCTTTCTAAATCAGAAAGGCCCATATGAAGTTGATGGCCCATTTAGGTTCATTAAGGACCCTTTATAGTTGTGATTGGGTTCATAAAAGAGGGGGTGCCCTTTTTGAATATGAAGGGCCATGTCAATTTGTTCTTAAGGGCCCATCAACTGTGGTTGACCGAGTCAACTTACCATCTTATTATAATTGTTTTTCTCTTATATTTATTTTAAACATTATTATCTGACCTTATTATAAATATTATTACTAACCATTCGCTTGAGATCTAGGGTTTCAATTTTTGAAACCCTAAGATTTGTCCTTCGAGCCACCGCGCATCACCATACCTGCAAACAAAGAAGGAGAGAGGGAATCAGAAAGAGGAAAGCAAATTATGAGAAGAAACATTGTATGGGAGGTAAGCCGTAAACCACTTAGCTTTTAGGTTTTTTTTATTGTATAATTTGGGGTTTCTGGGATTTCTAGGGTTATGTTGGGGTTAGGGTTCATACGTTTTAGAGCTAGGGTTCTAACAACTTTAGTTTATAGGTTTTGGATAGGGTCATGTTTCACGGATGAACCCTAGGGTTCATGGGGTTTGGTTGAAGAAGGGTTAGGGTTCATGTATGGGTTATGATTTTGGATGAAGAACGAATGAATATATGAAGGAATCTTGGGTGAGGATGAATAGGGATGGTGGCTGTGTATGAATCTGGAGGTTCCTTGGAGCAGTTGTCGGTGGAAGCGATTTCTGGCCAGTGGTGCCCAAGGCTGAAGCAATTTGTGGTCGTCGTGTTTCTAGAGAGAGGGCGGAGCCTCTCTCTCTAGAAAGTTACAAATGGTTTCTTTTGTTGTAGAGAGAAGGAGAGAAGAGAGAAAAAATAGGCCTTCTACCCAGGAATGTGTATATATAATGCTCCCTAATCTGGTGTTATGCTCCCCATGCACTTATCATACACCTCTATTGTATATCCCTATGGTTGTCATCAAGTGTCCCAGAAACGCGCTCCCATGATAATGGTGTGCACCTGCCCATATAGAGTCCAAAAGGACTCCCCCAAATGTTTGTAACCCTGGGCCAGACCCATCTCTATCCACACCACCCTTGTTTTTATTTTACTAACACATTGAAGAAACGTACCCCCTACGCTATTGGGCCCAATTCAGTATTTGAACTTAGGCCCTTGCTGGATAAGCCCCCCTCCCCAGATTTGATATCACGTTAGGAGTTACACCCCCCGATGTTTGGGCATCAATTCAACATCTGAATTCAGTGTCCTACTACCTATACCCCCTATTTTGCTAGCTCAACACAATACACACCCCCTGCGATTTTTTAATTTATTTTATTATTTATAATTGTTATTTTTTTTATATTTTAATATATTTATTAATTCTAATATTATTTTACTATTATTAAAAATCAAATATTTATTTTCCAACTCATACAATCATTTGTTTATTGCATTAAAATTATTTTAATCTTGCATTAATAAGATGTTTTTATATATTAATACACTAAAAAACACTTAACCATCACTACACTCTTTTTTTAAAATAAATTAATTAACTCTAAACAATTTTCAAAAAGGATTACGAAAATATTTTAATCGACTACGAACTTTATCCAACAACTCCGTTATTCACACACCCATACTAAGTACAAGGGAAATTCGAAATATCTTCGTAATCCTTAAAAACCACCAACCAACTACGAACTATGAATTGAGACTCTGATTGCTCATAAGAGGATACGTAGGCATACGACTAAAATCGGGGCGAGTTCCCCTAATAAAAATTAAAACCCAATTTCCTTAGCCGTAATTCTAAACCCTAGTATCCTTGTGAACAAGGTAGATGAGGGTTGAATAACACCTTACCTTCGTCTAAGAACGAGTCTAACAACCTATAATCTTTATCTGCGAAGTTATGGTTTCCTATTAGATTCCCATCTTTAGGATAAAAACTAGTAGTGGCGACTCTTATTTCCAAACTGGTTACAACAGCCAGCGACTCTGCTGGGGACTCAACCCTAGGGTTTAGGGGTTTAGGGTTTTGTTAGGGTTTTTATTTATTTATTTATTTATTTATTTGGTTTTATTTGCTTCATATTATTTTGAATACCATTTTAATTGTTGTGGCGGGATTTTAATATCAAAAAATATTTTTCAAAACCCTTAGAAAGAAGGTTCGTCTATTAACCAAAGGGATACATTAGCCCTATGAGTTTATGTGACGACTTCGCCTAGAGTCAGTGGAATTCCGCGAAAGGAATACGTCTCAAGAGATATCATTTTGGGGGGTAGGACTTTGGAATGAAACCTATGACTCATTGTACAACCCTTTAAACCAAAATCTCATGATGAGACCTTTCATGACCTAGAGACGAAAGTTTCGGTCTGCAAAAAGGCTCCACCTAAGGGAGGCCCTTGTGACTTTCCCTCTAGTGTTATTCATGATATCCTTAAGGAAACCACCTTATGGGGAGGGTAGAATATCCATAGGCCAAAACTAGCAGCCTACCTTCTAAGGGTACCATTCATAAAATCTCGTCACTAAGCCACACAATCATGCATTCATACATCTTGCATTTCATATATTCATCAACCTCCATTTCCCTTTGCTTGTCTTATTCGTAGGGTAACAAAAAAGAATTAAAGGTTTTTGGTGAAGTTTCCTAAAAATGAATGCCAGAGGGAATTAACTTATTAGTATCAATGCCATCAAGCCAAATATGACAAAGAATAAAGCTATAAAAGGGAAACTGTATAAAAAAGCTCTGAAGATGTTCACTTTTGTTATGGGGATACCCTTGAATTAACAAAATTAGAGGTACAATCGGATGTTGTTTCTGCCCTAATTCAATTCTGTAACCATCCATTGAGGTGCTTCACCTTTTAAGACTTTCAGCTAGCAACAACTCTGGAAGAATTTGATAGACTTTTTAACTTCTCTAAATGGAAAGCTTATGTGGGAATCGAGCAGACTATTAACGTCAAAATCTTGGTAGAGGGTTTAGGGATCCCTTATCCTAAACTGTCACTTAATTAAAAAAAATATGGTGACGTGCGAGGGATTAAGATATGCTATTTAGAGACTAAGACTTTTGATTTGGCTAACAACAAAGAATGAGAGTCTTGTATTGATTGTTTAGGACTGCTTGTGTTTAGTGTAATCATATTTCCATAGACTTTGGACTATATTGACCCTGCGGCTATTAGTGTATTTTGGGGCACAAAATTTTTCAATAGGGATCCAACTCCCGCTTTACCCGCTGATATTTATTATGCACTTCATACTTGGTACGAAAAGGGAAGGGGTACTCTAAATTGTTACATCTCACTCTTGTATTCTTGGTTTATGACTCATATCTACAAGGAAGATTACATGATTCCAAATCTGACAAGGTATGAGTGGCCTCAAAAGTTAAGGTCTCTTACTGCTAATTCTATTTTATGGTATGCAAGGAAAGCTAGACATCAGAGATATTGTTTATAGTTGTGGAGACTTTCCGAATGTTCCATTGATCGGATCACGAGGTTGAATCAACTATAACCCTACCTTGGCCCTACGACAACTAGGATATCCTTTGGAGGATAAACCCTCAGATGAACAACTTTGACAATTGATCATTCATGACATGGGCAAGAACAACCAAGAATTGCTCAACAAGATCATCAGGGCTTGGAATAGGGTTAATAAAAGAAAGGTTGCAAAGAAGAATGTTATGGTAAAAGAGCCTTACACTCTATGAGTTTTGGATAGGGTGCGAGTTGTCAAGTTACCATTTGACTTAGATCCCAAGTACAAGCTAGATGTTCTAGATTCTCCTCTTATGTCCTTAGAAGAAATAGCCGATTTGAATAATTCTTTGAAACAAGCTCAAAGGGAGAAGGAAGAATTGGAGCTTAACCTCCATAACTTAACCAATGAGAAAGAATAAATGCAACGCATACTTGAATCAAAAGACCAACAGATTCAGAAAGATCGTAATGCATTTGAGAAGGAGAGTCTAAAGCAGAAACATTCGACTAAAGGGTTGTTAAGGGCTGCTTTCAACTTGGATTCCTACCACCAATGGTTAGAGGATGCTACTAGTGAAATCAGGAGATTAAATATATGGTATGAAAAGGCAATGCATGATAAGAAGGTGATGGAAGAAGATTTAAGGGCTCAAATTGAAAGTTTGGCGCAAGCTTCTTTAGATCAAGAAGAACAAATGAATTATCTTACTACCAGACTCCAGGATAGCCAAGAATTAGAGGTAGGGGAATGCCTTAAAAGGATGATGGCAGAAAGGTTCCTCACCCAAAATATTGAAGAATACGAGCAAGTATGCCTTGAGTTAGAAGGCCTAAAAAAGGATTTGCTAATACAACAGAAACTCTATACGGGGATGAGGGATGAAAAGTTGTATTGGGAAGAGCAGTATGTGAAGATCACCAAATCAGGGGAAGATAAGCACAAGATAATTCCTGATCTCTACCGAGAATATTGATTCTACAAGGACAAGCATGAAAGGCTCTCCTCTTTAGCCAATAATCGCATTGAAGACATCCCTAGAAACTTTAAGAGATGTGGAGAATGTGATGGTTCCTCTTCCAAAATATGTCGAAGAATTCCTTAAGCTTTGTAGGAAAATGGTCGATGGTTTCAGAGCAGACATTCGCAGACGCACTTAAAGACTTTTTGTTTCCCTTTGATTATTTTCTTTCAGCAAGTTTTATGTTCTAAGTTTGAATATTTTTCAACATAAAAATTGTATTCTTAAAAAAAACAATTACTATTTTTAATAAAGGCATTTTGTTTCCGTATCTCATTTGCGTATTTATTTTTAAGATACTCACCAATAAAAATCCAAAACATGAAAGTTTATGGAAAAAAAATATATCCAAGTGAGTAAGACATTCAAAAACAAAATATTAGCATATTCATACATGTTCGTACGCATGCATGCATTCACAAACATTTTCATTTCATAAACTTTAATACAAAAAACTCATTTTTTAAAACATTCTCAAGTTAAACCATTGGTAGAAGAAAAGCACCGCCTCTCCGACCACCATATCAGACAAGAGCCCATCAATTGAAGGTGATGGAACAAATTAAAGAGAATCAAGATGCATTCAAGGAAGATATTGAGCAAGTCAAAAGCAAAGTCGAATCATTGAAATGAGATACGAGTCAAGTTCTTATAGCCTTGAAAAACATCATTGAAAGCCAGGAGCAAATCCATAGGGTAGCCTTTGAAGAAGTAGCTCAGATTGTTGGTGCATCAAGCGGTCACCAACCAAGGAAAGAACTAGAGTCAGGACCCCAAAAGTCAACTATGGATCAACAGGAAATAAGACAAGATGGTACTGAAGGGTTTATCCCACCTCCACCAAAGGTAGGTGCATCTCATACCTTACAAATTTCGATCAACAACGTAGATAACTACTTAGACTTGCAATATGGAGACCATAACTTAGAGGACATCGATCAAGCCCCTCAAAGAACAACCCATACTCATGCTACTAAAAATCCACTGGTGCTAAACAAGTACAAAGCTCTAGAAGAAAGGTTAAAAGCTGTGGAGGGTTACAATGATTTCAATGTAGATGCTCTTGAAATGGGTCTAGTTCCTGATGTGGTGGTCCCGCCCAAAATTAAAGTACCTGAATTTGGAAAATATAAGGGCCTCACTTGTCCAGGGAACCATATGCACATGTATTGCAGGAATATGCACGTCTATGATCAAGATCAGAAGCTGGTGATTCATTGTTTCCAAGACAGTTTAAGCAGGGCATCCCTGGATTGGTACATGCAGTTGGAACGAGTTCATATCCAGACATGGGCAGATCTTGCCAATGCTTTCCTGAAATTGTACAAATATAACTTGGACATGGTGCCTACTTGCATGTAACTCCATAACTTGTCTCAGATGAAAGAAGATTCTTTCAAGGAATATGCCCAAAGGTGGAGAGAAAAGGCAGCCCGTGTACAACCACCACTTATGGAGAAAGAACTAGTCGATATGTTCATGGGAACTTTGCAAGGATTGTATTATGAAAATATGGTAGGAAGCGTATCTTTTGAATTTTAGAATTTGGTAACTATTGGAGAAAGAATTGAAGCTGGAATAAAAAGTGGAAAGATACAAGGGGGATTATCTGGTGCCACTTATAATGTAAAAAGACACGTTCCTAACTTCTCTAAATAAAAGGAGGGAGAAATTAATGTTGTATCCTCTCAACCAAGGGCACAACAACCATTAATAATTCCTTGAGAACAAAAAAATGACAAATATGTAAGGCCAAAAAGAATGTTTGACCCGCTCCCTATGTCACCCAGTCAATTATTACAACACTTGGTCAAGGAGTCTTTGGCAAATCTAAGACCTTCAGCTCTTCTAATTGGGGAACGTCAACCAAGATATGATGCCAATGCTAGATGTGAGTATCATGCCAATTCTCCCGGGCATTCTATAGAAAAATGTTGGGCCTTCAAACATAAAGTTCAAGATTTGTTGGATTCTCAGGATATCACTTTTGATAAACCAAATAGCAAGTCAAGCCCCATGCCTTTGCATGGTGGACCAACAATAAATGCGATTGAAGTAGTCACGGACTTTGGGGCAGCTAAGCGAGTAAAGGCCCCAATAAATTTGTTGAAGGAATATCTGTTGGAGTGTAAGTTCCTCTTGGAACATAATGAATATTTTGAAAAGTAATTGCAAAAATTGGTGGACCAGGGGATAGTCCAATTTGAATCATACCCTAAAGGAGATTACGTAGCTACGATCAAAGGAATTACAATGAAGCTGCTGGTAATTCCTTGCCAAGGGATAAACCTTAATAAGAAGACTCTTGTGATTCCATAGGGAGAATCAACAGAAACACCACTAACGACGTTAAGACAAACTCTAAGGATACCAGTAGTTCTAAAGACTACGATGGTAATTAGAGGGCCATCTCCCAACCCTTACAAAAGTGGAAAAGCAGTACCATGGATTTATGATTTGGTTGTATACGTCAACGACTTAAAACAAGAATGTGAGCCATCATTAAGTCAAGGATCTGCAATCTCAAAAATAGTAGGAGTAGAGGGCATGACTCACAGTGGTCGAATCTTTGGTTCTGAACCGCAAAAGAAGAATGATGCTATGGTGAAAAATAAAAAAGATACATCGATGAAAGATAAAGGAAAAGCAATGGTGGAGGAAAGTCAAGAACAAGAGCCTCCAAGCAAGAACTTTACCGATCAAGAAGTGGAAGGATTTTTGAAAATAATCAAGAGGAGTGATTATATGGTGGTGGATCAGCTTCACCAAACCCCGACCAAAATCTCTATACTCTCATTGCTCATTAATTCAGAAGCGCATCGAGATTCTCTAATGAAAGTTCTAAGTTCTGCTCATGTCACATATGGTATTACCGTAATCCAATTTGACAATGTTGTAGAAAATTTGACGTCTGGATCATATCTGGGTTTTAATGACTGTGGATTTCCTCCACAAGGATGAGCTCAGAACAAAGCATTGTACATCTCTATTCAGATAGGTACTACAAGCCTGTCCAGGGTACTCACTGATACTGGTTCTGCCCTCAATGTGTTACAAAATTCTAGTTTGATGAATTTAACGCTAGATGGTGTTATAATAAGGCCCAGTTCTACGATAGTTAAAGTTTTTGAAGATTCTTAAAGTTTAGTATTTGGAGAAGTGGACCTTCCTATCAATATCGTCCCACATATGTTCTATCACTTTTCAAGTCATGGATATAGGACCAGTATACACATATTTTCTTGGACGACCCTAGATTCATGCAATAGGACCAGTCACTTCGACTTTACATAAGAAACTGAAGTTCTTCGTTGAAGAAAGATTGGTCATAATCAAATGTGAAGTGGAAATCTTTGTAAGTCACATAGAATCCTACAATTATATCAGTGCTGATAAAGAATGTATAGCCACACCATTTCAAGTCTTAGAGGTTACATCAATGGTAACCATACAGGTGGAAGAAATCTAGAAACCTACTATGACTTCGTGGAGAGATTTGCAAATAGATGTGGAAAGTTCTACCTCAAAGGGTTGGGGTAATCTCCTGAAAATACTTGAAAAGAAGAATCGTTTTGGTTTGGGCTATAAATTATCAAAGTCTACTCTGAAAGGCAAAGCACAATTTCCTCCAATCTAGGAGAGCTTCATCAACAAAGGAGTAGAACATGGCGGACATGTGGCATTGATATATAACAAGAGCAACATCAAAAGGGCACCTGATTTCATCCATGAATGCACCCTAGGTGAAGAACTCAAGAATTGGAAAACTATGGAGATTTCGGAAATCGTTTTCTTTCCAAAGTATTTTTTCTTGTTTTTGAAAGAACCTGTGTCAAGCCCAAGGCATAGGGGTTATTTGTAAGGGTCCCCCAATTTGTTACAGAAAATATTCATGATTAATAAAAGTTATATTTCACATTCAATTAAGATCCTTGTCTTTCTCTTGCAATTATCTCTTATATTTAAAAAATGACAATATTTTTCTTCATATGCATTTTCCAAAACATGATAAATGTGAAGATCCATGCACAAAACCACTGATAATGTTACTGCTGCTATCCGATATAATTATAATGCACCCATCAACCAGGTGGAAGAGGAAGATGATGAAGATCTTGAGCTTTCTAAAGAATTGGCAAGGGAGATAGAACAAAAAGCTGACAATATACAACCATACCAGGAATTTATTAAGACCATTAACTTTGGCACAAAAGAAGATCCAAAAGAGATAAAGTTAGGGGCAAGATTGGAGAAAAGCGTCAAGGAAAGACTGATCAAGTTGCTACATGAATATGTGGATATATTTGTATGGTCTTAAAGAGATATGCCAGGATTGGATACAAACATTGTGGTGCATAGGTTACCTCTCAAGGAAGGTTGTTCTCCAGTTAGGCAGAACCTCTAAAGAACTCGTTCAGACATGTCCAAGAAGATTCGAGAAGAGGTCCTTAAACAATTTGACGCAGGGTTCTTAGAGGTGGTAGATTATCCACCTTGGATAGCTAACATTGTTCCAGTACCCAAGAAGGATGGAAAAGTATGCATGTGTGTGGATTATCGATATCTGAACAAAGCAAGTCTCAAAGATGATTTCCAATTACCTCACATAGATATTTTGGTAGATAATACAACTCAAGCTTCGGTATTCTCGTACATGGATGGTTTCTCAGGCTATAATCAAATCAAAATGGAACCCAAAGATATGGAAAAGACTACTTGCATGACGCCTTGGGGCACCTTCTATAACAAGGTAATGCCATTCGGTGTGAAGAACACAGGGGCAACTTATCAACGGGCTATGGTCACACTATTCCATGATATGATTCACAAAGACGTTTAAGTATACGTAGACGATATGATTGCCATGTATCATATAGAGGAGGATCACATCATACATTTACAAAATCTATTAGAACATCTGGGAAGGTTCAAACTAAGGTTGAACCCAAACAATTGTACATTTGGTGTCAGATCAAGCAAGTTACTGGGTTTTATTGTAAGTCAGCATGGTATTGAGGTAGACCCCGACAAGGTAAATGCCATACAAGAAATTCAAGCTTCGAGGACAAAAAAAGATATTCTTGGTTTCTTAGGACGATTGAATTACATATCAAGGTTCATATCGCACATAACTGCTACATGCAGGCCTATATTCAAATTACTGCGAAAAGATCAGACGGTGGTATTGAATAATGATTATCAAACAACCTTCAAGACAATAAAGCAATATTTACAAGAGCCACCTATTGTACCCCAAAATTTTCCCTCTCATTTCTCAAGAATTTTCTCACAAGATCTTCCATGACTCAATTTTGCAGCACTGATACATCAATTTAGGTTTGGAATTGGGACAAGGGCAAAATGGTTAAAATGGACACTGAAAAGTCAAACTTTGACTTTTTGATCAAAATCAAGTTTCAAGAATCACATTTCATCAAGACATGTTATAATATGAAGTTGGTTCATCAAGCAATTTCAAAAGTCAAAATTACTTTGGAAAAGTCAAAGTTCTAAACACTTAAGATTTTTCTAAGTGTTAAGAAAATATGATAGGTTCAGAACTTTTGGCCAGATTTTCATCATGATGCAAGATGATTCAGGAAGAACTTCTGACGTAGAAGTTGTAGATCTCAATGAGATCTAAAATATTACAGAAAAGAACTCCTCCTAGAAATGTTGGGATTTCAAGTTGTAAATCCTTGAAGACACGCCCATGAAACTAAAACACTTAGGAAATTCTGAGCATTTCCAAGTCAGAATTTGTTTAGAACTTCTGGGCCAGTTTTCACGTAGGTACAATCAGAGTTTGCAAAAATTATTCAAAGAGGAGTTATAAAGCATGTTACAAGCTTTCTAAAAAATATGAGAACTCTTACAGATCATGCTGGAGCAGGGAGAATCAAAGATCAAAAGTTGGACATTTGTTCTTAATTTAAGTTACGTTTATGCTGAACTTCTGATCCAGTTTCAAGCTATGCTGCATAACCTCATGATTTCAAGCCTTATTACTTGTCAAATCTCATCATAATTTAATGCTTACACCATCTTTTGAGTCTTTATCCCAGTGTTTAAGCCTTTATCCAAAAGATCTTCCCACGTGTGGCATAAAAGTACCACTGCTATCCTTGAAAAGCAAACTTTTGTACAAAGTTTATTTTGAGCCCATATTTTACTTTGTTTCTGAGTGTACTTCCCCACAAATCATGCCTACAAATTTAGATTAGGCGTGTTTAAAGCTTCTAACCACCCTACCTTTCCTTGAAACCATGCTTGTCTAAACTTGCTTCAAAAACAAGTCAACGATCCATAACACATGATGGTTGTACTCCTGACATCTCCAAGATTCCAAATCCTATGCCTATAAATTAAACTCCATTTGCAAACTGAAAAAAGGATTGAAAAAGAAAAGCCCTAAAACCTTGCTGAAAATTACCAAGAACCTGAAACTGCAATATAAACACAAAACCAGCTAGTTTCTGATTTTTGCATCCAAACTCTAATTTTACTTGTGCGTTTCTTGGCCAAATCATCCATACGGTTTCTAGATATTTTCATCCAACAACATCGTCACCTCACTTGCCCATTAACATAACTTCTAGCCTTCCAGTAACACTAGAACTTCAAGGTTTCCAGCTGCATAAGAACTTCTAGGCTCTTTAAACAATCAAAACTTCTTGGCCTTCCTTTATTTCCAGCAACCCCAGAACTTTAGCGTGTCTGGACGCAGAACTTATGGCTTTCCCCATTTCTACTAACATTTTCTTTCTGATGCAGCGCGCTTGAGTCAGAACTTCTGCTCTCTCTTGTCTCTATTATTTCGGTAACACGCTGACTCTAACTCTTATTCTCTTATTATTTTTACCATCACTTTTATTTTCATTAATCAAAAACATCAAAAATACTTTATATTCATATACTTTGCTTTATTTCTTTTAAAATAAAAAGACTAAAAACATTTCCTTAAGCAAATTTATTTCTTCTCTTAATAAAAACAAAACAATTCTATTTTACATTTCAATTCTTGTACATTATTTCAATATGGTTGTAATAGATAATTAGGACTTTAATTTCTTGTAACCCCCATTTGTAAATTTATACACCCCGCCCCTAAGTGATTGTAATAGTGTAGGATATTTACTTTCTGCAATTTATTGCTTTCTTATAAATGCTAGTAATTAGGTTTTGTATGGAAAGATAAAATCAATACTTAGAGAGCCCTAATTCAAGATTAATCAAGCATGAAATACAAACACTTTCACACTTACACCTCTAGGGTTAACTCCACTTGTTTCCTTATGAAAAAAAAGGTCATGTTATGCATGTGAGGCGTCTTAGAAAAAACAATAAAAAAATACATGATCATAGTCCCTCGATGACGCTTCGAATGTTGCCTTACAAATGATCTTATTCCCTCAAGAGAAATGCTAAGATATCTCACAACATTGCTATCATGACTATACGATGACCCACACCCGTCCCTTTACATCCAAAGATAAGGCTTCTTGCCAATAAATGGTAAGATAGAAACATCTAAAGGAGGGGGGAAAGAACAAAGAGTTTTGAGTAGGTAGAAACGTCCTTAGTTGCTTTCTCATCTTCAAACATAAACACCTTTTCAAATGCACCAACACTTTGCATGAAATATTTTCAAAAGTCCAACACTTTTTATACATTCTTATAGAGACGAGAATAATTACAAAGTTAGCCTAAAACAAAGGCACTTTTTCAAAATACTTTCAAAACCCATCCCAAAGCACACTTTCAAACAAAAGTAATGATCTAGCAAGCAACTAAGAGCCCATAGATAACTATGGATGAAAAGGGTGCTAACACCTTCCCTTTTCATAATCTACCCCCCGAACTCAAGAAAATAATCCCAAAGGTCTTTCATGTTCTTTTCACTCTTTCCTTTATTGGATAAAAGAAAAGTCGGTGGCGACTCTTGCTATCCGCAACAACTGTGATAAAACGCTAAATACCCAAGTCAGTTCTCCCACTATATTACAGAACTGGCGACTCTCCTGGAGATAATGCTAATATAGGGTTACCTTAGGGTTATATCACCTTTACTTTCTTTTCTTTCTTTGACTTGTTTGCTTTACATTATGGTTCTTTGTTTCAGCTTGTTTTGATCTTCTACACGGATTTGGGGCACCTTTTAGGTAAGTAGTAATAAGTTGTGGAAACTGTGCGGGATATATCGACATGGTCTAAGCAATATCTACAATAGTTTAACACATTTGTTTATACCGGTGGCCCTTGAGTAGTCAAGGAGAATACGGGGCCGCTGTGTGGTGTCATAAATCACTAAATGACTTTAGAACCTTTACTTTAACAACTTGGCCTTTAGGAAGTAGTGAGATAGCTGCCTTTGGTGCAGTACGAAGTTGGTTGATACTCGATACTACGCTCATTGAGATCTGACATATTGGATATTTCGGTCGCCAATAAAGAGGATTGCGCTGAAACAATGCCCGATGAAGAAAGATCAATGATATTGAGATCCCTTAGAACCTGGTTACTTTCTAGGACAGGTTGAGCCAACTAAAATTCAAGAGGGTACTTACCTTTCAAACTCCATGCAAGCCCTAACATAAGGACTTGTCTGCTTTGTGTGTATATGACTATTTGTACATAAAAATTTGCTTACTTTGCATACTTGTACATAACATCATGACATCATACCATAGCATTTTTTATAACCATTTCAAGGAGCTCAAGGACCTATGATGCAGGGTCATGTTGAACCAGACCCATATCAAGGGGAAAATGATTCATTCTCTAATCAAACTCCAAGGGTTATGACTCACTTGACATGGTGAGCTTGATTCTTGTGGAAGGACATCCACAGATACGAAGATCTCCAATCAAAGTTGTGGATCAAAATTAAACTTCTAACATCTTCTTGTGTTTACCACGCGAGATCCTTGAAAACATGCATCCACATACCATGCATCATATCATGACAGGTTTCTCCCATACAGGGTCTCCTTATCTTCCTATTGTTTATTTCAGTAAGATGAATATGGAACATACGGTGAAGGATCTCCAAGCACGAAATGCTCAATTCTAACAAATTTTCCTGGCTCTGACTAAGGGGCAGGAAGATCTGAAAACACTATTCACCAAAGAGAGCAAGAAGAAGACTAAGAAAAGGGTTGTCATGCTCAACGTGGGAAGAAGGTCCAAGGGGCATACCCAACTAGCTCAAAAAGAAGATGCTTCTTCTGAAGAAAAATACAGTCACAGAGATGAAGCTAGAAGCATTAGAGCTAACATAGCTATTGATGACAAAGACTATTCTGAGGAGCAGTATCCACCAGCAGATAAAAAATACAAACAACTTAAAGACAGACTAAAAGTTGTGGAGATCCAAGTTATGCCTGGCTTGGACTTAGGAGACATGGGTTTGGTTTCTGGAGTGGTCATTCCACCAAAGTTCAAAATCTCTACCTTTGCCACGTATGATGGGGTCTCTTATCCAAAGATGCATCTGAAGTCTTATGTCCGCAAGTTCAACCATACATAACTAATCAGAAGCTCTAGATCCATTTCTTCCAAGAGAGTTTGGCTGGGACGCAACTTGAGTGGTTCTATCAATTGGAGAGTTCCCACATTCACACTTGGGAAGACTTGGCTACTGTTTTTTACAAGCAGTATCGATATAATGCTGATATTGCACCAACTCGTGTGTAATTGTAAAATATGACCATGCATTCCGACGAGGGCTTCAAAGAATACGCCCAAAAGTGGAGAGACTTGGCTGGGAGGGTGCAACTATCCTTAACTGACAGGGAGCTGATTGATATCTTTATGGGAACTTTGACAGGATATTTCTTCAATCACCTAATCGGAAGCTCCTCAGCCGGGTTCACCAACATAATACTGACTGGCGAAAGGGTCGAAGCTAGCATTAAAAGCGGAAAGATCCAAGGTGCTACACCCTCTGATACTCAGAAAAATCCGTACAATGGGAAGAAAGAGTCATATGATATGTATGGTCAAAAGGGTCATAATAAGAGCAATCATGACCAACATGTGTGGGCATTCCCGATCTCCGGTCCTGCGTCGTGGCGGTAACAACAAAGGGGAAATCAGCAAAGGCAAGACGAGGCCAAGAGACAGTTTACCAAAATCAACATGGCACTGTCTGAAGATGAATCTTATTACGTTGATAGGGCCTCATCCAAACCCCAAAACTTCTTCTCCTAACTACAATCCTAATGCAACATGTGCATATCATTCCGGTAGTCCGGGGCATGATGTTAGAACATAGATTGATTCTACAACCCTTAGATAGAGTTTTGATGATAAAAAAATACAAAGAACAAATATGCACCCTAAAAATTATGTTTTTATGTATGCAGAAGTTCTGACCAAAGCAGCATCAGAAGATAAGCCATAAGAGCTACACGCTGAAGCAATCAGAACATGCGCTGAAGATTGATGACCAGAACCCGCGCTTAAGCAAAGTAAACTCTGATTCTGAACAAGAACATGTTAATCCAAGTCATCAATATTCTGAAGCATCAACAGCAGGCAAGGATGTAAGATTCTGAAGCTTACTGATCATCCAATACAACATCAATTACAACGGCTTCTTTCAGACAGGATCTTCTCCAAATGGAAACTGAGTTAAATGTCATTTAACACGCTTGATGATCAACGTAAATCCATTGCATATATAAACAAGCTTAGTGTTCAGATCATTAACGATTTGCTACATACCACTTACGCATATTCAAAAAGCTGCAAGCAAATTTCATCATCTTTCAAGTTATAATTTTGTGTAAATTATCACAGTTGTGATAACAGTTTTTTTTACGAAAAACAACAACACACATTCTTTTATAATTGTTTTGAAATAGTGTTCCTTGAGATTAACCGGATTGTGGTTGTACTCAAGAAGACTTTAACAGTTGTTAAAGTAGTGATTGTAATTCTTTTGTGATTAGTGAATTAAGACCTCGTTGGAGAGAGGCGGAATCACCTTGACGGGTGGAATGGAGTAGTTTGAGATCAAACGAACTAAGATAAAAATATTGTGTCACTGCGCTTTTGATTTCAAGTTTTCAATTCAACCCCCCTTCTTGTGTTTTTTACATCTTCAATTGGCATCTGAGCGCCTAGTTCTGAGCTTAAACACTTAACCGTGTCAGTAGAAGATCCAAGATTCAAAAAAACACTGTGGTGGGACCAAGCCAAAACATCAGCAATGACTACCATGAAGATAAGGAAAGATTCAGTGGCAAACCTCCAGTCTTTGATGGTGAAAACTTTGACTACTGGAAAGACAGAATTGAGAGTTTCTTTCTGGCCCATGATGCTGATCTATGGGACATGGTGACTGATGGATTAACGCACCCAGTGGATGGATGTGGTTAGAAGATAGACAGAAAAATGATGTCTGACCAGCAAAAACGTGACTTCAGAAATCACCATAAGGCCAGAACAATACTCCTCAGTGCTATCTCATACTCAGAATATGAGAAAATATCAGAGAGACTGCCAAGAACATGTTTGACTCTTTGAGAATGACGCATGAAGGCAACATTCAAGTCTAAGAAACCAAGGCCCTTGCGCCTATTCAAAAGTATAAGGCATCCAAGATAGAAGATAGTGAATCAATAGAAACTATGTTTTCAAGATTCCAAATCCTTGTTGTTGGACTGAAGGTTCTTGACAAAGGGTATTCTACTGCTGATCACGTTAAGAAGATCATCATAAGCTTGCCCAAGCAATGGAGGCCAATGGTCACAACACTTAAGCTAGCCAAAGATCTCAACAAAATATCTCTAGAGGAACTTGTCAGCTCCCTCAGAAGTCACGAGATAGAGCTAGAAGAAGATGAGCCTCAAAAGCAAGGTAACCCACTAGGTTTAAAATCTAACAGGAAATCTGACTCTAAGATTTTGCAGGTTGTGGAAGAAACTTCTGATGGATCCTCATCAGAAGAAGATGAACTGTCTCTCCTCTCCAGAAGGGTGAACCAACCGTGGAAGCAGAGACAAAGGAAATTCAGAAATCCTAGAAGATCAGAGAATCAGAATGAATCCTCCTCCAGATACAGAAAGTCCGAGTCTTCGTCTGAACACATAAGATATGAAGGTTCTTCAGGATACAGAAAGCCAAACAACAAGGACACCATCTACTATGAGTGTAACGAGCAAGGGCACTACAAAAGTGACTGCCCAAGGATTCAGAAGGAGAAGCCCGGAAAGAAGTTCTTCAAGGAAAAGAAGAAAAGCCTCATGGCTACATGGGATGATTCTGACACCTCTGAAGCTGACTCAGAATCATATGATGAAAGAGCAAACATAACTCTCAAGGAAAACGTATCATAAGACAATGAAGCTTCTGGTTTAGACTCAGAATCAGACACTGAAGAGGTATTTCCTAATTTTACCATAAATTTTACTAAGGCTGAACTTGCAGAAAGCCTAAATGAAATTCTGGAAAGGTATCAGCAAATCAGAGTCAAATTCAAGAACCTGAAAAGGAATCTTGCCTCTGACTCTGAAAAGTATGAGAGTCTCAGATTGGAGAACTCTGAGTTAAAAGAGAAAATTTCAAAATTAGAAAATGATTTGCAAAATTCTCAGAAGGAAACAATCACAGAAACTCCCAGTAATGCTGATGAGATCATCAAAGAGTTTGATCACAGCTTTCTGAAGTTTCTAGCTAGAAACATAGATAGAAGCAAGATGGCCTCAATGATCTATGGAGTTAGCAGAAATGGCAGAAAAGGGATAGGATATCAAGGAAAGGTATCTACACCTAAACAAGCCATGGACTTAGTCATAAAATGCACACCACTCGATTCACATTTTATATATGGGCACACACATGACAGAAAATACAAAAGTAGTGATTATTCTGTCAAACCATAATTCAATCAGAATTTTGGTAAAATTAAAAAATCAGGACCCAAGAGAATGTGGGTACTTAAGGATAAAATTATACATGTAGCAGATATATTTAGCAGCAAGGCTAAGACACCAGTCATGGTACCTGGACTCTGGCTGCTCGCGACACATGATGGGAAGAAGGCATATGTTCCAAAGCCTGGAGGTTACGTGGGATTTGGAGGCAACCAAAGAGGAAAGATCATTGGCTCTGGAACAGTAGGTAATGGAAATCTTCCCTCTATAAATAATGTAGTATTAGTTGATGGATTGATGCATAACCTGTTATCCATAAGTCAATTAAGTGATAACGGTTATGATATAATCTTTAATCAAAATTCATGGAAAGCTGTTAGTCAGAAAGATGGAACTATCCTTTTTAATGGAAAGAGGAAAAACAACATTTATAAGATAAAACTTTCTGAACTAAAAAGTCAGAATGTAAAATGCCTTCTTTCTGCTAACAACGAGCAATGGGTCTGGCACAGAAGAATTGGGCAAGTTAGTATGAGAAGAATATCCCAGATTAACAAACTCAATCTGGTCAAAGGACTTCCTAATTTGAAGTTTAGCTCAGATGCTCTGTGTGAAGCATGTCAGAAAGGCAAATTTGCAAAACCTGCTTTCAATTCCAAAAATGTTGTTTCCACCTCTAAGCCATTAGAACTTCTACACATTGACTTATTTGGACCAGTAAAAATTGCGTCTGTCAGTGGCAAGAAGTATGGGTTAGTAATCGTAGATGACTATAGCAGATGGACATGGGTAAAGTTCTTAATACACAAGGACGAGTCACACTCTGTGTTTGTTACCTTCTGCAACCAAGTTCAGAATGAAAAGGATCTTAGAATTGTCAAAGTCAGAAGTGATCATGGTGGAGAATTTAAAAATAAAGATTTTGAATTATTTTTTAATGAAAAAGGGATCTTGCATGACTTCTCTTATCCTAGAACTCCCCAACAGAATGGAGTTGTAGAACGAAAGAACAGAACATTGCAAGAAATGGGCAGAACCATGATCAATGAGACTAACATTGCTAAGATCTTCGGGCAGAGGCAATTAACACAGCGTGTTACATTTAGAATATAATCTCCATAAGACCTATTTTGGAAAAGACTCCATATGAATTGTGGAAGAACAGAAAGCCCAACATTTCTTATTTTCATCCATTTGGATGCACTTCCTTTATTATTAATACAAAAAATTATCTGAACAAGTTTGACTCTAAAGCACAAAAGTGTATTATGTTAGGATACTCTGAACGCTCAAGAGGGTACAGAGTATACAATACAGAAACACAGATTGTTGTAGAGTCAATCAGTGTTAGGTTTAATGATAAGCTTGACTCTCAAGAGTAAAAGCAGAATGAATTCCTTGCATGTATGGAAGTTGAACTCATAGGTTCTGAAGACAACTCGTCAGAAGTTCTAAACAGAGACGCTACCACAACATCAAAAGGAGTTATTGCAAGAAATCCAGCACCTTCAATTGATCAACTTCAGAAAAGACTATCCAGAAGCAGCATAGCTCACCCAGAAGATAAAATACTGGGAAAGAAGGATGATCCAATCAGAACAAGATCAACATTCAGAAACTCTGATGAATCCCTCATGGGACTGATCTCTCTGATCGAACCAACAACAATTGATGAAGCGCTTCTGGACAATGACTGGATTCTAGCAAAGCAGGAGGAATTGAATCAATTCACCAGAAACGACGTATGGGATCTGGTCCCCAGACCAAAAGGTTTTAACGTCATTGGAACAAAGTGGGTGTTCAGAAACAAACTGAATGAGCAAGGAGAAGTCATCAGAAACAAAGCACGACTGGTAGCACAAGGTTATAGTCAGCAAGAGGGGATAGACTATACAGAAACCTTTACTCCAGTTTCCAGGTTAGAATCTATCAGACTTTTAATATCCTTTGCTGTAAATAATGGCATAACTCTGTATCAGATGGATGTCAAAAGTGCATTCTTAAATGACTATATAGATGAGGAGGTATATGTGCACCAACCCCCTTGGGTTTGAGAATTCCAAAAATCCAGAATATGTTTTCAAACTAAAGAAGTCACTCTATGGTCTGAAACAAGCTCCCAGAGCTTGGTATGAAAGACTAAGTAACTTCCTGTTAGAAAAGGAATTCACCAGAGGGAAAGTGGACACAACCTTATTCTGTAAGACATTTAAGAATGACATGTTAGTATGTCAGATTTATGTTGATGACATCATCTTTGGATCTACTAAACCCTCTTTGGGAAGAGAGTTTGCTAAATGTATGCATACAGAGTTTGAGATGAGCTTAATGGGGGACCTCAAAATCTTTCTGGGAATTCAGATAAACCAAACTCCAGAAGGAACTTACATTCATCAGAGCAAATATGTCAGAGAACTTTTGAAGAAATTTGATCTCTCAGAATGTAAGCCCTCAAAGATTCCAATGCACCCACGTGCATTTTGGAAAAGGAAGAGGTAAGTAAAAAGGTAGAACAGAAGATATACAGAGGTATGATTGGTTCTCTCCTCTATCTGACGGCTTCATGGCCTTACATTTTATTTAGTGTTTGCTTATGTGCTAGATTCCAATCAGATCCTAGAGAATGTCACTTAATAGCAGTTAAGCGAATTTTCAAGTATCTGAAAGGTACTGCTAATTTGGGTTTGTTTTATAGAAAATCAAATGATTACAGCTTAGTAGGATATTGTGACGCTGACTTCGCTGGAGACAGAGTAGAACGTAAAACCACTTCTGGAAGCTGCTAGTTTCTGGGAGAAAATCTGATCTCATGGACCAACAAGAGATAGTCCACAATAGCACTATCAACAGCAGAAGCTGAATACATAGCAGTTGCTGGATGCAGCACGCAAATGCTCTGGATGAAAAGTCAACTTGAAGACTTCAACATATTTGAAGTAACATTCCTATCCTCCGTGACAATACTTCTGCTATTTGTCTCAGTAATAATCCAATTTTGCATTCTAGGGATAATCATATAGAAATAAAACATTATTTTATAAGGGACTATATTTAGAAAGGGATTCTTAGCTTAAAATTTATTGATACAGACAATCAATGGGCTGATGTCTTTACAAAACCTCTTTCTGAAGATAGGTTTAACTTCATTCTGAAACATCTCAGCATGAAGCTATGCCCAGAATAAAATATTTTATTTACATATCTTAACCTTCATAACCTTAAGAGGTAAACGAACCATAAGAGGTTCTGTTATTCCAGGAATTGGGGTAGTGGCATCAGAGTCTGTAAGGGAGTCTTCTGATTGGTTTGCGGTAACGTGTTGATTTTTTGGTTCAGGTGTTTCAGAAATTGGATTTTCAAATTGAGGGGTGTTGTACCCCAAAATTTGCCCTCCCATATTCTTCAAGGCTTGTCAAGAATCATCTTCAAATGGTTCAAGATTCCTCAAAGATTGCACAGTCCAATTGCCTCCTAACACAGTCAAAATTAGGGTTTTGGTTCTTCCAATGAATTTGGGATTTTCAATGGTCCAATCAAGTCCCATAGGCCTATATACATTGTCAAGCATCTACATGCCAAGTCTCAAGACTCACAGAGGCAAATTGCACAATCAAAAGCCCTATTTGGTTCACAATCAACTGTAGGGGCAAAATGGTCATTTTACAGTCAAAAGTCAAATTTTTTGGTCAACATCTTATTTTGAAGCCACAATCATCATTTGATCAAGTCTTGATCATGATTCCAAAAGCATGGCTCAAACATTATCAAGATGCAAAAAGTTTCTATTTTGGGACAGTAGAAAAGTCAACTGTAACTTGACCAAGGCATAACTTTGTCATGGTTCATGAGAAAAATCCATCCAATGCTCATTTTTAAGGGGATGACATTTCCTACAACTCATCTTCACATTCCAAGTCCAAGAAATGCTCTCACAAAAAGTTATCAATTTCTACATTATAGGTCAATTTCAAAAGTCAACAAAAAGGCACTTTAAGTCAAAGACCATAACTTGCGATTGGTAAATCCAAATGACATGGTACCAAAGGCATTGGTTAGAGGACTTCAAGACCTTTCCAAAATGTTCAAGAACATGTTCATATGATCAAAATTGAGCAAGATATGCATTGGAGAAGTTGAGAAAGTTTTGTGAATTTACAAAAGTCAACTTTGCTCAAAACACTTCATTTTTGCTAATGGGCCTCAAATTCTTTCTTGAAACTTTGTCCAAGGCCTATGCACGACCCATTGAGATTAAATTGATTTATTTTCTTATTTTTTATTAATTAATTGAATTTTTAATCAATATTAATTCATTTAATTCATTTAATTGTAGGAAAATTCAAAGATATGATTTCTCAATCTTTTTGTGAAGCAAAAGAGGTCAACATATGCTGAAGATTTCCTGTATCAATCAAGGGGACCAAAATCTCCAAAATTAGCAAATTTTGTCAATCAAAAATATGCAAAAAGATGTGATTGGAAATCAAATATTGAAAACATAATGCCATGGATCTTTTGCCCAAAGATTTAACGTAATTCAGTCCTCTATATGTACTAAACCTAAAACTAATCAGGCACACGTGAGAACTGCTGCAGAAACACCATAGCAACATTGAAAAAAACCAAGAAAAAGTGAAAACTGTTTTTGGCCTTCCAGCATGATTCAAAGCTTTCTCTTGATTCTAATACATTGCTAGCATTCCCAGAAACGTATTGGAACCAAAATCACACGCCAAAGCTCAAGAAATCACCATACACGAACTCACGGTTTGTCAATCTTTTTCAGAATTGAAACTCCAAATTTATGCATCATTAACATGATTTACTGTGTGTTTTGTGTTGCTAGAAATCATACAAAGCTTTTGGCATAAGTCAATTGGATTAAGATGTCTTAAATCAGAAGTTACCATTGGAGAATTTTAGGGTTCCAAAGCTTTACTTTTGGGGATTTCCAACACAGGAAAAATTAGACCTTCTTACACATATGGTTGAATTCGTCAAGGCCAGACGAATCAAACCCAACCCTCGCGAACAATTTATATTGCATACACGCCTATTCGCTATTTTTCATTGATGCAGGTTGTGGGGGTTAAAAACCCCCGCTATCCAACCTTTGTTTTGCAGGTTTAGGGAAGACGATGATGAGCTGTTGACGTGTTATTGGACGATTCAAATATAATGCGCGCTTTTTCTTGGTTTCCAGCATAATTGTTTTTTTATATATATTATTTTCATTATCCATTATATTAACAAACGCAGGCGAGTGGAGTAGTGTTAGTGTGTTGTCTGGCAATCATTGGGACCTGGGTTCGATTCCCAGGTCCACCCAAACGCTTGTTCATATTTTTTCTAACATGCTCCTGTGCAGGCTATCCAAAGCATCCCACCATGTACCTCACATCCAAGCGCGCCAAGTGGCCACTAACACCAATCTGATGGCAAGGAGATGAAGAGCATGGTACTCCTGGTCAAAGCCAGCGTGGATAACCAGGAAAGTCAAACGTGGTTTAGCAACAAATGGGCCAGAAATTCTAACAAAACCTCCTAATGGGTCCATCAACCCCCCTGGTTTACTACTCTTTTTTATTCTCTTTTTCCTTTTATTTTCTTTAATAACTATTATTATTATTATTTAATTAATTAATAAATTAACATATTTCAATAAAAATTCAGAAAACTAAAAAATGTAAATATTCTATTTATTATTATTAATTTCACTTTAGTTTAATTATTTTGTAAATAAACACTAACTTAAATTAATTTAGTTTAATTAGGTTTAATTTTAATTTTCTTTTACAATAAATAAAATAAATTAGACTTAGGTTTTTTCTAACTTTTGACTTTTAATTTCTTTTTATTTATTTCATTAAAACATAAAAAACACAAAAAATACATTGTTTTCTTTTAATTAATTAATTAATTTGGTTTAGGTTTAATATTTAATTAATTGCAAAAAGGACAAAATTCAATTCTTTTCTCAAAAAGGGTCAAAACCCTAAGACGTTCCGGATTTAATTTTTATTCGTGCATTAATTCCTTTTGATTATATTTATGTATCTGTTTCCGAGGATGTAATAGTTAATTAGGTTTATCGCTTTGTTTACTTTTCTCGCATTTATTTTCCAAACGGGTTTTGTTTTTGGCGATGTATAGACCCGCGCCTTGTAATAGCGTAGATTCAACTTTCCGCAATTTATTTTCCGCACTCTTAACTGTTAAAATGCATGAAAGACTTGTATGACAAATAAAATTAAAGCGTAGCTCACAAATAACATGTACAAGATAATCTTAACTGAATTGGACACACATGCACATGCCACTCCTAGGGTACGCCTCACTGGTTGCCTCGACGTGGTCGTCAAGTATAGGGTGTTTTAGAGGTCGCCCTCCTGTCTAAAGATCCAGTTGCCTCGAAACGGTTGCCTCGGATAAAAAGGATCTAGGACATTAGGGTTACCGCTAAGGCGTCCTACCATTTCTTTGGTGACCACACATGTCCCTCATAATCGAATTGACCCGAAAAACTCCAACGACGGTGCTACCTACTTCTCAATAGTGGGATAGTACTGTCTAAAGGACATTTACACAGCTTAATTCTTTTTGAGTAGGTAGAGGTTCTCAGGTACTTGCTCTTTCAAAATAAAACCACTTTTTCGCACTTACACTTTTGAACAAAGTTTTTTCAAACAAACACTTCATACACTCTTGAGGACAGATACAAGAGTTAAATCGAAGTTTTCAAACAAAACTCTTTTCAAAACCCACAAACACAAGAAAAGAAAAATCTTTTGAAAACATAGTGAGCAAGTACCTAAGAGCCCGTGGATAACCACAGATAGAAAGGGTGCTAACACCTTCCCTTTCTATAATCTACCTCCCGAAACCGAGAAACATCTCGAAAAGGAATTTTGCTGTGCTTTTGTCCTTTCCTTGTTGGAGAAAATAAAAGACGGTGGCGACTCTTGCTTACCGCGACATTTCGCGAACCAGCACTAAAAACAGTCAGTTCTATTTCCACCGATCACAGAACTGGCGACTCTGCTGGGGATACTTAATAAGTGAGGTGTACCTTAGGATTAGATCATACTTATGTTTTCAATTGCTTGCTTTGATTGCTTTTATATTTGTGGGCTGCATCGGAGTTTCATAGATCCTAACCCGGATCTGGGGAATACCCTTTAGGTAGCATAAGCTGTGAGGGACCTGTCCGACGTAGACCGACACGGGTGAAGCAGTGGCTACGTTGGTGTGACACCTTAGTCTGTACCAATATCCCTTGTGTTGCAATGAGGAGAATATGGGTCTTCTGAGGAGTCATTAAGCACCAACCGACCTTAGAACCCTAAATTGACCCAACTTGGCCATAGAACAGTAGCAGTATGCTACACTCATTGAGGCTAAACTCTCGCGATGGTTCTGGCTGCAAGAAAAGATTGCGATGCTGGAGTTATGCCGATTGAGGGTAGTCGATGATATTGAGATCCTCTAGAACCCTGTTACTTTTGATAGGACAGGTCTTAACCAACGAAACTGAAAGAGGGTAGTACCTGAACTTCATGCTGGCCTAAACTCTAAGGGCTGTCTTGTGTGACTTGTGTGCCTTATCATGTTTTCCTTTGTGAATATTTGTGGTGTGCTTTATCATAACATCATACCATCATCACATTGCATGCATCCTGCATAAGGACTGACCCATTTCAAAGACAAGAGGGTTTCACCTTTGCTCTGTTTTGTAGGACATCATGATGCCTGTGCGAAGGAATACTATTCGGCTCAATTTTGTTCACCCACCTCATCTGCTTAAAGAATTGGTCGACAGAATTCCAAACACTATTTCCTTCATCCAGAGGCATGGTTCTCTTCTCGGTTTAGTCACTTCAAAGTGGGACCAACAACTGATGAGTGTCCTGACCCAGTTTTATGATCCCCTGTACCATTGCTTCACCTTTCAAGACTTCCAGCTGGTCCCTACTCTGGAAGAATTCTCTGATTTGCTTGGTATTCCGGTTTTGGAACAGACCCCCTTCACTGGTTGGGAAAAGACTCTTAGGCTTGAGGAGATTGCTGCAGCTCTTCCCTTGACCACCAAAGAGGTAATGGATAACTGGGTGACTAGAAGCGGAGTTAAGGGCTTTTTGGCTAAGTTTCTGATTGGTAAAGCTAACAGTTTCTGGAATAACTTAGAATTCAGGGCGTACGAAGACATTCCGGCTCTCTTAATCTATGGTCTGGTACTGTTTCCGAATCCTGATAACTTCGTCAATGTCAATGCCGTAAGGATCTTCATGTCTCGGAACCCTGTGCCCACTCTCTTGGGTGATATCCTACAACAACTCTATGCTCGTACTGCCCGAAGACGGGGAACTTTGTGGTGTTGTGCTCCTTTGTTAGTGAGGTGGTTTATTTCGCACCTCCCTAAGTTTGTGCTGAAGAACAAAGAAGGAAGAGGCTGGGCTCATAGGTTAATGTCTCTCACTGATAATGACATCATTTGGACTCTCAGAGGTTTTGATGAGGTGGCTGTTATTGACCGTTGCAGAGAGTATCCTAATGTTCCTTTAATTGGTACCCAGGGCGGAATCTCTTATAATCCATTTCTAGCTCTCCGACAGTTTAGAAGAGCCAGAAGGGCAGGGCCTCATGAGATGTTGGTTCCTAACATCAATTTTGAGTTTCAGGTAGACAGTGACGAGCTGTGTCGTAGATTCATCAGGGCTTGGGACAAAATTCACAAAGCTGACCCACATGAGTTGGGACCAAAGACTTCTCTACCTATGGAACCCTACTACAGATGGGTCCGCATCCGTGCTCAGAAGTTAGGTATGCCATACGAAGCCGTCAGACCTATCATTCTTGAATTTCCTGACAGAGACGGGGTTCCTCCAACTGTACTCCCTCCTCAGATACCTACTGATGTTGATACACTAAAGAGGTCTTGGGCGCAACTACAGGAAGAGCGGGATTCTTATCGGGAAAGGTTCAATGAACAAGAACAGAAGATCCAGAAGCTGACTAAGCAATTGGAGAACGAACGAACCCTGAATGACTATATTCGCACTGAGAAGAGGAGGCCATGGGAGCACTGATGGGCCTTGGATGTTTCTTTTACAGCTTTCATTTCCTTTTCAGTATTTTCATTTATGTAACGCCTAAGGGCAATTTCTTGAACAATTCAAAGTTTAATCTAATAAAGTGTGTTTCTTTTTTTGTCTACAAAGTTGAATCCCGATTGTCTTTGAAAACATAAATCATACGCATTCCATTCATCATATGCATAACAAGTACTCTTTTCTACAGGTTGCTTAATCTTCTTCGCTGTTTATTTCAACAATCATCATGAATCCTGAATCATCCAATGAACAAGCTATCAAGGCCCTCCAGGGCCAGAATGCCCAGTTTCAAGAGCTGGTCATGAGCTTGGCCCAGGGTCAACAGGAATTGAAGACTCTGCTATTGAAGAAGAAGAAGAAGAGGACTGTGTTGTTCAACACTGGACGGAGGTTTGGGAATACACTACAAAATGAGGCTGATCAGGCTACTTCCTCTGTAGGGAAAGATAGTCCCCAAAGGGGAAGGGTTCCAAGTCCCGTGGTCTCCGACAACGAGACAGATTACAATGATGAACAGTACCCTCCTGCTGAGGACAGGTATAAACAACTAGAGGACCGTCTAAGTGCTATGGAAATTCAACAGGTGCCCGGGTTGGATTTTGGAGATCTAGGTTTATCTTCTGGGGTGGTGATCCCACACAAGTTCAAGGCACCTACTTTTACGAAGTACGACGGAGCTTCCTTCCCTAAGCTGCATCTCAGATCATATGTGAGGAAGATCCAGCCGTATACAGCTGACAAGAAACTATGGATCCATTTCTTCCAGGATAGTCTTTCAGGGACTCAACTCGAATGGTTCTATCAGCATGATGGAACCAGTATTCGTAACTGGGAGGACTTGGCTACTGCATTTTATAAGCAGTATCAGTATAATTCTGACCTCGCTCCTACACGTACCCAACTCCAGGGTATGTCGCTAGGGACGGGAGAAGGTTTTAAAGAGTATGCGCAAAAGTGGAGAGACCTGGCTGGAAGGGTGCAGCCACCTTTGACTGACCGTGAGCTTGTGGACATGTTCTTGGGGACCCTGTCTGGTCCATTCTTTAACCACCTTATTGGTAATTCTTCTGCTGGGTTTACAGATCTGATCCTAACCGGTGAAAGGATAGAAGCTGGTATCAAGTCAGGGAAGATACAGAAAGGTGCCTCCTCGAGCTCTGAAAAGAAGCCCTTCAAGAAGGAAGCAAGTGCTGTGTATGGTCCCAGAAGACAAAATAAACCGGAACGCCGCCAAGCTGTTAACACGGTGGTAATTTCAAAGCCTGTTGCTGCTCCTCAGCAATACAACCAACCAAGGGGTGAGAGACCCAAAAGGCAGTACACTCGGCTCAGTATGACCCTGTCTCAGATATTGCCGCAACTGCTGTCAACCAATCTGGTAACTGTCAAAGAAGCTCCGAAGGTAGTGAACACCACATCTCCAAAGTACAATCCCAACGCCTGCTGCGCTTATCACTCTGACAGCCCGGGGCATTCTACGGACGATTGTTGGGCTCTGAGGAATAAGGTTCAGGACCTTATTGATGCTAAAGAAATACAATTCGAGGTGCCCGAAAGGCCCAATGTTGTGACTGCTCCCATGCCCCAGCATGGAGTGAATGCTGTTGAGGAAGACCTGTATGTAGCCTATGTGGATGATATTGTTACTCCGTTATTGACTGTCAAAAGGAACCTGTTGCTAGCCGGTTTATTTCCGGGATGTAGTAAAGGTTGCCATCTATGTGTTGTTTCACCTGCTGGTTGTCCTTTGTTGAAGTCAGGTATCGAAAACCTGATGGATAACAAAAAGATCGTGTTCGAGAAGATTGCTGTTCCTGTTGTCCCTACTGAAGAAGTGTCTATTGTTACTATTTTCAACAACCCTCCTAAGGCTCCCTCAAAGAAGCCTGTCAAAATCATGTCTACTCAGAAGATTGCTCCCATCATCATTACTGTTCCGGGGCCCATCCCTTATAAATCTGACAAAGCTGTCCCTTGGCACTATGGGGCAGATGTTTATGTGCTTGGAGTAAAACAAGAGTTTAATACTAGTACCGGCGTCAGTAACATCACCGGGCCTGCCAAAGTCACTCGCAGTGGTAGGCTGTTCTCACCAGATATTGCGCCACCAGTTATTCAGAGACCTATTATCATCACACCTGCAAGTGTGCCTACTTCCTTGCCTGACCAAGTTCCTATTTCTACCCCTGCTGCCGAGTCATCTGACGCTCGGGGCAAAGGGATTGCTACTGATGTGCCTGCCCAGACGGAGGCACCGAAGACCGTCAATGTTGAAGCTTCCAAGCAAGAGATGGAAGAGATTCTTAAAATTATCAAGAAGAGTGATTTCAATGTAGTTGAGCAGCTGGGGCACACCCCATCAAAGATTTCTATGCTATCACTGTTGTTGTGTTCAGAGGCCCATGCCAAGGCCCTGATTTCCTTCCCGAAGACGGCCCATGTGCCACAAGAAACGTCTGCTGATCAATTTACCGATTGTGTGGCCAACTTGACTGCTGATAATGGGTTGGGTTTCTCTGACGCCGATCTGACTGCCAATGGAAAAAACCATAACGACGCCCTGCATGTCTCCATTGAATGCAGGGGCACTACTCTTTCCCATGTGTTGGTAGACACCGGTTCTTCGTTGAACGTATTACCCAAGAAGGCCCTAGACAGGTTGGATTGTGATGGTTTAGAGCTCAAGCCTAGTAACATTGTGGTCGGGCCTTCGACGGGTCTAAGAGGATGGTACATGGTGAGGTGGATATTCCAATCAGGGTTGGTTCTCAGGTCTTTGATTCAACATTCTATGTGATGGACATTCGGCCGTCCTATTCTTGTTTGCTGGGTCGTCCTTGGATCCATAAGGCTGGAGCTGTGACCTCCACACTACATCAGAAGCTTAAATACCCGGTCAGAGGGAAGATTGTTACAGTGCAGGGGGAGGAAGAGTATATGGTCAGCCACCTCAACTCGTTCTGGTACATAGAAATGGATGGGGAATTCATTGAGACTCCATTCCAACACTTTGAAGAGGTTCCTCAGACACTGGCATCAACAGAGACTGTGATTGATGGTTCTCCTTTGAAGATGGCTTCCTTAAAGGATGCCCGGGCTATTATTGAGAAGGGTGAGTATGCAAACTGGGGCCGACTTCCTGATTTCACTCCAAAGACTGACAAGTCTGGTTTGGGTTTCACTGCAGAAGCTCATAGGGCCGTTCGTAAAGCAAGGATTGGAAGACCTCTTGTGTTCATCACCAACCCGGGAGTAAATGCTATTGAGGATGACATGGAGGAATCTGAATTTGACAGCTGGATCTACCCAACGACCGACGGTGGACCAAGCAACTGGATTGCGAAAGACTTCGTACCTATTACTTTTGTCACTCAGTAATGAACTCTATTGTTTTGAATTTGTAACGAACAATAATTTGAAACTTTATGGCCCGGTGTCTTACCCGGGGCACCGTGGCTTCATTTGTGAGGGCTTATTATTTGTCATTTTCATATATCATGAATAAAAGCATTGGACGTTTTCGCATTTCAAATCTTGCGCTCCTTTTCTTTCTTTATTATATATATTGCAAAACAACTATATTTACAGACACTCACCTATACAAGTTCCAATCCACTATGGATCCCACTGGTAACGACTCTGCTACTGCCAGTTATGACTTCGAAAATACGATCAACTTAGCCGAAGACGAAGGTGAAGATGATTGCGAAGTGCCTGGTGAGCTTGCAAGACTGTTGCTCCAGGAAGAGAGGGCCATTCAGCCACATGAAGAGCAAGTGGAAACGGTAAATCTGGGTACTGAGACAGACAGAAAGGAAGTCAAGATTGGTGCCAATCTGGAGCCTAGTGTGAAACAACGGTTGATTCAGATGCTGCATGACTATGTGGAAATCTTTGCTTGGTCCTACGAGGATATGCCAGGGTTAGATACTGACATTGTGGTTCATCACCTGCCTACCAAGGAATAATGCCCTCCGGTAAAATAGAAGGTCCGCCGTATGCGTCCAGAAATGTCAGAGAAAATCAAAGCTGAGGTTATGAAACAATTTGATGTCGGGTTTCTAGCAGTGACTTCTTACCCTCAGTGGGTTGCCAACGTGGTTCCAGTACCAAAGAAAGATGGTAAGGTCAGAATGTGTGTTGATTACAGGGATTTGAATAGGGCGAGCCCTAAGGATGATTTCCCTCTGCCTCATATCGATGTTCTGGTTGACAACACTGCTCAGCATAAGGTATTCTCATTCATAGACGGGTTATCCGGTTATAATCAAATCAAGATGGCTCCTGAAGACATGGAGAAGACCACTTTTGTTACTCAGTGGGGCACCTTTTGCTACAAGGTCATGCCTTTTAGGTTGAAAAATGCTGGGGAAACCTACCAACGTGCCATGGTTGCTTTGTTTCATGACATGATCCATCACGAGATCGAAGTATATGTCGACGATATGTTTGCAAGGTCCCAAACTGAGGAGGAACACCTTGACCATCTACAGAAGCTGTTTGAACGTCTGAAGTTGTACAAGCTGAGGTTGAACCCGAACAAGTGCACCTTCGGGGTGAGATCTGGAAAACTGCTAGGTTTCGTCATGAGCGACAAAGGTATTCAAGTGGACCCTGCCAAAGTGAAAGCCATACAAGAGATTCCAGTTCCCAAGACAGAGAAAGAAGTCAGAGGCTTTCTAGGACGGCTGAATTATATTGCCCGATTCATCTCGCACCTAACTGCTACCTGTGAAACAATCATCAAGCTACTGAAGAAAGATCAAGTAGTATGTTGGAACGATGAATGTCAGGCCGCTTTCGACAGAATCAAAGAGTATCTCCAAGAACCACCCATTCTTATGCCACCGGTTGAAGGGAGACCTCTAATCTTATACTTGACAGTACTGGACAGCTCAATAGGGTGTGTGCTGGGGCAGCATGACGAGTCTGGCCGAAAAGAGCATGCTATTTATTACCTTAGCAAAAAGTTTACCGACTATGAGACCCGATACTCACTGCTCGAAAAAACTTGCTGCGCTTTGGTATGGGCTGCTCGCCGGCTGAGATAGTATATGTTGACTCACACTACTCTGTTGATTTCAAAAATGGATCCAATAAAGTATATCTTCGAAAAGCCTGCCTTGTCCGGAAGAATAGCAAGATGGCAGATGATCTTGACCGAATACGACATCCAGTACACGACTCAGAAAGCAATCAAGGGAAGTGTATTGGAAGACCATTTGGCATACCAGGCAGTGGACGACTACCAATCTATGAACTTTGAATTTCCAGATGAGAACATCATGGTAGTCACTGATTGTGAGGTACCTGGACCGGATGAAGGACCTGAGGAAGGATCCCGATGGTCTATGCACTTTGACGGAGCCTCAAACGCTTTGGGTAATGGTATCGGCGTTGTGATCATCTCCCTTAAAGGCACTCATACTCCACTTACCGCCCGACTATGTTTCAACTGCACCAACAACATGGCAGAGTATGAGGCATGCATCATGGGTCTTCAAGCTGCAATTGACCTAAGGATCAAGTTTCCGAGTGTCTTCGGAGATTCCGCTCTCGTGATCAGTCAGATAAAAGGCGAGTGGGATACAAAACACCCAAATCCTATTCCTTACAAAGAGTATGTGTTGACATTGATCCCCCACTTCGAAGAGATAACTTTTGAACACTTCCCAAGAGAGGAAAATCAGTTGGCGGACGCGTTAGCTACAATGTCTTCTATGTTCAAAGTCAAATGGGACAACGAGGCTCCCCGGATCATTATCTGGAAATTGGATGAACCTGCACATTGCTGCGATCTTGAGACTGAAGAGGTAACTGAAAAACCTTGGTATCATGAAGTGAAGAGGTACCTTGAAGCTCAAGAATATCCCAAGGGTGCATCTGTTAATGACAAGAAGTTCCTGAGAAGGTTTGCGGCAAAATTCTTCCTCAGCAATGGCATTCTATACAAACGAAACCATGATTCAACTTTACTGCGTTGTGTGGATAAGACTGAAGCAGAAAAGATCATGGCAGAACTACATGAAGGTACATTCGGAACACATTCCAGTGGACATACTATGGCAAAGAAAATCCTTCGGGCAGGATATTTCTGGTCCACAATGGAAGCTGACTGTTACCAACATTCTCGGACGTGTCACAAATGCCAGATCTATGCTGATAAGGTGCACGTTCCTCCAGTTCCTCTGAACGTCTTGACAACACCTTGGCCTTTTGCAATGTGGGGCATTGATATGATCGGTGAGATCAGACCGACGGCATCCAACGGGCATCGCTTCATCCTGGTAGCAATTGATTACTTTACAAAGTGGGTTGAAGCAGCTTCCTATGCTACCGTAACCAAGAACATCGTGGCACGGTTCATTTTGCATAACTTGATCTGTCAATATGGTGTCCCGGAAAGGATCATTACAGATAATGGTTCCAATCTTAACAACAAGATGATCACTGAGCTCTACGAGCAATTCAAGATACAGCACCACAACTCTTCTCCTTACCGGCCGAAGATGAATGGGGCTGTAGAGGCAGCTAATAAGAATATCAAGAAGATTGTGCAGAAGATAACAATGACCTACAAAGATTGGTACGAGATGTTACCATTTGCTCTTCATGGGTACCGTACCTTAGCACGAACGTCAACAGGGGCAACACCCTTTTCCTTGGTCTATGGAATGGAGGCAGTCTTGCCAATTGAAGTTCAGATACCCTCTCTCCGGATAATGAAGGATGCAGGTTTAAGCGAAGATGATTGGATCCAGACTCGACTTGATCAATTAAATCTAATTGATGAAAAGAGACTCACCGCTATTTTTCATGGTCAAACGTACCAAAAACGGATGATCAGGGCATTTAACAAGAAAGTCAGACGACAAGAGTATCAAGCCAGAGACCTGGTAATCAAGCGCATCATTCTTCCTCAAAGTGATCCCAGGGGCAAATGGACCCCTACGTACGAAGGGCCATTTGTGGTTAAACATATCTTCTCAGGAGGAGCTATGATTCTAGCCACCATGGATGGTGACGACCTTCCTCACCCCGCCAATGCAGACATAGTAAAAAGATACTACGCATGATAAAAGACCCGCTAGGTTGGAACACCTAGGCAAAAATAAGGGCTTCCCAGCGAACCAAAAGGGTTCGGGCAAAAATAAGGGATGAAATGAAAAAATCTGTACACCCGGCAAGTTGAAAACCTGAAAAGGCGGCTTGGGCAAAAATGGGTATCCCGGTGGACCGAAAACCCGAAAGGGCGGTCCAGGCAAAAGTTAGGGATTAAAGCGTAATACTATGTCTCATTGGATCACCCTGCATCCAGAATTCGGTATCAACTATCATGTTCAGACGACATTGATCAATCAGCTTCATCTTCAACTGAGCAGCAAACTGATGAGACGCTTGAAGACATAAAGGCGATAGCAGAGTTGGAACCCAGTGGGATTATTTTTCACATAGCTGTTTTGTTTTCCTTTTCAAAATTGTATAAATTCCATGTTGTTCGGCGGCGTTCTCTTACTAGGACGTCAGTCTCTTGTACACAAAACGCCTATTTACAGGCAAATTTCAAAATCAATACAAATTCACTTTTGCAGACAAATTGCCAATTGTTTTTTCTTTATCTGTTTTGTTTTGCGAAGAACGTCCAATGTTCATTTTTGATATATGCATTTGACATTAATTCCTAATTCATAAATACTTGCATGCAAAACAAAGGACTAATTACAGGTGACATCGGAAACAGGGGCAATAATGAGTTGTCTAAACGACCTAGTTGCTCTATCCACCAAGGTACCAAGGTAGGTTCGGCTGAAGAACGTGACCAAGTTACCTCCACTCTCCGTAGAGTAAGACAAATCAACAATACTCTATCAAGAAGAGTTGGCCTCCAACCAGCCCAAAAGGCACAATATCCCTAGCAAGTCAGCGATACTCTCCCCAAGCAGAGTTAGTCTACTGTCAGCCTTAAGGAGGATTGGATATCCCTAGAAGATCTCAACATTCCCCAGCGGAGTACACAGATGTTCCTAAGCAAGCATCCCCAACAGTCTTAATATAAGATTGTTCCCCGGCGGAATACAGACACCCCAGTGGAGCCACTTCCCCAGTACAGTCCAAAGGTTTCCCCAGGAGAGTGTAATCAATCTCCCCAGTAAGATTCTGGAAGCTTATCCCCAGTAGATTCTGGAAGCTTATCCCTGCAGAGTACGAACGTCTCTCCCCGACCATATTCAAAGGTTATTCCCCACCAGAGCTTATAACTGGGTTATCCTCAGCTAATTGCCACGGAAAGATCGTCCTCGGCGAAGTTCTTCCTATCCCCCAGCGGAGTTCATCAAAATCCCTCAACAAAACTTATCAACGGAATCCCCAGCGGAGTTATCTTCAAATTCTCAGCGAAGTATCTCTTCCCCACAGAGTATTCCACGCAGAGTAATCTCTCCAACAAGTTTATTCCCCAACGGAGTCATCTTCTCCTACCGGTATTCTTGCAATCATCCCCAGCGGAAACGAAGAACTCTACTCTTCAAATATCAGCCCAGGATTCAACAAACTTCTCGGCATTCGTCAAGGATCTATTTTCCCAGACGAAAATACATTCATAAAAATTTCACATTTTATACATCCTGCTTACATACATGATAAAGTGCATACGACACTATCTCATTTGTTTTTGAGAACATCATGACATCATGCATTTCATACATCATGACATTGCATATAACTGATGTTTTTCCTTTTCAGGAAAAAGGTCAATCCAAAGATGATTACTATCAACTGTCGCAATTCCAGATTCGATACCTGTATCTAGCTAGGGCATATCTGTGAGCGATTGATTATAGATTCGATACCTGTATCTAGCCAGGGCATATCTGCATGAAGAGTTTAGAGATTTGATACCTGTATCCAGCCAGGGCATATCTGTAGACGACCAATTCCAGATTCGATACCTGTATCTAGCCAGGGCATATCTATGAGTGTTTGATTGTGGATTCGATACCTATATATAGCCAGGGCATATCTGCATGAAGAGTTTAGAGATTCGATACCTGTATCCAGCCAGGGCATATCTGTAGATGACCAATTCCAGATTTGACACTTGTATCTAGCCAGGGCATATCTGTGAGTGATTGATTGTAGATTCGATACCTGTATCCAGCCAGGGCATATCTGCATGAAGAGTTTAGAGATTCGATACCTGTATCCAGCCAGGGCATATCTGTAGACAACCAATTCCAGATTCGATACCTGTATCTAGCCAGGGCATATATGTGAGTAATTGATTGTGGATTCGACACCTGTATCTAGCTAGGGCATATCTGCATGAAGAGTTTAGAGATTCGATACCTGTATCCAGCCAGTGCATATCTGTAGACGACCAATTCCAGATTCGATACCTGTATCTAATCAGGGCATATCTGTGAGTGTTTGATTGTGGATTCGATACCTGTATCTAGCCAGGGCATATCTGCATGAAGAGTTTAGAGATTCGATACCTGTATCTAGCCAGGGCATATCTGTGAGCGATTAATTGTAGATTTGATACCTGTATCTAGCCAGGGCATATCTCCATGAAGAGTTTGAAGATCAACCCCTGTAATAGGCCAGGAAATTATCTTTCTTTCTCAGGAACGCAAGTTCTCGCTAAGGAGTCTCTTACGCGATCGACACACACTTCCAAATGGCATCTATAAGCCCATTCCCGACAAGGTTCTGTCACATCTCCAGATGGCATCTATAAGCCCATCCTCCTATCCATCATCTTTCCAAATGGCATCTCTAAGCCCATTCCCGACATCACATTGCTGATATTCTACTATGCGAGTGCAAATTTCTGGGCACTCTAGTGTTCAATCATCTTCCACCTTTGGATCACGAAAGGCACGCAAGCCAATCTATATCATCAGGTCTAAGAAGATTGAACATGGGCAACTGTTGTACCCCAAAATTTTCCCTCCCATATTCTTCAAGGCTTGTCAAGAATCATCTTCAAATGGTTCAAGATTCCTCAAAGATTGCACAGTCCAATTGCCTCCTAACACAGTCAAAATTAGGGTTTTGGTTCTTCCAATGAATTTGGGATTTTCAATGGTCCAATCAAGTCCCATAGGCCTATATACATTGTCAAGCATCTACATGCCAAGTCTCAAGACTCACAGAGGCAAATTGCACAATCAAAAGCCCTATTTGGTTCACAATCAACTGCAGGGGAAAAATGGTCATTTTACAATCAAAAGTCAAATTTTTTGGTCAACATCTTATTTTGAAGCCACAATCATCATTTGATCAAGTCTTTTTCATGATTCCACAAGCATGGCTCAAAAATTATCAAGATGCAAAAAGTTTCTATTTTGGGACAGTAGAAAAGTCAACTGTAACTTGACCAAGGCATAACTTTGTCATGGTTCATCAGAAAAATCCCATCCAATTCTCATTTTGAAGGGGATGACATTTCCTACAACTCATCTTCACATTCCAAGTCCAAGAAATGCTCTCACAAAAAGTTATCAATTTCTACATTATAGGTCAATTTCAAAAGTCAACAAAAAGGCACTTTAAGTCAAAGACCATAACTTGAGATTGGTAAATCTAAATGACATGGGACCAAAGGCATTGGTTAGAGGACTTCAAGACCTTTCCAAAATGTCCAAGAACATGTTCATATGATCAAAACTGAGCAAGATATGCATTGGAGAAGTTGGGAAATTTTAGTGAATTTGCAAAAGTCAACTTTGCTCAAAACACTTCATTTTTGCTAATGGGCCTCAAATTCTTTCTTGAAACTTTGTCCAAGGCCTATGCACGACCCATTGAGATTAAATGATTTATTTTCTTATTTTTTTATTAATTAATTGAATTTTTAATCAATATTAATTCATTTAATTCATTTAATTGTAGGAAAATTAAAAGATATGATTTCTCAATCTTTTTGTGAAGCAAAGGAGGTCAACATATGCTGAAGATTTCGTGTATCAATCAAGGGGACCAAAATCTCCAAAATTAGCAAATTTTGTCAATCAAAAATATGCAAAAATATGTGATTGGAAATCAAATATTGAAAACATAATGCCATGGATCTTTTGCCCAACGATTTAACCTAATTCAGTCATCTATATGTACTAAACCTAAACCTAATCAGGCACACGTGAGAACTGCTGCAGAAAAACCATAGCAACATTGAAAAAACCAAGAAAAAGTGAAAATTGTTTTTGGCCTTCCAGCACGATTCAAAGCTTTCTCTTGATTCTAATACATTGCTAGCATTCTCAGAAACATATTGGAACCAAAATCACACGCCAAAGCTCAAGAAATCACCATACACGAACTCACGGTTTGTCAATCTTTTTCAGAATCGAAACTCCAAATTTATGCATCATTAACATGATTTACTGTGTGTTTTGTGTTGCTAGCAATCATACAAAGCTTTTGGCATAAGTCAATTGGATTAAGATGTCTTAAATCAGAAGTTACCATTGGAGAATTTTAGGGTTCCAAAGCTTTACTTTTGGGGATTTCCAGCACAGGAAAAATTAGACCTTCTTACGCATATGGTTGAATTCGTCAAGGCCAGACGAATCAAACCCAACCCTCGCGAACAATTTATATTGCATACACGCCTATTCGCTATTTTTCATTGATGCAGGTTGTGGGGGTTAAAAACCCCTCGCTATCCAACCTTTGTTTTGCAGGTTTAGGGAAGACGATGATGAGCTTTGACGTGTTATTGGACGATTCAAATATAATGCGCGCTTTTTCTCGGTTTCCAGCATAATTGTTTTTTTTATATATATTATTTTCATTATCCATTATATTAACAAACGCAGGCGAGTGGAGTAGTGGTTAGTGTGCTGTCTGGCAATCATTGGGACCTGGGTTCGATTCCCAGGTCCACCCAAATGCTTGTTCATATTTTTTCTAACATGCTCCTGTGCAGGCTATCCAAAGCATCCCACCATGTACCTCACATCCAAGCGCGCCAAGTGGCCACTAACACCAATCTGATGGCAAGGAGATGAAGAGCATGGTACTCCTGGTCAAAGCCAGCGTGGATAACCAGGAAAGTCAAACGTGGCTTAGCAACAAATGGGCCAGAAATTCTAACAAAACCTCCTAATGGGTCCATCAACCCCCCTGGTTTACTACTCTTTTTTATTCTCTTTTTCCTTTTATTTTCTTTAATAACTATTATTATTATTATTTAATTAATTAACAAATTAACATTTTTCAATAAAAATTCAGAAAACTAAAAAATGTAAATATTCTATTTATTATTATTAATTTTACTTTAGTTTAATTATTTTGTAAATAAACACTAAATTAAATTAATTTAGTTTAATTAGGTTTAATTTTAATTTTCTTTTACAATAAATAAAATAAATTAGACTTAGGTTTTTTCTAACTTTTGACTTTTAATTTCTTTTTATTTATTTGATTAAAACATAAAAAAACACAAAAAAATACATTGTTTTCTTTTAATTAATTAATTAATTAGGTTTAGGTTTAATATTTAATTAATTGCAAAAAGGACAAAATTCAATTCTTTTCTCAAAAAGGGTCAAAACCCTAAGACGTTCCAGATTTAATTTTTATTCGCGCATTAATTCCTTTTGATTATATTTATGTATCTATTTCCGAGGATGTAATAGTTAATTAGGTTTATCACTTTCTTTACTTTTCTCACATTTATTTTCCAAACGGGTTTTGTTTTTGGCGATGTATAGACCCGCGCCTTGTAATAGCGTAGATTCAACTTTCCGCAATTTATTTTCCACACTCTTAACTGTTAAAATGCATGAAAGACTTGTATGACAAATAAAATCAAAGTGTAGCTCACAAATAACATGTACAAGATAATCTTAACTGAATTGGACACACATGCACATGCCACTCCTAGGGTACGCCTCACTGGTTGCCTCGACGTGGTCGTCAAGTATAGGGTGTTTTAGAGGTTTCCCTCATGTCTAAAGATCCAGTTGCCTCGAAACGGTTGCCTCGGATAAAAAGGATCTAGGACATTAGGGTTACCGCTAAGGCGTCCTACCATTGCTTTGGTGACTACACATGTCCCTCATAATCAAATTGACCCGAAAAACTCCAACGACGGTGCTACCTACTTCTCAATAGTGGGATAGTACTGTCTAAAGGACATTTACACAGCTTAATTCCTTTTGAGTAGGTAGAGGTTCTCAGGTACTTGCTCTTTCAAAATATAACCACTTTTTCGCACTTACACTTTTGAACAAAGTTTTTTCAAACAAACACTTCATACACTCTTGAGGACAGATACAAGAGTTAAATCGAAGTTTTCAAACAAAACTCTTTTCAAAACCCACAAACACAAGAAAAGCAAAAGCTTTTGAAAACATAGTGAGCAAGTATCTAAGAGCCCGTGGATAACCACGGATAGAAAGGGTGCTAACACCTTCCCTTTCTATAATCTACCTCCCGAACCCGAGAAACATCTCGAAAAGGAATTTTGCTGTGCTTTTGTCCTTTCCTTTTGGAGAAAATAAAAGACGGTGGCGACTCTTGCTTACCGCGACATTTCACGAACCAGCACTAAAAACAGTCAGTTCTATTTCCACCGATCACAAGGGGTGAGAGGGTTTTCATTTTCTGGTTGGGGTGAGTTAAGGTTTTGATGTACTGGTTGAGGAGAGTGTGGGTGAGGATTTTCTGGTTGTTGAAACTGGATATTTGGATTTTATTGGATTGGTGAGTGAAAGTCTTGATCAAACAGTTCAATATCAGAAAGAACTCTTGCAAGTTCTGGTTGATTTTGTTCTGGATTTGGATTAGGGGAGTGAGGTTCATTTAAGAAACTGCCAAGAGTTACAGGTGGATCAAACTCTATGTCAAAATCCTCAAATGTTTGTGGTGAGGGATTTTCTGTTGGTTGAGGGGGAATAGTTTCAGATGTTGGAACAACTATAGATTCTACAACAGAAACAAAAGATGTGTTACATTTCTTTTTCGCAGCTTTGGGTGTCCTCTAAGAAGATCCTTATCCTGCCACCTTCCTCTTTCTTGATTTCTTTAGCATAAACTATGGATCTGCCTGGTGCAGGTCACGGATGTTGATTTCTGGAATAGTCCCATCTTCCTTGCAAGCTTCAAGGTATCTGACTACAATCTCTAGAGAAGCATCTATCTCAGAGAATAGTGGAAAATCCTTTAGAGGGATTCTCCTAGATGTGATGACCTCATGAGAAGCAATTGTTGGTTCCTTCTTAATGCTTTTAATAATCTTCATTTTCTTTAGATTGTTGGCATTTAGTGGTTTCCCAGCAGTTGCTTCCAGAGTGCTGATCTCTTGAGCCTCTGTCATATGTTTTATCATCCTGTTTTCCGTCAGAATACCTGAAATCAATCTTCCCAGAGGAATCCAATCCCTATTAGTTCTTTCTTCTTCTCTTGTCTCTTTCACACTTGTTCTCAGATGGTTGAAGAGCTAATGTGGAAGATTTATTTTGGTCTTCTTTGCAATGAAGTATAACAGAAACTGCTGATCAATGTTGATGTAATCAGGAGAGCTTGTAGGCTTCCTGTGATTGATACATCCTAGAATGATCCTAGCCCAAATTCTGTAATAATCTTTCAAGTCTGTTATCTTGCTTGATGGCTTTCCAAAAGTGAAAATGACCCTAGTAATAGGTTTTAGTTCAGAACACTTGTCAGCCATATCAATGCATCTGACTCTGCCGCCACTGTACCCAATAAGTTTCCCAATAAAGTCTTCTATAATCACTATCTTCTTCCCCATAACATATGACGTAACCTGATGGTTGGATGAGGTAGAAGGAGTCTATAATTCCTTAACAAGAATAGGAAATGTTGGACCTAACAGACGATCAAAGTATATGTTCTATCCCTGTGTCGTTACATCTTCATATAGATCAAACCCGTTTTCCTTTAAACTCTCAAAATCGATGATCAATTCACATAGAACTTCAAGGTTGTCGACCGGAGTAAGCAGTGTTCTAATGGGCTCCTCATATTGTTCTGTTTACGAAGAACCAGGAGCACTATTGAGATTCTTGAGGCTTGATGAGGATGCCATTGTTCACACGGATTCGTTGAAGAAGACTGAGAAAAAAAGTTTTTTTGGAAAACTAGAGCGAGAGAGAATAGTGAAAGCAGTAAGAGGTGAATGAAATAGTAAATTGAGTTTTATAAACACTTTTGAAAATGTAATCAGTAAGAAAGAGAAAATGTGTAATGATTATACTGAATTAATGAAACCTGAAATTAGGGGATTTCGTGTAGATACTGAACAGTTACCATTGACAAGTGTCTCAGTGCATCAAATCAAAGCCTTGGACCCTTCAGAATTTGAACGCGTGTTCAGCCTCAGAAGTTAGCTTGTGAGAGGATGACAGATGTTTGATGGTGCGAACTGCACACCTCTATCTTAGAAAAGAAAAGTTCAGATCTTCATAGATAGATTCTGAGGCAACTGTACTCCTAACTTCTGAAGACAAGTTGATCAGATGTTCACAGAGAACAATAAAATTCCGAGGGTTAGAATATGAAAATAAAACATTTTATTCTAGACACAATTTCATGCTGAGAGGGGTTTTGTAAACACATCAGCCCATTGATGGTCTATGCCAATAAATTTTAAAGTGATAATTCCTTTCTGAATTTAATCCCTAATAAAATGATGTTTTATTTCTATATGCTTATCCCTAGAATGCAGAAAGGGATTTCTGAATAAACAGATGGCAGAAGTATTATCACAGAAGATAAATATGTTACTCTCAAATATGTTGAAGTCTTCAAGCTGACTTTTCATCCAGAGAATTTGTGTGCTACATCCAGCAGCTGCTATCAACTTCTGCTGTTGACAACACAATTGTGGACTGTCTTTTGCTGGTCCATGAGATCAGATTGTCTCCCAGAAACTGGAAGCTTCCAGAAGTACTTTTATGCTCTACTCTGTCTCCGGAAAAGTCAGCATCACAGTATCCTACTAAGCTGTATTCATTATATTTTCTATAAAACAAACCCAGGTTAGTAGTACCTTTCAGATACTTGAAAATTCGCTTAACTGCTGTTAGTGAGATTCTCTAGGATCTGATTGGAATCTAGCACATAAACAAACGTTGAATAAAATATCATGCCTTGAGGTTGTCGGATAAAGTAGAGAACCAATCATACCTCTGTAGATCTTCTGCTCTATATTTTTACTTACCTCTTCCTTTTCCAGAATGCACGTGGGATGCATTGGAGTCTTTGAGGGCTTAAATTCTGAGAGGTCAAATTTCTTCAGAAGTTCTGTGACATATTTGCTCTGGTGAATGTAAGTTCCTCCTGGAGTCTTGTTGATCCGAATGCCGAGAAAGAATTTAAGTTCCCCCATTAAGCTCATCTCAAACTCTGCCTGCATGAACTTAGAGAATTCTCTTCCCAGAGAAGGTTTAGTAGATCTAAAAATAAAGTCACCTACATAAATTTGACAAACTAAAATGTCATTCTTAAATGTCTTACAAAACAGGGTTGTGTCCACTTTCCCTCTGGTGAATTCCTTTTCTAACAGAAAGTTACTCAGTCTTTCATACCAAGCCCTAGGAGCTTGTTTCAGACCATAAAGTGACTTTTTTAGTTTGAAAACATATTCTGGGTGTTGGAATTTTCAAATCCAGGGGGTTGGTGCACATATACCTCTTCATCAATGCAACCATTTAAGAATGCACTTTTGACATCCATCTGATACAGAGTGATGCCATTATTTACAACAAAAGAGATTAAGAGTATGATAGATTCTAACCTGGAGACTGGAGCAAATGTTTCTGTATAATATATCCCCTCTTGCTGACTATAACCTTGTGCCACCATTCGAGCCTTGTTTCTGATGATTCTCCATGCTCATTCAGATTGTTTCTGAACACCCACTTTGTTCCAATGACGTTGAATCCTTTTGGTTTGGGAACCAGATCCCATACGTCATTTCTGGTGAACTGGTTTAACTTCTTCTGCATTGCCAGAATCCATTCATTGCCCATAAGAGCTTCATCAATTGTTGTTGGTTCTATCAGAGATACCAATCACATGAGGGATTCTTCAGAGTTTCTGAATGTTGATCTTGTTCTGATTGGATCATCCTTCTTTCCCAGAATCTTATCTTCTGGGTGAGCTATGCTGCTTCTGGATAACTTTTTCTGGAGTTGGTCAACAAAAGGTGCCAGAATGCTTGTGACATTTCCTTTTGGCGTTGTTGGAGTATCTCTGTTGGGAACTTCTGATGTGTTGTCTTCAGTACCTGTGAATTCAACTTCTATATCTGCAAAAGATTCATTATGTCTTGACTTTTGAGGGTCAAGCTTATCATCAAATCTAACACTAATTGACTCTTCAACAATCTGTGTTTCTGTATTGTATACTCTGTACCCTCTTGAGCGTTCAGAGTATCCTAACATAATACACTTATGTGCTTTAGAGTCAAACTTGTTCAGATGATCTTTAGTATTCAGAATAAAACATGTACGTCCAAAAGGATAGAAGTAAGATATGTTGGGCTTTCTGTTCTTCCATAATTCATATGGAGTCTTTTCCAGAATAGGTCTTCTAGAGATTCTATTCTGAATATAACACGCTGTGTTAATTGCTTCTGCCCAGAAGATCTTAGAAATTATAGTCTCATTGATCATGGTTCTGTCCATTTCTTGCAATGTTCTGTTCTTTCGTTCTACAACTCCATTTTGTTGGGGAGTTCTAGGACAAGAGAAATCATGAGAAATTCCTTTTTCATTAAAAAAATGTTTCAAATTTTTTGTTTTCAAATTCTCCACCATGATCACTTCTAACTTTGACAATTCTAAGATCCTTTTCATTCTGAACTTGGTTATAGAAAGACACGAACACAGAATGTGACTCGTCCTTGTGTCTTAAGAACTTTACCCATGTCCATCTGTTATAGTCATCTATGATCACTAACCCATACTTCTTGCCACTCACAAATGCAGTTTTCACTGGTCCAAATAAGTCTATGTGCAGAAGTTCTAATGGCCTAGAGGTGGAAACAACATTTTTAGCTTTAAAAGAAGGTTTTGCAAATTTGCCTTTCTGACATGCTTCACACAGAGCGTCTGAGCTGAACTTCAAATTAGGAAGTCCTCTGACCAAATTGAGTTTGTTAATCTGAGATATTCTTCTCATACTAACATGCCCCAATCTTCTGTGCCAGACCCATTGCTCGTTGTTAACAGAAAGAAGGAATTTTACATTCTGACTTTTTAGTTCAGAAATTTTTATCTTATAAATGTTGTTTTTCCTCTTTCCATTAAAAAGGATAGTTCCATCTTTCTGACTAACAGCTTTCCATGAATTTTGATTAAAGATTATATCATAACCATTATCACTTAATTGACTTATGGATAACAGGTTATGCATCAATCCATCAACTAATAGCACATTATTAATAGAAGTAAGATTACCATTACCTATTGTTCCAGAGCCAATGATCTTCCCTCTTTGGTTGCCTCCAAAGCCCACGTAGCCTCCAGGTTTAAGTTCCAGGCTTTGTGAAATTCTGGCTGCAGATACTCAATGTCACGTTCAATGTTATGACACCGTATCTGACTTACTATATGACAGTAAATACAAAAGCAATAAAGAACACAGTCAATTGTTTACCCAGTTCAGTGTGCAACAACACCTACTCTGGGGGCTACCAAGCCAGGGAGAGAATCCACTATAAGAGATGTTAATTCAGGAATAAACCAACCAGTTTATCTCCTTCACTTAAGACCTACCCAATGCAATTCTAATCTAAGTACAACTTAAACCTGAGTTCCTACTCACTCCCCCTCAATCACAGCAGTGATACATAAACCAATTTGACTTAAGAATTGATGAAGACACTCTTCAAAAAAAAAACTCTTTATTAAGCTTCACAGCTTTTTAATCAAGCAACACAATCACTCGTGCTTTACAGCTTTGAGTGATGCACACAACTAACTTGACTCTGCTTCACAGCTTTAGTCAAGGAACATTCAAACACTCTTGCTTCAAAGCTTTAGTGCTACACAACCCTTACAATTAGAAACCTATTCCAAGGCACTTATCACAATGATAATTGCTTGGAGTACAATAATCAAATCTATACAGATTACACAATGATCTTCTGATCAATCAGGAGGGATCCTTGAAAAACAGCAGCTCTGTTGAATATATAGCAGCTGCAACTTCAGTTAGGGTTTCCAAAAACCTAGGGTTAATTCCGTTTGACCTAAAGACCAGGTCACAGGACTTTATTAACCAGGTTAGGGTTGAGCTAGGTTACCCCTCAGAAAACGCAGGATTCTGTTCAGGAAGGACTGAGTTATTTCCTGAAAAAACTCAGACTTATCCAATCCTGCAATCCTGTTAGTTCAGAACAGGATGTCATAACATCTGTTATGACATCTGAGAAAACCTGTCTACTGATTTAGCAAAATGTGATCATTTTGCAAAATGCTCAGATACACACTTATAAACATCAGTATTTGAATTACAAAATTTTTCTGCAAAGGTACCTAATGAGTCAGTACAAACTGAACTAGAATGTTATGACATCAGTCGTGACATTCACACATACACTTGGGATTTACCAAAAATGCAAGCCAATACCTAAACACCTACAAACTCCCCCTTTGGCAGATTTTTGGCTAAAGACCCTAAACAATCAGAGATAGATAGCAGCAGAAATAAGTGACAGCAGAAAAATAGAATGTCAAGTACTAATTAAGTACCAAAATATTCTCCCCCTCTTTAGCCACAAATGGGCCAAAGATACATGTTCATAACATTATACAGTTATCCAAAACAAAATAATAAGAGCAGCAGCAGAAGACAACAGAGTACACTTCCAAACTCCCCCAGATATCAGCAACCAACCTTCAAGCACTGTCATCAGATCCAGAGTATTCAGGCTTCTTTCTTTTCTTGTGAGCAATGTCAGCATTCTTCTCTTTGTTTGATGTCTCAACATTCTTAGAGACATCTGGATTTGTTTCAGCATTTGAGCTTTCTTGGTTTAGAGGAACAGAAATGCCAGGAACTGAGTGGTTCTCGTTCAGAATTCTTGAAACAATTTTTGCTATTGCTTGATTAACATAGGCTGTCCCTTCCTTATTTGCAATTTCAGGGGGAACTGAAGAAGAAGGATGAGATGGATTACCAGAGGCAGAAGCTTGGGGTTTTCCTGCATGTCTTGTTCTCAACTCTTTGACCTTGGTGGGGTTAATTCCCACTTTTCTATGAGAGGAGATTTCCAGAACGTCAGAGTCCAGACAAGAAGAGATTGTCCCAGAATCTTGATCAGAGGAAGAGGTTGAAATGGTCGTATTGGATGATGATGGGGTTTGAGACATGTTGACAGTTTTGGAGGACCAACAACAACTGAGGAGAAATTTCTGATTGAGAGACTGGGTTTTGATGAGGAGACGAGAGAGGAAGGAAGCAAGGGAGTGTCTATTCAACTTCTTAAAAGAATTGTAGGAAATGAGAAAATACAATTTTAAACCAATCAGAACAGGCATAAGTCCTTTGATCCTTATTTTAAGCAAAATTAATTGCTACAATTCCTCATGTTGGCAAATACCCAGCTTACCCCTTAAGTTTTCAAATTGGTTTGCATCCAAAGCCTTGGTAAAAATGTCAGCCAGCTGTAGCTCAGTGGCAACATGTTCCAATTTGATTGTCTTCTCTTCTACAAGGTCTCTGATAAAGTGATGTCGTATGTCAATATGTTTGGTCCTGCTATGCTGAATGGGATTCTTGGATATGTTAATCGTACTCAGATTGTCACAGTACAATGTCATAACATCTTGTGTGACATTATACTCAGTGAGCATCTGTTTCATCCATATCATTTGAGAGCAGCTACTACCAGCTGCAATGTATTCAGCTTCAGCAGTTGAAAGAGACACACAATTCTGTTTCTTGCTGAACCAGGAAACTAGATTACTTCCCAAAAAGAAACATCCTCCAGAGGTGCTTTTTCTATCATCAGCGCTACCAGCCCAATCAGCATCACAGTAGCCAGTCAGAGCTGGTTCACAGCCATGAGTATACATCAATCCATAGTTGTAAGTACCATTTACATACTTCAAAATTCTCTTCACTTGATTGATATGACTGACTTTGGGATCAGCTTGGTATCTAGCACAGACTCCAACTGCAAAGGCAATATCAGGTCTGCTGGCAGTTAAGTACAACAAGCTACCTATCATGCTTCTGTATAGACTTTGATCCACCTTAACCCCACTTGAATCTTTGGAAAGCTTTAGATGAGTAGGAGCAGGAGTCCTTTTGTGACTTGCATTCTCCATACCAAACTTCTTTACAATATTCTTAGCATACTTGCTTTGAGATAAGAAGATTGAGTCCTCCATCTGTGAGACTTGTAGTCCAAGAAAATAAGTTAGTTCTCCCATGAGACTCATTTCAAATTCAGCCTGCATCTGGTCAGCAAAGTGTTTAACCATATGTTCTGACATTCCTCCAAACACTATGTCATCAACATATATTTGGGCAACCATCAACTTTCCTCCTTCAGTTTTGACAAAGAGAGTTTTGTCCAAGCCTCCTTTTCTGTATCCTTTGTCTGAGAGAAACTTTGTTAACCTGTCATACCATGCTCTAGGAGCTTGTTTCAGACCATATAGAGCTTTTCTCAGTTTGTAGACATGATCAGGATAGGTTGGATCCACAAAACCTTTAGGTTGTTCCACATAAGCTTCCTCATTTAAGTACCCATTTAGAAAGGCACTTTTCACATCCATCTGAAATAACTTGAACTTCAGAAGACAAGCAATTGACAACAAGAGTCTGATTGATTCCAACCTGGCTACAGGTGCAAAGGTTTCATCAAAATCAACCCCTTCAACCTGGGTGTATCCTTGAGCAACAAGTCTTGCCTTATTTCTGGTGACAACTCCTTCAGCATCTGACTTGTTCTTGAATATCCATTTTGTCCCAATGATGTTAGTTCCTTCAGGTCTAGGAACCAGTTCCCAAACTTCATGTTGCTTGAATTGGTTCAGTTCATCTTGCATTGCACCAATCCAATATTCATCAGTTAAGGCTTCCTTGACGTTTCTTGGTTCCATTTTGGACACAAAACAAGAGTTTGAGATAATTTCTCTAGATCTTGTGATGACTCCACTATTGGGATCTCCTATGATGAGCTCTTTTGGATGATCCTTCTGAATTCTGATGGAAGGAATCTTGCTAGCTTCCTTTGATTCAGATTCTGTTGTGGTGGAGTTGGGTAGGTCATCCTGTTGGGTTGAAGTCTCAAAGAATGTCTCAACAGTACAAGGAACATCTATTTCTTCATGATAGTCATCAATTACAACATTTATTGATTCCATCATGGTTTTGGTTCTGGAGTTGAATACTCTATAAGCTCTGCTGTTTGAGGAGTATCCTAGAAATATGCCTTCATCACTTTTGGGGTCCAGTTTTCTTCTTTGTTCACGATCAGACAGAATATAGCATTTGCTACCAAACACATGGAAGTACTTCACAGTTGGTTTTCTTCCTTTCCAGAGTTCATATATGGTGGATGAGGTTCCCTTTCTCAAGGTGACCCTGTTATGAACATAGCAAGCTGTATTCATAGCTTCAGCCCAAAAATACATAGGAAGTCTTTTGGCATGTAACATTGCTCTGGCAGATTCTTGTATGGTCCTGTTTTTTCTTTCCACAACTCCATTTTGCTGAGGTGTTATGGGAGAAGAAAACTCATGACTGATTCCTTCTGAGGCACAGAAGTCATCAAACTTGTTGTTTTCAAATTCCTTGCCATGATCACTTCTGATTCTGACCATACATCCTTCCTTCTCTCTTTGAATTCTCTTGCACAGTTCTCTAAAACTTCAAATGCATCTGATTTTTCCCTAATGAAATTAATCCAGGTGAATCTGGAAAAATCATCCACAACCACATAGGCATATCTTTTACCACCAAGACTCTCTACTTGCATTGGTCCCATCAGATCCATATGGAGGAGTTCTAGAACCTTAGAGGTGGTCAGATGTCTTGACTTTGGGTGTGACATCCTCGTCTGCTTACCAACTTGACATTCACCACAAACTCTTCCTTCATCAATTTGCAATTTTGGAATCCCTCTGACTGCCTCCAAGGAGATAATCCTCTTCATACCCCTTAGATGAAGATGGCCAAGTTTTTGGTGCCACAGTTTCACCTCTTTTTCTTCCTTTGCAATGGAACACACAGATGAGAAATTAGTGGTCTCAGCCTCCCACAAGTAACAGTTGTCTTTGGATCTGACTCCTTTCATTACTATCTCTTGTTTGTCATTGATTACAAGGCATTCAGATTTTGAGAAATTAACCTTGAATCCTAGATCACACAGTTGACTGATACTAATGAGGTTAGCGGTCAGTCCTTTCACCAGCAGTACTTCATTTAGACTTGGAACTCCAGGGCAGTCCAAATCACCAACTCCTTTGATTTCACCCTTAGCCCCATCTCCAAAGGTCACAAAACTGGTGGTGTGAGGCTTAACATTATTGAGGAGGTTCTTGATTCCAGTCATATGTCTGGAGCATCCACTGTCAAAGTACCAGTCTTCCTTTGCAGAGACCCTCAGGGAAGTGTGAGCTATCAGGGCAGTAGTCTTTTTCTTCCATTGAGGAGCATGTGGTACCTTTTTAGACTTAGGTTTGACACCTGAGTTCTGATTAGGGTATCCATGTAATCTGAAGCAGAAGGGCTTTATGTGGCCATATCTACCACAATGATGACATTTCCATCTTTGGTATCTTTTCCTCATATGTTTCTGTTCCTGATGTCGAGAGTTGTGTTGAGACATCTGTTTTGACATTTGCTTACCAGAACCAGATTTCGTTGCTTCCATAAATCCTAGACCAGATTTATTTCCCACATTTTGTCCATCCTGTAGGATCTCTTCCAATTTGTCTGTCCCATTTGTCAACATCTTGACAAATTTGGTCATTTGATTTAGTTGTGAGTTCAGCAATTGAACTTTTCCTTCTAGATGACTTATAGTTTCAAGGTTTGCCCTTTTTTCAGCCTCCATCTTTATGATGAGTTTTGATTGTTTCTCATTCTACACACAGACTTCAGTACTTCTGATACACAATTCTTTGTAAGTATCAGCCAGTTCTTTAAAAGTCACCTCTTCATCACTGATGTCACTTTCAGAGGTACAAACACCAGTTAAAGCAGTAACTCGTTTGGCAGTCTCTTCTTCAGAATTACTTTCTGAATCACAGTCAGACCAAGTAACTGTCATTCCTTTTTGTTTCTTAAGAAAGGTAGGACATTCAGCTCGAATATGCCCATATCCTTCACAACCATGGCATTGAATTCCTCTGCCTTGAACTCCCTTCTCTTCTGACCTTGGTCTTCTGCTGGAGCTGTCAATGTTAGAGGGAATGTTATGAACATTAGACCTTGACTTTGGATCTATTCTTTTGATGAGTTTGTTGAACTGTCTTCCAAGCATGGCTACAGCCTCTGAAATGTTTTCTTCAACATCAGTGTTGGACATAAGAGTTATGCTCTTGTTCTTTTTGACACCATTATCAGTGATTCCCATCTCAAAAGTCTGAAGAGACCCAATAAGTTCATCCACTTTCAACTTGCTAATGTCCTGGGCTTCCTCTATGGCAGTTACCTTCATTGCAAATCTTTTAGGCAAGGATCTGAGAATCTTCCTCACCAGTTTTTCTTCTGACATCTTTTCTCCCAGTGCTCCTGAGGTGTTGGCAATCTCCAAGATGTTCATGTGAAACTCATGAATGGTTTCATCTTCCATCATTTTTAGATTCTCAAATTTGGTGGTCAACATCTGAAGCCTTGCATTTTTACTTTGGAAGTTCCCTCATGAGTAGTTTTGAGAGTGTCCCAAACTTCCTTGGCCAGTTCATATTGATGTACTAGTCTGAAAATGTTTCTATCAATTCCATTGAACAAGGCATTTAAAGCTTTTGAATTTCCCAGAGCTAACTCATCTTCTTCTTTACTCCAATCTTCCTCAGGCTTCAGACTGATTGTCCCATCTATCTCAGTTATGGTGGGATGAATCCATCCTTTGTCAGCAGCTCTCCAAGCCTTTTTGTCCAGAGATTTTAGGAAGGCAACCATACGAGGTTTCCAGTAGTCATAATTAGTTCCATCCAGAATGGGTGGTCTATTTCCAAAGACTCCTTCTTTGTCCATAGTGCCAGAAAGTGATATCCCTAGATCTCACCCAGTAATACAGGCAGGGTGCCTGCTCTGATACCAATTGAAATTCTGGCTGCAGATACTCAATGTCACGTTCAATGTTATGACACCGTATCTGACTTACTATATGACAGTAAATACAAAAGCAATAAAGAACACAGTCAATTGTTTACCCAGTTCAGTGTGCAACAACACCTACTCTGGGGGCTACCAAGCCAGGGAGAGAATCCACTATAAGAGATGTTAATTCAGGAATAAACCAACCAGTTTATCTCCTTCACTTAAGACCTACCCAATGCAATTCTAATCTAAGTACAACTTAAACCTGAGTTCCTACTCACTCCCCCTCAATCACAGCAGTGATACATAAACCAATTTGACTTAAGAATTGATGAAGACACTCTTAAAAAAAAACAAACTCTTGATTAAGCTTCACAGCTTTTTAATCAAGCAACACAATCACTCGTGCTTCATAACTTTGAGTGATGCACACAACTAACTTGACTCTGCTTCACAGCTTTAGTCAAGGAACATTCAAACACTCTTGCTTCAAAGCTTTAGTGCTACACAACCCTTACAATTAGAAACCTATTCCAAGGCACTTATCACAATGATAATTGCTTGGAGTACAATAATCAAATCTATACAGATTACACAATGATCTTCTGATCAATCAGGAGGGATCCTTGAAAAACAGCAGCTCTGTTGAATATATAGCAGCTGCAACTTCAGTTAGGTTTCCAAAAACCTAGGGTTAATTCCGTTTGACCTAAAGACCAGGTCACAGGACTTTATTAACCAGGTTAGGGTTGAGCTAGGTTACCCCTCAGAAAACGCAGGATTCTGTTCAGGAAGGACTGAGTTATTTCCTGAAAAAACTCAGACTTATCCAATCCTGCAATCCTGTTAGTTCAGAACAGGATGTCATAACATCTGTTATGACATCTGAGAAAACCTGTCTACTGATTTAGCAAAATGTGATCATTTTGCAAAATGCTCAGATACACACTTATAAACATCAGTATTTGAATTACAATATTTTTCTGCAAAGGTACCTAATGAGTCAGTACAAACTGAACTAGAATGTTATGACATCAGTCATGACATTCACACATACACTTGGGATTTACCAAAAATGCAAGCCAATACCTAAACACCTACACTTTGGAACATATGCTTTCTTCCCGTCATGTGTCGAAAGCATCCAGAGTCCAGGTACCAATGGCTGGTGTTTTAGCCTTGCTGCTAAAGATATTTGCTACATATATAATTTTGTCCTTAGGTACCCATATCTTTTTGGGTCCTGGTTTGTCAGTTTTACCAAAATTTTGTTTAAATTTTGATTTGGCAGAAAAATCATTGCTAGTGTATTTCAGATCATGTGTGTGCCCATATGTGAAGTGTGATTTTAGTGGTGTGCGTTTTATGACTAGGACCATGACTTTCTTAGGTGGAGATACCTTACCTTGGTATCCTATTCCTTTTCGGCCATTTCTACTAACTCCATAGATCATTGAAGCCATCTTGCTTCTATCTATGTTTTTAGCCAGAAACTTCTGAAAGCTGTGATTATATTCTTTTATGATTTTATCAGCAATACTGGGAGCCTCTGAGATTATTTCTTTCTGAGAGTTTTGTAAACCAATTTCTAGTTTTGAAATATTTTCTTTCAGCTCAGAATTTTCTAATCTTAGACTCATAGTTTCTTCAGAGTCAGAGACAAGATCCCTTTTCAAGTTCCTGAATTTGACTCTGATGTGCTGATACCTTTCCAGAATCTCACTCAGGCTTTCTGCTAGTTCATATTTAGTGAAATTAACAGTAAAATTAGGAAATACCTCTTTTGTGTCTGGTTCTAAGTCTGACTGAGATGCTTCGCTGTCTTCTGTCACATTAGCCATAAGAGCAATGTTGGCTCTTTCATCATCTGATTCCGAGTCTGCGTCAGAAGTATTTGAATCATCCCATGTTGCCATGAGACTTTTCTTCTTCTCCTTGAAGAACTTCTTTTTGGGCTTCTCCTTTTGAAGCCTTGGACAATCCCTTTTGTAATGCCCATGTTCATTGCACTCATAACAGATGATGTCTCTGCTGTTTGACTTTCTGTGACCAGACAAAGTTTCAGATCTTCTGTGTCTAGAGGAGGTGTCAGACTTTCTGTATCCTGAGGAGGATTCATTCTGATTCCCTGACCTTTTGGAATTTCTGAATTTTCTTTGCCTCTGCTTCCACAGTTGATTGACCATTCTAGAGAGAATGGACATTTCGTCTTCTTCTGATGAGGATCCATCATAGGTTTCTTCCATAGCCTGCAAAACCTTAGAATCAAGTTTTTTGTTAGATTTTAATGCTAAAGGCTCACCTTTCTTCTAAGGCTCGTCATCTTCTAGATCTATCTCATGGCTTCTGAGGGAGCTAACAAGTTCCTCCAGAGATATCTTGTTGAGATCTTTAGCCAGCTTAAGAGCAGTGACCATTGGCCTCCATTGCTTTGGTAAACTTTCGATGATCTTCTTCACGTGATTAGAAGTAGAATACCCTTTGTCAAGAAATATCAACCCAACAACAAGAATCTGGAATCTTGAGAACATCGCTTCTATGGATTCACTATCTTCCATCTCGAAAGCTTCATATTTCTGAATGAGCACAAGGGCCTTGGTTTCTTTAACTTGTATGTTTCCTTCATGTGTTATTCTCAGAGATTCAAACATGTTTTTAGCTGTCTCTCTGTTTGAGATCTTCTCATACTCTGAGTATGAGATGTCCCTAAGAAGAATTGTTCTGGCCTTATGATGGTTTCTGAAATCACGCTTTTGCTGGTCAGACATTCTTTTTCTATCTATCTTCTGAAAACTTTCATCCACTGGATGTATGTATCCATCAATTACCCTGTCCCATAGATCAACATTATGAGCCAAAAAGAAGCCCTCAATTCTGTCTTTCCAGTAGTCAAAATTTTCTCCATCAAAGACTGGAGGTTTGCCGCTGATTCTGTCCTTGTCATCATGATTGTCATTGCTGATGATTTGGCTTGGTCCCACCATAGTTTTTTTCTAAAGCTTGGATCTTGTACTAGCACGTTTAAGTGTATGAACTCAGAACGAGGCGCTCTGATGCCAATTGAATAAGTGAAAAACACAAGAAGGGGGGGGGTTGAATTGAAACTTAAAATCAAAAGCAATAGACTCAAGGTTTTTATCCTGGTTCGCTTGATTCAGTCCACCCGCCAAGGTGATTTTGCCTCTCTCCAACGAAGATTTAATCCACTAATCAAACAAATTACAAATCTACTTTGACAACTGCCAAAGTCTTCTTGAGTATGACCACAACTCGATTTATCTCAAGGAACAATATCTTAAACTAAGAAAGATTTACTATGTAATATTTGTTTTTCGTTACAAAAACTGTATCACTACTATGATGTATTACACGATTTGAGTATAAAATGAATATTAATATTTGCAGCATTTTGAGATGTATGAAGCAGTCGTTAGCAAAATCGTAAACGATTTACCCTTTGAGCTTATTTATATAGGCGTGGAAATCTGTCCAAATTGAAATGTGATAATGGACATGCACTTTCCATACTGCGAAGATTCTTGTCTGAATGAAGCCGTGCAAATGATACTGTCTTAATGGAAAAGTAACGCTTCAGAACTTGGGAATCTTGCATGCTGCTTTACTTTAGAACTTTGATAACTCAGAGATATGAGGATCTGTTATGGTGTTATACTTCTGTTCAGAGTCAGAATATCTTTTACTTTAGCGCAGATTCTGATCATCATTCTTCAGAACATTCTGATTGCTCAGCTTGAAAGCTTATGTGGCTTAACTTCTGATGCCGTTTCAGTCAGAACTTTTGTACAACATACAACACAAATTTAGAGTTCATATTTGTTCTTTGTGTTTGTTATCATCAAAAATATTATAAGGGTTGTAGAATCAAACTATGTTCTAACACAGTGGAGTTCTCCTCAAAGCAATAAAAACAGGAATCCCCAGCGAAAACATTCTAAAAACAAGGCCTGGAAAGGTGTGCATACTCTTCATCCCCAACAGCCGTCCAGGATTCAGCTTCCCAAATCTCCCCAACACTTGTCAAGGATTTTTTTTTCCAAGACAAAATTACATTCCAACAATATTTCATGCATTATATTTACATACATGATAAATGCATACAGCATAATCTAATTTATTTTGAGAACATCATTATGCCATGCATTTCATACATCGTGACATTGCATACAAATAACTCTTTACCTTTTCAGGAAAGATCAACAGGCGAATATCATCAACAATTTTCAAAGGTTCCAGATTAATACTTGAAACAAGACAGGACAACTATCTGTGAACGATTGATTGTAAATTAATACCTAAAACAAGCCAGGACAACTATCTACATATTGAAGATTAACTCCCGAAACAAGATGGAGAAACTATCTTTCTTTCTCTTAGGTCAGAGATTAATTCCTGAAACAAGCCAGGGAAACTATCTCAACGACCAACAAAAGCAAATTCCAGATTAATTCCTAAAACCAGACAGGGCAACTATCTGTGAACAACTATTTGTGGATCAATTCCAGAAACAAGACGGGGTGACTATCTACACGACCATGTAGCGGTATAAATGTTTAAGACAAAGCCATTGGATTGACTAGACTTATACATATCAAAAATAAAAATCGTCAACGTGGTTTATTGTTTCCAAAGGAATGGGAAAAGAGCGAGTAACCCAAAAAGAGGGGGAAAGATTCAAGGTAAGGGGGTTGGTTATACAAAGGGAAGGTATTAGCACCTTAAATATCTAAGGTACTCAGGAGGAACCTCTTTGTAAAATCTGTATATTTTGGCTATAAAACGTTGTATAAAAAATAGATGGTGGAGGTGAGAAAAGAAGTATTTTTTATGATTTTTGCACCCGCCGCGGTTGCGAACTTTTAGTGCCTACGTAACACCTTTCGTGCAATAGGAGATCAAGGTACACGTAGTTCACCTTTTAAAAATTTTGAAACACAAGTGTGTTGGTTAATTTTTTGAGATAAGACATCATCGTCATTGTCCGTGTGGAAAACATACTTACTACCCACAATCATGAGAAAGGAGAATTTGCATCATCTCAAAGTGGAGGATATGGTTTGGATTTTAAAATCAACAATGCCTCACTCAACACCCAAGTGGAAAATATCTCTCTTCACTACATATTGTAGAAGTATAGTTGTTTGCATCACTACAAGGATTGACAAGTGTCTAATCTTTTGAGAAAGATTTAAAAATAAAAAGCCAAAGTGACAAAATGGATTGAAATGAGATTGATGGACTTTTAGTCTTCTCACAAAAAATGTCAAGGTATTATTAAATTGATTAAAGTTTATTTATGAAAATGTTTTGAAAATGCAAGGACCTAGGTCCAAGTTTATTATGAAAGTTGTTAAAGTTTCAAAACAAGAAGAGCTTTCAAAAGGAGGAAGAAGATTTTTGAAATTAAAGAAGATATGAGGAGAAGAAGAGACTATCCTAAAAAATAAGGTAAAAGCTAGGGATAAGAACCATCTAACTAACAAGAAGCCAATACTTGACATTATGAGTCAAGATAGAATTCCCATTCTTTGGATTGAAACCAAGCAAGCAAAGATACTAGACCTCTTGAGAGACCTAAACTTCAAGTGTATTAAGTCTTCACAAAAATTGGGCAGAGTAACAGCTGTATACGGGTGAATTCTAGATTACAAACAAAGTAAGTAATCACAATAACCTGCACACAAACAAACAAACAACCCAATGTCTTGAGGTAAACCTCAAGAACTCCATACAAAATATCAATTAAGGTTGCAAGGTCTCCAACATAGGCCAAGGTTTCTAATCCTAAGTCCAGGAAGTCCAAAACTAAATAATGCCAAGGATAGTAACCAAATAGTCCAAGTATCATTAAAGTTTTTTATGGTTCATGTTGATTATTAGGTATCTTCAAAAAGAAAAGAAAATCTCAAGTGAGCAAAATAAAAATGACAAGAAAGTAAAAGCTCAAGTGAGCAAAGATGAAAATAGCATGAAATGTAAATGATAAAGTAAATGGTGCATAAAATAAAAAGCACAAAATAAAGTCAATTATCAATAATTAGTGGTTAGTTGGATGACCATCTTGAAACTTGTATTAGGAACTGATTAGAGGATTGGTAGAACCAAATCCTCCACACAACAAGTTGCATTTGCTTTTTGTCAAGTATATCATCCATTTGGAATCCTCAAAAGTAGCATTTAATGATCAACAATGTTTAAGTGATCCGCGTTGACCAAAAGTGATGTAGATCCATTAGAGGATTGATAGAACCAAAGCCTCCACATAATGAATCTCAAGGTTATTAGATCAAAGAGATCAAATTAACATACTTGGGCTTGCAAACATAGGTTTGGGCCACGAATAATCATTTATTCGAATTGGGACAATATTTAGCGCTATGTTAAGCAATCATAAGTGGACTTATATAGAAGTCATACCTATTTTGAGGCCGATCAATAGCAATCTATGCACCATTTGTTTTGAGATATGATATAGAGATCATGCTCTAATAACACTTAGTGCAATAAGAAGGGGATGAGATGAAGAGGGGTGGGAGAGAATATACGAACCACATTTGAATTAAAATTTAATCAAACTATTATTAAAATCATTCATCCATTTTTATGGAGTTAGACTCAACACCATGGATCCAATGATGTTAACAAAGTTCATGATCAAAAATTCAAGCCAAGATCAGCCAGAAAATAATCACAAAATAATATTGCATTTAATATATATATATATATATATATATATATATATATATATATATATATATATATATATATATATATATATATATATATATATATATATATATTAAAAAGGGTTTTAAAATGTTTTAAAATAGAAATAAAAGAGAAAAATATCAACTATGTTCGAATTAATCAAGAAATATTAAGTAAGACCATAGAAAAATCAGAAAGGGACTCAAATATTTTTATAAAATTTTTGGTAATTTTTTTAAAGTCAGAAACTATTTTTAAAAATTAAAAGAAATGAGTAAAATAAACCAAAAATTATAAAAAATAACAAAGTCAGAAATAAAAAATAAATGAGGTCACCAATATTTCTCACAATATCACTGGACCATTCCATATTCTTTTTCAGAATTTAAAAATGCATAAAAGTATTTTTAAACATTTTAAACAATTGAAATAAAGTGAAAAATAATAAAAAAATATCAAAACACAAAATAAAATTGTAAAAATATAAAAATTAGAAAGAGAAAAATCAAAAATATTTTTCATAAGTTTTTCAGATTTTTTGGACTTAAAATGAATTTTCTATGATTTTTTAAAGTTTAAAACAATTAAAATGAAAATCAGAAAATAAAATATCAAACCAAAAAAATATGGACCATATGATCATTGTCAAAATACGTTAGTAAACAGATCAAGTGGACCTGGCGCACTGTGCATGTTATGGACTTTAGTGAATAAAACACTAGATCACTAATTAAATCAGAAATTCAAAAAGAACAAATGGCACACCATCATTGGTTGGAAGATGACGCGTTGGTCATCTTCAACCTCCAGGAAATGTGAGTTGCAGGTCTCTCAAACTGTAAAATCAGAAGCTCAGACCTATGCCATTTGCTTCGTCTCTTCACGACGAAGACAACCACACCTTCGCGACAAATTTATAAAAAATATAGCTCAAGCAATTTGGAAGGAAAGTTTTGAAAAGGAATTTTAAATTTCATTGTCAAAATGTGTTTCCAATAATTGAGAGAGTTATGAATTGTTGAAGTTGGAAAAAAAATCATGAAATGACCTTTAATCCTTTGTATCCTTAAGGCATCTTCCATCCATTTTCTCAATTTGCACATAAAAGAAGGAATAAATTTCACATCCTCAAGGTCATTATGGAAAAAGAGTGGGATCAAGGTGATAAAAATTGACCAAGTTATGATCTTTTGAATTCACACATGGGAAATTGGGGGTTCATCTGGAGGACTTGTAATCTTTTCTTCAGCATCAAGTTTCTTCCACATGAAAAATCCTTGAAACTTTTGAAGTGATTTGTTAATAACCCTTTGAAGAGGAGGATGTTTTTACAATCACTCAAAAATACCAAAATATGAGCAAGATATACTTCTTTGAAGTTCAAAACCCTAGCTCCTAGATGAAGAAAATGCTTTGAGGAACTTTGATAATTTTAAACAACCTTCTTGTACCAACACTTTTGTTTGTAGATAGAATTTGTTGAGGATGATAGTGAGAACTCATAGCAACAAAAACCACTTCCATATCTTCAGAATTGAGAGAAATATGCACTTGTGATCAATGGGAACAATGCCTTGTCCAACCATGACAACTTCTTCAATCAACCCCTTGTACTTTTGAATCAATCTTGATAACTTTGAAATGTGGTGAACCAAAATAAACCTTTCCATACCATTTCTTACAAAACAACTTCAATGGTGAAGTTTGAATTTCTCAAGCTTTATTGACTAGGGCATGGAAATAAACTCATGAACCCATGGATCAACTTGCTAAGCCACATTGCCTTTACCTACATTATTAACAAGTAAGACAAACCAACATTGCATTTTATTAATTAAAAGGAAAAGTAAAAAAAACATGCATAATCACAAAAGAAAAACAAGTCAAGGTGCTTGGTGATTCCTTAAAGAGCAAAGCTGAAGATAGGTAGGAAAACCAAAAGCCCTAATGTGATCTTGTTGTGATTGAATCAATATGGGATGATGAAGGGATATTAGGGGCAAAAATTGGGGTACAACAGCTGCCCTTATTTAAGTTTCTTCTATCCGGAGATACGAAGGTTAACAATCTTCGTTTCGACGTGATCGAAGATACTTAAGTATAAAAGAAACCCTATTTTAGGCCCTAAGATGCAATCACTACGCCAAAAAGACCTACGAAAGCGCTTTTTTTTGGCCTTTAAAAGCGCTTAAAAGCACTTTCTAAGGTGGCGCTGCTATAGGTTTTAGCAGCGCTTTTGTTTAATGAAAAGCGCTTTCGTAGGTCTACCTATGACAGCGCTTTTTCTAAAAAGCGCTCTCTTAAGTACCCTTTTGGCAGCGCTTTTTCTAAAAAGCGCTCTCTTAAGTAGGCTTTTGGCAGCGCTTTTTCTAAAAAGCGCTCTCTTAAGTAGGCTTTTGGAAGCGTTTTTTCTAAAAAGCGCTCTCTTAAGTAGGCTTTTGGCAGCGCTTTTTTATGAAGAAGCGCTTTCATTGGTGGCGCTTTTTTCTGGAAAAGAGCTTTCATAAGTTGTCTTTTAGCAGCGCTTTTTCCTGTAAAAGCGCTGTCATATGTTTACCTTAGACAACGCTTTTTTTGAAAAAGAGCTTTCATAGGTTACCTAAGGCAACGTTTTTCTTCAAAAAGCGCTTTCATATGGTGTACCGCAAAATATATATAAACCATTGATATATATCAGCATTGTAACTCAAAATCAGTCTTACAAAATCAACCCTAACAACAACTAAACCAGTCCTTATATGATTCTCTTCTCAATAAAATATTGACACAATTCCTCTTTCATTTCTTCCAACTGAAGTTTCGTGTAATATGCACATTTGTACTCATCGAAGTACTACATAACAAAACATAATATGCATGATTTAGTTAAAAGTAAAAAATTATATGAAATATCCGAGAAATAATAAAACAAATCCTAAGTTATAAATCCATACAGTGACTGGAATCTCTATTTGATTCAGTTGAATGATTTCTTTGATAAACCGCATAACAAAGTATCCGCAATCTATACCGTTTTTCTGTTGAGGAAACTACATATAAAAACAAATAAGAATATATAGTTGTATTGTTTTATCAAATAGCATAAATATTATAAGCAAAATAGTGGAAATTAATATACCTGCACTTTGATCCAATTAATGTTTTTTGATTTAGACCGTCGTACCCGAGCTTCTCTTTGACACCGGAATACTTGTATCGCTCTAACAAAATAAAAATATATATTTAGAACAATGTCACAGAAATAATTAAATATATAAACACACACAAATATTTAGAATAATCTCACTTACGTATCAATCATTAACTTTATATCCGGATAATTTGTCCAATCACCGTCAACCAAATTCAGATAATAGACCACTTCTTTTATAGGATCGATAGCAACCAACAACCAGTGACGTCTATAAATTAAAACAACAGTTTAGAAGAAAACATTCTATGCAAAAATTACAAATATTAAAATGAACTTAGAATTAAAATCTAACCCTGTAGGAATAGTATTCTACGCCCAAAGATATAAGCTTTCTGTACTGCCAGTTGCCATGAATCTTTTGACTAAGTGCTCTCTTACTGATTCCGGTTCCCTACCAATTGTCGCTCTGTTGACACGGGAGGAAGACACGAAATGGAATTTGTTTGACAATTGATTCCCACGCATCAATTTGTCATATAACAGCCTTAAATAAAAACATAATTAATATTAGACTATATTCATTGAAATAATTAAAAAAGATTTCAGCTAATTACATAATATAAAGATGGGGGTTACCGGATGTATACATGCATAATACTGACGCCCAATTCTTTATGACAGAAAATCTGTTCCACGTCCTCATGTCCAATTATTTCGGTGCAAGGAAAACCAAAGACACCTTGATCCATATCCATTTGACGAATACCACCATCCATCAAATTTGTTGTTCCCACTATTGTTTCAAGACACTGCCGGTATCGAGGGAAAAATCTAGTAGGCACCCTTTTCTTGGGTGGTACGCCAACGATCTTCTGGCTCACTTGTTGTGACCCTTGAAAAGGTACCTAAAAATCATATAGACTCAGTTAAATTATAAAATTATGCAGTTTTTTATTCGGATCATATAATTAACACTTTAAACGTACCTCTTTTTGTGATACATCAGACTCGTCGTTCCGCAAAATCCCTTTACCCTTAGATGCGGGTGTTGTAGGAGTCTATAATTACCGTGGAAATAAATGAGGTCAGAACTGACAGTTGAATACTTAAAGATTCATAATAGTTTTCAACATACCTGGTCATCTATGAAAATGAGGTCCGATGGCCATGCAAAAAAAGATCCTATTACATCTCGCAGCAATGTGGTCTCAGCAACAATGTCGGGTACCGGCAGCAATGCATCCATATCTAAAGCAATGTCAACCGTTACTTTCATGTGTCCATTCGGAAGCGGTCTATGGTGAAGTAAATCTCCCGAAGTGTTATGGACTTTTCCCTTGCCAACTAGTCGATAAGTCGGCGACGATAGGTATAGCTGGCAAGATGAAATGCCCTAAACCAATAATAACCGTTAGAAGTGACTAAAAATATTCTATAATAATAACGGATATATATTAAAAATTACCTCGGGAAATTTATGCTGACAGTTGATACTAGCTTTGTCACTAGTTTCTTTCAATTGTGAACTGCTCTTTTCCGCCATATCTCTCTCTTTATCCTTCTGCAATTCACGGACTTGAGCTTGTAAATCCTGAAATGTTTGCATCACTTCTGCATTGCTAGGATTTATTCTCCTTGGATGCTTATACAAAGAGGTTGGAGTCACACCATGACCTTTAACCCTCACCTGACCCGGATACTCAGCAATATTTAGTGCTCGACTAAGTACGCTCCTGGTATCCTGATGGTCCTCACCTGGGGATACTGATTACGACAAGGTCTCCTGTAATTCATTTACATATCGAAAATTATTAGTGGAGATACAAAATTATTTAAATATTAATAAACATTAATTGATTTAACTAAAGACACAATCTTATACTTACACATTCATCATACATGTTGAATATCGGGATTAACAGCTTGATCCTTGCCCACACGAGCTTCCTTCCACAACAAATGTGCCGGTAGTGATGTTGTGTCACTTTTCGTCTCTTCTAACTACGCATTGACACAAGTCTTAAGATCATCAATTATAACACATTGAGAGAATTAATAAGGTCGTAGAGTTTATATTTACTTACAATTTTTTCCTCTAAGCGAGCATATCCCAAACGCCCTTTTTTGTATGGATATGCGGGTTTTGATGCTCTCTCGCGATTGATAGTACTCACTTTCTTGAAATTCTCGTCTCTTCTTTGGCCTACAAAACCAACCCATTCTTCAGGTGTAATGAAGTTCTCATATTTCTTTGGACGTTACGGATCCTCTTCAAGAAAATTTCCTTCATCATCTTTAAGATACTTGTTGGTTAAAAATGTTCTCCACCCTCTGTGTCTTTTTTCCAGCCAAACCCATTATATACTTTTTACGGGTATCTTCAATGTTAAAAGACCTCTACAAAAAAACATACGCATAAAGTGTGTTAGTAAAAGAAATTTAAACACATATTATCGTCAAGATAAAGAAAATAAAAAAAACCATATATGTACCTTTATCTCAGTCCAAACTTTCTCCTTATCCCCATCCAACTCTCCTCTTTTCCATCTAGGAGTGGTGATCGGAATGTGTATACGAACAAGCGTACCAATGTAGCTTGTCAACTTTGCAGCATTAGACCCAATTAGTTGGTCATTATCATTCCAATCTACATTATATGTTACTCCTCTATCTCTATCACGGATGATTCCCCTCATAATAGTTATACCTCGTGTAATATCTTTTTCTGAAGTCTTTTCTGAAGTATTTTCTGGAGTATTTTCAGGAGCATTTTTAGGAGCATTTGCATCTTTTGAGGTTTCTTGATTACTAGCCATTTTACCTGTAATAATGAAAAAAATAAAAACGAAATGACAAATATAAAAATGAAATGGCAAATAAAAATGAAATGACAAATAAAAATGAAATGACAAATAAAAATGAAATGACAAATATAAAAATGAAATGACAAATAAAAATGAAATGACAAATTAAATTTAATTGAATGATATAGGCTATAATTATATATACTATTACCCTTTTCACTAAGGTCTCTTTCTTTTCTTGGTAGGAATATGTTCTACTCGTCTCTTAACAACGCGGACAGTTGGATTGATCCAAATACCCTCATTATAATTATTTCTAATACATGATTCATTATCATTTTGATCAGTTATGGTTAAAGATTCAATGTCAACACCAATATCACTTTGATCTCCAATGATTTCATCAATTACTTTGTTAGATAATAGCATTATAGACCATTTCGTACTTGTCGGATCATTGACATAAAACACTTGTTTAGCTTGAGAGGCTAGAATGAAAGGCTCATCTTTGTACCCCACCCTATTAAGATCCACTTGCAAAAAACCTGACTTATCCATTCGTATGCCATTATTATTTTCAACTCACTTGCAACCAAATATAGGAATCTGAAACTTCTCGTAATCAAACATCCAAATGCGCTCGATAACCCCAAAATATGACAGATTTGCAAATTTTGGGTTTAAGTCCTTCACACTTGATATATGCATTGCTTCAGCGATCAAGGTGACACCACTATTTTGCATAGTACTTTTGTCATCCTGTTCTTTGGTATAAAATGTGTATCCATTGATTGCATATGCGCTATAAGAAAACACAACTAAACTTGGACCGTATGCTAAACATCTCAATCTTTCTGTTACTGAAGCATGATCTGAACGATACTTTGAATAAATATGTTCCTTAAACCATGGTATGAAACTTCGATTGTGATCTCTTACAATCCAATTCTCATTTCTATTTGGATTTAAACCTCGAAGAACACCCTTGTGAATTTCAACATATGGCTCAACTTCAAGCTCATTATGCAGAACATACAAATGCACTTGATCCCGTTCGACCATTGATACTGTCACAACTTTTTTTCCAATTAGCTTCTTACCTTCTTTTTTTTCAACAACATGAGATTTGGGGAGTCCAATTTATTGAACATTTTACAGATATTCAGTACAAAACTCAACCGCTTCTTCAACAATATATCGTTCAGCAATACAACCCTCTGGTTGACTTCGGTTTTTCACATACCCTTTTAATATTTTCATATAACGTTCAGTAGGGTACATCCATCTCATATAAGCTGGTCCGCACAGTTGTGTCTCTTTGACAAGATGAACGACAAGATGAACCATTATGTCAAAAAACGAGGGAGGGAAATACATTTCAAGATCACACAAAGTAACAACTATTTCTTTTTGCAATGTTGGTAAGATCTCAGGATCGATCACCTTGCTGCAAATTGACTTGAAGAAAAAACACAGTTTAGTTATTGCGCTTCTTACTTTTTCAGGAAGAATAGAACGTATACCTATCGGTAGAAAATGTTCCATTATAACATGGAAATCATGCATCTTTAAACTCTTTAACTTGAGGTCTTGCATAGACACAAGTCTTCTAATATCTGATGAGTAGCCTTCTGGAACTTTAACCTCACTTAGGAACTTACACAATATTTTTTTCTCCTTTCTGGATAGAGTGTAAACAGCAGGTGGTAGATATGTTCGTGTTCCTTTTTTCACGGGTCCCAATTCAGTTCTTGTTCCCATCTCTACCATTTCCTCCCTTGCTTTAAGACCATCCTTAGACTTCCCTTTTATATTGAGTAACGTACCAATAACACTGTCAAATACATTTTTTTCAATATGCATAACATCAAGAAAATGTCTTATGTACAAAGATTTCCAATATGGAAATTAAAAAAAAATCGACCTCTTCTTCCACCCACCTGTAACAACTTTATGTGCAAAAGGCTTGCCAAACTGAATACTCACATCTTTCAGCTTTTCAAATAATTGATCACCTGTTAATCCAGGCGGAGCTCTACATTGTTCGGTATCTCCGTTGAACGCTTTTCTCCATCCACGATATTAATGTTTAGAATTTAAGAATCTACGATGACCGAGAAAGACATTCTTCTGACAAAGTTTCAATCGCATCGTATCGGTTCCATCTTCACAGATAGGACACGCTTTTTCACCTTTAATGCTATACCCGGATAGATTTCCGTAGGCTGGAAAATAGTTAATTGTTCCAAACAACATCGCCCTCAAGTTGAAACTTTATTTCCTATACCCATCATAAACCTCCACACCGTTCTCCCACAAAATCTTCAAATCTTCGATTAAAGGTTCCAAATATACGTCTATGTCATTTCCTGGTTGTTTAGGCCCAAAAATTAACATAGATAACATCATGTACTTACGCTTCATACATAGCCACGGAGGTAGGTTATAAGTCATAAGAATCACAGGCCATGTGCTATGCGAGATACTTTGAATACCGTGTGGGTTCATTCCATCAGTAGACAATGCCAAGCGAAGGTTTCTTGCTTCTTTTCCAAATTCAGGATAATCATTATCAATTTTCATCCACTGTGGTGAATCTGCCGGATGTCGAAACTTTCCATCAACAATTCTTTCATCTGTATGCCAAGTTAAGTGTCTTGAATCGGTTTCACTATGATACATCCGTCGAAATCTCGGAATTATAGGAAAATACCATAAGACTTTTGTCAGAGACAACTTTTTCTTATATCGAGGGGCACCGCATTTAGGACACTCATTTAACGATGCATACTCGTTTCAAAACAAAACGCAATCTTTTGGACAGGCATGTATCTTGTCATAGCTCATGCCAATAGAGTACAACATCTTTTTGGCCTCATACGTTCGATTGGGGAGAACATTATCCTCTGGTAGCATATCTTTCATAAGGGCTAATAACTCTGTGAAACTTTTATCCGACCATCCATTGCCCGCCTTTAAGTTGTACAACTTTAATACCGTAGACAATCTTGTGAATTTTGTACAACCATTATACAACGGTTTCTCTGCATCGCTTACCAACCTCTCGAACATTTTGGGACAATCATTAAGATCTTCTTCAAGCGCTTCTGCAATCTCTTCAACTCGATCATAATCGTATGTATCTGTGCCATTATCGTTTGAAGCATACGTCCTATTATCCCCTAATTCATCATTCCCGTCACTTTTATCACCATGTATATTCCAACATGTATAACTTCTATCAATTCCATACCGTATTAAATGCGATGCCAACTGAACCGCGTCAACCCGATTCCCATAACAGCAACACAAACAAGGACATGTCATTCGACCGGGGTCTTCGGCATGCGCAACAGCAAACTTAACGAATTACGATACCCCATTCTCGTACTCTTTCGACAATCGATTGGAATACATCCATGTCTTATCCATGGTTTACGGTTTCTGAGTCAATCTGAGCTAAATGATAAATTAGAAAACAAAACCCATACTCAAAACTTGCACTTGCTCTTGCACAACCATATAACAAAACCAATACTCAATACTTTTCACTAAATTCATTTTATTCTATCAACTACTTTAGTACACAAGTATATCACAAGAAACCATAAACAAGAAACTATCATTGCTCAAAATCAATCATAAAAAGCACACGAAAAAAACAATATATTAATAGAGTTAACAATATATATATGGCTACCTTTATTAAATATTTTGTTACGCTCTCTATTATTTCTCTCTTAACTTGTTTTACCAATGCACAACTTGTTAATATAAATGATGTTTGATAAAATAAAAAGCACATGAAAATGTGTTGTTTTCTACTAATATTTATTCCATAGAATTTGTAAAAATAATCTATATTCATAATATGTGAGGTATTAGCCAGTAGCCACACAAATAAGTTGAAAATTAAGATGAGTTGTCAGTTGAAATATGTAACAATTTCTAAGAATTATTAGAAGATAGTCACATCTTTATTCATACAAAACTATTCTAGAAATTAGAATCAAAGCAAGCATAGAACAATTTATTCATACAAAACTATACTAGAAATTGAAATACCTAGAGCTGAGTTGTGTAACTTTGTGTTGTATATTGTTTTGATTTCTGATGCAGCAAACTTTGTGATTTCACCTTGCGTTTCTCCTGTAGCAAGTGGTGGTTGTTGTTCTGATGAAAGAGTACTGATGAACGGAGGCGGAGGTCCTGATGAGGGAGTCCTGAAACTGCCCCCGGTGGTCCTGAACAAGAAGACGGAGGCAGAGGTCCTGATGAACGGAGGCAGAGGTTCTGAACAAGAAGACGGTGGCAAGTGGTGATCGTGACGAAAATCTTCTCGTAGATGCTAACGGGGACAGAGCTCTGGTTTAGGGCTTTGATGATTTCGTGAAGAACAATAGAAAAGTGATGATACGAATTTTTGATAATTATTATAAAACTACCTACGAAAGCGCTTTTAAAAGCGCTTTCTAAAGGCCACCTATAACAGCGCTTTTTAATGTAAAAGCGCTTTCGTAGCATATCCTATAGCAGCGCTTTTAAAAGCGCTTTCTAAAGGCCAGCTTTAGCAGCGCTTTGTAAAAGCGCTTTCTAAGGCTAACCTTTAGCAGCGCTTTTGAAAAGCGCTTTCTTAAGGTACCCTCTGAAAGGAACCCTTTAACAGCGCTTCTCAAAAAGCGCTTTCTAAGGGTGACTGTGATCGGTGGATTTAGAACTGACTGTTTTTAGCTGGTTTCGCGAAATGTCGCGGTAAGCAAGAGTCGCCACCGTCTTTTATTTTCTCCAACATGGACAGGACAAAAGCACAGCAAAATTCCTTATGAGATAGTTTCTCGGTTCGGGAGGTAGATTTATAGAAAGGGAAGGTGTTAGCACCCTTTCTATCCATGGTTATCCATGGGCTCTTAGATACTTGCTCTTATGTTTTCAAAATTGTTTGCTTTTCAAAGTGTGAGTGGGTTTGAAAAAGTTGCGTTTAAAGATTTCTGAATAACTCTTGTATCAGTCCTCAAGAGTGTTTGAAAAATTGTTTTGAAAGCTTTTTGAAAGTGTCGGTGTGAAAAGATTTTGATTTGTTTTTGAATAGATCAAGTATCCACGAGTCATCTACCTACCCTAAGGAATTAGGCTGTGTAAATGTCCTTAAGGTAATGCCATCCCACCATTGAGAGGTAGGTAGCACCACCGTTGGAGATGTTCGGGTCAATTCGAATGTAGGGACAGTGTGGTCACCGAAGCAACAACAGGACACCTTAGAAGCTACCCTTATGTCCTTGATCCTTTTTTAAATCCGAGGCAACCGTTTCGAGGCAACTATTCCGAGGCAATTGTTCCGAGGCAACTGTTTCGAGGCAACTGGATCATGGACATAAGGACTTACTAAAACGTCCTATACTTGACGACCACGTTTCGAAGGCAACAGGTGAGGCGTACCCTAGAAGTGGTGTGTGTATTTGTGTATTGTTTTCATGTTAAGTTTATCTTTGATCATGGCATCGTGAGCTACGCTTGTTTTTAATTAGCCATACATTCTTTCATGCAATTTAGAATTTAAGAGTGCGGAAAGTAAAAACGGAAAGATAAAAACTACGCTATTACAAGGCGCGGGTCTATACATCGCCAAAATACAAAGACCCATTTGATAAAAATGCGGAAAGTAAAAAGACCTAATTACTATTACATCCAAAAAGCAGTTACATAATAATCGATAAGAAAATAAATGCGCGAAAAGAAATTAAAATTAGGACGTCCGAGGGTTTTGACCCTTTTGAGAAATTAAATTAAATTAAAGTCTATTTAATTATTTAATTAAATAAAAGGAATTATTTTTTATGTTTTTTTGGCATTTATAAAGAAAATTAAAATCAAGATGAAACCCTAATTCTATGTATTTTAATTATTAATAAAAATATTAAAGTTGACCTAATTTACTAATTAATTAATGTACATGTTTATTTACAAAAATAAATAGTAATTATAATAATGAAAAAAAAATGAGGAAAAAATTAATTAAGAAAAAGATGAAATGTCAAAAACCTAATTCTAGATATTTTTTATTTATTAAGAAAAGGATTAAAGTTTAAAACCTAAATTAACTAAATTAATTATTAACATTTATTTACAAAAATATTTAAATGGTGAAATTTACTAATAATTAAATATATTTTACATTTTTTGATTTTTCTGTTTTTATTATGGAAAATTAATTTATGGTAAAAAAAATAATTAAAAACAATTAAAACAATTAAATGATTAAAAGAAAAGAAAAGAGAATAAAAATTAAAGCAAACCAAGGGGGGTGTCAGGCCCAAAGAGGAGGTAAGATTGGAGAATTCTGGCCCATTAGCACAAGGCCCCATTGACTTTCTATGCTTGTGTGCGCGTTGGTTGACTGCAGTGTACCATAGGCTTCAATCTGTAGCCATTGGATGAATGATCAAGAGTGCGTGGCAGCCTTAAGCGTCGTACGCATGGTGGACCACTGAAACATTGCTGCATGTGAATATGTTAAAACAAAAATTATGCAATATGTGGGGGGACCTGGGAATCGAACCCAGGTCCCTATACCTGCCAGCCACGTCTTCCACCAACTGAGCTATTGCGTGCGTTTGTATATACAATGGAAGACAAATATTATAATGAAAAACAAAAGTTAATAATGTAAAACAAAAAAACGCGCTGAAATTCAAATGTTCCAGTTACAATATGCCACGCGTGCTTCGTCTTCGTCTTTCCTACAAATTATAAAACAAGTAGCGGGGGTTTTAAACCCCCACTAAGCACAGCCACGAAAAATAGCGAATAGAAGATGCGTTAACATAAATTAAGCGTGAGGTCATCATTCAATTCGTATGGAGCTCCTGAATTCAACTGCATAGGTCTCAAGGTCCAATTTTTCCATACAAGGAAAGCCCTATTTTGAAGCTTCTGAAACCCTAGGTTTCATCAATGGTGGATTTTGATACAAGCAGTGTTAGTCCAATTAAATGGTACCAATCGCTTCAGAAGATCATTATTAGTGTAAATCAATGAATAAAATATATGAATGATGCGTAGAAATTGAAATTCGATTATGGAATATTTGTGAAGAAACTTGATTCAGTTCTACCGATTCTTGGAGTATGGGGACTTGTTCTTGATGCCAATAGCTTCCTGGAAGGTCCAGCAACGTAATGGAAAAGGTTTTAAGCCTTGAATCGCCCTGCAAATATTAAATCAGTTTCAATCTTTTTGGGGAAATTTTGCAATTTGGTTATCAGTTTGTGAGCAGCTTTTTGTGTATGTCTGAATTAGGTTTCCTTGTGCATATGTAAGTGAACGATTCTAGGTCAAAAAACAAGCCCATAGGTCCAAGAATTTATGATTCATATATTTGATTTTCAATCATGAAATTTCAATCTTTTTTCCAATGACACCTTGCCAATTATGGAAGATTTTGTCTTGTTGATTGATGCACGAAATCTTTAGCATATTTGGAACATATTTGCTGCACAAAAAGATTTGAAAAAGCATTATTTGATATTTTCTCATAATTAAATCTAATTAAATGAATTAATAAGAATAAAAATTCAATTAATTAATTAAAAATAAGAAAATAAATCATTTTTAGCTCAATGCGTCGTGCATAGGCTTTGGGTAATGATTCAAGGAAGAATTTGAGGCCCATTAGCAATTTTGAAGTATTTTAGGCAAAGTTGACTTTTCAAAATTCCCAAAAATTTCCCAACTTCTCCAATGCATATCTTGCTCAATTTTGAAGCTATGAACATGTTCTTGGACATTTTGGAAAGGTCTTGAAGTCCTCTAACCAATGCCTTTGGTCCCATGTCATTTTGATTTACCAATCTCAAGTTATGGTCTTTGACTTAAAGTGCCTTTTTGTTGACTTTTGAAAATGACCTATAATGTTGAAATTGATAACTTTTTGTGAGAGCATTTCTTGGACTTGGAGTGTGAAGATGAGTTGTAGGAAATGTCATTCCCTTCAAAATGAGCATTGGATGGGATTTTTCTGATAAACCATGAAGAAGTTATGCCTTGGTCAATTTGCAGTTGACTTTTCAACTGTCCAAAAATAGAAACTTTTGCATCTTTAGACTTTTTGAGCCTTGCTTTGAGGAATCATGATCAAGAATTGATCAAATGATGTTTGTGGCTTCAAAATAAGATGTTGACCAAAAATTTTGACTTTTGACTGTCAAATGACCATTTTGCCCCTGCAGTTGACTGTGAAGCATTTAGGGTTTTTTGACTGGGCAATCTGATGCTGTGAGTCTTGAAACTTGACATATGGATGCTTGACAATGTATGTGGGCATGTGGGACTTGTTTGGACCCTTGGAAACCTCAATTTCTTTGCCAGAACCAAAACCCTAATTTTGACTGTATTAGGAGGCAATTGGACTGTGCAACCCTTGAGAGATTTTGAACCATGATCTTGGCAAATATTGAAGAATATGGGAGGGCAAATTTTGGGGTACAATAGTTGCCCCTGTTCAATCTTATTAGACCTGAGGATGTAGATTGGCTGGCGTGCCTTTCGTAATCCGAAGGTAGAAGATGATTGAACACTAGAGTGCCCAGAAATTTGCACTCACATAGTAGAATGTTAGCAGCGTGACGGCGGGAATGGGCTTACAGATGCCATTTGGAGACTGATGGATAGGAGGATGGGCTTATAGATGCCATCTGGAAGTGTGACAGTACCTTGTCGGGAATGGGCTTATGGATGCCATTTAGAGACCGTCGGTATGTGGATGGGCTTACAGATGCCATCTGGAGGTGTAATTTTTGTAAGTTGAAAGAGGGAACCTGTGTAGTGTCGACTGATGTTGAGCTCGTGTAAATCTGCATCTTGGAAAGAAGAACACCTGTGTAGGGTTGACTGATGATGAGCTCGTGTAAAACTGCATCTTTGGAGGAAGGGAACCTGTGTAGGGTTTACTGATAATGATTTTGTATAAGACTGCATATGAAATGAAGAAGGAACCTGTGTAGGGTTACTTTGATGGCGAGTCCGTGTAAAACCGCATCTAGAGCTGAGAAGGAAACCTGTGTAGGGTTTACTGATGACGAGTCCGTGTAAAACTGCGTCTGGAGTTTGAGAAGGGAACCTATGTGGGGTTACTTTGATGACGAGTCCGTGTAAAACTGCATCTAGAGCTGAGAAGGAAACCTGTGTAGGGTTTAATGATGACGAGTCCGTGTAAAACTACGTCTGGAGTTTGAGAAGGGAACCTGTGTAGGGTTTCTTCGGGATAAGTTCGTGTAAAACTTCTGGAGGAACCGGGGTAAGGTTACTTCAGTGATAAGTCTGTGTAAGACTTCTGGAGGAACCGGGGTAAGGTTACTGCAGGATAAGTTCGTGTAAAACTTCTGGATGAACCGGGGTAAGGTCATCTTGAGATAAGTCCGTGTAAGACTTCTGGATGAACCGGGGTAAGGTCATCTTGAGTTAAGTCCGTGTAAGACTTCTTCTGAAAGAAAAGGAATCAGTGTAGGGTTACTTTGATGATAAGCCCGTGTAAGACTTCTTGATGAACCGGGGTAAGGTCATCTTGAGATAAGTCCGTGTAAGACTTCTTCTGAAAATTGAGAAGGAACCGGTGTAGGGTTGCCCGAGTATGATCAAATAGATAATTGTCCTGTTTGGTTTCGGATATTAACCCACGATCATTCGTCTACAGAATTTTCCTGGCTTGTTACCGGTGTTGATCTGGAACTGTAAAGTTAGATGGTAATCATCTTTGTATTGATCTTAGTCCTGAAAAGACAAAACGTTAGTTGTATGCAATGTCATGATGTATGACATGCGTGATGTCAAGATGTTCTCAAGAATAAATGAGATTTGTGTTGTATGATGCGTATGCATGTCATAATGTATGAAGATGTGAAGTTTTTAGCTGGGGAAAATAAATCCCGGAGCTGCTGGAGAATAGTGTTGAGTTCTTCGTTTCCGCTGGGGATGATGAACGAAGATGGTTGCAAGAATAAACTTGTAGGAGAAGATAACTCCGTTGGGGAATAAACTTGATGAAGAGATTACTCTGCGGGGAATTAATCTGTGGGAAGAGATGCTCTGCTGAGATTTTGACGATAACTCCGCTGGGGGTTCCGTTGATAAGCTCTGTTAGAGATTTTGATGATGAACTCTGTTGGGGATAGAAAGAACTTCGCTGGGGATGATCTTTTCGTTGCAACTTGCTGAGGATAACCCAGTTAGACTCTTGTGGGGATAACATTCTGAATATGGCTGGGGAGATACATTTGTACTCTGTAGGGGACAAGCTTCCAGAATCTACTGGGGAAGATGATTCGACTCTCCTGGGGAAACTTTTGAGGAAATGGCTCCACTGGGGGTATCTTGTATTCCGCCGGGGAACAATCTTATATTTTCGTCGAGGAATATTAAGACTGTCGGGGATGCTTGCTGAGGAATGTATGTATACTCTGCTAGGGAATATTAAGATCTGCTGGGGATAATCCAACTTCCTTAAAGCTGACAGTGGTCTAACTCTTCTTGGGGGAGAGCGTTACTGACTTGCTGGAGATATTGTGCCTTGTTCAAGGCTAATGGGAGACCAACTGCTTGGGAGAGAATTGTTGAACCTTGGCTCACTCTCTGGGGAATTAAGGCATCTTGGTTACATTCTTCAGCCGAACTTTCCTTGGTACCTTGGTGGACAGAGCAGCTTGTACAGTTTAGACACTTCTTATTGCCCCAGCTTCAATGGGAGAGGAAGACCTGTGAGGTACTGATAGTTGTTGATGGAAAAACCTTCTTCTGGTAGGCAGGTGACAAGATGACAGGACATAGTCGTACGCTTTGATCCCTAACTTTTTCCTGGACCGCCCTTTCGGGTTTTTAGTCCACCGGGATACCCATTTTTGCCTAAGCCGCCTTTTCAGGTTTTCGACTTGCCGGGTGTACATATTTTTTCATTTCATCCCTTATTTTTGCCCGAACCCTTTTGGTGCACCGGGAAGCCCTTATTTTTGCCTAGGCCAGTCGACCTAGCGGTTCTTTGATTATGCGTAGTATTTTTTTCGACTATGTCCATGCTCTCAGAATGCAGGGAGTTGTCACTGTCAGTAGTATTGTGTTGCCATACCACCAGAAGATGTTTGATCATGCAAGATTCGTTGCTGGAATTCATGTCCAACGCCCCAAGTGACTCAGGCAGAGATTTGCCCCTGGCTATCTGGCATTTTGGGAGATTCCTTGAATCTTGACTTGACTTCCCCAGATGATGGACAATGATCATGCCGTGCCCCTTGATTGGAGGTGTTTTTCCACTTGAGGTGACCCTTTTTATTGAGAAGATTTTTGTTCACAAGTTATTCATCGTGCGAATTTCTCTGCTGTTCGAACAAATAGTCATATGCAAACAATGTTATTTTAAGAATTTAAAGCTTATGTCTGTCTTGAAGTTTTTGAAAATGCATTTTCAGTAAAACAAGTGAATTTTTGTAAGTCGTGATGTCAACTCAAGATTTTACGGCGAGCCCTACAGGAGTCAGGATACCTTTGTAACAGTATGCTTTCGAACTAACCCATGCTTCAGCTAGGACTTTTTAAGGGTTATAGCGTGGCCTGGTTCACGGTTTAAGAAACAAAGGATAAAGGCTCAAACTTTATTTGTACCCACCCGCTCTTCGTAATGTTCTTCAAACTTAAACTCAGCTGATCGTGCGTTTGACCTTGTTTGGGTCTTTGTCCTGATATTTCAATGATGGTTCGGATGTTGACAATTTATTTTGAATAGGCAGTCATTTTTTGTTGAGGGTTTGTAGGACCTCTTTCTTTTTTATTGTGTTATCCCTAAATTTTGCCTGAACTGTTTCTTTTGTGATTACAGTCAGCGGGATGCCCCAGTTTTTGTAAGTCTCCTTCATAGGTTTTGACTTATTGGGCTTTTGATTTTTGAAAGATAACGACTGCCTGTGTTTATGATTGTTCAGAACCATCACTGTCTTTCTTTGTTTTGTAAGGACCTCTTTAGTGTCATTCGTTATGCACTTGGATCAATTGAGAGAACTACCCTGCCCCAGGTTATGATTAAGGGTTTTAAATTTCGAAAAGAAAAACTCCTACTTCTTTGGCTCAGAGGGGTTGACGAGGGATTATCTTCCTTATAACTCCGGTGTTTAGGAATTGAAACAATGCCTGTACCTCATCAGCGGGGTCTGTCCAAAAGCATACTGTAGATTGTGGTATCGTTTTCGTCATCCTCCCTCAAGAGGCTTAGAATTATTAATTGAGAATTGACATCAAAAAATGAAAGCAGTTGAATATAGCGAATGCGAATATATTGATTCAAAACAGACATATGCGATGCATTAATGAAATAACAACGTTTGACATGATAATTGTTTGAACAATCAAAAGAAAATTACAGCTTGAAAATTCTAATGGACAAAAAAGTCTTCTCATTTCAGGACTTGTTACTTCAAATGGTGAATCCTGTAGGGATGGTAGAAGCACTCAGCCTGACCCACTTGGGTGAAATCCACTACTCCTTCATTAATCAGATCATGGACCTTGTTCTTCAGAGCCCAGCAGTCGGCAGTGTCATGTCCAGGACTATCAGAGTGGTATGCACACCTTTTGTTGGGATGATAGTTAGGAGCAAAGATGTTGGGATTCCAGGGAGGAGCTCTTAGTGTAATCAGATTCAACCTCAACAGGTGTTGTAGAGCTTGAAATAGCGACACGTTAAGCTGGGTGAATTGCCTCTTGGACCTGCTTGGCTTACTCTGATCAACCTGTTGCTCTGGGCGAGGTTGATGATGGGCTTGTGAAGTGGTAGCAATTTGGCGAGGTCTATTCTTCACCATACCAGACTCTTGTCCTCTTGGAAGTTGATTAATGACCTGGTCCCTGACCTGGACTGGTTGCTTCATGTCTTGACGAAGCTGATTGATCATGGTCCTCAACTCTTCTTGCTCCCGAGCTAAGCCTTGGATAAGGGCTATCTGCCCCAGCATCTGAGTCCTCATTGCATCTACCTCAGCTTGCAGATGTTTCAGTCGTTCGCCCTTGTCATCTTCGGGACTCTTCCTGGCCAAATTCCCCATGAGGAGTGTTCTCAGCTCTTCCTGCCCCTTGGATAGATTTAGGAGGGTCTCCCCGAACCGAGTCTCTAGAGCATGAAGATCCTGGTTGTCTTGTTGGGAAGCCATTGCTGAAATAAACAGCGAAGGAGGTAAGTGACCTGTAACAAGGGTACCTGTTATGCAATGATGTATATGTATGCATGCAATGTTTTCAAGGATCTCGCGGGGTAAACAAGAAAATTGTTAGAATTTGAGTCTGGTAGCTTGATTGAAGGAACTTCAGGTTGTTGAGAGTCCTTCTTCAAGAGTCAAGGCTCACCATATCTAGTGGGTCATAGCCCCTGACTAAGTTACCATGTTTTGATTTGCAAACAATCTTGGCCAGGGGAACCTTCTTCGAGAGTCAAAGCTCACCATATCAAGTGGGTCATAGCCCCTGACACCCTTGGCTAGAGGAAAATAAATCCCCTTTGCCCCTTGCTGGACATTTGATTCATCGTGACCTGCATCACAAAACTTTTGAGGTCCTTGAAATGGATTAGTCCTTATATAGGATGCATGCAATGGTATGATGGTATGATGTTATGCTATGCGTGGAGTGATGTAAGTAGGCCCTGTAATGCGTCCCAATTAAGGACGGTAAACAAAACCTGCAAGGAACTCAAGTGTCAGATAACAAGCATGCAAGTAGTCAAGTATGAAGGCACACAAGTCACACAAAGAGCCCTTAGAGTTTAGGCCGGCATGAAGTTTGGGGTACTACCCTCTTGAAGTTGGTGGGCTCAAACCTGTCCTATCAAAAGTAACCGGGTTCTAAGGGTCCCAATATCATTGGATTGCTTTCTGTGTTCATCGTTTCGATTTAGCCACTGAACTGGAGACCGAAATATTCCAAGAAAACAACCCTCAATTGAGTGTAGTATCGAGTATCAACCAACCTCGTACTGCACCAAAGTCAGTTATCTCACTACCCTAAAGAGGCCAAGATGGTTCAATTAAGGTTCCTAAGGTCAGTTGATGCTTCAAGACACCACGCGGCGGCCCCGTACTCTCCTTGACTGGACTCAAGGGTTACCGGTACTCACCAAAGTGCCACATCAACGTAGCAGACTGCTTCAACCGTGTCGGTATACCCCACACAGTTCCCTCACAACCTTGTTGCTACTTCCTAAGAAGGTATCCCCCAGATCCGTGTTAGGATCTATAGAACTCCCAAGACAGTACCCACAATAATAAAGCAAACAATTCAGACAATTGAAAACACAAGTGATCTTAGTCCTAAGGTACACCTCACTATTATAAGAATCCCCAGCAGAGTCACCAGTTCTGTGATCGGTGGATTTAGAACTGACTGTTTTTAGCTGGTTTCGCGAAATGTCGCGGTAAGAAAGAGTCGCCACCGTCTTTTATTTTCTCCAACATGGACAGGACAAAAGCACAGCAAAATTCCTTATGAGATAGTTTCTCGGTTTGGGAGGTAGATTTATAGAAAGGGAAGGTGTTAGCACCCTTTCTATCCATGGTTATCCATGGGCTATTATATACTTGCTCTTATGTTTTCAAAATTGTTTGCTTTTCAAAGTGTGAGTGGGTTTGAAAAAGTTTCGTTTAAAGATTTCTGAATAACTCTTGTATCAGTCCTCAAGAGTGTTTGAAAAATTGTTTTGAAAGCTTTTTGAAAGTGTCGGTGTGAAAAGATTTTGATTTGTTTTTGAATAGAGCAAGTATCCATGAGTCATCTACCTACCCTAAGGAATTAGGCTGTGTAAATATCCTTAAGGTAATGCCATCCCACCATTGAGAGGTAGGTAGCACCACCGTTGGATGAGATGTTCGGCTCAATTCGAATGTAGGGACAGTGTGGTCACCGAAGCAACAACAGGACACCTTAGAAGCTACCCTTATGTCCTTGATCCTTTTTTAAATCCGAGGCAACCGTTTTGAGGCAAGTATTCCGAGGCAACTGTTCCGAGGAAACTGTTTCGAGGTAACTGGATCATGGACATAAGGACTTACTAAAACGTCCTATACTTGACGACCACGTTTCGAAGGCAACAGGTGAGGCGTACCCTAGAAGTGGTGTGTGTATTTGTGTGTTGTTTTCATGTTAAGTTTATCTTTGATCATGGCATCGTGAGCTACGCTTGTTTTTAATTAGCCATACATTCTTTCATGCAATTTAGAATTTAAGAGTGCGGAAAGTAAAAACGGAAAGATAAAAACTACGCTATTACAAGGTGCGGGTCTATACATCGCCAAAATACAAAGACCCATTTGATAAAAATGCGGAAAGTAAAAAGACCTAATTACTATTACATCCAGAAAGCAGTTACATGATAATCGATAAGAAAATAAATGCGCGAAAAGAAATTAAAATTAGGACGTCCGAGGGTTTTGACCCTTTTGAGAAATTAAATTAAATTAAAGTCTATTTAATTATTTAATTAAAGAAAAGGAATTATTTTTTATGTTTTTTGGCATTTATAAAGAAAATTAAAATCAAGATGAAACCCTAATTCTATGTATTTTAATTATTAATGAAAATATTAAAGTTGACCTAATTTAATAATTAATTAATGTACATGTTTATTTACAAAAATAAATAGTAATTATAATAATGAAAAAAAAATGAGGAAAAAATTAATTAAGAAAAAGATGAAATGTCAAAAACCTAATTCTAGATATTTTTTATTTATTAAGAAAAGGATTAAAGTTTAAAACCTAAATTAACTAAATTAATTATTAACATTTATTTACAAAAATATTTAAATGGTGAAATTTACTAATAATTAAATATATTTTACATTTTTTGATTTTTCTGTTTTTATTATGGAAAATTAATTTATGGTAAAAAAAGCAATTAAAAACAATTAAAACAATTAAATGATTAAAAGAAAAGAAAAGAGAATAAAAATTAAAGCAAACCAATGGGGGTGTCAGGCCCAAAGAGGAGGTAAGATTGGAGAATTCTGGCCCATTAGCACAAGGCCCCATTGACTTTCTATGCTTGTGTGCGCGTTGGTTGACTGCAGTGTACCATAGGCTTCAATCTGTAGCCATTGGATAAATGATCAAGAGTGTGTGGAAGCCTTAAGCGTGGTACGTATGGTGGACCACTGAAACATTGCTGCATGTGAATATGTTAAAACAAAAATTATGCAATATGTGGGGGGACCTGGGAATCGAACCCAGGTCCTTATACCTGCCAGCCACGTCTTCCACCAACTGAGCTATTGCGTGCGTTTGTATATACAATGGAAGCCAAATATTATAATGAAAAACAAAAGTTAATAATGTAAAACAAAAAAACGCGCTGAAATTCAAATGTTCCAGTTACAATATGCCACGCGTGCTTCGTCTTCGTCTTTCCTGCAAATTATAAAACAAGTAGCGGGGGTTTTAAACCCCCACTAAGCACAGCCACGAAAAATAGCGAATAGAAGATGTGTTAACATAAATTGAGCGCGAGGTCATCATTCAATTCGTATGGAGCTCCTGAATTCAACTGCATAGGTCTCAAGGTCCAATTTTTCCATACAAGGAAAGCCCTATTTTGAAGCTTCTGAAACCCTAGGTTTCATCAATGGTGGATTTTGATACAAGCAGTGTTAGTCCAATTAAATGGTACCAATCTCTTCAGAAGATCATTATTAGTGTAAATCAATGAATAAAATATATGAATGATGCGTAGAAATTGAAATTCGATTATGGAATATTTGTGAAGAAACGTGATTCAGTTCTACCGATTCTTGGAGTATGGGGACTTGTTCTTGATGCTAATAGCTTCCTGGAAGGTCCAGCAACGTAATGGAAAAGGTTTTAAGCCTTGAATCGCCCTGCAAATATGAAATCAGTTTCAAGCTTTTTGGGGAAATTTTGCAATTTGGTTATCAGTTTGTGAGCAGCTTTTTGTGTATGTCTGAATTAGGTTTCCTTGTGCATATGTAAGTGAACGATTCTAGGTCAAAAAACAAGCCCATAGGTCCAAGAATTTATGATTCATATATTTGATTTTCAATCATGAAATTTCAATCTTTTTTCCAATGACACCTTGCCAATTATGGAAGATTTTGTCTTGTTGATTGATGCACGAAATCTTTAGCATATTTGGAACATATTTGCTGCACAAAAAGATTTGAAAAAGCATTATTTGATATTTTCTCATAATTAAATCTAATTAAATGAATTAATAAGAATAAAAATTCAATTAATTAATTAAAAATAAGAAAATAAATCACTTTTAGATCAATGGGTCGTGCATAGGCTTTGGGTAATGATTCAAGGAAGAATTTGAGGCCCATTAGCAATTTTGAAGTATTTTAGGCAAAGTTGACTTTTCAAAATTCCCAAAAATTTCCCAACTTCTCCAATGCATATCTTGCTCAATTTTGAAGCTATGAACATGTTCTTGGACATTTTGGAAAGGTATTGAAGTCCTCTAACCAATGCCTTTGGTCCCATGTCATTTTGATTTACCAATCTCAAGTTATGGTCTTTGACTTAAAGTGCCTTTTTGTTGACTTTTGAAAATGACCTATAATGTTGAAATTGATAACTTTTTGTGAGAGCATTTCTTGGACTTGGAGTGTGAAGATGAGTTGTAGGAAATGTCATTCCCTTCAAAATGAGCATTGGATGGGATTTTTCTGATAAACCATGAAGAAGTTATGCCTTGGTCAATTTGCAGTTGACTTTTCAGCTGTCCAAAAATAGAAACTTTTGCATCTTGAAACTTTTTGAGCCGTGCTTTGAGGAATCATGATCAAGAATTGATCAAATGATGTTTGTGGCTTCAAAATAATATGTTGACCAAATTTTTTGACTTTTGACTGTCAAATGACCATTTTGCCCCTGCAGTTGACTGCGAAGCATTTAGGGTTTTTTGACTGGGAAATCTGATGCTGTGAGTCTTGAAACTTGACATATGGATGCTTGACAATGTATGTGGGCATGTGGGACTTGTTTGGACCCTTGGAAACCTCAATTTCTTTGCCATAACCAAAACCCTAATTTTGACTGTATTAGGAGGCAATTGGACTGTGCAACCCTTGAGAGATTTTGAACCATGATCTTGGAAAATCTTGAAGAATATGGGAGGGAAAATTTTGGGGTACAACAGTGACCTTTAACAGCGCTTTTGAATAGCGCTTTCTTAAGGCACCCTTTGAAAGTGCTTTTTTTAAGCAAATTTCTTTTAAAACCTACAGCAGCGCTTTTTCCTAAAAGCGCTTTCGTATGTGTGGTGCTAAAACTTATTTTTGGCGTAGTGAATGCAATTCTTATGACTATGAATGCGTATGAACGACTTCAAAGGGACGCAAAACACCACTAGGGATGTAGCAAAGGAAGTAAGGATCAAAAGAGAAACCCGACTAGGAAAATAAATCACCGGTGAATAAAAAAGACCCGACTCATAGAGGATGGTAAAAGGTCAAAGGATACACCAACTTTAACTGAAGGCGAAACTACCAACGTTCACTGAAGGTAGACAGATTAAAGAATAATAACACAGACGTTCACTGATGATGAACTACCAACTTTCACTGAAGGTAGAGAGAAAAGAAATATCATAGCACCAACGTTCACTGACGGTGAACTACCAACATTCACTGAAGGTAGCAAAAATATAACAATCACCAACTTTCACTGGTGGTGAACTACCAAATTTCACTGAAGGTAGAGAGAAAAGAAATATCACAGCACCGACATTCACTGACGGTGAACTACCAACGTTCACTGAGGGTAGCGAAAAGATAACAATCACCAACTTTCACTGATGGTGAACTACCAACTTTCACTGAAGGTAGAGAGAAAATAAATATCATAGCACCAACGTTCACTGAAGTTGAACTACCAACGTTCACTGAGGGTATCAAAAAGATAACAATCACCAATGTTCACTGATGGTGAACTACCAACTTTCACTGCAGGTAGAGAGAAAAGAAATATCATAGAACCAACATTCACTGACGGTGAACTACCAACGTTCACTGAGGGTAGTAAAAAGATAACAATCACCAACTTTAACTGAAGGTAGAGAGGATAAATATCATAGCACCGACGTTCACTGACGGTGAACTACCAACATTCACTGAAGGCAACAAAAAGATAACAATCACCAACATTCACTAATGGAGAACTACCAACTTTCACTGAAGGTGGAGAGAAGAAATATCATAACACCGATGTTCACTGACGGTGAACTACCAACGTTCAATGAAGGTAGAAAAAAGATAACAATCACCAACTTTCACTGATGGTGAACTACTAACTTTCACTGAATGTAGAGAGAAAAGAAATATCATAGCACCGATGTTCACTGACGGTGAACTACCAACGTTCACTAAGGGTTGAAAAAAGATAACAATCACCAACTTTCACTGATGGTGAACTTCAAACTTTAACTGATGGTAAACTACCAACTTTAACTGAAGGTAGAGAGAAGAAATATCATAGCACCGACGTTCATTGACGGTGAACTACCAATGTTCACTGAAGACAGCAAAAAGATAACAATCACCAACTTTCACTGATGGTGAACTACCAACTTTTGCTGAAGGTAGAGAGAAGAAATATCATAGCACCGACGTCTACTGACGGTGAACTGCCAACGTTCACTGAAGGTAGAAAAAAGATAACAATCACCAACTTTCACTGATGGTGAACTACCAACTTTCACTGAAGGTAGAGAGAAAAGAAATATCATAGCACCGATGTTCACTAACGTTGAACTACCAATATTTATTGAGGGTGGAAAAAAATATAACAATCACCAACTTTCACTGATGTTGAACTACCAACTTTCACTGAAGGTAGAGAGAAAATAAATATTATAGCACCGACGTTCACTGACGGTGAACTACCAACATTCGCCGAGGGTAGAAAAAAGATAGCAATCACCAACATTCACTTATGGTGAACTACAACTTTCACTGAAGATATAAAGAAAAGAAATATCATAGCACCGTGTTCACTCACAGTGAACTACTAACGTTCACTGACGGTGAACTACCAACATTCATTGAGGGTATCAAAAAGATAACAATCACCAACTTTCACTGATGGTGAACTACCAACTTTCACTGAAGGTAGAGAGAAGAAATATCATAGAACCGACGTTCACTGACGGTGAACTACCAACCTTCACTGAAGGGAGCAAAAAGATAACAATCACCAACTTTCACTGATGGTAAACTACCAACTTCTATTGAAGGTAGAGAGAAGAAATATCATAACACCAAAGTTCACTAACAGTGAACTACCAACGTTCACTGAAGGTAGAAAAAATATAGCAATCACCAACGTTCACTGATGGTGAACTACAAACTTTCTCTGAAAGTAGAGAGAAAAGAAATATCATAGCACTGACGTTCACTGACGGTGAACTACCAACATTCACTGAGGGTAGAAAAAAGATAACAATCAACAACTTTCACTGATGGTGAACTACCAACTTTCACTGAAGGTAGAGAGAAGAAATATCATAGCACCAACGTTCATTGACGGTGAACTACCAATGTTCACTGAAGGCAGGAAAAAGATAACAATCACCAACTTTCACTAATGGTGAACTATCAACTTTCACTGAAGGTAGAGAGAAGAAATATCATAGCACCGACGTTCACTGACGGTGAACTAACAACATTCACTGAAGGTAGCAAAAAGATAACAATCACCAACTTTCATTGATGGTGAACTACCAACTTTAACTAAAGGTAGAGAGAAAAGAAATATCATAGCACCGACGTTCACTGACGGTGAACTACCAACATTCACCGAGGGTAGTAAAAATATAACAATCACCAACTTTCACTGATGGTCAACTACCAACCTTCACTCAAGGTAGAGAGAAGAAATATCATAGCACTGACGTTCATCAACGGTGAACTACCAATGTTCACTAAAGGCAGGAAAAAGATAACAATCACCAACTTTCACTAATGGTGAACTATCAACTTTCACTGAAGGTAGAGAGAATAAATATCATAGCACCGACGTTCACTGGCGGTGAACTACCAACATTCACTGAAGGTAGGAAAAAGATAAAAATCACCAACTTTCACTGATGGTGAACTACCAACTTTAATTGAAGGTAGAGAGAAAAGAAATATCATAGCACCGACGTTCACAGATGGTGAACTACCAACATTCACCGAGGGTAGTAAAAATATAACAATCACCAACTTTCACTGATGGTGAACTACCAACTTTCACTAAAGGTAGAGAGAAAATATCAAGTTTCCCCAAAATCATGGCGTTTCACCTAGAAAGGGTTTCAACTTCTTCTTTAACCGAGGCACTCTTCCTAGAAAGGGTAATATATAAGCTGTGTCAAATAAAGAGACTGCCACTTGCAAAGTTTTCATAATGAATTGCCTCTGTCATATTGAAAAGTCTTACCATCCACTGGAGTAATTTTGACAACGAACTGCAAACTATCCACTCATAAAGAAGATAACAAAAAAAAGTAACGTCGACTTTTACGGGGAAGTATAAGTTGCTCAAATAAAGAGACCTGCTACTTGCTATTATGGGAAGGATTGTAAAAATGACTTTCTGGGGAAAGAAATATGGCTTCCTGGGGAATGCATCATGACTTCCTGATGAGTGAATCATGACTTCCTGGGGAGATGCCAATATTCTTGCTGAGGAGATAAAGTCTTCTCATGCAAAATAAATGCACATTCTCAAACCAAGGCTCGAAGCTTTAAGAAAGTCAACGTAATAATATTGCTGGGAAACAAAGATTCGAACTAGAAATAAACTGGAGTGAAACAGTCAACCAAAATACATCCTCTGAGAAATAAACTCAAGAGGGAAATCCAAATCATCCAGACAAATAGTTGTATAGGAAGACTAAAGCAAAAATCTTCCACGAGGGATAACAGAGAAGGGAAATTTAAATAATATACACTTTTTGCTTAAGGCCGACACTCTATTGGAGAGAGGACAACATAACTCTGTAAAACAGGGTAATATGTCAACAAAATATTAACGAATGTAAATGAGAAATGATTTGCTAAGTTTTACTATGCATGATATATGTATGAATGTATGAGTGTTATCATGTATATCCTGACAAAACAGACATATGACACTGAGAGTATCCAGGCAAAACCAACTCGGGCACAATCAATGCTCGGCTAAATCACATCCAAGATGAACATTCCATAAAAAGTAAGCACCAAATGAGGAACAAAATCCTATTTCACGGCTTAAATTCACTGGGAAGGAACATAATCCAGAAATAAACAAATCATAGAGACAAAACAATACAGATACAGGGATATAACATCCTTCTCCAGGCTTCACCGAGGAATAGCACTCAGACATCAATGGGGAAACAAGTGTTTTCAAGGTCAGCTCTTCTACAGGGGATTGCAATACTGAGCTCAAATAAGGCATATGGAAACCATATCGTCAAAACATCAACTGAGGATCTCGAGATGACTTCTTTGGGGAAATATCATACAGACTTCACTTAGGGGAGAAAGTGCCTCATCATCGAGATATCAAATGGGGACCTCGTGCTGACTTCATTGGGGAGGCCATCACCACATCGAAGAGGGGAAACCAAGATGCGTTCTTCAATATTGAGAGTAAGTATTCCACCAACTTCTCTGGGGAAAAAGTATGAAACCTCATGGGGATAATAACTTGGGGAGTTAAGAAGTCAAGCATTACAATAAGAAATCAATCTTATGGGGATTTTAAATCAAACCCAGCACCTAGCGGGAGAAAACCCAAAAAGTTGATAACCATTTCAACACTTATTAAATAAAACATTGCCCTTGCCTAATTATCGGGCAATCAAATAAAAAGCAAGTACTGCGGGAAGAAGATGCTTCGCAAATGAGTCCAACTCAGAATGCACGGGGAGAAAAGACTTTTATTAAATGAGTTAAGCCTTCACTGGGGAATCTTGGATAGAGTCTTCATATCATGAAAACCTATTCCAATAAAAATGCCCCGGGATAGCCTTCTTGGGGAATCAAGAAGTCAACATTATAGAAAGAGGTCAAACTCATGGGGATTTTAAATTAAACCCAACACTTGGAGGGTGAAAACTCAAATGGTTGACAACTGTCTCAACACTTCTTAGAAAATATATTGCCCGGGTCTAGTTTCTTGGGAAATAAATACCAACAATAATGCCAACACTTCCAAAAAGAGCGACATTTTGCAAATAGTTCCATCTCAGCATACCAAGGGAACAAGACCTTTTGTCATATGAGGGAAGAATTTGCTGGTGAATCTGGGATAGAGGCTTCAGACCATGCAAACGCAAAAAAAAATGAACCAACACTTGACCGGGGACAATGGGATCACAAACCCAATATTACACCTTACACCAATTAGTATCATCTCTAACTATCTGAGAAACAGGAGAAGATCATACATATACCAACAAAAATGACTTGAGAGAGCCTTCCTGGGGGAAACAAAACTTCCCAAAATTAGTGGAGTTCGCCCATTCCTGGGATCACCACTTTTGTTTTCCTCCTGAATCACAAAATCTAAAGTAAAAGTAAGTTGTAAATTCTTTTTGAAAAACAATTTTTTTATTTAATCTTTTTGCTTTGAAAATTATTATTAATAATAAATGGAGTCTTTGTAAGCTGAATAAAAATAAGAATTACAAAGAATTGGGTAAAATCTCAAATTTTATTGATAGAATGGTAGTCTGCGAATGGCAAGACTCCACAGATGATTACAATGTTCGGAAAATTGTAATATATAATGGAAAAGATACATTGAAATAAAATGATCACTATTCCCTCTAACAACTTTGAAATTCTGAGCAGCAACTTTTGTTGAAGTATGGTGAGGATCCAAGAAGATTTTTGCTTCGATGATCAAGTCTTGTCTGATGTAGTTACTCGCCCAGAAAGTCCCTAACTTTTTCCTAAGCTGCTCATGCGGGTTTTCAAATTAGCGGGAAATTTTATTCTGTTTATGTCTCTAATTTTTGCCTAGACCTCCCTTTCGAGTTTTTGGCCTACCGAGACGCTCCTTTTTGCCTAATCCGCCCTTTCAGGTTTTCAACTTAGCGATTTGTTCTTTTATTTCTTTAGGCGAAGTATTTCTTGACTGCATCAGCATTCATGGGACGTGGGAACTCGTCGCCATCCATAGTATCAAGAATTAATGCACCGCCAGAGAAGGCTTTCTTTACAACATATGGGCCTTCAAAATTGGGAGTCCACTTTCCCCTAGAACCAGCGTTAAATGACATGATCTTCCTGAGCACGAGGTCACCTTCTCTGAATTCACAAGGTTTCACCTTCTTATCAAAAGCTTTCTTCATTTTCTTCTGATATAACTGCCCATGACACAAAGCCGTCATTCTCTTCTCTTCAATCAAATTCAATTGGTCAAACCTGTTCTGGACCCATTCTGCCTCTGACAACTTGGTTTCCATTATCACACACAAACAGGGAATCTCAACCTCGATTAGGAGCACCGCTTCCATTCCATACACAAGGGAGAACGGGGGTTGCTCCTGTTGAAGTGCGGACAGATGTATGATATCCATGTAAAGCAAAAGGGAGCATTTCATGCCAATCTTTATAAGTGGCAACCATCTTCTGGATGATCTTCTTCATATTCTAATTAGCAGCTTAAACAGCCCCATTCATTTTCGGCCTGTACGGAGATTAATTGTGATGGACAATCTTGAATTCTTCACAAAGTTCTGTCATCATCTTGTTGTTCAGATTCGAACCATTATCGGTGATAATTCTGCTCGACACACCATACCGACATATGAGATTGTTCTTAATGAAGTGCACTACCACCTGCTTAGTAACATTAGCATATGAAGCAACATCCACCCATTTGGTGAAGTAATCAATTGCTACCAAGATAAAATGGTATCCATTCGAAGCTTTGGGTTCTATCATTCCAATCATGTCAATACCCCACATAGAGAAAGGCCACGGGGAAGAAATAACATTTAGAAGTGTCAGAGGCACATGAATCTTATCTGCATAAATATGGCATTTATGGCACTTCTTTGCAAACCTGTAACAGTCAGATTCCATTTTCATCCAATAGTAACCTACACTTAGCATATTTTTAGCCATCGAATGTCCATTGGCATGAGTGCAAAATGAACCTTCATGAATATTATGCACCAACATGTTTGCTTCGTGTCTATCCATGCATCTGAGCAAGACCATGTCATAATTTCACTTGTACAACACATTTTCACTGAGGAAGAAGCTGCCAGCCTATCTTCTCAATGTCTTTCTATCTTTATTCGATGCACCAATCGGGTACTCCTTAGTCTGAAGAAAAATCTTGATATCATAATACAAAGGTTTCTCATCTGCTACCTCTTCTGTTGTAAACACATGAGCGGGCCTATCCAGTCGCCGAACTATAATTCGAGGTATATCATTCCAAGTATTCACTTGATACATAGAAGCCAAAGTTGCTAGATCATCCTCCATTTGATTTTCATCTCTGGGGATGTGATGGAATTCAACTTTATTAAAGCAAGGTAGCAATATTCTAGCATAATCTTTGTAAGGGATCAAGCCGGTGTGATGAGTATCCCACTCTCCTTTAATTTGATTTATTACCAAAGCTGAATCGCCATACACATCAATAATTTTAATTCTGAGATCAATAGCTTATTCGAGACCCATGATGCAAGCCTCATATTCTTCCATATTATTAGTACAATCAAATGTCAACCTTGCAGTAAAAGGAATGTGTGATCCATGTGGAGTGACAATCACAACACCAATTCCTTTACCATAAGAATTCACAACTCCATCAAATATCATAGTCCAGCGAGATTCAGGATCAGGACCTTCCTCAAGCAATGGTTCATCACAATCTTTCACTTTCAGAAACATCACATCCTCATCGGGGAAATCATACTTCACAGACTTATAATCATCAATTGGCTGGTGAGCAAGATAATCTTCCAACACGTTGCATTTAATAGCTTTTTGAGTGTGGTATTCGATGTCATATTCAGATAACAACATCTGCCAACGGGAAATTTTCCGAGTAAGAGCATGATTTTAAAAAATGTACTTGATTGGATCCATTTTGGAGATCAACCAAGTAGTGTGATTCGACATATACTACGACAAACGTTTTTATGCCCAGGCCAAAGCATAACATGTCTTTTACAGCATGGAATACCGTAACTCACAATCAGTAAACTTTTTACTGAGATGATAAATGGCATACTCTTTCTTCCCTGTTTCATCTTGTTGTCCTAGAATACATCCCATGGAATTATCTAAAATTGTCAGATACATAATTAATGGTCTTCCTTCAACAAGAGGGAGCAAGATATGAGGTTCAAGCAGATATTCTTTAATACTTTCAAATGACCTTTGGCAGTCATCTGTCCACACACAACCTTGATCTTTCTTTAACAACTTAAAGATCGGTTCACACGTTACAGTCATGTGGGAAATGAATCTGGAAATATAATTCAAATGACCGAGGAACCCTCTGACTTGCTTTTCAGTTCTCGGCGCTGGCATTTCTTGAATTACTTTAACTTTATCAGGGTCAACTTCAATCCCTCTCTGGCTAACAATGAAACCCAATAATTTCCATGACCGAACACCGAAGGTATATTTATTTGGATTCAAGCGGAGGTGATACTTCCTCAAACGCTGAAACAACTTCAACAAACCTTCTACATGCCCTTCTTCAGTCTGGGATTTAGCAATCATATCATCAACATATACATCAATTTCCTTGTGCATCAGATCATGGAATAGAGTTGTCATAACCCTCTGGTACGTTACACCAACGTTCTTCAACTCGAAGGGCATCACTCTGTAACAGAATGTTCCCCATGGTGTGATAAACATTGTCTTTTCCATGTCTTCAGGAGCCATCCTTATTTGATTATACCCGTAAAATCCGTCCATGAACAAGAAAACTTTGAATTTTGCTGTGCTATCCACTAACATATCAATGTGTAACAATGGAAAAATCATCTTTTGGACTAGCTTTATTTAGATATCTGTAATCCACGCTGTTGTACCCCAAAATTTGCCCTCTCATTTTACACAAAACATACTCCTAGAGGTCCTAAATTGCTCAAGTTGACTAAGGATTGTCCAGACAAATCCTCCTTCTAAGACAATAAGCCTCAAACTAGGGTTTCAATTTCAAGAAACATGGTTAAGTTCCAAGCATCCCAATTGGTCTCCATTGCCATAATATGTTCTCAAGATCATCCATGCCAAGTTTCATGCCTTGCACAATGAGTTTGCTCAGTCAACTGCTCATATACTTGAAAATTAACTATACTAGGGAAAAAGTCAATTGTGGCCCAAATACAGTCAAACTTCAAGATTTTTGGTCAACATCAACATTTTGAAGTGATATCCATCATTTGATCAAGGGTTGACCATGATTCCTCAAGGAATGCTCCTAATTCATCAAAACTCAAAAGTTGCTAAATTAGGGTTTCTATAGGAAAAGTCAACTAAACTTTGACCAGGAATAACTTTCTCACACTTTATCAAAAATTTCTCATCCAAGGCTAATTTTAAAGAGAATCCAATTCCCTACACATCCTATTCATCCCTCAAGTTCAAGAAATGCACTCATGAAAAGATATAAATTCAGACATTATAAGTCTTTTTCAAAAGTCAACAAAAACACCTTTTGGGTCAAAGCTTCTTACATGAACATGGAAGGTCCAATTGAGATTAAAATAAAAGGGTTGTTTATAGGATATCCTAAGCTTTCTAAAAAGTCAAAGAACACCCTCTTAGGATTAAAAATGAGAGAGATATGCATTGCTAAAGTTCACCAATTTTTGGAAATGTGCATGAAGTTAACATTGATCAAAATTACTTTTTTTCCAAATGGGCCCATCTTTTCATGCTTGAAACTTATTTCTAACATAGCCCATGACCTTTGAGCTCATTCATACATTATTATTCTATTTATATTATTTATTTTGAGATTTTATCTATTAAAAATGAAAAATTAAATAAATAAAAAAAGGAATAATGTAAGATTTGATTTCAAATCTTCTTCTCATCAAATAATGGGCAAGATATGCTGGCATATCAAGGAAAACTCGTGGAGAAAGAGCAAGATTTGATTTGGTCCAAATATGAGAAAATCATATTATTGAAAGAAATTATTTTCTCAATGAAAGCAAAGATTTCTTCCAATTTTGTTAACCTACTATGATTTACTATATATGCATGGCTATTTAGAAGCACAAGGAGATATATGAAACCATAGCCTCCAAAAGTGATCACAATCTCCAAAATTGTCAAAAAACCCTAAAGCTTCCAAACTCTCGCTACAAACCTCCTTACTGCAAGATCTCAGTGCCATTCATTCCCAGCAAGGAGATTGAGTAAGTTTGAGACAATCTTGAAGTCCCCAAGCATGTAGAACACCCTTACATGGCATCTCTGGTTGCATATCATTCTAAATTTTTGCATCTTTGTTTTTGTCTTGTTTTAAACCATGCTAATGTTGTTAATGTGTTCCTGGGACGTTTGTTAACAGATCTGAATCATCCTCATGTTCCCATGCACGCATAATACTGATCTGTCATGTTTGCTTTTGAAGATTTCCGATCGCGTGATAGCGCCCAAACCATCTAGTTTTTGGCCTTGATTTTGATTCCACTGAAATGGCAGGCCCTGGATTAGGGGGGGTAGGGTCCCCCTTGTATCTTTATTTGTGTCTTTTGCAGGTTTCCATGGAAGAGATGACCGGAGTTAGGGCTTCTGCGTCCCTCCGGTATAGATGCCACATTTAACATATATTTATTTTGTGTTATTTTGTTAATAGTTGAAGTGCGTGGTTCAGTTGGCAAAGCATGGCGTGATAAGGCTTAAGTCCAAAAGGGGATGGGTTCGATCCAACCCTTTTGCAAAATTAATTTTCAATAATTTGTGTCTTACAGATCCAATGCTCCAGATCCCTGCGCGCTCCTCATGCACTTCCATCACCATAGCACAAGATCTCATCATATCCAGATCTAATGTATAGCAAAGGAAGTGCATGGTGAACCTCCTGAAGGCCAACTACACTGAATCCACACGCAGGTAGATAAGCCTATTATTCTGGGCTTTGCAAATTCTGCCATGCACCCCAAGTTTGCTTCTCATAACAGGCCCATATTCATAATTTTTACTTTTATTGTTTTGTTATTTCATTTTAGTTATTTATTTTATTTGTTTCAAAAATCATTTTTTTATTAAATCATAAAATCAAGAAACCACAAAATATTAGAATTAGGTTTTTTCTACTAAAATTTAATTTTGTTAATTAATTAGATTAATTTAATTTAGGGTAAGTTGGTTTATTTTTCATAATTAAAATTAATTCGACAAGTTAGGTTTAATGCATAAATACTTCATTTTCTTAAATAAAAATACAAAAAAGTATTTCCTTTAATTAATTAGATTCATTAGGATATTTAATTCATGTGTTCTTCCTCGCACGCGTTTTATTTATTTATTTTTTCAATTATTGTAACTGCCAAGGGATGTAATAGTTTTTTTTAACTAGGTTTTATTACTGTTTTTACTTATTATTTTCCCTCTATTTTGGCTATGTAACCCCCTCCCCGAAGCCTTGTAATAGCTAGATTTTTATTCCTGTATTTTACTTTCCGCTATTATTAACTGCTTAGACTAATAGGATTGTATGCAAAAGACAAATGGTTAAAACAGTAGGTCACCCTAAATGTGAAAAGATAAATAAACTGAAATCAAACACTGACACATGCTCACTCCTAGGGTTACCCCCACTTCGGTTGCCTTTGGTAAATGGTCATGAAGTATAGGGAATTTTAGTGGTCGCCTTCTAGTCCCAAAAGATAAAAAATGACCCATTCGAATGTTGCCTCAGAAAGATCTTTAAGACTCTAGCGTAATTACTAAGGTTTCCTAATCATTGCTTATGTGACCGTAAAAAAGTCCCTTTTGAGTGTCCCTCAAAATCCAATGATGGGGCTACCTACTCCTTAATAGTAGGATAGTGCTGTCTAAAGGAAACGAGAAAACGAACAGTCTTTTTCGAGTAGGTAGAAACTCTTAAGTACTTGCTCAAAACAACAAAAACTCTTTCACACAAACACTTTCAAAACAGTTTTCCAAAACAATTTTGTCACACTCTTGAGGACAGATACAAGGGTTTCCACGAAGTTAAACAAAAACTTTTCAAAACACACACAGGAAATTTTAAAATGAGCAAGTACCTAAGAGCCCGTGGAAAACCACCAATAGAAAGGGTGCTAACACCTTCCCTTTCTATAATCTACCCCCCGTACTCAGAGAACTCTCGAAAAAGGTTTTTTTTGTTCTTTTTCCTTTTCCTTTGTTGGATGAAATAAAAGTCAGTGGCGACTCTTACTTACCGCACATTTGCAAACAAAAAATGCAAACTAGTAAAAATAGTCGGTTCTGCTGCCGTATCACACACGCACATGCAAACTTTTCTGTCTTTCTTCGGTACTGGGACAATATTGGCAATCCACTGAAGGTACAATGACTTCACAAGAAAGCCGACATTAATCTGCTTTAGAAATTCTTATTTGCTCTTCACTTCCATATCTGGGTGAGTTCTTCACAACTTCTCTTTGATTGGCGGGAACTCTGGCTTTAGCGGTACTCATGCTCTATAATATATGTATCTAGACCAGGCATATCTTGGTAAGACCAAGCAAAAAGATCCACATACTCTTTCAACATCTCAAGCAACCTGCTCTTCACATCAGGATGCAGTAATGCTCCAATCTTGACTTCCTTCAGATCTTCTTCTGAACCCAAATTGATTACTTCCAATGGATCTTTATATGGCTGAATGGCATTCTCCTCGCGATTAAAGAACCATGAGACCTCTTATGAAATCTCATCATAGTCTTCTTCTTCGGCCCCATACACAAGACATTCAAAGTTGGGAGAGGGTGAAGGGTCATTGTATTCAACGAGTTTTTTAATTAATCCGCACATATGATTTATGATTGCTTTTAGAAACTGACACATATAACAAGTGATCATGCAGATTGAATTTAAATTATTATTTATTTTGAAAGGTTTTTTCTGATTAACATTTTCCAAGAAAAAAACAGAAAATAAAAACACAATTTTGGAAACAAAGACAACTTTTATTATTGATTTTAAAAATCAAAGCAAACTGATAAGCCCATACAATATCAATACTTTCACCTTGGGCAGAGTGAAAGTTTTTCAAAAATATTAACAAAAAACAAATTAATTTGAAACATGTATGCAAGAGGGATCGTTAATGGTGATCCAGTTCGGAACCTTAACTCCGTGGGTCATGTAATTTTCCATTTCTGGCTCTGCTTCATCGTCCACAATGGAATTAATCCCGGAAACAGTTGGATGAAGATAACCCCGCTATGAAAGATGTCTTGATACTTGCTTGCAGCAGACTTCAGCTTCATGTTCTTACCTTTATCATTCTTCACAGAGAACCCCAAGCTAGCTATATTCTTCTTTACAGGTGGATCAACAATTTGTCTCTATAATTCACTATGGCCATTATGCACAACCTCTTGAGCATCCTTAAACGAATCCATAGAATTCTTATTTCCTCTTATATTATCAATGGATAAAGCTTAGAACTGGGTTCCAACAGCACCTTTATCCTCCCCCACAATGCTGAAAGAGGACAAATGAGATATCAATAATGCATGTTCTCCACTTATAATTACCACTTTTCCTTCACGCACAAACTTCAACTTCTGGTGTAAAGTCGAAGTGACGGCCCCTGCCTCATGTATCCACGACCATCCCAACAATAAGCTATAAGCGAGTATAATAACCATGACCTGGAAAGTAATCTGAAATAAATGTGGGCCTATATGAATAGGCAAGTCCACTTCACCAATAACAGATTTCCTTGATCCATCAAACGCTTTCACAATAATGCCACTTGGGCGCATGAGCGTTCATTGATATTTCAACTTCATAAGTGTGCTCCTTGGTATAACATTGAAAGTGGATCCCTTATCAATCAACACATTGGATAATGAATCATTCTTGCAGTTCATAGAGATGTGGAGGGCCAGATTGTGATTCCTTCCTTCATCGGGCAGTTCATTGTCGCAGAAACTTAGGTAATTACATGATGTAATGTTCCCTACCACACTGCTGAATTGGTCTACGGGCATATCACTTTCCACGAAATCTTGGTCCAATACCATCATCAAAGATTCTCTGTGAGTAAAGGAGTTCATCAATAAAGCCAAGATAGATATTTTTGAAGGAGTCTGCAGTAGCTGATCTACAATTCTGTAGTCGCTCATCTTGATTATCTTCAAAATGTCATCCACCTCTTTTTCTAGCGTAGCTCTACTAGATTCTCCCATAACCTTCTTGGGTTCAACAACTTCCACAACTTTCTTTCCAGTACTAACATCTCCACGAACAACTGGTGCAAATACACGACCACCGCGGGTCACTCTGCTAGTCTCAACAATATTTCCAACATTAGGCATTTGTTGGATTGGAACTTCCACACCATCCTCTAAAATTGTAGCATTATATTTGTAGGGTATATCCTTGTCTGACTTGTAGAAGACAGGACCCGAAAAACTAATCACCAATGGAGTAATAGCTGGCTTGCTATGATATTAAACTTCAAAATGGGTAGGTGCACCAAAACAAGGCACAATAACATTTACTCCCTCTTCAACATATTCAATCATTACATAGTCATCTCTGGAAAACAAATCTTCATCTGAGGAGAAGAACTCATCCACAGAGGCATACTCATCATCTGACTCTTCTTCAGCCAAACAAACCTCAATTACATCAACTTCATGATAATCATCCTTTGGCTCGTAACCTTAATAGTTCCATTATCCAATAACAACTGAACACCTTTCTTTATAATTGAATATCCTCGAGAGTCTCGGCAGCAAATTCGGCAAGATCCATACTGATGTTCTACCTGACCAGCAATGTGGCAGAATGTAGCATGCAATTGTACAAGATCCTCATTCATATGCTCCATATCAAAGATTCTGAACTCTCCAGGACATCCAGAAACCATGTTTACTTCCTCTTCATACTCTTCCCTAGGACTAATTATGTGGATGAGGCCCTCATCCATCATCTCCTGCAAATCAGCCTTTATCTTGTCACAACCCTGTATATCTGTACTGCAAATTGCACAACCGGCATGGTCATGCGTATTATAGCTAAATTCACAGAGGTCTGCATGCATTTTTACCAAATCTCCTCTAACCAATTTAATATCAAAAATACGGAAGTCGCCTGGACAACCAGTCACCATGTTCACAACATTTGCTCCTCCATTCTTGGGCAAAGGATTATCTTTCACATTAGGGCCAAAATATTTGAAGGGCAAGATACCAATCTTCACTAATTTTTGTACTTTAGTTTTAAAAGGATAGCAGTTCTCAACATTGTGCCCTGGTGCTCCCTGATGAAAAGCACATGTTTGGTCTGCCTTGTAATACCAAGGAAATGGTGATGGTATAGCGGGAGGTGGTCTGGTCTGAACCAACTTCTTCTGAATTAACACCGGGAGCAATTATGTATAACTCATAGGGATATGGTCATAAGTCTACATTCTATGATTAACCCTTGATTCCCCTGATGGGATGGTCTCTGATAAGAAATGGTGGTTGGAGCTTCACCAACAACTAGAGTTACTGATGGGACTTATTGATGACGCTGATAATTTCTTCTAGGAGGATTAACCCTTCTCTCTTGCATAACAACATTTGCATCTCCTTCCTTCTTTTTGGCAAACTCATAGGATGGCTTCTTCGTATTTCCAAAACTTTCACTTATTGTTAAACGACCCTCTCTTACAGCCTCTTCCAAACAGATACCCATGCCCACCATTTTAGTAAAGTCACTTGGCACACTCGCTACCATCCTCTCATAGTAGAAAGCACCCAGAGTCTTCAGGAAAATCTTAGTCATCTCCTTCTCTTCCATGGGAGGAATCACTTGGGTGGATACCTCACGCCTTCTCTGTGTATATTCTTTGAATGATTCCATGTCCTTCTGGACCATGGCCCTGAGTTAATCACGGTCAGGCGCCATGTCCACATTGTATTTGTATTGTCTGATAAATGCTTCTCCCAAGTCGTTGAAAGTATGGATATTGGTGATGTCCAAAATCATATACCACTTCAACGCAGCACCAGGTAAACTATTTTGAAAAAAGTGAATCAGCAGACGCTGATCATCAGTATGGGTAGACATTCTTCTTACATACATCACAAGATGAGCATGAGGACAAGTGTTGCCCTTGTAATTCTCGAATTCTGGGACTTTATATTTCGCAGGTATCTTGACATTCGGGACCAAGCATAAATCATTCACATTCTGCCCGAACAATTCCTTTCCCTTGAGGGCCTTCATCTCCCTATGCATCTTGCCAAACTGATCTTGAAAATCATCCATTCTATCATAGAGACCCAAGCCTTCACTTGGTTGAGGAAAAGGACGATACATATCATCATTAGCAAATGGGACCATATTCATTGAAGGAGGCGCAACAGGAGTAGCATGCACCACAGGAGGTGCAGGAGTAACAGTAGTCTGAACAACTGGAGTATCTTGAGGACCAAGATTGAAACCTTCAGGCACAAAATTCTCTGGAATTCCCCATGGACATTCTTGAGGCATGCGGTTTTGAACAACAGTTGGAGTAACAAACACATGAATAGTTGGAGCTTCAGTAGTAACCTTTGTCAGTTGAGGTTGAACACTCGGCGGCTGATTCCGAGCAGCCACCAGAGATTCCATCAGAGCAGTGAGATTGGCAATGCCGGCCTTCAAACCAGAAACTTCCTTGAGCAGCTCGTGATTCTATTGTTCTAAGTTCTCCATCTTCCTTCTGAAATTAACTCGAGTATTGTAGTGGTGAGATAACTTGCTGAACGAAGTAAAGAAGCTTGGCAAGACACCTGGATATGCATAACAAATGCAAGAAATATGTGCAATATGATGCATGATATGCAATTCACATGATTTATTAATATTTCAAGGGACTTAAAGGTTTATAGACACATTGCAAATATCAAAGTAATAACACATTTGAAATACTGAAACATTTTATTATAATAACTTCAAAATGGAGTACAAGTTTCAATAATCCCAAGTACAAGATGAAAATAAAGTCCAAAACCCTAAGAAGTAAAGCTGATGGAGATCACTCTATACGCTAGCGCTTCCTTGTAAGCCTGGAAATATGAGCCTTCAACCTCTGGTTTTCTTCCGCATATCTGGTGGCAACCTCCTTCTAATCACCTGAATCAGGAAGTGAGCAACTAGCATCTGACTGAGGCTTAGAGGAAAATAAATTTCCTTGCCTCTCCATGGACTCTGTAGCCCGACTCTCAAGATTCTCAATCAAGTCGTCTTTCTCCTTCAAGTCTGCTCTATAGGAAATCTCTAAAGTTTGGCACTTATTCTTCCAAGCATCCTTTTCCTGTTGCATCTTAACCAAAGTAAGACGTAGCTCTTCCACATCATCCAATAGGGGAGGAGTGGTCTTCACAAACAAATCAGGCATAGGTGCTTCCCGAGAATACGACATCTTAAACTGAATAGCTCTCGTTTGGACCCACTGATGATAAGGCTCCAAAGAAACAACCCTTCTAGGTCCTAAGCCTTTCCCACTCTTCCTATGAATGTGACGCCCGACCTTCGCAATCTTCTCCCTAGCTTCCTTATGGTATTCTCCCTCCTTCAGGAAGAAACTACTCAAATGAATAATATTTGGTTTATCCCTCATCAGATAACCAAGCCGTCGTCGTGCAAGAACAGGGTTGTAGTTAATTCCTCCATTTTTACCAAGAAGAGGTACATTGGGGAAACTACCACAAATGTCGACAATCTCTACATCATGGTAAGCCCAATGATACCAATCAACATCTGAGTGACTAAGTGCCATGATCTTAGGAGACCAACGGGGTTCCTTCCTGACATCCCATAAAGCATCAGACTGAGGCATATGAGAAATAAACCACCGATACAACAGAGGCATGCAACAGATAATCATCCCCCCATGATAAGAATTCTGAAGACGAATAGAGTAATAAGCATCACCCAACAATGTAGGAACTGGGTTTCCAATCATGAAGATCCTGATAGCATTAATGTCAACAAACTTATCCATATTAGGAAATAAAAACAACCCGTAAGCAAGTAGAGAAAAGATGGCCTCAAAAACGACTGTACTTTTCATCCTGGAAAAGTAATGAACTTTCTCCAATAAGAACTGAGCTAGTAATCCTCTAATCCCTTCTTTAGTAGTCATATGGGCTTCAACCTCAGACTTCCCTAGATGGATCAAAGCAGAAATCTCGTGTGGTTTTGACTCACCCTCCAAACCAGTAAAAGGAACACGATCGGTAACAGGTAAATCCATCAGATAAGAATACTCCTCTAGTGTAGGTATCCACTAATAGTCAGGGCAAGTAAAGCAATGATACATCGGATCATAGAACTGGACGAAGGTCAAGAGAGTACCCGCCTTCATCCTAAGCTTCATGAGAGGAATGATGGATCCATACTTCTTCCATAAATCTGCAAAACACTCAATCTCGGGAATTAGACTGATCAACTCATCTATCTTGGGATCTTTAAAACTGTATTTTCCCGTCTTTCTTTTTCCGAAATCCATGGTCAAAAGGTACATGAGATATTCACAAATGGTCGACTTTTAAGACCCTTGAAATAAAATTTCTTCAAAAGATGCTTATTAGTGCATGGATGTATGATGCAACATTCACACACAAGATCACAAACATAGGGTTCATAGGTTCAACGTCACAAGCATGAGGTCGAAGGTACTACCCATAAGGTATGGTCTAAAATTTATCACCTGCCGAACAAGGTTCTAGGGGTTCACATAGTCTACATCCTTCCTTCAGATATTACTAACTTCCCAATTAAATCGGTAATTAGTAACATTCTCAAGAAAAACTCGTCCAAGCATAATATCGCGTGACAACTATTTCGGGATCACTCTGTCATAGCTTCCGCACTACACCTAAAAGGCCAAGATGGGTTAGGTATTCTATGATCCTCAGCTTCTGTAGGCTCCCAGGTCGAAAGTAGTACGTCTTCTCGATTACTCGGTAAACAACACTACAGTCAAAGGGGCCTCCATTGAGTGGGGGATCTCATGCCTCCTTTTTTGGGATTACTCCCTCAAAGTTAACATGACTATACCGCCCGTCCTATCTTAAAGTTTGCTCAAGTTCGGGTATAGGACTTATAAGTAATCACGAAGCACACAAAAAACCAGGAAAATCCGGACAAACATATATGCAACATATAACACATAAACAAAAATAACACATATACAGATATAGACAAAGATAGGTTTAACCCACTTAGGGATAGACCAGCAAGAGGTCAATCTTTCCCCAGTGAAGTGGCCATTTTTTCTGTAGCGGTAGAAATATTTAAGACTAAGCCATTGGATTGACTAGACTTATACAGATCAAAAATAAAAATTGCCACAGCGCTTTATTGTTTACAAAGGAATGGGAAAAGAGTGAGTAACCCAAAAAGAGGGGGAAAGATTCAAGGTAAGGGAGTTGGTTATGCAAAGGGAAGGTATTAGCACCCTAAACATCTACGGTACTCCGCAGGAACCTCTTTGTAAAATCTGTATATTTTGGCTATAAAATGTTGTATAAAAAATAGATGGAGGAGGTGAGAAAAGAATTATTTTTTATGATTTTTGCATCCGCCGCGGTTGCAAACCTTTAGTGCCTACGTACCACCTTTCATGCAATAGGGGATCAGGGTACATGTAGTTCACCTTTTAAAAAATTTGAAACACAAGTGTGTTGGTTAATTTTATGAGATAAGACATCATCATCATTGTCCGTGTAGAAAACCTACTTACTACCCACAATCATGAGAAAGGAGAATTTGCATCATCTCAAAGTGGAGGATATGCCTTGGATTTTAAAATCAACAATGCCTCACTTAACACCCAAATGGAAAATATCTCTCTTCACTACATATTGTAAAAGTATAGTTGTTTGCATCACTACAAGGATTGTCAAGAGTCTAATCTTTTGAGAAAGGTTTAAAAATAAAAAGCCAAAGTGTAAAAATGGTTTGAAATGAGATTGATGGACTTTTAGTCTTCTCACAAAAAATGTCAAGGTATTATTCAATTAATTATAGTTTATTTATGATTTTTTTTTGAAAATGCATGGACCTAGGTCCAAGTTTATTATGAAAGTGGTTCAAGTTTCAAAACAAGAAGAGTTTTCAAAAGGAGGGAGAAGATTTTTGAAATTAAAGAAGATGGGAGGAGAAGAAGAGACTATCCTAAAGCATAAAGTAAAAGATAGGGATAAAAACCATCTAACTAACAAGAAGCCAATACTTGACATTATGAGTCAAGATAGAATTCTCATTCTTTGCATTAAAACCAAGCAAGCAAAGATACTAGACCTCTTGAGAGAACTAAACTTCAAGTGTATTAAGTCTTCATAAAAATTGGGCAGAGTAACGATTGTATTCCTAATTACAAACAAAGTATGTAATCACAATAATCTGCACACAATCAAACAAACAACCCAATGTTTTGAGGTAAACCTCAAGAACTCCAGGAAAAATATCAATTAAGGTTACAAGGTCTCCAACATAGGCCAAGGTTTCTAATCCTAAGTCCAAGAAGTCCAAAACTCCATAATGCCAAGGATAGTAACCAAATAGTCCAAGCATCATTAAAGTTTTTTATGGTTCATGTCGATTATTAGGTATCTTCAAAAAGAAAAGAAAAGCTCAAGTGGGAAAAATAAAAATGACAAGAAAGTAAATGCTCAACTGAGCAAAGATGAAAATAGCATGAAATGTAAATTCAAAAGTAAATGGTACATAAAATAAAAAGCATAAAAATAAAAGCACAAAATAAAGTCAATAATCAATAATTAGTGGTTAGTTGGATGACCATCTTGAAACTTGTATTTGGAACTCATTAGAGGATTGGTAGAACCAAAGCCTCCACACAACAAGTTGCATTTGCTTTTTGTCAAGTATATCATCCATTTGGAATCCTCAAAAGTACCATTTAATGATCAACGATGTTTAAGTGATCCGCGTTAACCAAAAGTGATGTAGATCCATTAGAGGATTGATAGAACCAAAGCCTCCACACAATGAATCTCAAGGTTATTGGATAAAAGAAATCAAATTAACATACTTGGGCTTGCAAACATAGGTTTGGGCCACGAATGATCATTTATTCGAATCGGGACAAAATTTAGCGATATGTTAAGCAATCGTAAGTGGACTTATATAGAAGTCACACCTATTTTTAGGCTGGTCAATAGCAATATATGCACCATTTGTTTTGAGACATGATATAGAGATCATGCTCTAATAACACTTAGTGCAATAAGAAGGGGATGAGATGAAGAGGGGTGGGAGAGAATATACAAACCACATTTGGATTAAAATTTAATCAAACTACTATTAAAATCATTCATCCATTTTTATGGAGTTAGACTTAACACCATGGATCCAATGATGTTAACAAAGTTCATGATCCAAAATTCAACCCAAGATCAGCCAGAAAATAATCACAAAATAATATTGTATTTAATATATATATTAAAAAGGGTTTTAAAATGTTTTAAAATAGAAATAAGAGAGAAAAAATATCAAATATGTTAAATTAATCAAGAAGTATTAAGTAAGACCATAGAAAAATCAGAAAGGGACTCAAATATTTTTATAAAGTTTTTGGTAATTTTTTTAAAGTCGGGAACTATTTTTAAAAATTAAAATAAATGAGTAAAATAAACCAAAAATGGTAAAAAATAACAAAGTCAGAAATAAAAAATAAATAAGGTCACCAATATTTGCCACAATATCATTGGATCATTCCATATTCTTTTTCAGAATTTAAAAATGCATAAAAGTATTTTTAAACATTTAAAACCATTCAAATAAAGTGAAATTTATAAAAAATATCAAAACACAAAATAAAATTGTAAAAAAATGGAAATTAGAAAGAGAAAAATTAAAAATATTTTTCATAAGTTTTTCAGATTTTTTGGACTTAAAATGAATTTTCTATGATTTTTTGAAGTTTAAAACAATTAAAATAAAAATTAGAAAATAAAATATCAAACCAAAAAAATATGGGCCATCTGATCATTGTCAAAACACGTTAGTAAACATATCAAGTGGACCTGGCGTGCTGTGCATGTTATGGACTTTAGTGAATAAAACACTTGATCACTAATTAAATCAGAAATTCCAAAAGAACAAATGGCACGCCATCATTGGTTGGAAGATGACACGTTGGTCATCTTCAACCTCCAGCCAACGTGAATTGCAGGTCTCTCAAACTGTAAAATCAAAATCTCATACCTATGTAATTCGCTTCGTCTCTTCAAGACGAAGACAACCACACCTTCACGACTAATTTATATAAACTGTAGCTCAAGCAATTTGGAAGGAAAGTTTTGAAAAGGAATTTGAAATTCCATGGTCAAAACGTGTTTCCAGTTAAAAGAAAGTGTTGCGACTAGAACCAGGGCAATGAGAGCTTCACAATGATATCAAAGTTTGGAAGAATTGATGGAGAAATCTACCTATTAAAGTTGAGTTGCAGAGCTCTGAAACTAGACTTCTATGAATCAATATAGGTCACGATTCTTGAAAGTAATTGTATGGTTAGCTTCAGGGAAGATCAAGGGAGGTGAATTGATAGAAAAATGGATCGAAAAAGGCTTGAACACTAATTTCAAAGTTGCAAAAAAGTGAGTTATGGAGTGAGTTTGGCAGAGTGATTTTGGTTGTTCAAGCTTGAGAAAACGAATGAGATAGCTCATGTATTTATAGGAGAAGCAAATGGGATCAAAAGGAGGAATAAATGATGTATTTTGGAGGGAATTTGTGTGGAGTTTGGACACGAGTGAAGTGCGATCTCATTTTCATCAAAACTCATCCAATCTTTGTGTTTTGAGGTGCTAAACACTTATGGCAAGTTTGTTAATCAAGTTTAAATCAAAAACACACACAAATATTTTGATTAGAGGCCACATTATGGATTTCAAAATTCTGAATTGGTGAGAAATTCAGTTCCAAATTACCAATTTCAAAACAATGGCATTTTCAACTCGAGGGGTCTTTGGGCCTGATTCTTGAAGCTTTAGAAAGATGAGATTACAAGCTTTGCAATGGGAAAAGAATGGAATCAAATGGATGTTTGAGCTGAAAGTTGCAATGAGTCAAAGTTGGTAAAAAGAGGTTGACTTTCCATACTTAGAAATATTTCAAATTTTTCTTCAAAAGTGACCTATAATGTTTTTCATCCAGACATGGCCTTCCTCTTGGAATTTGCTTTTGACCAAAAAAGATGGCATGAAATAGACCTCTTGAATGACATTTTGAGAGAGTTATGAATTGTTGATGTTGGAAAAAAATCATGAAATGACCTATAATCTTTTATATCCTTAAGGCATCTTCCATCCATTTTCTCACTTTGCACATAAAAGAAGGAATAAAGTTCATATCCTCAAGATCATTGTGTAAAAAGAGTGGGCTCAAGGTGATAAAAATTGACCAAGTTAATTGAAGTTACACATGGGAAATTGGGGGTTCATCTGGAGGACTTGAAATCTTTTCTTCATCATCAAGTTTCTTCCACATTAAAACTCCTTGAAACTTTTGAAGTGATTTGTTAATAACCCTTTGAAGAGGAGGATGTTTTTGGAATCACTCAAAAATACCAAAAGATGAGCAAGATATACTTATTTGAAGTTCAAAACCCTAGCTCATATATCAAGAAAATGCTTTGAGGAACTTTGACAATTTTAAACAACTTTCTTGTACCAACACTTTTGCTTTGTAGATAGAAGTTGTTGAGGATGATAATTAGAACTCATAGCAACCAAAACCACTTCCATATCTTGAGAATTGAGAGAAATATGCACTTGTGACCAATGGTAACAAGGCCTTGTCCAACCATGACAACTTCTTCAATAAACCCCTTGTACTTTTGAATAAATCTTGATAACTTTGAAATATGGTGAACAAAAATAAACCTTTCCATACCATTTCTTCCAAAACAACTTTAATGGTGAGGTTTGAATTTCTCAAGCTTTATTGACTAGGGAAAGGAAATAAACTCATGAACCCATAGATAAACTTTCTAAGCCACATTGCCTTTACCTACATTATTACGACAAACCAACATTGCATTTTATTAATTAAAAGGAAAAGGCAAAACAAAACTTGCATAATCACAAAAGAAAAACAAGTCAAGGTGCTTGGTGATTCCTTAAAGAGCAAAGCTAAAGATATGTAGGAGAACTAAAAGCCCTAATGTGATCTTGTTGGGATTGAATAAATATGGTATGATGAAGGGATCTTAGGGGAAACAATTGGGGTACAATAGACCAGACGAAGCAATCTTACACAGGTTCCTTCTCATGATCTTCAGATGCAGCTTTACACGGGCTCTTCCTGAAGCAATCTTACACATATGCAGTTTTGCACGGACTCATCATGAGGTAACCCTACCCAGGTTCCTTCTTAGACATTTCCATATGCAGTTTTACACAGACTTATCCTGAAGTAACCCTACCCAAGTTCCTTCTCAGACATTTCCAGATGCAGTTTTACACGGACTCATCATGAAGTAACCCTACCCAGGTTCCTTCTCAGACATTTAAAGATGTAGTTTTACCCGGACTCATCATGAAGCAACCCTACCCAGGTTCCTTCTCCTTTCCAGATGCAATTTTACACAGACTCATCATGAAGTAACCCTACCCAGGTTCCTTCTCTTAAATTCCAGATGCAGTTTTACACATACTCATCCTGAAGCAACCCTACCCAGGTTCCTTCTCTTAAATTCTAGGAGAAGTTTCACATGGATTCAACCTGAAGCAACCCTGCCCAGGCTTCGCTCTCATATGTCTCCTAAAGCATCCCTACACAGGCCTGTCATAAATAAAAGAATATTCAAGACCTCTGCTGGTTCAGTTTAAATCAATCAATGGTTTATCCCAATTCCTTTCCGGTAGACACTTTCTCTAGTTCAGATAAATCGCTTCAAAGATTTATTCTGATCCTTTTCCAGTTAAAGAATATTCAAGACCTCTGTTGTTTTAGTTTAAATTTATCAATGGTTTATCCTGATTTCTTTTCGGTAGACACTTTCTCTGGTTTTGATAAATTGCTCCCAAGATTTATTCTGGTTCTTTTCCAGTTGAAGTCAAGCTTAGATTTAGTCTAATTCCTATCAACAATCACCTTTGAATGGCATCTATAAGCTTATCTCCGACAACTCTCCATATACTATCCAAATGGAATCTTTAAGCCCATTCCCCACACAATCAATAACCACATCACCAAGTGCAATTTTCTGGGCACTCTAGTGTTCAATCATCTTCCACCTTCAAGTCACGAATGGTGGGCTCGCCAATCTAACTCTTCAGGCTTAAGAAGATTGAACATGGGAAACTGTTGTACCCCAAAATTTTCCCTCTCATTTCTCAAGAATTTTCTCACAATATCTTTCATGACTCAAGTTTGCAGCACTGATACATCAATTTAGGTTTGGAATTAGCACAAGGGCAAAATGGTCAAAATGCACACTGAAAAGTCAAACTTTGACTTTTTGATCAAAATCAAGTTTCAAGAATCAAATTTCATCAAGGCATGTTAGAATATGAAGTTGGTTCATCAAACAATTTCAAAAGTTAAAATTACTTTGGAAAAGTCAAAGTTCTAAATACTTAGAATTTTTTCTAAGTGTTAAGAAAATATGATAAGTTCAGAACTTTTGGCCAGATTTTCATCATGTTGCAAGATGATTCAGGAAGAACTTCTGACACAGAAGTTGTATATCTCAATGAGATCTAAAACATTACAGAACATAACTCCTCCTATAAATGCTGGGATTTCAAGTTGTAAATCCTTGAAGACACGTCCATGAAACTAAAACACTTAGTAAATTTTGAGCATTTCCAAGTCATAATTTGTTTAGAATTTTTGGGCCAGTTTTCACGTAGGTACAATCAGAGTTTGCAAAAATGATTCAAAGAGGAGTTACAAAGCATGTTACAAGCTTTCTGAAAAGTCTAAGAACTCTTTCAGATCATGCTGGAGCAGGGAGAATCAAAGATCAAAAGTTGGACATTTGTTCTTAATCTAAGTTACGTTTATGCTGAACTTCTGATCCAGTTTCAAGCTATGCTACATAACTTCATGACTGCAGGCCTTCTTGCTTGTTAAATCTCATCATAATTTTATGCTTACACCAACTTTTGAATCTTTATCCCAATGTTTAAGCCTTTATCCAAAATATCTTCCCACGTGTGGCATAAAAGTACCACTACTGTCCTTGAAAAGTAAAATTTGGTACAAAGTTTATTTTAAGCCCATACTTTACTTTGTTTCTGAGTGTACTTCCCCATAAATCATGCCTACAAACTCAGATTAGGCGTGTTTAAAGCTACTAACCACCCTACCTTGCCTTGAAACCGTGCTTGTCTAAACTTGCTTTAAAAACAAGTCAACGATCCATAACACATGATGGTTGTACTCCTGACTTCTCCAAGCTTCTAAATCCTTTTCCTATAAATTAAAATCCATTTGCAAACTGAAAAAAGGATTGAAAATGAAAAGCCCTGAAACCTTGCTGAAAATTCCCAAGAACCTGAAACTACAACACAAACACAAAACCTGCTAGTTTGTGATTTTTGCATCCAAACTCTAATTTTCCTTGTGCATTTCTTGGCTAAATCTCCATACAGTTTCTGGTATACACGTAGAAGTCTTCCCAACTTTTGTTTTCAAACTGTAATACAGTCTTCACCACTCTCCATTTCAAAAATCAGAACTTTGCATCTTGACTGCTCCAAAGCATTCCAACCATCCATAACTCAAGTTAAGGTTTGCTTTAGCTTTCTGAAAACTTAAGGAAGCTGATCAGAGTATCACAGTAATCTGAACCTAGCACTAACTTACAGAACAATTTCCAGCTGTCAGGTAAGTTTCTTCTGATTTTCATCTCATTACTTAGGCATTGTTAGGCTTGCAATTTCAAATACACAATGTAGATATCATGGCTCTGAATTTGTACATATTTATAGATTTTATTTATATGGCCTAAGTAGAGAGAATTTCAGATTAGAACTTCTTGATAAAATTAGGGTTCAAAATTAGGATTAGAAAAATTCATGCTTGCTTCTGGTTTAAAGTTTTGATGCTTTGTATTTCTGAAACCATCAGGAAATTTTCCATAACTTCTATGTTTGCATTTTCCATTTTTGTTGATAAATGACTAAGTTACAGATACTCTGGTTGGCACGAAGAAGAAGATGAAGTTCATTATCAGAACTTACTTTGTAATATATGTTTATGTTTTTGCTTCTAATACTGGATGTATAGCCACCCCGGTGGTAGAGAGCACATGCTTAAGGCATTAGTGTTAAGAGTCCGGGGTTCTAGCCCTAGAAGCATCTTTTTATGTTTATTTCTTAACAATTTTACCCCATTATTTATCAAACAATAATCTTGGACCAGAACTTCTAGATAAACCCCCCCATTTGTTTGTCAAAACAGTACTCTTGGACCAGAACTTCTAGATATTCTCATCCAACAACATCGTCTTCTCACTTGCCCATTAACAGAATTTCTAGCCTTCCAGTAACACTAGAACTTCTAAGTTTCTAGCTGCATCAGAACTTCTAGGCTCTTTCAACAATCATAACTTCTAGGCTTTCCTTTGTTTCCAACAACCCTAGAACTTTAGCGTGTCTGGACCCATAACTTTTGGCTTTCCCCATTTCTACTAACATTTTCTTTCTGATTTGCAGTGCGCCTGAGTCAGAACTTTTTCTTTCTCTTATCTCTATTCTTTCGGCAACACGCTGACTCTAACTCTTATTCTCTTATTATTTTTATCATCACTTTTATTTTCATTAATCAAAAACACCAAAAATACGTTATATTCATATACTTTGGCTTTATTTATTTTAAAACAAAGAGACTAAAAACATTTCCTTAAGCAAATTTATTTCTTCTCTTAATAAAAACAAAACAAGTCTATTTTACATTTCAATTCTTGTACATTATTTCAATATGGTTGTAATAGATAATTAGGACTTTAATTTCTTGCAACCCTCATTTTTAAATTTATACACCCCGTCCCCAAGTGATTGTAATAGCGTAGGATATTTACTTTCCGCAATTTATTGCTTTCATTTAAATGATATTAATTAGGTTTTATATGGAAAGATAAAATAAATACTTATAAAGCCCTAATTCAAGATAAATTAAGCATGAAATACAAACACTTGCACACTTACACCTCTAGGGTTAACTCCACTTGTTGCCTTATGAAAAAATGGTCATGTTATGCATGTGAGGCATCTTAGAAAAAATAATAAAAAATTACAAGATTATAGTCCCTCGATGATGCTTCGAATGTTGCCTTACAAATGATCTTAGTCCCTCAAGAGAAATGCTAAGATGTCTTACAACATTGCTATCATGACTATATGATGACCCGCGCCCGTCCCTTTACATCCAAAGATAAGGCTTCTTACCAATCAATGGTAAGATAGAAACATCTAAAGTAGGGGGAAAAGAACAAAGAATTTTGAGTAGGTAGAAATGTTCTTAGTTGCTTGTTCATATTCAAACACAAGCACCTTTTCAAATGCACCAACACTTTTCATGAAATATTTTCAAAAGTCCAACACTTTGTATACATTCTTATGGAGACGAGAATCATTACAAAGTTAGCCTGAAACAAAGGCACATTTTCAAAATACTTTCAAAACCCATCCCAAAGTACACTTTCAAACAAAACAATGATCTAGCAAGCAACTAAGAGCCCATAAATAACTATGGATGAAAAGGATGCTAACACCTTCCCTTTTCATAATCTACCCCCCGAACACAAGAAAATAATCTCAAAGGTCTTTCCTGTTCTTTTCACCCTTTCCTTTATTGGATAAAAGAAAAGTCGGTGGCGACTCTTGCTATTCGCAACAATTGCGATAAAATGCAAAACACCCAAGTCAGTTCTCCCACCGTATTACACCACCGATCTTAATGCCACCAGTTCCAAAAAGACCACTCATCATGTATCTAACAGTGCTTGAAGGATCAATGGGATGTGTATTGGGACAACATGATGAAACATGTAGAGAAGAGAATGCAATCTACTACCTCAGCAGGAAATTTACTGACTGTGAAACCAGGTACTTACTTCTCGAGAAGACTTGTTGTGAATTGGCTTGGGCTACTAAAATATTGAAGCAATACTTGTTAACTCACACCACATGGTTAATAACAAGAATGGATCCTTTAAAGTATGTGTTCAAAAAACCAGCTCTCAAAGGAAGGTTTACTCGATGGCAGATGTTACTATCAGAATATGACATCCAATATGTTACTCAAAAGGACATCAAGGGTAGCATATTGGCCGACCATCTAGCTCATCAGCCACTATAAGAGTATCAACCAATAAAGTTCCACTTTCCAAACGAAGATGTCATGGTTATAGGTGACTATGAAATACTAGGACCTGACGAAGGACCTAAACCAGGTGAACGTTGGACACTCATGTTTGATGGGGCTTTAAATGCACTGGGGCACGACATTGGGGCAGCTTTGACTTTTGCGAAAAATTATCACAAACCTTATACTACAAGGTTATGTTTTGAATTCACCAATAACATCGATGAATACAAAGCTTGTATCCTGGGTCTAGAAGCTGCTATCGATCTAAGAATCAAACATCTCAAAGTATTTGGAGATTCCGTGTTGGTCATATACCAAGTCAACGACAAACGAGACACTAAACATCCCAAGTTGATTCCATATCGGGATCATGTTTTAAAGCTGGCTACATAATTAACTGAGATTACCTCCAGTCACATACCACGAGAAGAAAATCAGATGGCAGACGCCTTAGCAACACTATCATCCATGTTCAAAGTAACTTTGCCAAACCACTGACCACGCATTACAATCAGACATTTTGAAGAGCCTGCACATTGCCTTGCTATTAAAGAGGGACCAAATAATAAGCCTTGGTTCTATGACATCAAGAGGTACCTTGAGAAACAAGAATATCCATAAAATGCCTCTATCATTGACAAGCGAACTTTGTGAAAGTTAGCCTCAAAATTCTTTGAGTGGTGACGTGTTATACAAAAGAAACTACAATATGGTGTTACTCATGTATGTGGAGAAACAGAAAGTAGATACACTTATGAGAGAAATCCATGAGGGAACTTTTGGGACACATACAAATGGACATGCCATGGCTAGAAAAATCCTGCGAGCGGGTTATTATTGGTTAACGATGGAAACGGATTGCTACCATTATACAAAGACGTGTCACAAATGCCAAATCTACGCCGACAAAATGAATGTGCCACCAACTCCTCTAAATGTCATGAGTTCTCCTTGGCTATTTTTGACGTGAAGAATTGATATGATAGGCATGATCAAACCAAAAGCATCTAATGGACACCGGTTTATACTAGTTGCCATTGATTACTTCACCAAATAGGTGGAAGCGCCATCTTAAGCAAATGTGGCAAGTCAAGTAGTTACTCAATTCATAAAGCATAATATCGTATGAAAATATGGGGTCCCAAGAAGAATCATTACATACAATGGGTCCAATTTGAACAACAATATAATGAAGTAATTATGCAATAATTACAAGACCGAGCATCATAATTTCTTACCATATCGACCCAAGATGAACGGGGACATTGAAGTTGCCAATAAGAACATCAAGAAAATCATTCTGAAAATGGTGAAGACATACAAAGATTGGCATGAAATGCTTCCCTTTGCGCTATATGGCTATCATACTTTTGTACGAACATCAACAGGTGCAACTCCTTTCTCTCTGGTATATGGCATGGAGGAAGTAATCCCAATTGAAGTAGAAATTCCATCACATAGAGTTCTAATGCAAACAAAGCTTGAAGAAGCAGAGTGGGTTCATACACGACTTGATCAGCCTAACCTCATCAAAGAAAAATGCCTGACAGCTTTGTGCCATAGTCAGTTATACCAAAAACGGATGAAGAAAGCATTCGACAAGAAAGTTCATCCTCGAGTGTTCAAAGAAGGGGATTTGGAGCTCAAGAAGATTATGCTACCTCGCCTAGATTCACGTGGTAAATGGACACCCAACTATGAAGGTATGTATGTGGTAAAAATAACATTCTCTGACGGTGGCCTTATCCTCACTATAATGAATGGGGAAGAACTACCACATCCGGCAAATTCAGACGTAGTTAAAAAATACTATGTATTAAAAGGTTGCTAAGTTCAGACCCTAAATGGGTGACTTAAGAAAAAAGGGGCATCCCAGTGGATCAAAAACCCTAAATGGCGATCCAGGCAAAAATTAGTGACATACACAAAAAAAAATTATCCCCATGGATTGAAAACTAGAAAGGGCGATCCAGGAAAAAGTTAGGGATCTCATTCATAAATAAAGAACCAAAAGGATGAGATCTAAGAACCATGATTATGACCGCAAAGGAAGGGATTGATCCAAATCATTTGACTCAGAAGCAAAAAAGATTGGAGCTATCAAAAGGATATTGGGGAAATAGCAGTGACAATTATCATTTTCATTGCCATTTTTAGTTTTAAAACTTTCTGTAATTACCTCTTTTAAGGAATTGCATCTTGTACTCTTGCCTATTCAGAGGCATATTTATCAATAAAACATTAACTTCTTCAATCTTTCATTTTTCCTTTTTTTGACTTGTTTGCAAATTGCTACACTTATTTTTGTGAATACTGCATTGATATCCTTTTGGGGATTTGACAAATAAAAGCATTTGATATAACATCAAAAAAGCATTTTGGTTAGAAAAACATAAAAATAAAATTCACGGTCATGTCCACGTCCACGCCTACATCCATTCCTATGTCCACACCTACGTACACACCTACATCCACGTCGACACCTGCATCCACAACTACGTTCACGACTTCTTTATAAGTAACAACCATCTTCTAGATGATCTTCTTAATATTATTATTAGCAGCTTCAACATCCCCATTCATCTTTGGCCTGTAAGGAGATGAATTGTGATAGACAATCTTGAATTCTTCACAGAGTTCTGTCATCGTCTTGTTATTCAGATTCAAGCCATTGACGGTGATAATCTTTCTTGGCACACCATATAGACATATAAGATTATTCTTGATGAAACTCACTACCACTTACTTAGTAACATTAGCATATGAAGCTGCTTCTACCCATTTGGTGAAGTAATTAATTACTACCAAAATGAAACAGTGTCCATTCGAAGCCTTAGGTTCAATCATTCAATCATGTCAATACCCCCGATAAAGAAAGGCCACGGAGAAGAAATAACATTGAGAAGTTTCAGAGGCACACAAATGTTTTCGGCGTAAATCTGACACATATGGCACTTCTTTGCAAATTTATAACAGTTAGATTCCATTTTCAGCCAACAGTAACATGCCCTAAGCATATTCTATGCCATCGAATGTGCATTGGAATGGGTACCAAAGGAAACTTTATGTATCTCATGCATCAACATGTCTACTTTGTGTCTATCCACGCATCTGAACAAGACCATGTCATAATTTCTTTTGTATAGCACATCTTCATTGAGGAAAAAGATACCTGCCAACCTTCTCAATGTCTTTCTATCTTTGTTCGATGCACCAATCGGGTATTCCTGAGTCTGGAGAAAATTCTTGATATCATAATACAACGGTTTTTCATCTACTACTCTCTCTATTTTAAACACGTGATCCGGTCTATCCAAACGTCACACCGTGATACGATGCACACCATTCCAAGTATTCACTTGATACATAGAAGCTAGAGTTTCCAATGCATCTTCCATCTGATTTTCATCTCTGGGAATATGATGAAACTCAACTTTATTAAAGAAGGGTAATAATATTCTAGCATAATATTTGTAGGGAATCAAGCCAAGCTGATGAATATCCCATTCTCCTTTAATCTTATTTATTACCAAAGCTGAATCGCCATACACATCTAGAATTTTGATTCTGAGATCAATGGCCTCCTCGAGCCCCGTGATTCAAGCCTCATACTCTGCCAAATTATTGGTACAATCAAAAGTAAGCCTTGCAGTAAAAGGTATATGGGATCCATGAGTAGTGATAATCACAACACAAATTCCTTTCCCATAAGCATTCACAGCTCCATCAAACACCATTCCCCACCGGGATTCAGGATTAAGACCTTCCTCAAGTAACGGTTCATCATAATCTTTTGCTTTCAGAAACATAACATCCTCATCAGGGAAATTATAATTAACAGACTGGTAATCATCCACTGGTTGGTGAGCAAGATAATCTACCAACACACTTCTTTGTATAGCCTTATGAGTACGGTATTCAATATCATATTCATACAACAGGATCTGCCAACGGGAAATTATTCCAGTAAGAGGAGGTTTTTCAAAAATATACTTAATTGGATCCATTTTAGATATCAACCAAGTAGTATGTTTCAACAATTATTGTCGCAATCGCTTTGCCACCTAGTCCAGAGCACAACATGTCTTTTCCAGCATAGAATACCGTGACTCATAATCAATAAATTTCTTGCTGATATAATAAATGGCATATTGCTTCTTCCCTGTTTCATCTTGTTGTCTCAATATACAACCCATAGAATTATATAACACTGTAAGGTACATGATCAATGGTCTTCCTTCGACGGGAGAGAGCATGATAGGAGGTTCAAGAAGATACTCTTTAATACTTTCAAATTCCCTTTGGCAGTTGCTGTACCCCAAAATTTTCCCTCTCAATTTCTCAATGATTCTCTCACAAGATCTCCTTGGATTCAAGACTGCACCAAGATTGATTAGCTCAAGATGCCTCCCCAAACACCGATGACTCAAAATTAGGGTTGGAGTTTGTATAAGGAAAATTTGCCTTTAATGCTTCATATTATTTTTATGGATCATTTTGGACTCCCAAGATTGCTCATGTCAAGTTTCAGGCTTTGGATCACATTTTTTCTCAATCAATAGGTCAGTTGACTTAAGATCAACTATATTAGGAAAAAAGTCAATTATGTTCAATTTATAGTCAAGCTTCATAATTTTTTATCCATATCAACATATTAAGCTTATATATTTCAATTGGTCAAGTTTGGATCACATTTCCTCAAGAAATTTGATCAAATCCCAAAAAGGGCAAAATGATTAAAATTAGAGTTTTGATTGAGAAGGTTTAATTTTTGACTTTTTGACCTAGAACGTGACTTTTTGGTTTGATACATGATATAAAAAATCCAAATGCATCATTTTGACCTAATGTCATGGTTCAAAACATTTCTCAAGATCAATTGATTGATAATTTAAATTTGGTGAACTGATGAAAAAGTAAATTGTACATTGAAAAGTCAAACTTTGACTTTTAGATCAAAAGCAAATTTATAAAAATCATATTTCATCAAGACATGTCAAAGTATGAATATTGTTCATCAAGAAATCAAAAGTCAAGATTACTTTGAAAAAGTCAAAGTTCTAAACACTTAGAAATTTTTTTTAGTGTTAAGAAAATATGATAATTTCATAACTTTGTGCCAGATTTTCACCATGATGCAAGATGATTCAAGATAAACTTCCAACACGGAAGTTATAGATCTTAATGAGAGCAGAAACATTGCCGGGCATAACTTCTAGAAATTCTTGGATCTCAAGTTATAAATCCATGAAGACATGTCCATGAAACTAAAACACTTAGTAAAATTCTGGGCATTTTAAGCCAGAATTTTGATAGAACTTCTGTGCCAATTTTCATACAATTACATTGAGAGTTTGCAAAAGTGATTCAAAGAGGGATAGTAGAGAAGTTACAAACTTTCTAAAAAGTCCAAGAAATCCTTCAGATCATGCTGGAGCAGGGAGAATCGAAGATCAGAAGTTGGACATTCGTTCTTAAATTATGAGTCATTTTGATGATGAACATCTGATCCAATTCCAAGCAAAGCTGCATAATACCACTTTTTAAGCCCTCTAATGTGTGTATCTATCCTTAATCAGAAAGTACACGAGCTTTTGAGCTATGAACCACTTGATTTAAGCTTTTTCCAATACACCTGGCCATTTAAGGAAAAAAGTTCACACTTCCATTCTGGAAAAGTGACTTTAATCACAAAGTCCACTCTCCTTGAGCTTTGTGTTTGTTTTCTATGCATAAGCATCCCCTACAAGCTCAGAACAAGCGTGTTTAAAGTTTCCAGCCACCCTACTTTTCCTTGAAACCATGTTTCTATAAGCTTTCTTTAAAAACAAGTCAAAAATCCACAACATGTGATTTTTGTACTTCTGACTTCTCCAAACTTCCAAACCCTTTGCCTATAAATTAAACCTTCATTTGCAAGCTGAAAAAGGATTGGACAAACCCTAAAACTCGCCAAAACTCCCAAGAACCAGAAATTGCAATACAAGCACAAAAACTTATCATTTCTGATTTTTGAATCCAATCTCCAAATCCTCTTGTGATTTTCTTGGCCAAATCATTCACAGAGATACTAATACACATATAGAAGCTATCCCAACCTCTATTTTCAACTGTAACATCATGTTCACCAAACTCCATTTTCAAAAACAGAGCATTACATCCTAACTTCTCTAGAACATTCCAGCTATCCATAGCTCAAGCTAAGGGTTACATTAGCTTCATGGGAACTTGATGAAGCTTACCAGATTATCACAACAACTTGAATCAAGCTCTAATTCAAAACATGATCTCCAGCTGCAAGGTAAGTTCTTTTGATTTTCATCTCATTATTTAGGCATTGTTAGGCTTGCATTTTCAAAGACTAAATGTAGATATCACTGCCCTGAAATTGTACATATTCATAGATCTTCATTTATATGGCCTGAGTAGAGAGAACTTTGGATCAGAACTTCTTGAAAAATTATGGTTCAGATTAGGGCTAGCAAAACTCATGTTTGTTTCCGATTTATAGTTTTAATGCTTTAAAGTTCTGGAACCATGATGAAATTTTCCATAACTTCCATGTTTACATTTTCCATTTTGATTGAGAAGTGATTGAGTTGCAGATGCTCTTGCTGGTGCGAGGAAGAAGATGAAGTTCATCATCAGAACTGATTTTGTAATATATATTTTTGGTTTTGTTTATAATACCGGTTGTATAGCCACCCCAGTGGTAGAGGGCGCCCAAGTAAGGAATTACTGTTAAGGGTCCTGGGTTCTAGCCCCAGAAGCTCCTTTTGTTTTTTTTCCTTAACATTTTACCCCCATTTACTTGTTAACAACACGCCTCAGCCAAAACTTCTAGGCTTTCTCATCCTGGGCCAGAACTTCTAGGGTTCCTTACTTTTGCTTCCAGCAACACCCCCCTATTTACTTGATAACATCACGCCTGGGCCAAAACTTCTAGGCTTTCTCATCCTCGGCCAGAACTTCAGGGCTTTCTCTTTTTGCTTCCAGCAACACCCCCATCCATCTTTTTATCACGCAGCCCAGCATAACCTTGTTATTTTCTTTCTGATTCTGATCACAAAAATACATTTGGGCCTAAACCAGACAAAAATTAGTTTTACTTACAAACATCATTTCCAATTTCTAAACCCCCTGACTTTAATTTTATATTTTTATTTTATCTTCTTTATTTTATTATTTTAGTATCATTACTATTATTTTTATTAATCACAAATACCAAAAATATATTATATTAAATATTTAGTTTATTTTCATTTAACTTCTCAAAATAAAAAGACCAAAAACATTTTCCTATTTAATTTATTTTCTTTAACTTAATCTTAATTTTTCTTATTTTAGTTAACTATTTTCTTTTACTTAATTAGGTTAAAACCTCTTTTATTAAATAAAATCCAAAACAAATTCCATTTCTTTTCTATTTTTATGCATTATATACATTCCATTTCTTGTACATTTTATACATGTCAATTCTTGTACATTATTCAAGTTCAATATGGTTCTAATAGATAATTAGGTTTAATTTCTTGCAATCCCCATTTGTAAATTTGTACACCCCATCCCCAAATAATGTAATAGCGTAGGATATTTACTTTCCGCAATTTATCGCTTTCATATAAACGCTTTCATATCAATGCTTAGAAAAACCCTAATCCAAGATAAACCAAGCATGAAATATAAACACTTTCACACTTTGCACCTCTAGGGTCTACTCCTCTTTGTTTCTTTAAAAATGGTCATGTTATGCATGTGAGACGCCTTAGCAAAAACAATCAAAAAACACAAGATCATATTCCCTCGATGACACTATGAATGTTACCTTACAAATGATCTTAGTCCCTTAAGAAATATGCTAAGGCATCCCACAACATTGCATCCATGACTATAGGATGACCCATGTCCATCCCTTCACATCCAAAGATAAGGCTTCTTACATATCAATGACAAGATAGCAATATCTAAGGAAGGAAGAAAAGATCAAAAGACTTTTGAGTAGGTGGAACGTTCTTTGTTGCTTGCTCACAATCCATTTCCAAAAAACAAACATCTTTTCAAACACACTAAACACTTTCAAAACATGAAATATTTTACAAAAAGTCCAACACTTTGTATGCATTCTTATAGAGACGAGAATCATTACAATGTTTGCCTAAACAAAGGTGCTTTTTAAAAATACTTTCAAAATCCACCATAAACACATTTCAAACAAAGCAATTTCAAAAGTGATCTAGCAAGCAACTAAGAGCCTGTAGATAACTATGGATGAAAAGGGTTCTAACACCTTCCCTTTTTATAACCTACCCCCCGAACTCAAGAAAATATCTCAAAGGTCTTTCCTGTTCTTTTCACCCTTTCCTTATTGGATAAAATAAAAGTCGATGGCGACCCTTGCTATCCGCAACAATTGCGATCAAACGCAAAACATCCAAGTCAGTTGTCCCACCATATTATAGAACTAGCGACTCTGTTGGGGAATGTTAATGAAAAGTGGGGTTAACTTAGAGTTAGATCACATTTACTTGCTTTCATTGTTTGATTTGTTTTCTTTACATTTATGGGTCCTTGTTTGGTTTTGTATTGATCCTCTACCCGGATCGGGGAACACCATTAGGTAAGTAATAGATTGTGGAAACGGTGTGGGGTATACCGACATGGTTGAAGTGATGGCCAAGTTAGTGTGACACATTTATTGGTACCGGTAGCCCTTGAGTTTAGTAAAGGAGAATACAGGGCCGCTGTGTGGTGTCATGAAGCACTAACTGACCTTATAACCTTTAAATTGAACAACTTGGCCATTAGGATGTAGTGAGATAGCCGACTTTGGTGCAGTCCAAAGTTGGTTGATACTCGATACTACGCTCAATGAGATCAGAATTTCAGGATGTTTCATTCGCCAATAAAGAGGCTTGCGCTGAAACAATGCCCAATGAAGAAAGATCAGTGATATTGAGATTCCCTAGAACCCGGTTACTTTCTAGGACAAGTTGAGCCAACTAAACTTCAAGAGGGTACTTACCTATGAACCTCATGCAAGCCTAGACCTAAAGACTTATTTGTTTGTGTATATGTTTGTTTGTACATGCATCATGACATCATACCATGGCATTTTGCACTAACCATTTCAAGGATCTAGAGATTTATTTTTGTCTTGTTTTGTAGGACATGACTTCCACTCATAGAAATATTATCCAAGTCAACCTCGTAAGAGTGCCTCCTCAACTCAAAGAATTAGCGTCAAGAGTTCCTGAGAAATCTCCATTCATCGAGAGACACGGTCGACTCCTCAATTTGGTTACCTTAAGCCTTCATGAAGACATGATGAAGTTTCTATTTCAATTCTTTGACCCTTTGCACCATTGCTTTACCTTTCCTGATTACCAACTTGTGCCTATTATGGAAGAATTCTATCAACTCTTGGGAATTCCTATTCTTTACCAATTACCCTTCAACGGTATTGAAAGAGACCCAAGACTTGAGGAGATTTCTCGAGCTCTACATTTGCAACGATTCGATGTTATAGAAAATTGGGAAACGAGAAGTGATGTCAAAGGGTTCCTATCCAAGTTTTTGTTGGAGAAGGCTCAAGATTGTTGGGATGCTTTGGATTTATAAGCCTTTGAAGAAGTATTAGCTCTTCTCATCTATTGGATGGTACAGTTTCCCAATCCGGACCAACTTATAGATGTGAGCGCAGTCAAAAATTTTCTATCTCGCAATCCGGTGCCTACTTTACTTGGGGATATCTTGCCTTCTCTTCACTCTCGCACCATGAAGAGAAGAGAACTCCTTATGTGTTGCACTCCTCTTTTGGCTAGATGGTTTATTTCGTACCTACCCCGATCTGTTATGAGGAATGGGCAAGGCTTAAGATGGTCTAGTAGGTTGATGTCACTCACACATTCTGATATCTATTGGTGTGCTCAATCTATGGAGGACATTACTATTATTGACCGTTGTGAAGAATTCCCCCCTATACTTGGCATTAGGGGAGGTATTACCTATAATCCTTGTTTAGCTTTGCGATCGTTTAGATATGCTAGGAGGGATTGCCCCCATGATGCACTTGTCCAAGGAATTGCATTCGACTACGAGAACGATGTCCTAGGCTATCATCAGAGATTCATACAAGCTTGTGGCATGTTTACCAAGGTTGATAGCAAGACGTTGGGGCATAATAACTCCATTTATTTGGAGCCTTATCTCAAGTGGGTGCGATCTCGCACCCAACACCTCATGATGCCTTATGAATCCATCCTACCGATCATCATGGAGTCTGTTGCCAAAGGAGATTTTCTGTATACTGTCCTTTATCCTAACATACCTACTTCTCTTGAAGATTTGCAAAGAGCACGGATTCAGTTAAAGGAAGAGAGAGACACCTTAAAAACCCAATTCTATGCAAATGAAAAGAAGGTTTTGGAGCTTACAAGACAACTTCATGAAGAGCAAAGTTTGAACGCCTACATTGCATGAAGAGGATCTGCTCGACCTTTTTGTCTTAGGAGTTTATTTTGTGTTTATTTCCTCCAATGTAACCCCAAGAGGCATGTTTGTAATCAATTTTAACTTATTAATGCAATTGATGTTTTTTCCTTTTGCCTAAACAAATTTTAATCTTCTAAGTCATTGAAATCATTAGCATACGCATTTTCATGCATCATAACATAAACAGGTTTTCCACAACACATTTGCTTATCTTTCTTCTGTTTATTTCAGTAAGATGGATATCGAATAAATAGTGAAGGACTTGCAAACGCATAATTCCCAGTTCCAAGAGACCTTGCTGGCCCTGGATAAGGGGAAACAAGAGCTAATGACTATGCTTAGATAAGAAGAAGACCAAAAAGAAGGTCTTCATCAACATGGGTAAGAGGTTCAAAGGTCTGGTTCATTAGTACAGATAATCGAATGATCGTATGAGGAGGACGAAAATCTAGACAAAGAGGCAAGGAGCACATGTGCTAGGGGTGCCAATAATCAAGCTTCCGAAGACGAATATTACTTTGATGAGCAATATCCTCCAGCTATGGATAAATATAATCAGTTTGGAGGATAGACTAAAGGCTGTTGAAATTCAATCTGTGCCTGGTTTGAATTTTGGTAAGTTGGGATTAGTACCTGGGGTCGTCGTTTAACATAAATTCAAAATACCGGTCTTCGCCAAGTATGATGGGGTTTCCTGATCGAAGCTTCATCTAAGATCCTATGTCCGCAAGATTCAGCCACACACCACTGATCAGAAGTTGTGGGTTCACTTTTTCTAAGAAAGCTTATCTGGAATGCAGTTAGAGTGGTTTTATCAACTTGAGAGGACCAATATCCACACCTGGGAGGATCTAGCTTCTGCTTTTTACAAGCAGTACGAATACAACGCTGATCTTGCACCAACTCACGTGCAATTGCAGAATATGACCATGGGTTCAAAAGAAGGCTTTAAAGAGTACGCCCAAAAGTGGAGAAACCTGACTGGCATGGTGCAGCCACCCTTAATTGATAGGGAGCTGGTTGATATCTTTATGGGAACTTTGAAAGGACCTTTCTTCAATCACCTAATCAAAATCTCTTCGGCCGGGTTCACCGAGCTTATTCTAACTGGGGAACGAGTTAAAAATGGAATCAGAAGCGGAAAGATCCAAGGAGCTATATCCTCCAAAACTCAGAAGAAGCCATGCAATGGGAAGAAAGAGCCCAATGTTGTGTACGACCAAAAGGGTCATAACAAGAGTAACCATGACCAATATGTGGGGGTGTGATACGGTGGGAGAACTGACTATTGTTTTGCGTTTGTATTCGCACTTGTTCGGTTGAGCAAGAGTCGCCACCGACTTTTTATTTTATCCTAAAGGAAAGGTTAAAAAAGCACAGCAAAAACCTTTTGAGATATTTCGTGGGTTCGGGGGGTAGATTATGAAAAGGGAAGGTATTAGCACCCTTTTCATCCATGGTTATCCATGGGCTCTTAGTTACTTGGTTTTTTAGATCACTTGCCTTGATTTTCGATTGATTGAAAATGGTGTGTATGTGCGTGTGTTTTTTGAAAATGTTTTGGAAGAAGATGCCTTGTCTTAGGCTACCCTTGTAACAATTCTTTACTCGAATGTTTTACAAAGGTGTGTATCTTTTCTAAAAGATGTTTCAAAATGTTTTGAGAGTTTGTTTTGAAAGTGTTTGTGGAGTGTGGTTTTTGAAAAGAAGGCAAGTGTTTTTTGCAAGTTGATCTCAAGTAACTAAGAGTTTTATCTACCCTATTGTACTCAAGGTTTTCTCTATGTTTTCAACCCTTTTTAACAATTTTGTTCTACCATTGCATTTGGTGGACAATCTTGCATTTAGGATGTTTAACGGGACGGGCGCGGGTCATCGTATGGACCATGAATGCAATGGTGCCAAGTGTCTTTGGCAATTTGCTCTGAATGGACTATGATCATTCTATTTAGGCAACTTTCGAAAGCGTCATCGAGGGACTTATGATCATTTGAATTTGTTTTGCCAAAGATACTCGACGTGCAAGCATGGCCCATTTTGGAAGGCAACATGTGGGATTACCCTAGAGGGTGCAAGTGTGATTGTGTATTGATTTCATGCATTTGTCTTGTAATAGGTTATCTAGCGTTTGATTTTATGTACATGCAAACCCTAGGTCTAACCATGGTATAATTCGAAAGCGGTAAATTGCGAAAATGTAAAATCTACACTATTACAAAATAAGTATACGGGAGTGGGGGTACAAATTTACGAATGGGGATGAGACTTAGGAATATAGTGTCCAATAGATTACAACCAAATCGAATTTGCGATCAAATGTAAATGTAACGAATATCAATGTATAAGATAAGCAAATTTGTATATGAGCAATATAAATGTATTGTGTAAGTGTACGTGTATACGTGTACGCGTGTATGTAATTATTTACAGGTGCGACAATGTGAAATTAAATGTGTATTATTTAAGGTATCGTTTTAACTTAAATGAAAAGAATTAAATATTTATTAATCTTTGATTTGTGATCTTGTGTTTTCTTTAATATGTACAAAAAGAAAATTTAAGAAAAGAAAGTATTTCTAAGTTTGAAAATTGTCACCTTACATTTGATATAAAAAATGTATCTTTATATTTTGTTTAATATATACAAAAGAATATTCTCATTAAATGTTAGGAATTTAAATCATGTATATTAAAAAAGAATTTTATTGATTATGCACGAAAATTTCTAAGAAAAGAAAAAGGTATTAACTTAAAAAGAAATTATGTACAAAAAGAATTAAAAGAAAAAAGGTGTTTTCAATTTTAATTATATTGTGTAATAAATAAAAAAAATGTATTTTTGTGTTTAATATATATTCGAAAAGAAAAATATTTTAAATTAATTAAATTAGGTATATAAAAAGTGTATTGATTATGTACAAGAAGAGTATTTTTAGAAATAAAAGAAAAGTATTATCTTAAGAGAAAAACCAATATTCAAAAAGAAAATGTAAGTTTAATAGTAAGGAAAAAAAAATTAGTTTCATGTGAAAAAGTATTATTAATGTGAAAAAAAATGTTATGTTAATTTATTGATCAAAATAATGTGTTTTAAAAATCTGAATAAAAGGGTTTGAATGGGCTTGGGCCCAAGCAGAAATAAAAGAATAAAGAAAAGAAAAGGGGGTGTTATTTAGGAATACAGTGGGCTTTAGGCGTGGTTGAAACATGTTAGGCCCAACTGTGGAAACAAACGCTTTAGGGTTTGAAACATTTATTTTCAGTTGGGAATTGCTTTAGGGTTTGTGAGCAGCGCGCCGTTCGTTCGTTTTTTCGTTCATCTTCTTCGTCCTCAATGCTGAGATGTAACTCTCTGCCCAGAGCCACCATGCCACCTCCTCCTCCGTCTACCCTCCTCCATGGGTCATTCACGTTAGGTACGAAAATTTGTTTTCGTTCAGAATTTCTTTTCGTCTTGCATGCTATGGTTTCACATTTATTTGATTTTTGTTTATTGATTTATGCGAGGTTTTGAAGAAAGGATGAAAAAAGATTCTACCTTTGCGAAGGAGGAGGAAGGAGGCACTTTGAGGCTTGACGAGCGGAGGGGTTGCGCGATGAGAGCTTGGTGCTAGCTTGGCAAGGATATATGGTACTCTTTGTCTCACTCTTGGTTTGATGATGACCTTAAACTGAAAACCCCTTTTTTTTCTTCTTCTTCCTATCGCCCTGTTTACATGCCTCTGTACGCTTTTGTTATCTCTCTTCTTCGTCTTCTTGTGTTGCCTTGAGATGCCTCTGAATGTTTGTTGCCTTTTTGACTTGCTTCCTTTTACTGCCTCGATACCTCTGTATTCTTGCCTTTGGATTGCCCTGTGATGACCCCTCTGAGGGCCTGGGTTTGCCATTGAGTTGCCCTTTCCGTCGCTACGTGTTGGATGCCTGTGTTGCCTCAGTATTTCTTTATCTCTTTCTTCTATTGCCTTGAATGTTTGCCCCTTTTTTTACTGCCCAATGATGAGTTTTCTGAGGGCTTAGAGGATTTGGCTTTGGATGCTTTGGTGTGAGTTGAATGCTATGCTTGAATTTGATTTGGATGGTGTTGAAAGATATGTTTGAACAGGTTGTGTTGGTTTAGCTTGTTGGACTAGTTTGGCCTTAGGTTGAGTTTGACAGGTTCAGCAGGTTTTTGATTCTTACACAGGGCCTTATGGGCTTTGGCTTGACAGGTTTAATGGCTTTGGTTGATAAGGTTCATGCAGGTCTTGGCCTTGAACAGGGTCTTACTGGTTTTAGGCTTATGAGGTTTAAGCTTATGGCTTATCAGGTTCTCTGAGTTTGAGCTTTAGTTTGACAGTGGTTTAATGGTTTTGAAACAGGTACTATGCTTGGTTTGTTCAGGCCTTTTGTGTTTGGATCCTTTTGTTTTTGTTTTGAGCTGGACAGGTTTTAGCAGGTTAATGGCCTTGAGGCTCAGGCTTCAGGTTAGGCCTTTGACAGGTTATCTTGTGCTTGTTTTTTGTTTTAGGCTGGAATGCTTTTTGTTATGAACTGGTATTGTGAACTTGGGTGAGTATTGGGTTTTTATCTTTTGTTGGTTTTGGGAACTTGTTCTATATTTATTTGACAGGTTCAGCAGGCATGGCTTTTTGTTCAGCAGGTTTTGCCTTTTGGATGCTTAGGCTGGAAAGTCTTGACAGTTGGGGTTATCTCCCTTTGATATCTTTGTGATCTCCTCCTTTTATCCACTGTGTTCAGTTTGTTTTATATTTTCTTCCTGCCTAAAGCCTGTAACCTGCTTTCTTTTTCTCTTCTCCCTTCTCTCTCAGTACAGTTTATATATTTAAAATATGCTTATGCTGTACTTTTGTTCTAAAGGGGCCACTTTGTTGGGAAATGATGAAAGTGAGATAGTTGCTTGCATATCAATTTTTCTCTGCATTCTTGTCTCTTTTCTTCCAGATTTTGTGCTTTGTATCTTTCCAAATCTTTTGAATAGCTTTGTGACAGTAACTTGTACTTTGACAGTTTTTTGGATGGTTTGAAAATTGTGATTCAGTTTGGACTTTGTAGTTTTGAGATTTGAACTTATGCAGTTTGGACAATTTTTGAATTGTGCGATTTTGACTTTTGTGCATTCATTGTTAGCAAATAAAAACTCGTCCCTCTTTGTGAATCGGGAGAAATCCCGTGATTTGCAGAGAGGGTTAACTGATCCCAATCAGTGGCCCTTAATGATGAATTGTAATTTTATTTATGTGTCATTGACTTTTCCTTTTTTCCTTTTGCAGATGAATATTTGAATGGAGGGGAACAAAGGATAGCAGATGAAGAATTGAAGAATAGAAAATGTTTAGGATAGTTTTCTTTTTATTTAAATTTAAATTAATGTAAAATTATTGCTGTAACTAAATTATAAACAATAATTGTACGAATAATTTAAAAATAAATAAAAGTTTTCATTATCCAATAAATTCTATTTTATCCTTTATTGTTTATTCTTTATTTAAAATTCTTTAAATTAAAATAATTGAAAAATAAATTCCAATCACTTAATCTTAGAATAATAAATAATTTAAACAAACAAAGCTTTAGCAAATTGATCAGTTAAACCTCGCATTTCCAACATCCAAAGCAAAGCAACAGTTAATCAAAACAACTGATCAGGCGCATTCCCTTTTCACTGATTTTTACCAAACACTGTAAATCTGAGCTGAATGTATCTTTTGACTGGTTCAATCAAACAAACGCGAATTCAAACCAAATGCCTTCTTTTATTGATTAAGTCAAACAAGGCGAATTCAAACCCAAATCTCGGAATAACTTGCAAAGCATCGTAGAATTTAAATCTTTCTGAAGAACCGCGGGCGAAAACCCTAATTCCTGATTAAATTCCAAAGAACGTTCGCCTGATCAAAGTTGAGCCAAAGTCAACCAAAACCCTAAGCCAACTGTGTGAAACATTCCAGAGCCCTGAAAATCAATGAAACCCTAATTGTGTCCTGACTGACGAGAAAAGTCTGTTTGACCGATTCTTGAGCCAGTTTGAAATATCAGGAAAAGCCTGAAGCTGCGATTTCTTGTGGAAAAATGCGAGGGCAAATTTTGGGGTACAACAGTTGCCCCTGTTCAATTTTCTTGAACCTGAAGAGTTAGATTGGCAAGTTTGCCTTTCGCGACTTGAAGGTAAAAGAAGATTGGACACTAAAGTGCCCAGAAAATTTGTACTCGGTGATGTGATGGTAGAGGTGAATGGGCTTAAAGATGCCATTTGGTGATGGGCTTAAAGATGCCATCTGATGTGATAGAATCTTGTCGGGGGATGGGCTTAGAGATGCCATCTGGAAATGGGCTTAAAGATGCCATCTGATGTGATAGAGTCTTGTCGGGGGATGGGCTTAGAGATGCCATCTGAAAATGTTGAACTGTATGTCAATGGTGAGTGGACGAGTATCAGAAAGGCACCCATGTTTTGGGACATCTCTGAATTGGGGGTCCGAGTAAGCAATAGATTGACATCCAAGTTTGGAGAATCCGTAAACTATTTTGAAGTTGAGATTGAATAAGCAATAGAGCCACATCCGTTGTTGGGAAGCGTCCGTAAACTGTTTTCAAAAGTTGGCATCTGAACAAGTTGGTAGATTAACATCCGTTGTTGGGAAGAATCCGTAAACTGTTTTCAGAAGTCTTGAGAAGAATCTGAACAAGTGATAGGTTAGCATCCGTTACTGGAGAACCCGTGAACTGTTTTCAGAAGTCTTGAAGTTGAAGAGGAACCGGTGCAGGGTTTCCTGATGATGCGTCTGAATGGACCTGGAATAAGTATCAGACTGTCGCCATGTCCGGGTCACATCTGAACTATTTCTGGATGAATCTCGGGAGGTGATCTTTGTCTGTCGACCGATCTTACCTGAAAAAGTAAAGGGTTAGTTGTATGCAATGTCATGATGCATGATGCAATGTATGTGACATCAATGTTTACGACATGAATGTGATGAATGCGCATGTAAGCTGATGAGCTATCTTGCTAAGGATAAATGAATCTTGGACGACTGAAGATAAAAGAATCTTGATTGCTGCCGGGAAAATAATTCCTTGGCTATTGCTGGGGAAGAGAATTCCTGATGACCTCTACTGGGGAGTTCCAATCTAATTGACTTATTCTGGGGAGGTAAGACTGAGAATCTTCAGTTTGGCGGGAAGTAACTCTGTGGGGAGAAGGTTCATTAGTCTGGCTCCGCTGGGGATTGATAATTTGAAGTTTTAGCTTCGCTGGGGATAATGAAACTTGACTCTGAGTGGAGTTAGCTTCTGGAAGGTTCTCTGGCTGGGGATTGCGAGAGTCCTCTGATTGCTGCAGGTGAAGGCTTGGAATCTGAACAAGCGATAGATTGACATCCGTTACTGGAGAATCCGTAAACTGTTTTCAGTACGTTGAGAAGTGTCTGAACAAGTGATAGGTTAACATCCGTTACTTGGAGAACCCGTGAACTGTTTTCAGAAATCTTGAGATTGAATAAGCAATAGAGCAGCATCCGTTGTTGGGAAGCGTCCGTAAACTGTTTTCAAAAATTACATCTGAACAAGCTAATAGATTAACATCCGTTGTTGGGAAGAATCCATAAACTGTTTTCAGAAGTCTTGAGAAGAATCTGAACAAGTGATAGGTCAACATCCGTTACTTGGAGAACCCGTGAACTGTTTTCAGAAATCTTGAGATTGAATAAGCAATAGAGCAGCGTCCGTTGTTGGGAAGCGTCTGTAAACTGTTTTCAAAAATTGCATCTGAACAAGCTGATAGATTAACATCCGTTGTTGGGAAGAATCCATAAACTGTTTTCAGAAGTCTTGAGAAGAATCTGAACAAGTGATAGGTCAACATCCGTTACTTGGAGAACCCGTGAACTGTTTTCAGAAATCTTGAGATTGAATAAGCAATAGAGCAGCGTCCGTTGTTGGGAAGCGTCCGTAAACTGTTTTCAAAAATTGCATCTGAACAAGCTGATAGATTAACATCCGTTGTTGGGAAGAATCCATAAACTGTTTTCAGAAGTCTTGAGTCTGAACAAGCGATAGATTGACATCCGTTACTGGAGAATCCATAAACTGTTTTCAGAGCGTTGAGAAGTGTCTGAACAAGCGATAGGTTAACATCCGTTACTGGAGAACCCGTGAACTGTTTTCAGAAGTCTTGAATTTTGAGAAAGAACCGGTGTAGGGTTCCCTGATGATGAGCTCGTGTAAAACTGCATCTGGATGAATCTGGAATAAGTGTCAGAATGTCGCCGTGTTCGGGTCACATCTGAACTATTTCTTGAAAGTCTGAATGAGTTATAGAATGTCGCCATCTCTGGGTCACATCTTGAACTACATCTTGTCTTTTGAGGTGATAAGGAAATTGTTGAACACTTTTGACATTCGAATGCCCCAAATGGTGATGAAGGAGTGTTGAATCAGATTACTCTACATATTGAGAGATTTCTTAAAATCTTGACTGGACTGCCCCAGGTAAATTGGATTTTGAAAGACCTGTTGGACCTCGACTAGACTGCCCCAGGTTAATTGGATGGTGACATGTCATGCCCCCTGCTGATAGGAGATTTGCAATGGAAGTGTTATCCTCTTGAAGTGATTTTTACTTACTGAGAGAGTTTTCGTTCCTCCGAACATTCGCTGTATGAATTTCTTCGCTGTCAAACAAAAAGCCAAATGCAGACAATGATATTCAAGCAATGCAAAGTTTATGTTTGTCTCGAAGTTTTGAAAAATGCGTTTTTTAGCAGAAAACTTTTCATAAGACAAGTCAACACAAGATTTAGAGTAAAGCCCTACAGGAGTCAGGATACCTTTTGTAACAGTACGCTTTCGAACTAACCCATGCTTCAATTAGGACTTTTGAAGGGTTGTAACGTGGCCTGGTTCACGGTTTAAGAAACAAAGGATAAAGGCTCAAAGTATATTTGTACCCACCCGCTCTTCGTGATGTTCTTCATACCTAAGCTCAGTTAATTGCGTCATACTCTGTTTTGAGTTTGGAACGACTTTTGGGCGATGGTTCACCAGTTGAATTTGGGGAGACAGTCATCATCTCCTTTTTCTTTTTCAACATTTTTCATGTTGTTGAGGATTTTGTAATGACCTCACTATTTTGATTTTGATTTGTTATCCCTAACTTTTGCCTGACTGTTCCCATTTTCGCGATTATAGTCAGCGGGATGCCCCAGCTTTCTTAAGCCTCCTTTATAGGTTTTGGCTTGGTGGGCTTTTCTCTTTTGAGAGATTGACTGCCTATGTGATAGGGAACCACCCTTGTCTTTTGATTCTAAAGGAATGCTTTTCTTTTTTTGACGTCGTTCGTTATATTATGAACTGAGAATTTGCGACTTCAATGCGCATTTTCTTTTGAATTAACTGAGATACTACCCTGCCCCAGGTTTATATCAAAGGTTTTGATTGTTTAGAACAGAAAACTCCTACTTCTTTGGCTCGAAGGGGTTGACTAGGGATTAACTTCCTTATAACTCCAGTGTTTGGGAATTGAAAGAAATGCCTGTACATCATCAGCAAGGTCTGTTCAAAAGCATACTGTATAAGATCATGGTATTGTTTCGTCATCCTCCCTCTAAAGGCTTACATCTTTTTATCAAGAGTCAAATATCATAAAGAAAAGCATGAGAATAGTGAAACGAATGGATGAATTCAAGACAAACATATGCAATGCATTAATGAAAACAGAGTTCTTAACATCAACAGATAATTGTTTGACAGCAAAAGAAATTACAACTTTGAAAATTCAAAAAGAAGCAAAAGTCTTTCAGCTTGAGCTTCGTCACTTCAGGTGGAGGACCCTTTAACGGAAGATTTTCATCTCGCCGTCTGGCATGAATTCCAGCACTCCAATATCGATTAGATCTTGAATCTTGTTCTTCAAGGCCCAACAGTCGTTGGTGTCGTGTCCCGGGCTGTAGGAGTGGTAAACACAAAATGCGTCGGGATGATAGTGAGGAGAGTAGGTATTGAGCTTCTGAGGAGGGTCCTTTAGGGTAAGCAGGTTGACCTCCAACAGGCGCTTCAGTATGAAGAATGATGGTATTTCAGTCTCCGTGAACTGTCTTCCCGACGTTTCTTGCTTACGCCGATTACTCCGTTGACGCTGGCGAGGTTGTTGATGGGCTTGTGACCCTGAAGCAAGTGAAGGAGCTTTCCCCTTGTCTTCTTGAGTGGATGGAGGTTGAGCGGTGACTTGCTCTTCAACCTCAGATGTTTGCCCCAGTTGGTTGTTTGGAAGCAATTGGCGGACAAGAACTCTGAGTTCCTCTTGTCTTTGAGATAGGTCTTGGATGAGAGCCATCTGGCCCACCAACTGTCCCATCATTTGGGTCCTCAATGTTGTCAGATCAAACTGCATCTCTGCAAGCTGATCACTCCTGGCATTGTTGGAATTCTCCAAGCCCTTTGTGAGGAGAGCTTTCATCTCCTCTTGCCCCAGAGACAAGTTCAGGAACATCTCCTGTAGCTGAGCAGTCTGGTCTTGGATGTCTTTGACAGACCTTTCTAGAGCCATCTCTTACTGAAATAAACAGCAGGAGAGTAAGGAAACCTGAAAAAAGGAAAGACTGTCAAAATGCAATGCATGATATGTGGATGCATGCTTTCAAGGATCTCTTGGGGTAAACACAAGAAAATGTTAGAGGTTGAACTTGGATCTTTGATTGGAGAACTTTGCACCGGTGGATGTCTTTCCACTAGAATCAAGCTCACCATGTCGAGTGGGTCATAGCCACTGATTCAAGTTGTTGTACTTGAACTTTGACTGGAGAACTTTGTATCGGTGGATGTCTTTCCACGAGAATCAAGCTCACCATGTCGAGTGGGTCATAGCCACTGATTCAAGTTGTTGTACTTGATCTTTGACTGGAGAACTTTGTATCGGTGGATGCCTTTCCACGAGGATCAAGCTCACCATGTCGAGTGGGTCATGGCCACTGATTCAAGTTGTTGTACTTGAACTTTGACTGGAGAACTTTGTATCGGTGGATGCCTTTCCACGAGGATCAAGCTCACCATGTCGAGTGGGTCATGGCCACTGATTCATGTTGTTGTACTTGAACTTTGACTGGAGAACTTGGTAGATGTCTGGTTCAATGTAACCCTGCATCAAAAGAACCTTCGAGATCCTTGAAATGGTTATTGAAAATGCTATGGTATGATGTTATGATGTTATGTACATGTATGCGAAAAGCAAGTGAGTGTATATACAGGCAAACATATTCACACAAAGCAAACAAGTCCTTAGGTTTAGGCTCGCATGAGGTTTAGGTAAGTACCCTCTTGAAGTTAGTTGGCTCATCCTGTCCTAGAATAGAAACCGGGTTCTAAGGAGCTCAATATCATTGGATTGTTTTCTGTGTTCATTGTTTCGGTTTAGCCACTTACTGGCGACCAAAATATTCCAAGAAAACAACCCTCAAATGAGTGTAGTATCGAGTATCTACCAACTTCGGACTGCACCAAAGTCGGTCATCTCACTACCCCTAAAAAGGCTAAGATGGTCAATTAAGGTTCTAAGAGTTCGTTAGTGCTTCACGACATCACTCAGCGGCCTCGTACTCTCCTTGATTGAACTCAAGGGTTACCGGTACTCACAAATATGTCACACTAACATAGCTTACTTCTTCAACCATGTCGGTATACCCCGCACAGTTCCCTCACAGCTTTTTGCTATTTACCTAAGAAGGTGCCCCAAATCCGGGTGTAGGATTCACAGCAAACCCAAACAAGAACCCAAAAGATAAAGCAATCAAGTCAATCAAAGCCAGAAAGTAAAGGTGATCTAAACCCTAAGGTAACCCCACTTTTAAGCTATCCCCAGCAGAGTCGCCAGTTCTGTGATACGGTGGGAGAACTGACTATTGTTTTGCGTTTGTATTCGCACTTGTTCGGTTGAGCAAGAGTCGCCACCAACTTTTTATTTTATCCTAAAGGAAAGGTTAAAAAAGCACAGCAAAAACCTTTTGAGATATTTCGTGGGTTCGGGGGGTAGATTATGAAAAGGGAAGGTATTAGCACCCTTTTCATCCATGGTTATCCATGGGCTCTTAGTTACTTGGTTTTCTAGATCACTTGCCTTGATTTTCGATTGATTGAAAATGGTGTGTATGTGTGTGTGTTTTTTGAAAATGTTTTGGAAGAAGATGCCTTGTCTTAGGCTACCCTTGTAACAATTCTTTACTCGAATGTTTTACAAAGGTGTGTATCTTTTCTAAAAGATGTTTCAAAATGTTTTGAGAGTTTGTTTTGAAAGTGTTTGTGGAGTGTGGTTTTTGAAAAGAAGGCAAGTGTTTTTTGCAAGTTGATCTCAAGTAACTAAGAGTTTTATCTACCCTATTGTACTCAAGGTTTTCTCTATGTTTTCAACCCTTTTTAACAATTTTGTTCTACCATTGCATTTGGTGGACAATCTTGCATTTAGGATGTTTAACGGGACGGGCGCGGGTCATCGTATGGACCATGAATGCAATGGTGCCAAGTGTCTTTGGCAATTTGCTTTGAAGGGACTATGATCATTCTATTTAGGTAACTTTCGAAAGCGTCATCGAGGGACTTATGATCATTTGAATTTGTTTTGCCAAAGATACTCGACGTGCAAGCATGGCCCATTTTGGAAGGCAACATGTGGGATTACCCTAGAGGGTGCAAGTGTGATTGTGTATTGATTTCATGCATTTGTCTTGTAATAGGTTATCTAGCGTTTGATTTTATGTACATGCAAACCCTAGGTCTAACCATGGTATAATTCGAAAGCGGTAAATTGCGAAAATGTAAAATCTACGCTATTACAAAATAAGTATACGGGAGTGGGGGTACAAATTTACGAATGGGGATGAGACTTAGGAATATAGTGTCCAATAGATTACAACCAAATCGAATTTGCGATCAAATGTAAATGTAACGAATATCAATGTATAAGATAAGCAAATTTGTATATGAGCAATATAAATGTATTGTGTAAGTGTACGTGTATACGTGTACGCGTGTATGTAATTATTTACAGGTGCGACAATGTGAAATTAAATGTGTATTATTTAAGGTATCGTTTTAACTTAAATGAAAAGAATTAAATATTTATTAATCTTTGATTTGTGATCTTGTGTTTTCTTTAATATGTACAAAAAGAAAATTTAAGAAAAGAAAGTATTTCTAAGTTTGAAAATTGTCACCTTACATTTGATATAAAAAATGTATCTTTATATTTTGTTTAATATATACAAAAGAATATTCTCATTAAATGTTAGGAATTTAAATCATGTATATTAAAAAAGAATTTTATTGATTATGCACGAAAATTTCTAAGAAAAGAAAAAGGTATTAACTTAAAAAGAAATTATGTACAAAAAGAATTAAAAGAAAAAAGGTGTTTTCAATTTTAATTATATTGTGTAATAAATAAATAAAATGTATTTTTGTGTATTTGTGTTTAATATATATTCGAAAAGAAAAATGTTTTAAATTAATTAAATTAGGTATATAAAAAGTGTATTGATTATGTACAAGAAGAGTATTTTTAGAAATAAAAGAAAAGTATTATCTTAAGAGAAAAACCAATATTCAAAAAGAAAATGTAAGTTTAATAGTAAGGAAAAAAATATTAGTTTCATGTGAAAAAGTATTATTAATGTGAAAAAAAAATGTTATGTTAATTTATTGATCAAAATAATGTGTTTTAAAAATCTGAATAAAAGGGTTTGAATGGGATTGGGCCCAAGCAGAAATAAAAGAATAAAGAAAAGAAAAGGGGGTGTTATTTAGGAATACAGTGGGCTTTAGGCGTGGTTGAAACATGTTAGGCCCAGCTGTGGAAACAAACGCTTTAGGGTTTGAAACATTTATTTTCAGTTGGGAATTGCTTTAGGGTTTGTGAGCAGCGCGCCGTTCGTTCGTTTTTTCGTTCATCTTCTTCGTCCTCAATGCTGAGATGTAACTCTCTACCCAGAGCCACCATGCCACCTCCTCCTCCGTCTACCCTCCTCCATGGGTCATTCACGTTAGGTACGGAAATTTGTTTTCGTTCAGAATTTCTTTTCGTCTTGCATGCTATGGTTTCACATTTATTTGATTTTTGTTTATTGATTTACGCGAGGTTTTGAAGAAAGGATGAAAAAAGATTCTACCTTTGCGAAGGAGGAGGAAGGAGGCACTTGGAGGCTTGACGAGCGGAGGGGTTGCGCGATGAGAGCTTGGTGCTAGCTTGGAAAGGATATCTGGTACTCTTTGTCTCACTCTTGGTTTGATGATGACCTTAAACTGAAAACCCCTTTTTTTTTTCTTCTTCCTATCGCCCTGTTTACATGCCTCTGTACGCTTTTGTTATCTCTCTTCTTCGTCTTCTTGTGTTGCCTTCTGTTTATGTTGCCTTGAGATGCCTCTGAACGTTTGTTGCCTGTTTGACTTGCTTCTTTTTACTGCCTCGATACCTCTGTATTCTTGCCTTTGGATTGCCCTGTGATGACCCCTCTGAGGGCCTGGGTTTGCCACTGAGTTTCCCTTTCCATCGCTACGTGTTGGATGCCTGTGTTGCCTCAGTATTTCTTTATCTCTTTCTTCTATTGCCTTGAATGTTTGCCCCTTTTTTACTGCCCAATGATGAGTTTTCTGAGGGCTTAGAGGATTTGGCTTTGGATGCTTTGGTGTGAGTTGAATGCTATGCTTGAATTTGATTTGGATGGTGTTGAAAGATATGTCTGAGCAGGTTGTGTTGGTTTAGCTTGTTGGACTAGTTTGGCCTTAGGTTGAGTTTGACAGGTTCAGCAGGTTTTTGATTCTTACGCAGGGCCTTATGGGCTTTGGCTTGACAGGTTTAATGGCTTTGGTTGATAAGGTTCATGCAGGTCTTGGCCTTGAACAGGGTCTTACTGGTTTTAGGCTTATGAGGTTTAAGCTTATGGCTTATCAGGTTCTCTGAGTTTGAGATTTAGTTTGACAGTGGTTTAATGGTTTTGAAACAGGTACTATGCTTGGTTTGTTCAGGCCTTTTGTGTTTGGATCCTTTTGTTTTTGTTTTGAGCTGGACAGGTTTTAGAAGGTTAATGGCCTTGAGGCTCAGGCTTCAGGTTAGGCCTTTGACAGATTATCTTGTGCTTGTTTTTTGTTTTAGGCTGGAAAGCTTTTTGTTATGAACTGGTATTGTGAACTTGGGTGAGTATTGGGTTTTTATCTTTTGTTGGTTTTGGGAACTTGTTCTATATCTATTTGACAGGTTCAGCAGGCTTGGCTTTTTGTTCAGCAGGTTTTGCCTTTTGGATGCTTAGGCTGGAAAGTCTTGACAGTTGAGGTTATCTCCCTTTGATATCTTTGTGATCTCCTCCTTTTATCCACTGTGTTTAGTTTGTTTTATATTTTCTTCCTGCCTAAAGCCTGTAACCTGCTTTCTTTTTCTCTTCTCCCTTCTCTCTCAGTACAGTTTATATATTTAAAATATGCTTATGCTGTACTTTTGTTCTGAAGGGGCCACTTTGTTGGGAAATGATGAAAGTGAGATAGTTGCTTGCATATCAATTTTTCTCTGCATTCTTGTCTCTTTTCTTCCAGATTTTGTGCTTTGTATCTTTCCAAATCTTTTGAATAGCTTTGTGACAGTAACTTGTACTTTGACAGTTTTTTGGATGGTTTGAAAATTGTGATTCAGTTTGGACTTTGTAGTTTTGAGATTTGAACTTATGCAGTTTGGACAATTTTTGAATTGTGCGATTTTGACTTTTGTGCATTCATTGTTAGCAAATAAAAACTCGTCCCTCTTTGTGAATCGGGAGAAATCCCGTGATTTGCAGAGAGGGTTAACTGATCCCAATCAGTGGCCCTTAATGATGAACTGTAATTTTATTTATCTGTCATTGACTTTTCCTTTTTTCCTTTTGCAGATGAATATTTGAATGGAGGGGAACAAAGGATAGCAAATGAAGAATTGAAGAATAGAAAATGTTTAGGATAGTTTTCTTTTTATTTAAATTTAAATTAATGTAAAATTATTGCTGTAACTAAATTATAAACAATAATTGTACGAATAATTTAAAAATAAATAAAAGTTTTCATTATCCAATTAATTCTATTTTATCCTTTATTGTTTATTTATTATTTAAAATTCTTTGAATTAAAATAATTGAAAAATAAATTCCAATCACTTAATCTTAGAATAATAAATAATTTAAACAAACAAAGCTTTAGCAAATTGATCAGTTAAACCTGGCATTTCCAACATCCAAAGCAAAGCAACAGTTAATCAAAACAACTGATCAGGCGCATTCCCTTTTCACTGATTTTTACCAAACACTGTAAATCCGAGCTGAATGTATCTTTTGACTGGTTCAATCAAACAAACGCGAATTCAAACCAAATGCCTTCTTTTACTGATTAAGTCAAACAACGCGAATTCAAACCCAAATCTCGGAATAACTTGCAAAGCATCGTAGAATTTAAATCTTTCTGAAGAACCGCGCGCGAAAACCGTAATTCCTTATTAAATGCCAAAGAACGTTCGCCTGATCAAAGTTGAGCCAAAGTCAACCAAAACCCTAAGCCAACTGTGTGAAACATTCCAGAGCCCTGAAAATCAATGAAACCCTAATTGTGTCCTGACTGACGAGAAATGTCTGTTTGACCGATTCTTGAGCCAGTTTGAAAAATCAGGAAATGCCTGAAGCTGCGATTTCTTGTGGAAAAATGCGAGGGCAAATTTTGGGGTACAACAGGGGGCATTCTTGATCTCTAGTCCTGCATCAGTGCGACAATAACAACGTGGAAATCAGCGAAGGCAAGACGAGCCTAAAATATAGTTTACCAAAATTAACATGCCACTGTCTCAAGCTTTGCAACACATGTTGAGGATGAATCTGATCATGTTGATAGGACCTCATCCAAACCCCAAAACTTCTTCTCCTAAATACAATCCTGACGCAATATATGCCTATCATTCCGGCAGTCCTGGGCATGATACTAAAGATTGTTGTGTGCTGAAATACAAGATTCAAAATATGATTGATGCCAAGGAGATTAAATTCATCCCTCCTGAGACTCCCAATGTGATCACTACTCCCATGCCAAATCATTGATAGTGTCCATTTCATTTTGAATTTTCAATTGTGATCTCTTTTGTTTGTTTGAACACCTATCTATCATGTTAAAATTTGTTTCATTAATGCATTGTATATGTGTGTCTTGAATTAATCCATTCATTTTCACTGTATTTAAACTGTGCTTTTTATTACATGTTCATAATATTCAACTCTCGTTAAAAGTTATAAGCCTTAGAGGGAGGATGATGAAAACAATACCATAATCTCATACAACATGCTTTTGGAAAAGACCTTGCGGATGATGTACAAATGTTCTTTCAAATTCCTAAACAATGGAGTTATAAGGAAGATAATCCATAATCAACCCCTTTGAGCCAAAGAAGTAGGAGTTTTCTTTTTCATACAAATTGAAACCTTTAATCAAAACCTGTGGCAGGGTAGTTTCTCAGTTAATTCAAATGCGCGTTCAATCACATGCTTTCACTTCGTGCACAATTAATGACGTAAAAAAAAACATCTTTCTAAATTAAAAGACGACGATGGTTCCACGTAAAATAGACATTCATCATCTCTCAAAAGAAAAGCCCACTGAGTCAAAACCTACGAAGGAGACTTAAGAAAAATTGGGGCGTCCCGCTGGCTGTAATCTCAAAACAAGAACAATCAAGCAAAAATTAGGGACAGTAGATAAAAAAAGAGGTCACTACAAATCCTCGAAAATATGAAAAATGTATGCCCTCTCAAATAAACCTTCAGTATCTGAACCATCACCAAAACGCCATTCCAGACTCAATTGGAATTCAAAACGCACAATTAACTGAGTATAGGGCTGAAGAACGTCATGAAGAATGGGTGGGTATAAATAAACTTTGAGCCTTATCCTTTGTTTCTTAAACCGTGAACCAGACCGCGTTACAACCCCTTAAAAGTCCTAATTGAAGCATGAGTTAGTTCGAAAGCATACTGTTACAAAAGGTATCCTGACTCCTATGAGGCTTACTATAAATCCTGAGTTTGAATTCATATTCTTACAAAATTATTTTATTTGCTAAAAATCCATTTTCAAAACTTCAAGACAGACATAAACTTTTCATTGTTTGAATACTGTTGTTTGCATATTGTTAATTTCTTGATAACAGAGAAATTCGCATGGAGAATATCTATTGAACGAAAATCCTCTCGATGAACAGAATCACTTCAAATTGAAGGACGCTTCCAATGAAAAATATCTCATGATCAAGGGGCATGACATGTTACTATCCAAATCATCTGTGGCAGTCAAGTCAAGATTCTAAGAAATCTATCATAGGCGGGGCATGTATCCATTTAAATCACTTGGGGCATCGAACATGAATTCCAGTAAAAGGTCACGCACGACCAAGCAAACATTTTATGGAAATGCTACAACGCTTACTACTATGGACAATGACTAATCCCCACAAAGTCCCTTTCATAAGGTGATCCCTAGTGAAGCCTCCAGAGCCACATCTATAAGGTTATCCCCAAAGAATAATCTTCACGGATAACGGTACAAACCCCACAAGGCTAAATTCATGGATATCCCTGCAAAGTTGGATCCATGCAATCCCCAGCCAGAATTTAAATCTCCGGAAAACCTCTCCCCAGCTGAGTAGGTCTTAAGAAGAATCCTCGAGGAGTTCTACCAAAAGAGAAACTCCCCAGCAGATTGTCAAATGTCCTCTTCAACAAGGTTTATTTCCCCAACAAACTAAAAACTCCATAGTATAAGTCTTTCTCTCAGACTATTACAAATTAAGGGACCACAACCCCTAATCCCCGGTGAAGTCGCCAAAGGAGTCGTTGCTATCCCTGAAAGTTACTGCGAAGCCTGCACTCGACCAAATGACAGTAAATATCAATTTTAAGTTAATAAAACTTGGACCTGACCATATAATAGTATAACTTCTTCAGTTACTGAAAAACTGGACCTGACCAGAAAACAATTTGAGTTGCTAAAACCTGGACCCGACCAGATAACAGTAAATCTCAATTTTAAGTTACTAAAGCCTGGACCCGACCAGATAATAGTTTAACTTCTTCAGTTACTGCAAATTATGAACCCGACCAGAAAACAGTTTGAGTTGCTGAAACCTGGACCTGACCAGATAACAGTAAATCTCAATTTTAAGTTACTAAAGCATGGACCCAACCAAATAATAGTTTAGCTTATTCAATTGCTGAAACCTAGACCCGACCAAATAACAATTTGAGTTGCTGAAACCTGGATCCGACCAAACAACAGTTTGAGTTTCTGAAACCTAGACCCGAATAGATAACGGTAAATCTCAATTTTAAGTTATAAAAGCCTGGACCCGACCAGATAATAATTTAACTTCTTCAATTGCTGAAACCTGGACCCGACCAGATAACAATTTGAGTTGCTAAAACCTGAACCCGACTAGATACCAGTTAACCTCAAGATCAAATTGCTGAAACATGGACCCGACCAGATACGAGTTCGAGTTACTGAAACCTAGACCCGACCATATGACAATTCAAATTATTGAAACCATGACCCAACTAGATAACAGTTCAAGTTGCTAAAACCTGGACCCGACTAGATAACCGTTCGAGTTACTACGAAACCTGGACCCGACCAGATAATAGTTTAACTTCTTCAAGTCACTAACAAAACTCCTCTTCCCCAGTTAGAGTTTTCCATTATCCCCAGTGAGTTGTTGCAAAGCCCAAAACTCGACCAGATAACAATTAAGTTCTTTATCCCTAGCAAGCTATTGTTGAGCCTGGAATCCGACCAGATAACAACTAAACTTTCTTTCTCTCCAATCAAGAGATAACTCCCCAGTAGAGAAAAGGACGACTTAAACTCCTGAACTCTTTCCCTCAAGCAGAAATCAACACTCTCTACGGATTTTCCTTCAAGCAAAGTCAACATTCCCCAACAGACTTCTCCTCAAACAACAAAACAAGAATCCCCAGCGGAAACACTATAAACAAGGTTTGAAGATGCATACACTCTTCATCCTCAACACTGATCCGGGATTTAATTTCCCAAAACTCCCCAGCATTTGTCAATGATTTATTTTCCCAGACAAAGATGCACTTCAATAACATTTCACATTCATACATCATAGCATATGCATACGAAACATGTATGACACAATCTCATTTATTTTGAGAACACCATTACACAATGCATTTCATACATCATGACATTGCATATAACTAACTCTTTAACTTTTTAGGAAAGATCAATCAATAGATAACTATCATCAACAATTTTCAACAGGTCTAAGATTAGTTCCTGAAACAAGACATAACAACTCTCTATGTGACCAAATGCAACTTCACACGGGCTCATCATGAAGCAATCTTACACGGGTTCCTTCTAATTTCTAGACGCAGCTTCACACGAGCTCATCATGAAGCAATCTTACACGTGTTCCTTCTATTTTCCAGATGCAGCTTCACACGGGCTCATCTTGAAGCAATCTTACACGTATTTCTTCTAACTTACAAATGTAACTTTACATGGCCTCATCCTGAAGAAATCTTACATGGATTCCTTCTCAAAATTTCAAGATGCAGCTTCACACGGGCTCATCATGAAGCAATCTTACACGAGTTCCTTCTAATTTCAAGATGCAGCTTCACACGGGCTCATCATGAAGCAATCTTACACGGGTTCCTTCTATTTTCCAGATGCAGCTTCACACGGGCTCATCTTGAAGCAATCTTACATGGATTTCTTCTAACTTCCAAATGTAGCTTTACACGGGCTCATCCTGAAGCAATCTTACACGGATTCCTTCTCAAAAATTCTAGATGCAACTTTACACGGGCTCATCGTGAAGCAATCTTACACGGATTCCTTCTAATTCCCAGATAAAATTTCCCAGGGACTCATCCCGAAGTAGCCACACACAGGCTCATTCACGTACATTTACAAATGCGGTTTCAGACGGACTCATCCCTCATATATCTCCAGATACATCTTCACACGAGCTCAACATGAAGAAATCTTACACGGATTACTTTTAATACATCTCCAGACACGGCTTAACACGAGTTGATTCCAGCATATCATTCAAAATTAAATCGACCAAAGATTTATTCTGATACTTTTCCTAGTTACAGTCAAGCTTAGACTTAGTCTAATTTCTATCAATCGTCACCTTGGGATGGCATCTGTAAGCCCATCTCCGACAGCTTCTACCACCATCTCTCTAAATGGCATCTATAAGCCCATTCCCAAATCAATATATCATCAAGTGCAAATTTCTGGGCACTTTAGTGTTCAATCATCTTTCACCTTCAAGTCACGAAAGGCGGATCCGCCAATCTCAATCTTTAGGTTCAAGAATATTGAACAGGGGTAGCTAGTGTATCCCAAAATTTCCCTCTCAACTTATCAAATATTCTCTCACAAGGTCTCCTTTGGTTCAAGACTGCACCAAGATTGATCAGCTCAAGATGCCTCCCCAAACACTGATGACTAAAAATTAGGGTTGGAGTTTGTATAAGGACAATTGGACCTTTAATGCTTCATATGATTTTTATTGATCATTTTGGACTCCCAAGACTGCTCATGTCAAGTTCCAGGATTTGGATCATATTTTTGCTTAGTCAATTGGTCAGCTGACTTAAGATCAACTATATTAGGAAAAAAACCAACTATGGTCAATTTACAGTCAAACTTCATAATTTTTTATCCATATCAACACGCTAAACTCATATATGTCAATTGGTCAAGTTTGGATCACATTTCCTCAAGAAATTAGATCAAATTACAAAAAGGGCAAAATGGTCAAAATTAGGGTTTTGATTGAGAAGGTTCAATTTTTGACTTTTTGACATAGCACATGACTTATTGGGTTGAGACATGATATCAAGAATCCAAATACATGATTTTGAACTAATGGCATGGTTCAAAACATTTCTCAAGATCAATTGATTGATAATTGAAATTTGGTCAACTGACGAAAAAGTCAACTATACACTGAAAAGTAAAACTTTGACTTTTAGCTCAAAATCAAATTTCAAAAATCATATTTCATCAAGACATGTCAAAGTATGAAGATTGTTCCTCAAGAATTCAAAAGTCAATATTACTTTGAAAAAAGTCAAAGTTCTAAACACTTAGAATTTTTTCTAAGTGTTAAGAAAATATGATAATTTCATAACTTTGTGTCAGATTTTCACCATGATGCAAGATGATTCAAGAAAAACTTCAAACACTGAAGTTATATATATCAATGAGATCATAAACATTGCAGGGCATAACTTCTTCTAGAAATGCTTGGATCTCAAGTTATAAATCCATGAAGACATGTCCATGAAACTAAAACACTTAGTAAAATTCTGGGCATTTTAAGTCAGAATTTTGATTGAACTTTTGGGCCAATTTTCATGGAGTTACATTAAGAGTTTGCAAAAGAGATTTAAAGAGGGATTTCAAAGCATGGTACAAACTTTCTAAAAGTCCCAGAACTCCTTCAGATCATGATGGAGCAGGGAGAATCGAAGATCAGAAGTTGGACATTCGTTCTTAAATTATGAGTCATTTTGATGATGAACATCTGATCCAATTCCAAGCAATGCTGCATAATCCCACTTTTTAGGCCCTCTAACGTGTGTATCTATCCTTAATCAGAAGATTACACAAGCTTTTAAGCTATGAACCACTTGATTTAAGCTTTGTCCAATACACCTTGCCATTTAAGGAAGAAAGTTCACACTTCCATTCTAGAAAAGTGACTTTAATCACAAAGTCCACTATCCTTGAGTTTTGTGTTTATTCTTTCTGCACAAGCATCCCCTAAATGTTCATAACAGGCGTGTTTAAAGTTTCCAGGAACCCTAATTTGTCTTGAAACCATGTTTGTCTAAGCTTGCTTCAAAAATAAGTCAAAAATCCACAACATGTGATTTTTGTACTTCTGACTTCTCCAAACTTCCAAACCCTTTGCCTATAAATTAAACCTTCATTTGCAAGCTGAAAAAGGATTGGACAAGCCCTGAAACTCACTAAAACTACCAAGAACCAGAAATTGCAACACAAGCACAAAAACTTGTCATTTCTGATTTTTTAATCCAATCTCCAAATCCTCTTGTGCGTTTCTTGGCCAAATCATCCACAGAGCTTCTAATACACATATGGAAGCTATCCCAACCTCTGTTTTCAAAATTTAACATCATCTTCACCAAACTCTATTTTCAAAAACAGAGTATTACATCCCTACTTCTCCAAAACATTCCAGCCATCCATAGCTAAAGCTAAGGGTTGCATTAGCTTCCTGGGAACTTGAGGAAGCTAACCATATTATCACAATAACTTGAATCAAGCTCTAATTCAAAACACGATCTCCAGCTACAAGATAAGTTCATCTAATTTTCATCTCATTATTTAGGCATTGTTAGACTTGCATTTTCAAAGACAAGATGTAGATATCACTGCTCTGAAACTGTACATATTCATATACTTCATTTATATGGCCTGGGTAGAGAGAATTTTGGATCATAACTTCTTGAAAAATTAGGGTTCAGATTAGGGCTAGCAAAATTCATGTTTGTTTCTGATTTGTAGTTTTAATGCTTTAAAGTTCTGGAACCATGATGCAATTTGCCATAACTTTCCTGTTTACATTTTCTATTTTGGTCGAGAAGTGATTGAGTTGCAGATGCTCTGGCTGGCGCGAGGAAGAAGATGAAGTTCATCATCAGAATTGATTTTGTAATATATATATTTGTGGTTTTCTTTATAATACCTGTGGTACGGTGGCAGAACCGACTATTTAATACTGGTTTGCATTTTTTGTTTTGTGTTTGCAAAATGTCGCGGTAAGCAAGAGTCGCCACTGACTTTTATTTCATTCAATCGGAAAGGAAAAAAGTACAAAAAAAATCCTTTTTCGAGATATTCTGAGTACGGGGGGTAGATTATAGAAAGGGAAGGTGTTAGCACCCTTTCTATCCATGGTTTTCCATGGGCTCTTAGGTACTTGCTCATTTTTAAATTGCTTGTGTGTGCTTTGTTTTGAAAATGTTTTACTTCGTGATAACCCTTGTATCAGTCCTCAAAGGTGTGACGAAGTTGTTTTGAAAAATTGTTTGAAAATGTGTAAGTGTGAAAAGTTTTGATTTGAGCAAGTACCTACTAGCATCTACTTACTCGAAAAAAGATTGTTTATATTCTTGTTTCCTTTAGACAGCTCTATCCTACTATTGAGAAATAGGTAGCACCGTCGTTGGAATTTGTAAGGGTCAATTCAAAAGAGACGTACGGTCACTAAAGCAATATTAGGACACCTTAGTAATAACCCTAGAGTCTTAAGATCTTTCGAGGCAACATTTCCGAGGCAACATTTCCGAGGCAACATTTCTGAGGAAACATTCGAACGAGTCTTTTGATCTTTTTAGATGGGAGGGCAACCACTAAGACACCCTATGCTTAATGATCGTTTACCGAAGGCAACCGAAGTGAGAGCATACCCTAAGAGTGAATATGTGCGAGTGATTTGTTTCAGTTATTTATCTTTACACATTAGGGTTTTCTAACCGTTTTAATTTTATCATGCATTCTTACAATACAATCCTATTAGCATACATCTAGGCAGTTAAATATGTGTAGGTAATTAAAAATGCGGGAAAATAAACCTACGCTTTTACAAGGCTTCGGGGAGGGGGATTAATTACATAGCCAAAAAATTGGGGATTTAAACAGTAAAATAAACCCTACAATAACTATTACAAACCAGTGAGCAGTTACAAAATATTGGACAAAATAATTAACAAGTGCATGGCAAATTAAACACGAGGCGATTAGGGTTTTGACCCTTGACTAAACCTAAGTGTAATTGATTAAAGAAAAATGTTTCTTTTGTCATTTTTGTTATTTAAGAAAATAATGAATAATTAAATTAAAAGAAAATCCTAAGTTCTAATTAATTTTAATTAAGAAAAATAATTAAGTTAACCTATTTTTGTATTTTTATTTATTTTAGAAAAAAGAAAAGAATTAAATCAAGAACTTAACCTAATTTTCTATTTGATTTTAATTGCAAAAAACAAGTTAAAATTTCCCTAAATTAAATTAAACTAAATTAAATTAAACTTGATAAAAGAAACTAATTCAAATTTTTGTGAATTCTTGATATTATGAAAAAATGATTAATGGTGTTAATTAAAATAATTAAAGGAAATAATAAAATAATTAAAAAAAGAAGAAATAAAAAATGTAGAGATGAGCCTGTGTGTTAGCAATTCTGGGGGGTGCAAATCTGATTTTTTAAGGCCCAAATAACCCCAGCCTGTTTGACCATGCTTGATTTGGTGGGGTGTTGACTTGAGTGCATATCATGGTCCTTCAATGCTGGCACGTTGGATCTGGCTTGCTGATGAATCTGATAGTTGGATGTTGGTGGAGCATGGTGGACACATGGGATAATAGCGCACCTGATCATGTAAAGAAAAATAATATGAAGCGAATGTTGGGACCTGGGGATCGAACCCAGGTCCTTATACTCAAATCGACTGCTTGGTTGCCAACTGAGCTATGATAGTTAGTTGTAACTATGATAATATTAAAATATAATATAAGAAAATCAACAGAACTGATTCCAAAGCGTGCGAGATTTAAACGTCCCAACGGCTGGATGACACACAAGCATCTTCTTCCTCTCCCCATTGTTTTAGAATACAAGACCTTTACCTACAGACATTTACTGTAGGTACAAACCTACCCATCTCAAAAATTGCACACGAGCAAGATAAATGAAAAGTGATGGTACCAATTAACCTGTCTCATCTTCACGAGCATCATGGTACCAGAATCGAAGCCTAATTTTTCCTGTACAAAAAAACCCTAAACAAGAACACAAAACCCTAACCATGGCAACATCACGTACAAATATAAAAAATGCAATTAAATGGCATGGTTAGCTTGCAAACATGATGATAAACAAGAATATATAATTAAAACATGCTTATGATGAGTAAATCAATGAAATCATAATCAAGTTTTTAGGCAAACCGTGGAACCTGTAAGATGCAATTTTGGGTGTTTCAAGACCTGGGAGTGATTGAAATAGCTTCGTGGGATGTCTAGCAAGCGATTGGAATGGCTAGCACACCTTGAATTGGCCTGTGGAAGAAGATTCATCTCACACTTTTCTTGGAAATTTTCAAGTTTTGTTCTGGTTTTACACGACCTCTAACCATTTTCTTTTGATCTGGCCAGCTTCATTATATAACCTGGAATGAATTAGGTTAACAAACTTGGCATGAATCTTTGCATTTACCCAAGATTTGATTTGATTTTCAATTTGTATGATATCTTTCTATTTTCATGCCAATCATGCCTTTCTTGTACCAATTGCCATTGATTCGAATTGATCATGCAAGCTCAGCATATCTTGATTTCCAATCTGTAAAAAAAAAAACAAATCAAATCATATCTTTGATAATTTTCATCATTTATTTGATTTAATTCACTTTTTAATTAATGAAAAATATAAAAAAATTTGAAAAATGAATAAAATAATGTGTGGATAAGCATTTGTGTCATGGACCACATTATAATTGAAGTGCAAGCATAAAAGGTTGGGCCCATTTAGCAAAAAATGCAAATTTGAGCACATTTTACTTTTGGCAATTTTGCAAAAATGGTCAACTTGGACAATGCATAAATCTCTCAATTTTGACCCTAGAGAGGTGTTCTTGGACTTTTTATAAATCTTAGGATGTCCTCTAAGCAACCCTTTTGGTATCATCTCAATTGAGTCTTCCATGTTCATGTATGAAGCTTTGACCCAAAAGGTGTTTTTGTTGACTTTTCAAAAGGACCTATAATGTCAAAATTCATATCTTTTTTTTAGTGTATATTCTGAAATTGGGAGCTGAAGATGAATTGTAGGGAATTGCATCCTCTTAAAAATTCTATTTGTGTGGGTCATTTATGATAAAGTATGAGAAAGTTATGCTTGGTCAAAGTTGAGTTGACTTTTCCTATAAAACCCTAATTTAGCAACTTTTGGGTTTTGATGAATTGTGAGCAATCCTTGAGGAATCATGATCAACCCTTGATCAAATGATGAATAATACTTCAAAATGAGGATGTTAACCAAAAATCTTGAAGTTTGACTGTATGTGGGCCACAATCGACTTTTGACCTAGTATAGTTAATTTTTAGGCATTTGAGCAATTGACTGAGCAAACTTCTTCTGCAAGGCTTGAAACTTGTCATGGATGATCTTGAGAAAATATTAGGACAATGGTGAGAATTTGAGTCCTTTGTGGTTCACACATCTTGATGAAAATAGAAACCCTAATTTGAGATAGACTGCCTTAGGAGAGGTTTGTCTGGTCAACTCTTGAACTTTCTTGAGCAATTTGGGGACCTCACTTGCCATGTGTTGAGAAATATGGGAGGGAAATTTTTGGGGTACAACAATGCCAGATGTATAGCCACCCTAGTGTTAGAGAGCGTGTGCATAAGGAATTAGTGTTAAGGGTCATGGGTTCTAGCCCCAGGAGCACCTTTTGTTTTTATTTCTTAACATTTTACCCCCATTTACTTGTTAACAGCATGCCTGGGCCAGAACTTCTAGGCTTTCTCATCCTGGGCCAGAACTTCTAGGCTACCTCACTTTTGCTTCCAGCAACACACCCCCCCCCCCCCCCCCCCCCAATTTAATTGTTAACAGCACACCTGGGCCATAACTTCTAGGCTTTCTCATCCTAGGCCAGAACTTCTGGGCTTTTTCTTTTTGCTTCCAGCAACACCCCATCCATTTTTTCATCACACAGCCCATCATAACCTTGTTATTTACTTTATGATTCTGATCACAAAAATATATTTGGGCCTAAACCAAACAGAAATCAGTTTTACTTAAAAACATCCTTTCCACTTTCTAAACCCCCCTGACTTTAATTTTATATTTTTATTTTATATTCTTTATTTTATTATTTTAGTATCATTACTATTATTTTTATTAATCATAAATACCAAAAATATATTATATTAAATATTTAGATTATTTAGTTCATTTTCATTTAACTTCTAAAAATAAAAAGAGCAAAAACATTTTCCTATTCAATTTCTTTTCTTAACTTTATCTTAATTTTTCTTATTTTAGTTAATTATTTTATTTTAGTTAATTAGGTTAAAAACCTCTTTTCTTAAATAAAATCCAAAACAAATTCCATTTCTTTTCTATTTTTATGCATTATACTCATTCCATTTCTTGTACATTATATACATTTCAATTCATGTACATTATTCAATTTCAATATGTTTGTAATAAATAATTAGGTTTAATTTCTTGCAATCCTCATTTGTAAATTTGTACACCCTATCCCCAAATGATGTAATAGCGTAGGATATTTATTTTCCGCAATTTATCGCTTTCATATAAATGCTATTAATTTATGGTTTCTATGGAAAGATAAAATCAATGCTTAAAAAAACCCTAATCCAAGATAAACCAAACATGAAATACAAACACTTGCACACTTTGCACCTCTAGGGTCTACTCCACTTTGTTGCCTTAATAATGGTAATGTTATGCATGTGAGACGCCTTAGCAAAAACAATCAAAAATACAAGATCATAGTCCCTCGATGATGCTACAAATGTTTCCTTACAAATGATCTTAGTCCCTTGAGAAATATGCTAAGGTATCTCACAACATTGCATCCATGACTATACGATGACCCATGCTCGTCCCTTCACATCCAAAGATAATGCTTCTTACCAATCAATGATAAGATAGCAATATCAAAGGAAGGAAGAAATGAACAAAATAATTTTGAGTAGGTAGAACGTACTTAGTTTCTTGCTCACAATCCATTTCCAAAAAACAAACATCTTTTCAAACACACCAAATACTTTCAAAACATGAAATATTTTCAAATAGTCCAACACTTTGTATGCATTCTTATAGAGACGAGAATAATTACAAAGTTTGCCTAAACGAAGGCGCTTTTCAAAAATACTTTCAAAACCCACCATAAACACATTTCAAACAAAGAAATTTCAAAATTGATCTAGCAAGCAACTAAGAGCCCGTAGATAACTATGGATGAAAAGGGTGCTAACAACTTCCCTTTTCATAACCTGCCCCCCGAACTGAAGAAAATATCTCAAAGGTGTTTCCTGTTCTTTTCACCCTTTCCTTATTGGGTAAAAGAAAAGTCGGTGGTGACTCTTTCAATCTGCAACAATTGCGATCAAACGCATAACATCCAAGTCAGTTCTCCCACCATATTACAGAACTGGCGACTCTACTGGGGAACATTAATGAAAAGTGGGGTTACCTTAGAGTTAGATCACATTTACTTGCATTCATTGTTTGATTTGTTTGCTTTACATTTATGGGTCCTCGTTTGGGTTTGTAGTTATCCTCTACCCAGATCGGAGAACACCATTAGGTAAGTAGAAATAGATTGTGGAAATTGTGCGGGGTATACTGACATGGTTAAAGTGATGGCTACGTTAGTGTGACACATTTATTGGTACCGGTAGCCCTTGAGTTTAGTCAAGGAGAATACGGGGCCGCTGTGTGGTGTCATGAAGCACTAACTGACCTTAGAACCTTTAAATTGAACAACTTGGCCATTAGGAAGTAGTGAGATAACCGGCTTTGGTGCAGTCTAAAGTTGGTTGATACTCTATACTACGCTCATTGAGATCGGACTTTCAGGATATTTTGGTCGCCAATAAAGAGGCTTGCGCTGAAACAATGCCCAATGAAGAAAGATGAGTGATATTGAGATTCCCTAGACCCCGGTTAATTTGTAGGACAGGTTGAGCCAACTAAACTTCAAGAGGGTACTTACCTATGAACCTCATGCAATCCTGGACCTAAAGAGTTGTTTGATTTGTGTATATGTTTGTTTGTACATAACATCATACCATGGCATTTTGCACTAACCATTTCAAGGATCTAGAAATTTAGTTTTGTCTTGTTTTGTAGGACATGACTTCCACTCGCAGAAATACTATCCAAGTCAACCTCGTAAGAGTGCCTCCTTAACTCAAAAAATTAGCGTCAAGGGTTCCTGAGAATTCTCCATTCACCTAGATACATGGTCGACTCCATAATCAGGTTACCTCAAGCCTTTATGAAGACATGATGAAGGTTCTCTTTCAATTCTTCGACCCTTTGCACCATTTTTTTACCTTTCCTGATTACCGACTTGTGCCTACTATGGAAAAATTCATTCAACTCTTGGGAATTCCTATTCTTGATCAATTACCCTTCAATGGTATTGAAAGAGACCCAAGATTTGAGGAGATTTCTCGAGCTCTACATTTGCAATGATCCGATGTTGTGGCAAATTGGGAAATGAGAAGTGGTGTCAAAGTGTTCCTAGTCAAGTTTTTATTGGAGAAGGCTCAAGACTGTTGGGATGCTCTGGATTTACAAGCCTTTGAAGAAGTATTGGCTCTTCTCATCTATGGGATGGTATTGTTTCCCAATCTGGACCAACTTATAAATGTGAACGCAATCAAAAAATTTCTATCTCGCAATCTGGTGCCTACTTTACTTGGGGATATCTTGCATTCTCTTCACCCTCGCACCATGAAGTGAAGAGGAATCCTTATATGTTGCACTCCTCTTTTGGCTAGGTGGTTTATTTCAAACCTACCCCAATCTGTTGTGAGGAACGAGGAAGGCTTAAGATGGTCTAGTAGGTTGATGTCACTCACACATTCTGATATCTATTGGTGTGCTCGATCTATGTAGGACATTACTATTATTGACCATTATGGGGAATTCCCTAATGTCCCTCTACTTGGAATTAGGGGAGGTATTACCTACAATCCTTGTTTGGCTTTGCGGTAGTTTGGATATGCTAGGAGGTATGGCCATCATGATGCACTTGTCCAAGTAATTGCATTCGACTACGAGAACGATGTCCAAGGCTATCGTCAGAGATTCATACGAGCTTGGGGCATGGTTAACAAGGTTAATAGAAAGACGTTGGGGCATAAGAACTCCATTCCTTTGGAGCCTTATCTCAAGTGAGTGGATCTCGCACCCAAAACCTCATGATGCCTTACGAAGCCATCTTACCGATCATCATGGAGCCTGTTGCCAAAGGAGATGTTCCGTATACTGTCCTTTATCCTAACATGCCGACTTCTCTTAAAGATTTGCAAAGATCTTGGTTTTAGTTAAAGGAAGAGCGAGACACCTTTGACACCCAGTTCTATGCAAGTGAAAAGAAGGTTTTGGAGCTTGCAGGACAACTTCATGAAGAGAAAAGTTTGAACGCCTACATTGCACCGAAGAGGATATGCTCGACCTTTCTGTCTTAGGAGTTTATTTTGTGTTTATTTCCTCCATTGTAAGCACCGAAGAGGCATGTTTGTAATCAATTTAAACTTATTAATGCAATTGATGTTTGTTCCTTTTGTCTAAACAAATTTAAATCTTCTAAGTCCTTGAAACTATTTGCATACACATTTTCATGCATCATAATATAAACAGGTTTTCCACAACAAGTTTCCTTATATTTCTACTATTTATTTCAGTAGGATGGATATCAAACAAACAATAAAGGACTTGCAAGAGCAAAATCCCCAGTTCCAAGAGACCTTGCTGACCCTGGCTAAGGGGCAACAAGAGCTGATGATTATGCTAGTAGCTAAGAAGAAGACCAAAAAGAAGGCCTTAATCAACATGGGTAAGAAGTTCAAAGCTCTGGTTCGTCAGGTACAGATAATTTAAGGATCGTCTGAAGAGGACGAAAATCTAGATGAAGAGGCAAGGAGCACCCATGCCGGGGGCTCCAATAATCAAGCTTCTGAACACGAAGATTACTTTGATGAGAAATATCCTCCGGCTAAGGATAAATACAATTAGTTGGAGGATAGACTAAAGGTTGTTGAAATTCAAGTCGTTCTTGGTTTAGATTTTGGTGAGTTGGGATTAGTACATGGGGTCATTGTTCCCCATAAATTCAAAATACCGGTCTTTGCCAAGTATGACGGGGTTCCTGTCCGAAGCATCATCTAAGATCCTATGTCTGCAAGATTCAGCTACACACCACTAATCAGTAGTTATGGGTTCACTTTTTCCAATAAAGCTTATCTGGAACGCAATTGGAGTGGTTCTATCAACTTGATAAGACCAATATCCATACCTGGGAGGATCTAGCTACTGCTTTTTACAAGCAATACCAATAAAATGCTGATCTTGCACCTACTCGTGTGCAGTTGGAGAATATGACCATGGGTTCAAATGAAGGCTTTAAAGAGTACGCCCAAAAGTGGAGAAACTTGGCTAGAAGGGTGCAGGCACCCTTAACTGACAGGGAGCTGGTTGATATCTTTATGGGAACTTTGACATGACCTTTCTTCAATCACCTAATCAGAAGCTCTTCGACCGGGTTCACCGAGCTGATTCTAAGTGGGGAACAAGTTGAAAATGGAATCAGAAGCGGAAAGATCCAAGGAGCTACATCCTCTGATACTCAGAAGAAGCCATGCTATAGGAAGAAAGATTCTAATGTTGTGTACAACCAAAAGGGTCGTAACAAGAGTAACCACGACCAATATGTGGGGACAGTCTTGATCTCTAGTTCTGCATCAGTGCGACAACAACAACGAGGAAATCAATGAAGGCAAGATGAGCCCAAAATACAGTTTACCAAAATTAACATGCCACTGTCTCAAGCTTTGCAACACATGTTGAGGATGAATCTGATCATGTTGATAGGACCTCATCATCTGATACAGTCTTAGCCAAGAAATCTTCAATCACATTAATCCCATTGTAATCATCTCTATTTCTCGAAACTTTGATACTACCATTGTCCAACAATAACTGAACACCCTTTCTCACAATGGAATAACCTCGTGAATCTCAGCAGCAGACTAGAAAAGACCCATAATGGTGTTCTACTTGACCATCCTTGTGACAGAAAGTAGCGTGCAACTGCACCAAATCATCATTCATATGGTTCACGTATAAAACCAAAATTCTCCATGACATCCAAATACCATATTCACATCTTCCTCATACTCTGCCCTAGGCCTAATTATATGAATGAGTAGCTCACCATTTCTTGAAGATCATCTTTTATCTTATCACACCCCTGCATATCTGTACTGCAAATACCACAACAAGCATGGTGATGCGTACAGTAACTAAACTCGTAGAGGTCAGCATGCATCATTACTAAATCTCCTCTAACGAGGTTGATATCAAAAATACGGAAGTCCCCTGGACAACTAGTGACCATGTTTACAATATTTGTTCCTCCATGCTTTGGCAAAGGATTATCTTTTACATTAGGGCCAACATCTTTAAAGGATAAAAGGCCAGATTTCACCATCTTTTGTACTTGAGATTTCAAAGGATAACAGTTCTCAACATTGTGCCCTGGTTCTCTTTGACAAAAAGCAAATGTCTGGTATGCCTTATAATACCAAGGCAAAGGTGATGATATAGTTGGGGTGGCCTGGTCTGAACCAACTTTTTCTGAATCAATGCCGGGAGTAACTCTGTGTAGCTCATGGGTATAGAGTCAAAAGCCTCTCTCTTCTGATTCTTCCCTTGATTTCCCTAAGGGGATGGTCTTTGATAAGCAACTGTGGTCGAAGCCACATTGACAACTGGAGTTATCAAATCAACCTGTTGGTGGTGCTAATGATTTATTCTATGAGGATTAACCCTTCTCTCTTGAATGACATAATTTGTATCTCCTTCTTTCTTATTGGCAAACCCGTATGAAGGCTTCTTGGTACTACCTGAATTTTCACCTCTTGTCAACTGGCCCTCTCTTACAGCTTCTTCTAAACGAACACCCATACTGACCATTTCGGTAAAATCACTTGGTGCACTCGCCACTATTCTTTCATAGTAGAAGTTACCTAGAGTCTTCAGGAAAATCTTTGTCACCTCTTTCTCTTCCATTGGAGGGATCACCTGGGTGGCTACTTCACGCCATCTCTGTGCATACTCTTTAAATGATTCCCTATCTTTTTGGATCATTTCCCTGAGTTGATCACGATAAGGTTCCATGTCCATATTATACTTATACCTTCTAATAAACTCTTAACCCAAGTCATTGAAAGTATGAATGTTGGCACTATCCAAGCTTATGCACCACTTCATTGCAATACCAGTCAAATTGTCTTGGAAAAAGTTAGTTAATAGGCATTGATCATAGGTGTGAGTAGACATCCTTCTCACATACATCACAAGGTGAGCACAGGGACGTGTATTTCCCTTTTATTTCTAGAATTCCGGTACTTTGAATTTGGCAGGTATTTTCACATTTGAAAGAAAACAGAGATCATTCACATTCTGCCCAAACAATTCTTTTCCTCTGAGGGCCTTCATCTCTTTCTGCATCTTATCAAACTGATCCTGAAAATTGTCCATTCCATCATAGAAGCATAAGCTTTCACTTGGAGGAGGAATAGGACGATAAACTTCATCATTAACAAACGACACAACATTCATCGAAGGAGGTGCAACATAATGGGTCTCATTTCTAACAGCACGAGTAATATGCACCATAAGAGGTGCAGGAGTAGCAGCAACTTGAACAACTGGAGCAACTTGAGTGTCAAGATTAAAACCTTTTGGCATGAAGTTTTTTGGCATTCCCCATGGATAACCCTGAGGTATACGATTTTGAGCAATAGTAATTGGGGCAACATAAACAGGAACTGATGGACCTTCAGAAGCAAATGTTGTTTGTTGAGGCTAAGCAAGTGGTGGCGTATTCTAACCAGCCACCAATGATTCCATCAAAGCAGTAAAATTGGCCATACCGGTCTTTAGAACAGTAACCTCGTCATGTAGCTCATGATTTTCCTGTTCAAGATTCTCCATTTTCTTCTTGAAATTAGCTCGAGTATTATACTGGTGAGACATCTTGCTATTGAAGTAGAGAAATTCTGTAAGACATCTGGGTTTGAAAATAAATTCAAGAAATATGTACAGGATGATGCATGATATGCAATGCACATGATTTATTTTATTATTAATAAATTCAAGGAACTCAAAGATTTATGTCAATTTGCGAATATTAAATTACTAACACATTTGAAATACTGAAAAATCTCGTTATAATAACTTCAAAATGGATTAAATATTTTTTAGTACAAGTTTCAACAATCCTAAGTACAAAAATGAAGATAGAATCTAAAACCCTAAGAAAGTAAAGTTGATGAAGCTCACTCCACACACTGATGCTTTCCTGTGAATCTTGCGATCTGAGCCTTCAACCGCTTGTTCTCTTCTGCATACCTGTTAGCAACCATTTTCCAATCACCAGCGTGGGGAAGTGAATGACTATGCCTTGACTGAGTTCTAGAGAAAAGTAAATTCTCTTTCCTCTCCATCATCTCTACATCATGACTCTCGAGAATCTTAATCAAGTCATCTTTCTCCTTCAAGTTTGCACGGTAGGATATCTCTAAAGTCTGACACTTATTCTTCCAAGCTTCTTTCTCATGCTGCATCCTGACTAGGGACAGCTGAAGTTCTTCCACATCATGTAAAATGGGAGGAGTGGTCTTCACAAACATATTAGGCATAGGTGCTTCATGGGAATATGGCATCTTCAACTAAATTGCCCTTGCTTGTACCCACTGAAGATACGACTCCAAAGAAACAACCCCTCTAGGTTCCAAGTCCTTTCTACTCTTCTTGTGAATATGACGCCAAGCCTTTGAAATCTTCTCCCTAGCTTCCTTATGATTCTCCACCTCTCTAAGAAAGAAACCACTCATATGAATACTATTTGGCTTATCCCTCATCCGATATCCAAGATGTCGTCATGTAAGAACAGGGTTGTAGTTAATTCCTCCCTTTGTACCAAGAAGAGGTACATTGGAGAAACTACCACAACTATCGATAATCTCTACATCATGGTAAGCCTGATGGTACCAAACAATATCTGAACGAGTGAGGGCCATAATCTTCTGAGCCTAACGAGGTTCCTCTTTAACATCCCAGAAAGCATCAGACTGAGGCAAGTGAGAAATAAACCACTGATACAACAAAGGCGTGCAACATATGATCATCCCTCCATGATAAGAATCCCAAAGATAAATGAAGTAATAAGCATCACCTAATAATGTAGGGAGTGGATTCCCTATCAAAAATATCCTGATGGCATTGACATCCATGAAGTTGTCGACATTCAGAAATAAGAACAACCCGTAGGAAAGTAGGGAAAAGATGGCCTCAAAAGCAACTGTACTCTTCATCCTAGCAAATTAGCGATCTTTCTCTAATAAAAACTGAGCGGGTAAGCCTCTGATTCCTCCTTTGGTAGTCATGTGTGCCTCAATCTCAGACTTCTCCAAATGAATCAAAGCAACAATCTCATGAAATTTTGGCTCCCCCTCCAAACTGGTGAAAGGAACACAATCAGTAACATGTAATCCCAGTAGATAATAATACTCCTTTAACGTAGGCATTAACTGATAACCAGGGAAAGTGAAACATCGACAAATCAGATCATAGAACTGGACCAAAGTCGAGAGAATACCCTCCTTCATCCTAAGCTTCATGAGAGACACGATGGATCCATACTTCTTTCGAAAATATGCAGAACTCTCAATCTCGAGAATTAGACTCATAAAATCATCTATCTTTGGATTCTTGAAACTGTACTTTCGATACTTTCTTTTTCCAGAATCCATGGTCAAAAGTACCTAGGATATTCACAAAGAGTCAACTTTAAGTACCTTGAACCACAATGTCTTAAAAGATGCTTATGGATGCATGAATGCATGATGAAACAATCATACATAAGATCACAAACATGGGTGGTGTTGTTACCCAAAAATTTCCCTCTCATTTCTCAATAAAACTCTCATAAAATCTCCTTTGATTCAAGACTACACAAGGTTTGATCAGCTTAAAACACCACCTCAATCACTGATAACTGAAAATTACGGTTTGAGTTTGCACAAGGACAAATGTAATTTTAATGCCCCATATTACTTCCAAGGATCATTTTGGACCCTCAAGATTGCTCATGTCAAGTTTCAAGTCTTAGATCACATTTTTGCTCAGTTAATTGATCAGTTGACCTAAAATCAGTTGTATTGGGGAAAAATTCAATTATGGTCAATTTGCAGTCAAACTTCATAATTTTTTATCCATATCAACATCATGAACTCATATATGTCAATTGATCAGTTTTGGATCACAATTCCTCAAGAAATTTGATCAGAACATCAAAAGGGCAAAATGGTCAATATTAGGGTTTTAACTAAGAAGGTGCAATTTCTAATTTTTTACCTAGAAATTGACTTATTGGTTTAAGAAATGACCTCAAGGATTCAAATGCATCATTTTTACCTAATGGCATGTCTTAAAACATTTCTCAAGATCAATTGATTGATAGTTGAATTTCAGTCAACTGATGAAAAGTCAACTGTACACTGAAAAGTCAAATTTGGCTTTTTGGTCAAAATTAAGTTTCAAAGATTAAAATTCATCAAGACATGTCAAAATGTGAAACTTGTTCATCAAGAAATCAAAAATTCAAGATTTCATTTAGAAAAGTCAAAATTTCTAACCTTAGAATTTTTCTAAGTGTTGGAAACTCACATTTTTTTCCATAACTTTGAGCCAAATTTACACTATGATGCAAGATGATTCAAAGGAAACTTCCAACATGAAAGTTGTAGATCTAAATGAGATATAAAATATTGTAGAACATAACTTTTTCTAGAAATGATTGGATTTCAAGTTATGATTTTGTGAAGAGATGTTCATGAAACTTGAAAAACTTAGTGAAATTTTGCCCTAATTTAGGCAGGATTTTGACCTAACTTCATGAAACTTTTTCACATAGTTCTAAGATGAATTTTCAAAAATGTCCAACATAGAGGCTGTAGAGAATGTTACAAGCTTTCCAAAATGTCCAAGAACTCATTGAGATCATACTTGAGCAAAGAGAATCAAAGCCATGAAGTTAGGGTTTCATTCTTGTATTACAAGTTAATTTTATGATGAACACTTGATCCAATCTTCAAGCATGTTGTACAAACCTCACTTTTCAGGATTCTTACTTGCTTTTCACTCTATAGTTAAATTTTTACTCATCTGTTAGAAGTTTTAATCCAAGCATTCAATGCATTGCCCATGATTAGTACAATTTTAGGAAGAAAGGCAACATTGTTATTTTGGAAAAGTGGCTTTATGCATAAAGTCCACTCTTCTTGAGCCTCTAACATGTTGTTATGAACACACACAACATGTATGCTCGGAAGCAACATGTTTAAAGCTTCTAAGCAACCCTATGAGCCAGGTACTTGTGCATTGGAACTATATTTCTCAAGCTTTCTTCAAAATCAAGCAAAAAGCCACAAACATGTGATTCTTGATTTCTAACTTCTCCAAGAATACAAACTTGTTGCTTATAAATAGAGGCCCTATTTGCAAGTTAACACACGATTTCAAGCATTCTCAAACTCCCCCAAACACTCTTGTTGCACAGAACTACCCAAACTTACAGTTTTGAGCCAAAACTCCCCATCTCCATTTCCACTCGTGCGTTTTCATTCTTAATCATCTAAACACCTTACATATATAATACACAAGTGATCCAAGTCCTTTTTTCAAGACTGTAACCCCTCCATCACTATCCACCATTTTCAAAACTGAATCTTGCATCTTGACTTGAGTTGGGAGTTTCAGCCATCCTCAAAGTAAATTAGGAGTTGGAATACATTCAAGGAGGTCCAGGCAAGCTACAGAACTCACCAGGCCATCTCAAAGGTTTCTCAAACACCATACACGACTCCAGCTGCAAGAGGTAAATTTTCAAACTTCTATCTCTTCATACAAGCATCATTTGATTCTGATTTGTGAAGATAAAATGTAGATATCATTGCCCTGAAACTGTACATGTCCATAGATTTCATTTATATTGATTGAGCTTAGAGAATTTTATGTTTCAATCTTTGAAAAAAGTTAGGTCAGAATTTGGTACTTTTAGAAATTCTCATTTATCTTTAATTTATAGCTTATGATATTTATATGGTTGGATTCATATGGAAAAATGGAGCAACTTTCATGTTTGCATCTTTCATTTTTGTTTAGAAATGAGCAAGTTACAGGAACCATGGTTGGAGCTTAAAGATGAAGTCATTTTCAGGACTTGACTTATGTTATGTATTTGTTGTTTTGTTTAAGTTAACAGATGTACAACCACCCTAGTGGTAAAGGCAACGCACGTTTATCTCAAGGTCACGGGTTCAAGTCCCAACGCTGCCTTTTGTTCAATTTTTCAATATTTTCCTCTTTTTTTGTCACAAACAGCTAGCGCTGGGCCTCCTACAGTGGGCCTTGCCATTTTTTTTGCTTCTTCTAACCCATGCCTTCACTTTCACACACATGGCCCAAACATTTTTAATTTAATTTCTTTTCTTATTTTATTTTATTTCAGTTTTCTTTATTATTTTTTTATTACTATTATTATTATTTATTTTTTTACTTTTATTAATAAAAAATCCAAAAAATATTTTTATTTATTATTTATACATTTACATTTTATTTTCTTTATAAAATAAAAAGACAAAAAACATTTTCCTAAACAAATTTAATTTCTTTTCTTTTTTAAATTTAAATAATAATTAGACTCAAGTTTATTTTATTTTCTTTTAAATTAAAATTTACTTAGAATTTATGTTTCTTTTATTTAATTAATTTTCATATTATTTTTACTAAACTTAAAACCTTTTCATAAAAAACCCTAAAAATGTTTCAAACTTAATTTCTTTTCTTAATTAGTTTAGGTTTAATTTTATTTAATTTTAATTAATCATTTTCATTAATTAGGTCAAAACTAAACCCTTTAATAAAAACCAAACAAAAATCATTTCCTTTTCATTTATTTTCTTACACATTTATTCAATTCTTGTACATTATTCAATATGGTTTTAATAGATAATTAGGTTTAATTTTCTTGCAATCCGCATTTATAAGTTTGTATACCCTCTCCCCTAATGATGTAATACCGTAGTAATTTTACTTTCTGCAATTTATTGCTTTCATATAAATGTTAGTAATTAGGGTTTGTATGGCAAGATTAAAATCAACAATTAGTAAACCCTAATTCAAGATAAACAATGCATGTAAATCAAATACATTTTCACACTTGCACCCTTAGGGTAATTCCAATTTGTTGCCTTACAAAAATGGTCATCTTATGCATGTGGGATATCTTAGCAAAAACAAATCAAAAATACAAGATCATAGTCCCTCGATGACACTACAAATGTTGCCTTTCAAAATGATCTTAGTCCCTCAAAGAGAAATGCTAAGATATTTCACAACATTGCTATCATGACTATACGATGACCCACACCCGTCCCTTTACATCCAAAGATAATGCTTCTTACCAATCAATTATAAGATAGGAATATCAAAGGAAGGAAGAAATGAACAAAGACTTTTGAGTAGGTAGATTATTCCTAGTTGCTTGCTCACTTTCAAAACAAACATCCTTGCTTATTTTCAAAAAAGACACCAAACACTTTCAAACAATTTCAAAACATTTTCCAAACATGAAATATTTTCAAAATTCCAACACTTTGTATAAGTTCTTATGAACGAGAACTATTACAAAGTTTGCCTAAACGAAGGCGCCTTTTCAAAATACTTTCAAAACTACCACAAAGCACATTTTCAAACAAAAGCAAGTGATCTAGCAAGAAACTAAGATCCCATAGAGAACTATGGATGAAAAGGGTGCTAACACCTTCCCTTTTCATAATCTACCCCCCGAACTCAATAAATAATCTCAAAGGTCTTTCCTGTTCTTTTCAGCATTTTCTTTTAGATAAAAGAAAAGTCGATGGTGACTCTTGCTAACCGCAACATTTGCGTTCAAACGCAAAACATCCCAAGTCAGTTCTCCCACCGTATCACAGAACTGGCGACTCTGCTAGGGATAAGCTTAAAAGTGAGGTTACCTTAGGGCTAGATCACCTTTATTTTCTTTCATTGTTTGACTTGATTTCTTTACATTTTGGTTCCTTGTTTGGTCTTGTTTTGATCCTCTACCCGGATCTGGGATACCTTATAGGTAATTAGCAATACATTGTGGAAACTGTGCGGGGTATACCGACATGGTCTAAGAAATAGCTACATTAGTGTGACACATTTGTTGGTACCGGTAGCCCTTGAATAGTCAAGGAAAATACGAAGCCGCTGTGTGGTGTCATGAAGCACTAACTGACTTTAGAAATTTTACTTGACCAACTTGGCCATTAGGAAGTAGTGAGATAGATGGCTTTGGTGTAGTCCGAAGTTGGTTGATACTCGATACTACGCTCATTGAGATCATACTTATTGGGATATTTTGGTCGTCGTGAAAGAGGCTTGCGCTGAAACCATGCCCAACAAGAAAGATCAGTGATATTGAGATCCCTTAGAACCCGATGACTATTTCTAGGACAAGTTTGTGCCAACTAAATTTCAAGAGGGTACTTACATATAAGGCTCCATGCAAGCCTAAACCTAATGACTTGTTTGCCTTGTTTGTATATGTTTATTTGTATATAACATTATAAACATCACAACATCATACTCATTCTCACTAACCATTTCAAGGATTATTGGGATTTATCTTTGTTCTGTTTAGTAGGATTCCTTCTCAACTCGTAAGGATTCCTTCTCAACTCAAAGAGTTAGCATCAAGGGTCCCTGGGAACTCTTCATTCACCGAAAGACATGGTCGCCTCCTAAACTTGGTTACCTCTAGCACTGATGAGAATATGATGAAGGTGTTTTTCCAGTTATTTGATCCTCTACACCATTGCTTCACTTTTCCTGGTTATCAGCTTGTACCAACTATGGAAGAATTCTCCCAACTCTTAAGGATTCCCATTCTCAATCAACTACCCTTCAAAGGTACGACAAGAGGTCCAAAACCTGAAGAGATTTCCCGAGTACTACACTTGCAACAATATGATGTCATGACTAATTGGGAAACAAGGAGTGGTGTCAAAGGGTTCTTAGCCAATTTCTTGTTTGAGAAAGCTCAAGACTATTGGAACTCCTTGGACTTACATGCTTTTTAAGAAATCTTGGACCTTCTCATCTATGGGATGGTTTTGTTTCCAAACCCTGACCAACTTATAGATGTAAATTCTGTCAAAATCTTCATGTCTCACAATCCGGTGCCTACTTTGTTGGGAGATATCCTACATTCTTTTCACTCCTGCACTATGAGGAAGACATGGATCCTCATGTGTTGCACTCCTCTCTTGGCTAGATGGTTTATTTTGTATCTTCCTCGGTCTGTATTAAAGAACGAGCAAGGTTTGTGGTGGTCCCATAGGTTGATGACACTCAGACATTCAGATATTCATTGGTGTTCTCGATCCTTGGATAATGTTACTATCATCGACCGTTGTGAGGAATTCCCTAATGTCCCTTTTCTTGGCATTAGAAGAGGTATCATTTACAACCCTTGCTTAGCCTTGCGACATTTTAGTTATGCCTGAAGGGATGGTCCTCATGAGTTGCTCATCCAAGGAGTGGCATTCGACTACGAGAGTGATGATCAAAGATACTGTCAAAGGTTTATACGAGCTTGGAGGATGGTAAGCAAAGTGGATAGTAAGACGCTGGGACACAAGAATTCCATTCCCCTTGAGCCTTACCTTAAATGGGTACGATCTCATGCTCAGAAACTTGTGATGGCTTATCCCTCCATCTTACCAGTTATCATGGAGCTTGTGGTTGAAGGAGATGCACCGTACACTGTCCTCCATCCCGACATGCCTACTTCTCTTGAAGACTTGCAAAAGGGTCAGATTCAGCTAAAGGAAGAACGAGATACCTTCGAAGCTCAATTCTATGCTAGCGAGAAAAAGGTCTTGGAGCTTACAAAGCAGCTACATGAAGCGCAAAGCGTGAACGCCTACCTTCCGCCGAAGAGGATGCGTTCGGTGTTTTTATCTTAGAGATTTATTTTGTAAACCCAAGAGGTATGTTGTAGTCATTTTGAACTAATTAATGAAATTTTACGTTTGTTCATGCTTTGTCTATACAAATTTAAATTTCATAAATCCTTGAAATCATTTGCATACACATCTTCTATGCATCATAACATAACAGGTTTTCACACAACAGGTTTCCTTATCTTTCTGTTGTTTATTTCAGCAAGATGAATCTAGAGAAGACAGTGAAGGACCTTCAGGCACAAAACTCTCAGTTCTAAGAAACTCTACTGGCCCTAGCCAAGGGGTAACAAGATACGATGGCATTGTTGGCAGCTAAAAAGAAACCCAAGAAGAAAGCCTTGGTCAACATGGGTAGAAGGTTCAAAGAGTCAGTCTGTCAGATCTCAGTAGTGGAAGACTCATCTAAGGAAGACGAGAATCAGATTGTTGAAGCTAGGAGTACCCAGGCCGGGTGTACTAATGATCAAGCATCTGATGATGATGATGATTATTTTGACGAGCAGTATCCTCCCGCCGATGTCAAATATAAGCAGCTAGAAGACAGATTGAAGGCTCTTGAGATCCAAGCCGTACCCAATTTAGATTTTGATGATTTGGTTTTGATCTATGGGGTTGTTATTCCCCACAAATTCAAGATACCAGTCTTTGCAAAGTCCGATGGAGTTTCCTATCCAAAACTTCACCTGAAATCTTATGTGCACAAGATATATCCGCACGCTGCTGATAAGAAACTCTGGGTTCACTTTTTTCAAGAAAGCTGGGCTGGAACACAACTAGAGTAGTTCTACCAATTGTATGGTTCCTGTATCAATACATGGGAAGACTTAGCTACCGCTTTTTACCACCAATACCAGTATAATTACGACTTGGCGCCGACAAGAGTTCAGTTGCATGATATGACAATGGGGAAGATCGAAGGCTTCAAAGAATACGCACAAAAGTGGAGAGACCTTGCCAGTACGATTCAGCTACCTTTGACGGATAGGGAACACATTGACATGTTTATGGGCACTTTATCTGGTCCATTCTTTAACTTGTTAGTTGGCTGTTCTTCTTCTGTTTTCACCGAGTTAATCTTAACTGGTGAAAGAGTTGAAAGCGGCATCAAAAGTGGGAAGATTTCCATGGCACATGCCTCCACTTCCAATCCTGTAAAGAAACCTTTTGCTGCAAAGAAAGAAATCAATATTGCGTACGAGGCAAGGGCCTGTACCAAGAAGGATGACTGCCAGTCTGTTAACATTGTCCGAATTTCCAATCCAACTCCTGCTCAAAGACCATTTGCTAATCATCAATGGTTTGAGACTTCGAGAAGACAATTCACGAGGGTAGGCATGTCACTATCCCAAGCCTTACAACACTTGCTAAAGGCTAATTTGGGGACATTGCGCGATCCTCCGTCCAATCCAGGTACCTTTTCACCAAAGTATAATCCGAACGCCAAATGTGCTTACCACTCAAGTAGTCCCGGGCATGAGACTAACCAATGTTGGGCGCTGAAAAATAAAATCCAAGACTTGATCGCTAACAAGACCGTTGAATTTGATCCTCCTCCAATTTCGAATATAATCACGGCGCCTATGCCAAATCCTGGCAAGGGTGTCAAGGAAGTCAACGCTATAGATGATTCTGATGAATAATGTGCATTTGAAGATTGGGTGTATCCTACTACAATGAAACTCAACAATTGGCAAGCAAAGGACTTCGTCCCCATCTCCTTCATTGAGGAGTAATCACTTGTTTTTTGCTTTCTTATTAATTCAAGAACATTTTGTCTGTAATATTTAACAATGAATTTTAAGCCATGTGCTTGGCCCGGGGCACTTTGGTCCATTTGTCAAGGGTTTTATTTATGTTCATGTTATCATATGATCATTCAATACAAACCATTGGCCTCTTTTGCATTCAAATCTTTGTGCTCATTGTCTTTCTTTTTCTTCAAATACATTTTTCAAAATAGCCATGTATCTTACATGCACACACACACACACACACACACACACACACACACACACACACACACACACACACACACACACACACACACACACACACACACACACACACACACACACACACACACACACACACACACACACACACACACACACACACACACACACACACACACACACTCTTGCAGGTCCTCATCCACTCTGGATCTCATTGCTAATGACTTTATTATTGCCGACTATGACTTCGAATGTCCAATTAACCAAGCCGAAGACGAAGGCAAGGAAGATTGTGAAATACCGGGAGAACTTGCCAGAATTTTATTACAAGAGGAAAAAGCTATTCAGCCGCACAAAGAGTCAGTTGAAGTCATCAATCTGGGTACCGAGACAGACAAGAAAGAGGTTAAGATCGGCGCTAACTTAGAAGACAGTGTCAAGAGCAGGTTGGTTCAAATGTTGCATGACTATGTGGAAGTATTTGCTTGGTAGTATGAAGATATGCCAGGGTTGGATACCAACATTGTAGTTCATCGTCTATTGACAAAGGAAGAGTGTCCTCCTGTTAAACAAAAGGTTTGTCGCATGAGGCCTGACATGTCTGAAAAGATAAAAGCTAACGTGATGAAACAATTTGATGCAGGATTCCTAGTTGTGACATCTTATCCCCAATGGGTTGCAAATATGGTGCTAGTGCCAAAGAAAGACAGAAAAGTTCATATGTGCGTAGATTATAGAGATATGAATAGGGCAAGCCCCAAGGATGATTTCCCTCTACCCCACATTAACGTCTTGGTCGATAACACTGCCCAATATAAAGTCTTTTCTTTCATGGATGGCTTTTCCGGCTATAATGAAATTAGGATGGCCCCCGAAGACATGGAGAAGACAACTTTCATTACGCAATGGGGCACCTTTTGTTACAAGGTCATGCCATTCAGGTTGAAGAATGCAGGGGGAACATATCAAAGGGCAATGGTAGCTTTGTGTCATGATATGATTCATCATGAAATAGAGGTCTATGTGGATGATATGATTTCCAGATTACAAAATAAGGAAGAACATCTCGATCACCTGTACAAGCTATTCGAGAGGTTGAAAAAGTACAAATTGAGGTTGAACCCTAACAAATGCACATTTGGAGTACGATCTAGAAAGCTTTTAGGTTTTGTTGTCAGCAGTAAATGCATTGAAGTTGATCCTGCCAAGGTGAAGGCCATCCAAGAAATGCCATCCCCCCATTCTGAAAAGGAAGTTAGAGGATTCTTGGGTCGTCTCAATTACATCGTCTGCTTCATATCTCACTTGACAGCTACTTGTGAGCTAATCTTCAAACTCTTGAAGAAAGATCAAGTAGTCATATGGAATGATGAATGCTAAGCTGCCTTCAATAAAATCAAAGAATACCCTCAAGAACCTCCTATTCTCATACCTCCAGTTTAAGGAAGACCCTTGATCATGTACTTGATAGTACTAGAGAACTCTATGGGGTGTGTTTTGGGCCAACATGACGAGTCTGGCCGAAAAGAGCATGCTATTTATTACCTGAGCAAAAAGTTTACCGATCGTGAAACCAGATATTCACTGCTCGAGAAAACTTGTTGCGCTCTGGCATGGGCTGCTCGCCAGCTAAGATAGTATATGTTAACTCGTACCACTCTGTTGATTTCTAAGATGGACCCAATCAAGTACATCTTCAAGAAACCTGCTCTTTCCGGACGGATAATTAGGTGGCAAATGATCTTGACTGAGTATGAAATTCAATACACAATGCAAAAGGCCATCAAAGGAAGTGTACTAGTAGATCATTTGGCCCACCAAGCTGTTGATGATTATCAGTCTATGAACTTCGGCTTCCCTGATGAGAACATCATGCTAGTGACCGATTGTGCGAAACATGGACCGTATGATGGACCTGCACAATGATCCTGATGGACTATGGTCTTCGATGGGGCTTCCATCGCCTTGGGTAATGGAATTGGTGTTGTGATCATCTTCCCTGAAGGTTGCCACACTCCTTTCACTACCAGACTATGCTTTGATTGCACGAACAATATGGCTGAGTACGAAGCATGCATTTTGGGTCTGAAGGCTGCCGTTGATTTGAGGATCAAGCATTTGAATGTTTTTGGGGATTCCACTCTAGTGATTAGCCAAGTAAAAGGAGATTGGGACACTAAGCACCCTAATCTCATCCCTTAAAAGGAACTTGTGCTATCTCTGATTCCTTACTTTGAAGAGATCACCTTTGAACATTTCCTTAGGGAAGAAAATAAGCTGGCTAACGCCTTGGCAACCTTGTCTTCGATGTTCAAGGTCAGATGGGAAAACGAAGCTCCTATGATTACCATTAAGAGATTTGACGAACCTGTGCAGTACTGTGAGCTTGACACTGACATAGAAAAGACATGGTACCATGAGGTGAAGAGACACCTTGAAGCAAAAGAATGCCCTGAAGGAGCATCCATCAATGACAGAAAGTTCTTACGAAGATTTGCAGCCAAGTTCTTCCTAAGTAACTGAATATTGTACAAGCGCAACCATGATTCTACTCTACTACAATGTGTGGACAAGAAGGAGGAAGAGGAAATTATGGAAGTCATGCATGATGGTCTCTTTGGCACTCACTCAAGCGGATATACTAAGGCCAAGAAGATCCTGAGAGCGGGCTACTATTGGTCAGCGATGGAGACTGATTGCTATCAACATTCAAGAACTTATCACAAATGCCAAATCTATGCTGACAAGGTCCATGTGCCTCATATCCCTCTGAATGTCATGACCTCTCTGTGGCCATTTGCAATGTGGGGCATTAACATGATTGGAGAAATCAAACCCACCTCTTCTAATGTACATCGCTTCATTCTGATCGCTATTGATTATTTCACCAAATAGGCCGAAGCCGCCTCTTTTTCCTCAGTCACAAAGAATGTGGTAGCCAGATTCATCAAACATAACCTCATATGCCGTTATGGTATCCCCGAAAGGATCATCAACGACAATGGGACTAACCTAAACAATGTTATGATTACCGAGCTTTACACTCAGTTCAAAATCAAGCATCACAATTATTCTCCTTATAGACCTAAAATGAATGGCGCGGTCGAAGCGGCCACAAAAAAATTAAGAAGATTGTGAATAATATGGTAGTAACATACAGGTATTTGCATAAGATGTTACCGTTTGCTCTTCACGGCTACCACACTTCAGCTAGAACATCAACTGGGGCAACTCCCTTTTCCTTAGTCTATGGCATGGAAGTTGTTTTGCCAGTTGAAGTTCAGATTCCCTCACTAAGGATTATGAATGAGGCAGGCCTAAGCAAAGACGAGTGGATTCAGACAAGATTGGATCAGTTGAACTTGATCGATGAAAAACGACTGGTTGCTGTTTGTTATGGTCAGACGTACCAAAAATGCATGATCAAGGCTTTCAACAAATAGATCAAGCCTCGAGTATATCAAGCTGGTGACTTGGTGATAAAGCGCATCATTCTGCCACAAGGCGACCCCAGAGGCAAATGGACTCCCACCTACAAAGGGACATTTTTTTTCAAGAGAGTGTTCTTTGGCGGTGCCATGATACTGATTACCATGGATGGTGAAGACTTCTCACATCCTGTTAACGCAGACATAGTTAAAAAATACTACGCATAAGAGACCCGCTAGGTTGACAAACCTAGGAAAAATAAGGGCATCCCGGCAAACCAAAAGGTTTGGGAAAAAATTAGGGATATATGCAAAAGATTGTACACCTGATAAGTTAAAAACCCGAAAGGGCGACTTGGGCAAAAATGGGTATCCTGGTGGGCTGAAAACCCGAAAGGACGATCTAGGAAAAAATTAAGGATTGAAAGCGTATGATTATGTACCTTGGAATCACCACATACAACTTTATCACCACGGTCCGAGTTTAAACGGTCTAAGATCAATCCAATCAACTTCTGTTAACGACAAGGGGCATTCGAAGACATTGGGGCAATAGTAGAGTTGGAATGCAACGAGATCATTTCCACATGGCTATTTGTTTTTTGTTTTCAATCTTTGTTTTCCTTTCAATGATTTCCTCTTACTAGGGTCTCCGTCTCTTTGTACAAAAATGCCTATTCATGGGCAAAATATCAATACAAATATATTTTGAAGTGCAAACTTTCTGTTTTCTTTTGAATGCAAAGTTGTCCAATGACTAAAATTGAACGTACATATGCATATGAACATAATAAAAACTATTTGGCACATGTGCACTTCTAAGAAACAAGCGTCTCTTTAATGAAGTTGGAATATCCCCCACAGAGTTATTTCATTAACATTATCTCCCATAAGACCGGTTACAATAAACTAATCCTCAACAAAGTTACCCATAAAGTCTAGGTTGATCTCCATCCAGAGTCTCAATCTCTTGGAAATTATCTCTCCAGCTAAGTTGATCCTACAAGTAGAAGCCTTGTAGATCTCTTCCTCAAAGAACTTACCTCATCAGTGTTTCATCAAGTGTTCATCAACAAGGTTTATTTTCCCAACATACAACAATCAACGGACAACAAATTCCCCAGGTATAATTTATCTTCCCCAGCTGAGTCTGTCTTCCCCGACTGAGTCTACACTCTCCAGCTGAAGTCTTCCTTTCAAACTATTACAAATCAGAGAACCACAACCCCTAATCCCCAGTAAAGTTGTCAACAAAACCTTTACTATCTCCAAAAGATACTATGAAGACTGGACCCGACCAGATAATAGTCAAATTCTCAAATACTATGAAGCCTGAGCCATACCAGATAATAGTGTAACCTTTAAGCTACTATGAATCCTGGACCCGACCAGATAATAGTCAACTTTCAAAAACTATGATACTGGAAGGCGACCAGATAATAGTTTAACTCTTTGAGATATTGAAGAACCTAGACTCAACTAGACCAGGATTTAAATTCTTTTCCCCAGTAGAGTTTGCCTCTACTCCAACAAGTTACTGTGAAGCCTGGATCCGACCAGATATCAGTTTTCAACTTCATCTTTTCAAGTAAGTTATTGTGAAGCCTAGATCTGACGGGATAGTAATTCCCCTCAGAAGTTTGTTGTGAAACTTGGAATCCGACCAGATAACAACTAAGTTCTAAGCAAGTCACTGTAAAGCTTAGACCCGACCAGATATCAGTTCAACTCTATCTCATCATACAAGTTTATTGCAAAGCCTGGACCCGATCAGATAGAAATTAACTTCATCCACATCAAAATCTTTGAAGCCTGGATCCGACCAGAAATCTATTTTTAATTTCATCTTTTCAAGCAAGTTATTGTGAAGCTTGGAGCCCGACTAGATAACAACTTGCTACATTCCCCAGCAAGACACTATGGAGCATGGACCCGACCAGATATTAGTATAACTTTTCAAAAACTATGAAGCCTGGATCCGACGAGATAATAGTTACCACTTCAGGAAATCCGTGAAGCCTGCATCTGACCAGATAACAGTTCAATTTCAAGAAATTCCTGCGAATCCTGGAATCCGACCAGATAACAGTTAATTTATTCGTCCCTAGTAAGTTACCGTGAATCCTGGATCCGACCAGATAGTAGTTGACTTCCTCATCCTCAGCAAAATGTTGTGAAGCCTGGACCCGGCCAGATAACAACTAACATTCAAGAGATATTCCCTAGCGGAAGCATTCTTTCAACCAATTTTGAAGATATATATATATATATATATATACATGTGTGTGTGTGTGTGTATGTGTGTATTCTTCATCCTCCAAAGCGATCTAGGATTCCATTTCCCATAATTCCTCAATAGTAGTCGGGGATTTATTTTCCCAGACAAATATGCATCCCACATTCATACATCATATCATATACATACAAAATGCATTCAACATAATACAACATCTTGTGAACCTCTTTTTCCCACAAGTAAAACATCAAGTTTTAGTATAAATCGACCAAAGATTTGTACTGATACTTCTTCCAGCATTTACCATCATTCCTCTAAATGGAATTTATAATCCCATTCCCAATACATCTTCGAGTGTAAATTTATGGGCACTCTAGTGTTCAATCATCTTCCACCTTCAAGTCACGAATGGATGATCCGCCAATCTAACTCTTCAGGTTTAAGAAGATTGAACAGGGGCAGCTGTTGTACCCCAAAATTTGCCCTTTCATTTCTCAAGAAATCTCTCACAAGATATCCTTTGATTCAAGACTGCACAAGGTTTGATGAGCTCAAGACACCTCCTTAAGCACTGATAACTGAAAATTAGGGTTTGAGTTTGCACAAGGAAAATGGACTTTTAATGCCCCATGTGACTTTCAAGGATCATTTTGGACCCTCAAGTTTTCTCATGTCAAGTTTCAAGTCATAGATTGTAGCGGTAGAAATGTTCAAGACTAAGCCATTGGATTGACTAGACTTTATACAAATCAAAATCACCACTGCGCTTTATTGTTTCCAAAGGAATGGGAAAAGAGCGAATAACCCAAAAACAGGGGGGAAAGAATCAAGGTAAGGGGGCTGATTATGCAAAGGGAAGGTATTAGCATCCTAAACATCTACGGTACTCCGCAGGAATCTCTTTGAAAAAATCTATATATTTTGGCTATAAAATGTTACATGTAAAATAGATGGTGGAGGTGAGAAAAAGAAATATATTTTTTTATGATTTTTGTACCCGTCGCGGTTGCTAACCTTTAGTTCCTACGTACTACCTTTCGTGCAATAGGGGATCAGGGTACACATAGTTCCTCTTTGAAAATTTGAAACACAAATGCGTTGGTTAATTTTATAAGATAAAACATCATAGTCATTGTCTGTATGGAAAACACACCTATTACCCACAATCATGAGAAAGGAGAATTTGCATCATCTTAAAGTGGAGGATATGGCTTGGATTTCAAAATCAACAATGCCTCACTCAACACCCAAGTGGAAAATATCTCTCTTCACTATATATTGTAAAAGTATAGTTGTTCGCATCACTACAAGGATTGACAAGAGTTTAATATTTTTAAGAAAAGTTTAAAGATAAAAGCCAAAGTGGCAAAATGGTTTGAAATGAGATTGATTGACTTTTAGTCTTCTCACAAAAAAATGTCAAGGTATTATTAACTTGATTGAAGTTTATTTATGAAAATGTTTTGAAAATGCATGGACATAAGTCCAAGTTTATTATGAAAATGGTTCAAGTTTCAAAACAAGAAGAGTTTTCAAAAGGAGGCAGAAGATTTTTGAAATTAAAGAAGATGGGAGGATATGAAGAGACTATCCTAAAGCATAAGGTAAAAGCTAGGGATAAGAACCATCTAACAAACAAGAAGCCAATACTTGACATTATGAGTCAATATAGAATTCTCATTCTTCGGATTGAAACCAAGCAAGAAAAGATACTAGACCTCTTGAGAGAACCAAACTTCAAGTGTATTAAGTCTTCGCAAAAATTAGGCAGAGTAACGGCTGTATACGGGTGAATTCCAGATTACAAATAAAGTATGTAATCACAACAACCTGCACACAAAACAAACAAACAACCCAATGTCTTGAGGTAAACCTCAAGAACTCCAGACAAAATATGAATTAAGGACACAAGGTCTCCAACATAGGCCAAGGTCTCTAATCCTAAGTCCAAGAAGTTCAATACTCCATAATGCCAAGGATAGTAAACAAATAGTCCAAGTATCAATAAAGTTTTTTTTATGGTTCATGTTGATTAGTAGGTGTCTTCAAAAGGAAAAGAAAAGCTCAAGTGAGCAAAATAAAAATGACATAAAAGTAAATGTTCAAGTGAGAAAAAATAAAAATGGCATAAAAATAAATGCTCAAGTGAGCAAAATAAAAATGGAATGAAATGTAAAATGCTAAAAGTAAATGGTACATAAAGTTAAGAGCATAAAATAAAAGCATAAAATAAAGTCAATTGTTAGAAATTAGTGGTTAGTTGGGTGACCATCTTAAAACTTGCATTTGGAACTCATTAGAGGATTGGTAGATCAAAAGCCTCCACACAACAAGTTGTATTAGCTTTTTGTCAAGTATATCAACCATTTTGGAATCCTGAAAAGGTAACATTTAATGATCAACGATGTTTAAGTGATCCGTGTTGACCAAAATTGATGAAGATCCATTAGAGGATTGGTAGAACCAAAACCTCCACACAATGAATCTCAAGGTTATAGGATCAAAGAGATCAAATTAACATACTTAGGATTTCAAACATAGGTTTAGGCCACGAATGATCATTTATCCAAATCGGGACAAAGTTTAGCGCTATGTTAAGCAATCATATGTAGACTTATATAGAAGTCACACCTATTTTGTGGCCGGTCAATAGAAATATATGTACTTCATGTTTGGATAAATGATATAGAGATCACCATCCCTTAACATGTAGCACAATTAAAAAAGAAAGGGATGATATGAAGAGGGAGGGGAATGATAAGCTAATTTGGATCACCACCTCAAAATTCTTTCATCTTTAAATTCAACCACTCCTCTAGATAGATTAAAGCACTAAACATATCATTAATCCAAAGCACCAAAAATGAATTAAATAATTCACTCTTAGGTAGATTTGAATTGATGAACATTTATCCAACTTCATCTACATCACAAAGTCCATTGAATTTAAAGAGAAATTGGACATTAAAATTGCAATCCAAACCAACAATTAAAAGGAGTGAGTAGAAAAACGTTTATGGATCAAAACAGCCCCAAAACAAGGCAAAAAATGCATTCTGTTTCTGTGTAATTTGATTGCACTAAAGTGTAAATCGATTTACACAGTACAACTTTCAAAAATCTGCGTGAAATTGCTTATGTGCAATCGATTGCACTATTACTGCAATCGATTGCACGCTATTACAGACATTAAAATAGCATTTTAAAAGGCCAAATTCTTGTTCAAACTTTCCATCAAATACCTTATGATCATGGATCCAATTGAGCACGAAAATTCCATCAAATTATGAAAAAATAACACCATTGGAATCACAAAATAATGCTCAATGAATCAAACCCAAAGATCAACAAGAGATCACATTGTGAAAGATGAATTATCCAACTTACCAAAGGTAGATCTAAAGAATTATCAAAACAACTTCAAGAATTTGCTTCAATTCAACCACAAGAATCAATTGCCCAAACTTATATGTAGAGAATTGATAAAAAAAAAGTGTTTGGATGAAGGTTTAACTCAAAGATTAGTAAGCTTCAATGCAAAGCTTACTAACTTTTTGAAAATGAAGCTTTGAGTGAATTTGGTAGATGGAGAGAATTGAGAGATTTTTTAGCAAGGTGGATTTGGCTATCAAAAGCTTGATATTTAAATGAAATGGGGGCTCTATTTATAGAGTTTTAGGATTGGGATTAGTGGTAATTTGGTAATTAATTCTTGGAGCCAAAATTTGAATTAATGATAATTCTTTCAAATATTAGAGCCAAAATTTGAATTAATGATAATTCTTCTTAAAAATGAAAGATTGGCACTAAAATTTGAATTAATGGTATATCTTTCAAAAATGAAGAAAAATTGGAGCCAAAATTTGACAAGTTTAAAATTGCTGATTTTTTCAAATTTTCACGCTATGCAAACGATTGCACTATAGTGCAAATCGATTTGCACGGTGTATTTTTTCAAAAATGGCGCAAAATGCACTATGTGCAATCGATTTCACTCTAAGAGCAATCGATTGCATCAGTGAAAAACAAAATGAATTTTTGTTAGTTTTTCCTTTGCAAATAGAGATTTTAGGAAAATAATACCAGGAATTCTTATTTGTCAGATGCTTCGACTTGGTACCTACAAAAAAAAATATACAAAGACAATGACAAATATTTTTTTATATTTTGATTAGAAGTTAGTCAACAACACATTTACAAAATACACAACTAAGGTGCTCAGAGATTCCTCAAGAGAAAACTTAACGATAGGAGATAGAAAAAGAGGAAGAACCAACCCTAATGTGATCTTGTTATGATCGAGTTGATATGATATGATAGAGGAATCTTATGGGCAAAAATTGGGGTACAATAGCTGCCCTTATTTAAGTGTCTTCTATCCGGAGATACAAAGGTTAAAAATCTTCGTGTCGACGCGATTGATGATACTTAAATATAAAACAAGCCCTATTTTTGTCCCTAAGATGCCATGCAATGCTTATGATTATGAATGCAGATGGACAAATCTAAAGAGACGCAAGACACCACTGTGGATGTAACAAAGGAAATAAGGAAACAAAAGAGAAACCCGACCAGGAAAATAAATCACTGGTGGACCAAAAGACCCAACTCATAGAGGATGGTAAAAGGTCAAAGGATACACCAACTTTTACTGAAGGCGAAACTACCAATGTTCACTGAAGGTAGTAAGAGAATAACAAACAATGATGTTCACTGCCGATGGCCCACCAACTTTCACTGAAGGTAGAGAAAAGAAATATCATAGCACTTCCGTTCACTAACAGTGAACTACCAGCGTTCACTGAGGGTAGAAAAAAGATAACAAACACCAACGTCTACTGCCGATGTCCTATCATAGCACTGTGCATTTTCTGCTTAAGGCTGACACTCTATTGGAGAGAGGATAACATAACTCTAAAAATAGGGTTATATGTCAAAAAATATTAACAAATGTCAATGAACAATGATTTGTCAATTTTAACTATGCATGATGCATGTATGAATGTATGAGTGTTTTCGTGTGCAGGCTGACAAAACAGACACACAACATGGGGAACAACCAGGAAAAACTTCCTCAGGAACTAAAAACACTCGGCTAAGCTTTAACCAAGATGATCATCCGAAAAAAGGTAAAGGCCAGCTGCAGAAACCAAACCTACTGCCTGCTTTTAACTTTACCAAGGAGAAACATAATCTGGAGGTGGACAAATCAAACAGATGCCAGGGTAGAACATCCTTCTTCAGGCTTCATCGGGAAAACCAATGTTTTTTCAAAAGTAACAGGCCTACTGGAGATTACAAGACCAGTCTCAAATAAAGCAGACTGACACCGAAACAATCAAACCTCGCTGGGGAATCCAGACCCACTTTACTGGAGAAAAACACGGATTGAAACTTAACATCATGAAAACTCATAAAAGAGGATAAACGAATCCAAACTTGACCGAGGATACCAGAACCATAAATCCAATACGGCGAAAACAAACCGAGTAGCCCTTCCCGTGGGAAACAAAAGCCTCTCAAATCAACTGGAGTTTGTCCATTCCTGGGATCACCATTTTTGGTGTCATTGTTTCATCACAAATCTCAAAGTAAAAGTAAATTGTAAAAATCTCTCTTTTTTGTTGAAAAATAAATTTTGCTATTTAATCTCTTTGCTTTGAAAATTATTATCAGTAATAAATGGAGTCTTTGCAAGCTAAATAAAATAAGAAATACAAAGAATTGGGTAAAAGCTCGAATTTCATTAATAGAATAGTAGTCTGCGAATGGCGAGACTCCATAGATGATTACAAAGTTTTAAAAATGGAAATATATAATGGAAAAGATTCATTGAGATACAATGACCACTATCCCCTCTAACAACTTTTGAAATCCTGAGCAGCAACTTCTGTCGAAGTATGGTGAGGATCCGAGAAGATTGTTGCTTCAACGATCAAGTCTTGTCTGACATAGTTACTTGCCAAGAAAATCCCTAACTTTTGCCTAAGCTGCCCTTGCGGGTTTTCAACTTAGCGGGAAATTTATTCTGTTTATGTCTCTAATTTTTTCCTAGACCGCCTTATCGGGTTTTCGGCCTACCGAGACGCTCCTTTTTTCCTAAGCCGCCCTTTCGAGTTTTCAACTTAGAAAGCTATTCTTTTATTTCTTTAGGCGAAGTATTTCTTGACTGCGTCAGCATTCATGGGACGTGGGAACTCCTCGCCATCCATAGTTTCAAGAATTAATGCACCACCAGAGAAGGCTTTCTTGACAACATATGGGCCTTCAAAATTGGGAGTCCATTTGCCCCTAGAACCAGTGTTGAAAGACATGATCTTCCTGAGCACGAGGTCGCCTTCTCTGAATTCACGAGGTTTGACCTTTTTATCAAAAGATTTCTTCATTCTTTTTTGATATAACTGCCCATGACACAAAGTTGACATTCTCTTCTCTTGAATCAAATTCAATTGGTCAAACCTTTTCTGGACCCATTCATCCTCTGTCAGCTTGGTTTCCATTATCACGCGCAACGACGGAATCTCTACCTTAACCGGGAGTACGACTTCCATTCCATATACTAAGGAGAATGGGGTTGCTCCTATTGAAGTGCGGACAGATGTCCGATATCCATGCAGAGCAAAAGGAAGCATTTCATGCCAATCCTCATAAATGATAAGAATTTTCTGAATAATCTTCTTGATATTCTTATTAGCAGCTTCAACAGTCCCATTCATCTTCGGCTTGTACGGAGATGAATTGTGATGGACAATCTTGAATTCTTCACAAAGTTCTGTCATCATCTTACTGTTCAAATTCGAGCCATTGTCAGTTATGATTCTTCTCGGCACACCATACCGACATATAAGGTTATTCTTAATGAAGTGCACAACCAGCTTTTTAGTAACACTAGCATATGAAGCAGCCTCCACCCACTTGGTGAAGTAATCAATTGCTACTAAGATAAAATGGTGTCCGTTCGAAGCTTTGGGTTCTATCATCTCGATCATATCAATACCCCACATAGAGAAAGGCCACGGGGATGAAATCACATTGAGAAGTGTCGGAGGCACATGAACCTTATCTGCATAAATCTGGAATTTATGGCACTTCTTTGCAAATTTTTAACAATCAGACTCCATTGTTAGCCAATAATAACCTGCCCTTAGCATCTTTTTAGCCATTGAATGTCCATTGGCATGAGTGCCAAATGAACCTTCATGAATCTCATGCATCAACATGTCTGCTTCATGTCTATCCATGTATCTGAGCAAGACCATGTAATAATTTATCTTATATAACACATTTTCACTGAGGAAGAAACTTCCTGCCAATCTTCTCAATGTCTTTCTATCTTTCATCGACGCGCCAATCGGGTATTCTTGAGTCTGAAGAAAATGCTTGATATCGTAATACCATGGTTTTTCATCTGCTACCTCCTCTACTGTAAACACATGAGCGGGCCTATCCAGCCGTCTAACCACAATTCATGGTATATCATTCCAAGTATTCACTTGGTACATAGAAGCCAGAGTTGTCAGAGCATCCGCCATTTTATTTTCGTCTCTAGGGATGTGATGGAATTCAACTTTATTAAAGAAGGGTAACAATCTTCTAGCATAATCTTTGTAAGGGATCAAGCCAGGGTGACGATTATCCCATTCTCCTTTAATCTGATTTATTACCAAAGATGAATCACCATACACATCGAGAATTTTAATTCTAAGATCAATAGCTTCTTCGAGACCCATGATGCAAGTGTGATTGGTGGATCTGGAACTGACTGTTTAAAGCTGGTTTCACAAAATGTCGCGGAAGCAAGAGTCGCCACCGTCTTTTATTTTCTCCAACATGGAAAGGACAAAAGCACAGAAAAATTCCTTATTGAGATTAGTTCTCGGTTCGGGAGGTAGATTTATAGAAAGGGAAGGTGTTAGCACCCTTTCTATCCATGGTTATCCATGGGCTCTTAGATACTTGCTCATTGTGTTTCCAAAAGTGTTTGCTTTTCAAAGTGTGAGTGAGTTTGAAAAAGTTTCTTTGAAAGTTTCAGATCGACTCTTGTATCAGTCCTCAAGAGTGTTTGAAAAGTTGTTTTTGAAAGCTTTTTGCAAAGTGTCGGTGTGAAAAGAAGTTTTTTTGATTTGTTTTAAATTAGAGCAAGTATCCACGAGTCATCTACCTACCCTAAGGAATTAGGCTGTGTAAATGTCCTTAAGGTAGTGCCATCCCACCATTGAGAGGTAGGTAGCACCACCGTTGGAGGTGTTCGGGTCAATTCGATTTAGGGACAGTGTGGTCACCAGAGCAATAGTAGGACACCTTAGAAGCTACCCCCATGCCATGTTCATGGACATGAGGACTTATTAAAACGTCCTCTACTCGACGACCACGTTTCGAGGGGCAAGGCAACAGTGAGGCGTACCCTAAGAGTGGTGTGTGAATTGTGTGTCATTTTCAGTTATTATTTGTTTGTCATGCATTTGGTGAGCTACGCTTCGATTTTATTTGGGCATACATTCTTTCATGTGATTAGCAGTTTAAAAGGTGCGGGAATTTAAAGTGCGGAAAATAAAGGCCTACGCTATTACAAGGCGCGGGTCTATACATCGCCAAATTAACACAGACCCGATTTTAAATAAAATGCGGAAAGTAAATGTCCTAATTATCTATTACAAAGCTTTGGGGCAATTACATAAATTTAAAATGAAAAATAGAATCAAACGCGCGAAAAGAAATTATAATCGAGAGTGCGAGGGCGTTGGACCCTTTAAAGAAATTAATTTGAAATTAAAAAATTAATTAATGATTAAATAAAGAAAAGGACTTATTTTTTGATGTTTTTGTATTTAATAGAAATAAAGAAAATTAATTGGAATTGAAACCCTAATTCTAAGCATTTTTAATTATTAAAGAAAAAGATTCAAGTTTGACCTAATTTACTAATTATTTAATATACATATTTACTTACAAAATAATTAATTGTTAATAATAATAAGAATAAAAATTTATTTATTGATAAAAAAAGAATGAAAATGCTAAACCTAATTTTTATGTATTTTATTTATTTAAGAAAAAAAACATTAAAGTTGAAGACCTAAAATTAAACTAATTTGGTTATTGCAATTTATTTACAAAATTAGTAGAAATTAATATTAATAAAACATTTTTTTTTTTATGATTTTCTGGTTTTTTTTGTGTTATAAAATTTATTTTATGAATTTAAATAAAACAATTAACATAATTAAAATGAATAAAAGAAAAGAGCAAAAAGAGAGAAAGAAAATGCAAACATGGGGGGGTGGTTGACCCAATTATGGAGGTTTGTTAGGAGCATTCTTGGCCCACTGAATCAGGGCCCCTTTGACTTTTCCAGCGCGTCTGCATATGGTTGACTAAGGGTGTATGGTGGAGTGCATGACCTGGCCATTGGATGGAGGCTTCTGGGCGCGTGGCAAGCTAGATGGTGAGGCTGCTTGGTGGACCACAGGAGGGCAAGTGTACCTGAATGCATTGCAAGGAAAAATATAGGGAAATATGGGGGACCTGGGAATCGAACCCAGGTCCCAATGCTTGCATGACAACACACCTTCCACCAAGCCAAACGCATTTATTTGTTAAATTAATGGACACTGATCAATATATGCAAAAAGTGCAATTATTCTGGAACAAACGAAAAAACGCGCCAATGATTTGAATGCACCACTCGCGTTCCTCCACGCATCATCTTCTTCAATTGTTATTTGTTTTGCCTGAAAAAATAAGACTAGATAGCGGGGGTTTTAAACCCCCACTAAATGGTACCTACAAAAATAGCGAATAGAGCATAGTAAAAAAGAAAAAGGGCGCGAGGTATGGGTTCTACTCATTTGGAGCTTCTGAATTCAGTGGTACAAGTTTCGTGGCCTAATTTTTCCAGATGAGGAAAGCCCCAAATTCAAACTCCTGAAACCCTAGAATGCTTTCATGGTGGATTTCTGTACAGGCCTTATTAATTCAATTAAAGCATGCCTTAAGCTTCAGAACACTCATATTAGTCCAAATCAATGATTAAAAATTACAAATAACGCATGGATAATGAAACACGATTATGCAAATTTTCAACAAAAGTAGGACTTTGTTATACCGATTCCTTGTGTATAGAGAGTGGAAAAGGGTTGAGACACGATCAAGAAAGTCCCAACAAGCCTTTGGAATGGATTGTAGGCTTTGAATCACACTGGAACTATGTTTTCAGTTTCAACTTTTTTTTGTGAAAAATGCAAGTTTGGTTCTTATGCTTGAGCGCAGCTTTCTTGTTCTTGGCTTTAGGGTTATGTTATGCTTATGTATGTGAACGATTTAGGTTAGAAAAACTGGCCTAAAATCCATGTATTCAATGCTTTTGAATTTGTGATTTTCCATGATCTTCTTCAATCTTTTTCATTCCTTTTTGATGCCAATCATTGCCAATCATATTGAATCTTTCCTTATTGAATAGTGCACGAAATATTGAGTGAATTCTATGCACAAAAAGATTTGAAAAGTATGATTTAGTAATTTTTCATATTTAATTTTAATTAAATGAATTAATAATAATAAAAATTCAAATAATTAATAAAAAAATGATGAAATAACTCCCTTGGATGTCAATGGGTCGTGAATGGTCTTTGGGTAATGATTCATGGAAGAAATTAAGGCCCATTAGCAATTTTGAGGTATTTGAAGCAAAGTTGACTTTTCAAAATTCCCAAAACTTTCCCAACTTCCACAAGGCATATCTTGCTCAATATTTAAGCTTTGATCATGTTCTTTGACATTTTGGAAAGGTCTTGAAGTCGTCTAACCAATTTCTTTGGTCCCATGTGATTTTGATTTACCAATATCAAGTTATGGTCTTTGACTTAAAGTGCCTTTTTGTTGACTTTTGAAAATGACCTATAATGTTGAGATTGATAACTTTTTGTGAGAGCATTTCTTGGACTTGAAGTGTGAATATGAGTTGTAGGAAATGTCATTCTCTTCAAAATGAGCTTTGGATGGAATTTTTCTGATAAACCATATGGAAGTTATGCCTTGGTCAATTTGCAGTTGACTTTTTCAACTGTCAAAAATAGAAACTTTTGCATCTTGAGACTTTTTGAGCCATGCCTTGAGAATCATGATCAAGAATTTATCAAATGATGTTTTTGGCTTCAACATAAGATGTTGACCGAAAATTTTGACTTTTGACTGTCAAATGACCATTTTGCCCCTACAATTGACTGTGATGCAATTAGGGTTTTTGACTGTGCAATTTTGTGTTGTAAGTCTTGAAACTTGGCATAAGGATGCTTGACAATGTTTATAGGCATGTGGGACTTGTTTGGACCCTTGGAAACTTCAATTTCTTTTTCAGAACCAAAACCCTAATTTTTGACTGTTAGGAGGCCATTGGACTGTGCAACCCTTGGGAGATTTTGAAGCATGCTCTTAACAAATCTTGGCGAATATGGGAGGGCAAATTTTGGGGTACAACAGTTGCCCCTGTTCAATTTTCTTAGACTTGAGGATGTAGATTGGCTGGCGTGCCTTTCGTAATCCAAAGGTGGAAGATGATTGAACACTAGAGTGCCCAGAAATTTGCGCTCACATGGTAGTGTGATGGTGGGAATGGGTTTACAGACGCCATTTGGAGATTAGTGGATAGGAGGATGGGCTTATAGATAACATTTGGGTGTCGATCGCGTAAGAGTTTCCTTAGCGAGAACTTGCGTACCTGAAAAAAGAAAGATAATTACCTGGCCTGTTACAGGAGTTGATCTTCAAACTCTTTCTGTAGATGTGCCCTGACTGGTTATAGGAATTGAATCCTTAAACCTCTTCTGACGTGCCCTGGCGAGATACAGGAATCGAGTCTGAAGCTTCAAACAGTGATGAATGAATCAGGGATGGTTACTACCTCAACGGGACGATGAGAGAACCTTGGGCGATTACTACCTCAACAGTAACGATGAGAGAATCTGGGGCGATTACTACCTCAACAGTAACGATGAGAGAACCTGGGGCAATTACTACCTCAACAGTAACGATGAGAGAATCCGGGGCGATTACTACCTCAACAGTAACGATGAGAGAATCTGGGGCGATTACTACCTCAACAGTAACGATGAGAGAATCTGGGACGATTACTACCTCAACAGTAACGATGAGAGAATTTGGGGCGATTACTACCTCAACAGTAACGGTGAGAGAATCTGGGGCGATTACTACCTCAACAGTAACGGTGAGAGAATCTTGGATGTCTTCTACTGAGTCTTCATTAGGAAAAATTTTAGGAATCGATTTAACTGGACCAGAGAAGGCCTTTGACTGGATCGGCATCAGAAAAATCTTTAGGAGTCGATTTAACTGAACCAGGAAAGGTCTTGGAATCTTCAACTGGAATCTTCATCAGGAAAATCTTTAGGAATCGATTTAACTGGACCAGAGAAGGCCTTTGACTGGATCGGCATCAGAAAAATCTTTAGGAGTCGATTTAACTGAACCAGGTAAGGTCTTGGAATCTTCAACTAAGTCTTCATCAGGAAAATCTTTAGGAATCGATTTAACTGGACCAGAGAAGGCCTTTGACTGGATCGGCATCATAAAAATCTTTAGGAGTCGATTTAACTGAACCAGGCAAGGTCTTGGAATCTTCAATTGGAATAAGAATGAGGGAGATCTTAGGGTCGATCTGACTGAACCAGAGAAGGCCTTTGACTGGATCGTCATCAGAAAAATCTTTAGGAGTCGATTTAACTGAACCAGGCAAGGTCTTGGAATCTTCAACTGGAATAAGAATCAGGGAGATCTTAGGGTCGATCTGACTGAACCAGAGAAGGCCTTTGACTGGATCGGCATCAGAAAAATCTTTAGGAGTCGATTTAACTGAACCAGGCAAGGTCTTGGAATCTTCAACTGGAATAAGAATCAGGGAGATCTTAGGGTCGATCTGACTGAACCAAAGAAGGCCTTTGACTGGATCGGCATCAGAAAAATCTTTAGGAGTCGATTTAATTGAACCAGGCAAGGTCTTGGAATCTTCAACTGGAATAAGAATCAGGGAGATCTTAGGGTCGATCTGACTGAACCAGAGAAGGCCTTTGACTGGATCGACATCAGAAAAATATTTAGGAGTCGATTTAACTGAACCAGGCAAGGTCTTGGAATCTTCAACTGGATAAGAATCAGGGAGATCTTAGCGTCGATCTAACTGAACCAGAGAAGGTCTTGGATTAACTTTGACTGGATAAGAATCAGAAAAATCTTAGAATCGATTTAACTGAACCAGGCAAGGTCTTGGAATCTTCAACTGGATAAGAATCAGGGAGATCTTAGCGTCAATCTAACTGAACCAGAGAAGGTCTTGGACATAGCTGAGAACTTGAATGGATCTTTCCTGAAAGTTAAAGGTCAGTCATATGCAATGAATGATATGGATCAAGCAATGATGTTCTCAATGTAAATGAGATTGTGTGATATGATGCGTATATGCATGTATCATGATGTATAACAATGTGATGTTTATGAATGTATGTTTTTGTCTAGGAAAGTAAATCCTTGACGAGTGCCGGGAAGTTAAATCCTGGGCTGATGTTGGAGAATAGTGCTTTGTTGTTCCCGCTGGGGATGATAGTTGCAAGAATACCGGTAGGAGAAGATAACTTCGTTGGGGAACAAACTTGGCGAATGGATTACTCTGCGGGGAAAAAATACTCTAGCTACCTTGCTGGGGAACAGTACTCTGTGGGAGGAGAGGTACTCTATTGAGATGTTGATGGTAACTTCGCTGGGGATACCGTTGTTACGTTGGAAGTGTTAATAGACTCCGCTGGGGATAGGAAGACTTCGCCGAAGACGATCTTTCCGTGGCTTTTGGCTGAGGATAACCCAATTATATCCTGGTAGGGAAATAACCTTTAAATAAAGCTGGGAGACCGTTCGTGCTCTGCGGGGGGAGCTTCCAGAATCTACTGGGGATAAGCTTTCTGCTGGGGAAATGGATTCAAACTTTCCTGGGGAAATCTTCAAACTGGACTCTCCTGGGGAAATCTTTGAGATATATTGGGGAAGGGGCTCCGCTGAAGGTCTGATCTACCGCCGGGGAACAGTCTTAGGTCGAGACTGTCGGGGATGCTTGTTAAGAATGTTTGTATATTGCACTGAGGAATGTTGAGATCTGCTGGGGATGCCCAACTTCCTTAAGGCTTACAAGATAACTCTGCTTGGGGAGAGTGCACTGACTTGCTGGCTCACTCTCTAGGGAGTTAGGATATACTGGTTATGTTCTTCAGCTGAACTTACCTTGATCTTGTGGACAGAGCAACCGGATCGCCTGGACCACTCATTATTGCCCTTGTTTCTGCAGGAGAAGGTACCTGTAGAGGTGCTTGAGGACTGCCGATTTGACAAATCTTCTTCTGGTAGGAAAGTGACAAGATGACGGGACATAGTCGTACGCTTTGATCCCTAACTTATGCCTGGATCGCCCTTTCGGGTTTTCAATCCAACGGGATACCCATTTTTGCCCAAGCCGCCTTTTTAGGTTTTCGGCTTGCCGGGTGTACAGATTTTTTTCATTTTCATCCCTTATTTTGCCCGAACCCTTTTGGTTCGCCGGGAAGCCCTTATTTTTGCCTAGGTGTGTCAACCTAGCGGGTCTTTGGTTGTGCGTAGTATTTTTTCGACTATGTCCACGCTCTCGGAATGTAGGGAGATGCCCCTGTTGTTGTGTTGCCATGCGACCAGAAGATGTTTGATCAGGCAAGATTCGTAGCTGGAACTCATGTCCAATGCCCCAAGTGATCCATATGGAGATTTGCCCCAAGTTGGTTGGCCTTTTGAGAGATTCTCTGAATCTTGACTTAACTGCCCCAGATAATAGACCATGATCATGCCCTGCCCCTTGATTGGAAGTGCTTTTGTTCATTAGACATTCGTCGTGTGAACTTCTATGCTGTTCAAACAAAAAGTCATATGCAAACAAAGTTATGTCAAAAATGCAAAGCTTACGTCTGTTTCGGAGATTTTGAAAATGCATCTTTTAGTAAAACAAGCAAATTTTGTAAAATATGATGTCAACTCGTTATTTTACCGCAATCCTTGAGGAGTCAGGATACCTTTCGTAACAGTATGCTTTCGAACTAACCCATGCTTCAGCTAGGACTTTTAAGGGTTATAACGTGGCCTGGTTCATGGTTTAAGAAACAAAGGATAAAGGCTCAAATTATTTATACCCACCCGTTCTTCGTGATGTTCTTCAAACCTAAGCTCAGTTGATCATGCGTTAGACCTTGTTTGAGTCTTTGTCCTGACGTTCCAATGATGGTTCAGATATTGATGATTTATTCTGAATAGGCAGTCATTTTTTGTTTTTGTTGAGGGTTTGTATGACCTCTTTCTTTTTGATTTCGCTATCCCTAAATTTGGCCTGAACTGTTTCTTTTGTGATTGCAGTCAACGGGATGCCCCAGTTTTGTAAGTCTCCTTCATAGGTTTTGACTTAATGGGCTTTTGTTTTTTTTTTGTAGTGACTGCCTGTCTTTATGATTATAGGAACCATCACTGTCTTTTTTTTTGTAAGGACCTCTTTGGTGCCATTTGTTGTGCACTTGGATCAACTGAGAGAACTACCCTGCCCCAGGTTATGATTAAGGGTTTTAAATTTCGAAAAGAAAAACTCCTACTTCTTTGGCTCATAGGGGGTTGACGAGGGATTATCTTCCTTATAACTCCAGTGTTTAGGGATTGAAACAATGCCTGTACCTCATCAGCGGGGTCTGTTCAAAAGCTTACTGTAATGATCGCGGTATCATTTTCGTCATCCTCCCTTAAGAGGCTTAGAATTATTAATCGAGTGTTGATCATCAGAAAAAATATGAAAATAATTTGCATATAGTGAATACGAATATATTGCTTCAAAACAGACATATGGGATGCATTAATGAAATAACAACGTTTAACATGAGTAAATGTTTGAACAAAAGAAAATTACAACTTTAAAATCCTAATGAACAAAAGTCTTTTCATCTCAGGGCTTGTTACTTCAACTGGTGAATCCTGTAGGGATGGTAGAAGCACTCAGCCTGGCCATCTTGGGTGAATTCCACAGCTCCTTCATCAATTAGGTCCTGGATCTTGTTCTTCAAGGTCCAACAATCCTCAGTAGCATGCCCCGGGCTGTCGGAGTGATAAGCGCAACGGGCGTTGGGGTTATACCTTGAAGGTGTCCTGTTGGGATTCTTAGGAGGGTCCCTTAGGGTTACCAAATTCAACCTCAATAGTTGTTGTAAAGCTTGAGGCAATGACACGTTGAGCTTGGTGAATTGCCTTTTGGGCTTGTCTGCCTGAAGCTGGTGAGGCTGATGCTGAATTTGTGACACTGGAGCCATGTGAGGAGCTCTCCCCTTATCTTCTTGTCTCAAAGGTGGTTGGATGATGACTGGCTCTTTACCCTTAGATGTTTGCCCCAGTTGGTTACCCCGAAGCAGTTGGTTGACGAGAACCCCGAGCTTTTCTTGTCTTTGAGCTAAGCCTTGAATGATAGTCACCTGCCCCAGCATCTGGGCTCTCATTGCGTCCAGCTCAGCTTGTAAATGTTTCAGCCGTTCATCCCCAGCACTGTTCCTGACCAAAGTCCCCATGAGAAGTGTTCTCAGCTCCTCCTGCCCCTTGATAGATTCAGGAGGATTTCCCCAAACCGAGTCTCTTGAGCATGGAAGTCCTGGTGGTATTGTTGGGAAGCCATTGCTGAAGTAAACAGCGCAGATGGTAAGTGACCTGTAAAGAAAGGTACTTGTAATGCAATGATGTATATATATGCATGCAATTTTTTCAAGGATCTCGCGGGGTAAACAAGAAAAAATTGTCAGAATTTGAATCCGGTAGCTTGATTGAAGGAGCTTCATGTTGTTGAGAGTCCTTCTTCAAGGGTCAAGGCTCACCATATCGAGTGGGTCATAGCCCCTGACTTTAGTCATCATGTCTGGTTTTGATTTCCAGGAAACCTTGGTTAGGGGAACCTTCTTCAAGAGTCAAAGCTCACCATATCAAGTGGGTCATAGCCCCTGACACCCTTGGCTAGAGGAAAATAAATCCCCTTTTTCCCCTTGCTAGACATTTGATTTATCATGACCTGCATTACAGACCCTTGAGATCCTTGAAATGGATTAGTCCTTATGTAGGATGCATGCAATGGTATGATGTTATGATGTTATGCTATGCGTGGGGTAATATAAGTAAACCCTGTTATGAGTCCAGATTAAGGACTGTAAACAAAACCTGCAAGAAGCTCGTGTGTTAGATAACAAGCATGCAAGTAGTCAAGTTGGAAGGCACACAAGTCACACAGAGAGCCTTTAGAGTTTAGGCCAGCATGGGGTCTAGGTATTACCCTCTTTCAGTTTGTTGGTTAAGACCTGTCCTATCAGAAGTAATCGGGTTCTAGAGGATCCCAATATCACTGACTACCCTCAATCGGTCATAACTCCAGCATCGCAATCTTTTCTTGCGGCCAGAACCATCACGAGAGTTTAGCCTCAATGGGCGTAGCATACTGCTACTGTTCTATTGGCCAAGTTGGGTCAAATTAGGGTTCTAAGGTCGGTTGGTGCTTAATGACTCCTCAGAAGACCCACATTCTCCTCGTTGCGACACAAGGGATATCGGTACAGACCAAGGTGCCACACCAACGTAGCCACTGCTTCACCCATGTCGGTCTACGCCGGACAGGTCCCTCACAGCTTATGCTACCTAACAGGGTATCCCCAGATCCGGGTTAGGATCTATAGATCTCCCAAGACAGTCCCACAATAATAGAGCAAACAAGTCAAAGCAATTGAAAACACAAGTGATCTTAGTCCTAAGGTACACCTCACTTTATAAGAGTCCCCAGCAGAGTCTCCAGTTCTGTGATCGGTGGATCTGGAACTGACTGTTTAAAGCTGGTTTCGCGAAATGTCGCGGAAGCAAGAGTCGCCACCGTCTTTTATTTTCTCCAACATGGAAAGGACAAAAGCACAGAAAAATTCCTTATTGAGATTAGTTCTCGGTTCGAGAGGTAGATTTATAGAAAGGGAAGGTGTTAGCACCCTTTCTATCCATGGTTATCCATGGGCTCTTAGATACTTGCTCATTGTGTTTTCAAAAGTGTTTGCTTTTCAAAGTGTGAGTGAGTTTGAAAAAGTTTCTTTGAAAGTTTCAGATCGACTCTTGTATCAGTCCTCAAGAGTGTTTGAAAAGTTGTTTTTGAAAGCTTTTTGCAAAGTGTCAGTGTGAAAAGAAGTTTTTTTGATTTGTTTTAAATTAGAGCAAGTATCCACGAGTCATCTACCTACCCTAAGGAATTAGGCTGTGTAAATGTCCTTAAGGTAGTGCCATCCCACCATTGAGAGGTAGGTAGCACCACCGTTGGAGGTGTTCGGGTCAATTCGATTTAGGGACAGTGTGGTCACCAGAGCAATAGTAGGACACCTTAGAAGCTACCCCCATGCCATGTTCATGGACATGAGTACTTACTAAAACGTCCTCTACTCGACGACCACGTTTCGAGGGGCAAGGCAACAGTGAGGCGTACCCTAAGAGTGGTGTGTGAATTGTGTGTCATTTTCAGTTATTATTTGTTTGTCATGCATTTGGTGAGCTACGCTTCGATTTTATTTGGGCATACATTCTTTCATGTTATTAGCAGTTTAAAAGGTGCGGGAATTTGAAGTGCGGAAAATAAAGTCCTACGCTATTACAAGACGCGGGTCTATACATCGCCAAATTAACACAGACCCGATTTTAAATAAAATGCGGAAAGTAAATGTCCTAATTATCTATTACAAAGCTTTGGGGCAATTACATAAATTTAAAATGAAAAATAGAAGCAAATGCGCGAAAAGAAATTATAATCGAGAGCGCGAGGGCGTTGGACCCTTTAAAGAAATTAAATTGAAATCAAAAAATTAATTAATGATTAAATAAAGAAAAGGACTTATTTTTTGATGTTTTTGTATTTAATAGAAATAAAGAAAATTAATTGGAATTGAAACCCTAATTCTAAGCATTTTTAATTATTAAAGAAAAAGATTCAAGTTTGACCTAATTTACTAATTATTTAATATACATATTTACTTACAAAATAATTAATGGTTAATAATAATAAGAATAAAAATTTATTTATTGAGAAAAAAAGAATGAAAATGCTAAACCTAATTTTTATGTATTTATTTATTTAAGAAAAAAAACATTAAAGTTGAAGACCTAAAATTAAACTAATTTGGTTATTGCAATTTATTTACAAAATTAGTAGAAATTAATATTAATAAAACATATTTTTTTTGTTTTATGATTTTCTGGTTTTTTTTGTGTTATAAAATTTATTTTATGAATTTAAATAAAACAATTAACATAATTAAAATGAATAAAAGAAAAGAGCAAAAAGAGAGAAAGAAAATGCAAACATGGGGGGTGGTTGACCCAATTATGGAGGTTTGTTAGGAGCATTCTTGGCCCACTGAATCAGGGCCCCTTTGACTTTTCCAGCGTGTCTGCATATGGTTGACTGAGGGTGTATGGTGGAGTGCATGACCTGGCCATTGGATGGAGGCTTCTGGGCGCGTGGCAAGCTAGATGGTGAGGCTGCTTGGTGGACCACAGGAGGGCAAGTGTACCTGAATGCATTACAAGGAAAAATATAGGAAAATATGGGGGACCTGGGAATCGAACCCAGGTCCCAATGCTTGCATGACAACACACCTTCCACCAAGCCAAACACGTTTATTTATTAAATTAATGGACACTGATCAATATATGCAAAAAGTGCAATTATTTTGGAACAAACGAAAAAACGCGCCAATGATTTGAATGCACCACTCACGTTCCTCCACGCATCATCTTCTTCAATTGTTATTTGTTTTGCCTGAAAAAATAAGACTAGATAGCGGGGGTTTTAAACCCCCACTAAATGGTACCTACAAAAATAGCGAATATAGCATAGTAAAAAAGAAAAAGGGCGCGAGGTATGGGTTCTACTCATTTGGAGCTTCTGAATTCAATGGTACAAGTTTCGTGGCCTAATTTTTCCAGATGAGGAAAGCCCCAAATTCAAACTCCTGAAACCCTAGAATGCTTTCATGGTGGATTTCTATACAGGCCTTATTAATTCAATTAAAGCATGCCTTAAGCTTCAGAACACTCATATTAGTCCAAATCAATGATTAAAAATTACAAATAACGCATGGATAATGAAACACGATTATGCAAAATTTCAACAAAAGTAGGACTTTGTTATACCGATTCCTTGTGTATAGAGAGTGGAAAAGGGTTGAGACACGATCAAGAAAGTCCCAACAAGCCTTTGGAATGGATTGTAGGCTTTGAATCACACTGGAACTATGTTTTCAGTTTCAACTTTTTTTTGTGAAAAATGCAAGTTTGGTTCTTATGCTTGAGCGCAACTTTCTTGTTCTTGGCTTTAGGGTTATGTTATGCTTATGTATGTGAACGATTTAGGTTAGAAAAACTGGCCTAAAATCCATGTATTCAATGCTTTTGAATTTGTGATTTTCCATGATCTTCTTCAATCTTTTTCATTCCTTTTTGATGCCAATCATTGCCAATCATATTGAATCTTTCCTTATTGAATAGTGCACGAAATATTGAGTGAATTCTATGCACAAAAAGATTTGAAAAGTATGATTTAGTATTTTTTTCATATTTAATTTTAATTAAATGAATTAATAATAATAAAAATTCAAATAATTAATAAAAAATGATGAAATAACTCCCTTGGATGTCAATGGGTCGTGCATGGCCTTTGGGTAATGATTCATGGAAGAAATTAAGGCCCATTAGCAATTTTGAGGTATTTGAAGCAAAGTTGACTTTTCAAAATTCCCAAAACTTTCCCAACTTCCACAAGGCATATCTTGCTCAATATTTAAGCTTTGATCATGTTCTTGGACATTTTGGAAAGTTCTTGAAGTCGTCTAACCAATTTCTTTGGTCCCATGTGATTTTTATTTACCAATATCAAGTTATGGTCTTTGACTTAAAGTGCCTTTTTGTTGACTTTTGAAAATGACCTATAATGTTGAGATTGATAACTTTTTGTGAGAGCATTTCTTGGACTTGAAGTGTGAAGATGAGTTGTAGGAAATGTCATTCTCTTCAAAATGAGCTTTGGATGGAATTTTTCTGATAAACCATGTGGAAGTTATGCCTTGGTCAATTTGCAGTTGACTTTTTCAACTGTCAAAAATAGAAACTTTTGCATCTTGAGACTTTTTGAGCCATGCCTTGAGAATCATGATCAAGAATTGATCAAATGATGTTTGTGGCTTCAACATAAGATGTTGACCGAAAATTTTGACTTTTGACTGTCAAATGACCATTTTGCCCCTACAGTTGACTGTGATGCAATTAGGGTTTTTGACTGTGCAATTTTGTGCTGTAAGTCTTGAAACTTGGCATAAGGATGCTTGACAATGTTTATAGGCATGTGGGACTTGTTTGGACCCTTGGAAACTTCAATTTCTTTGTCAGAACCAAAACCCTAATTTTTGACTGTTAGGAGGCCATTGGACTGTGCAACCCTTGGGAGATTTTGAAGCATGCTCTTAGCAAATCTTGGAGAATATGGGAGGGCAAATTTTGGGGTACAACAGCAAGCCTCGTATTCTGCCATATTATTAGTACAATCGAATGTTACCCTTGCAGTAAAAGTAATGTGTGATCTATGAGGAGTGACAATCACAACACCAATTCCTTTACCATAAGCATTCACAGCTCCATCAAATATCATACTCCAACGAGATTCAGGGTCCGGACCTTCCTCAGGTAATGGTTCATCACAATCTTTCACTTTCAGGAACATCACATCCTTATCAGGGAATTCATATTCTACAGACTGGTGATCCTCCACTGGTTGGTGAGCAAGATAATTTGCCAACACACTGCTTTTAATAGCTTTTTGAGTGCGATATTCGATATCATATTCAGATAACAACATCTGCCAGCGGGAAATTCTCCCATTAAGAGCATGCTTTTCAAAAATGTACTTGATTGGATCCATTTTGGAGATCAACCAAGTAGTGTAATTCAACATATACTGCCGCAAACGCTTTGCTGCCCAGGCCAAAGCACAACATGTTTTTTCCAGCATGGAATACCGCGACTCACAATCAGTGAATTTTTTACTTAGATAATAAATGGAAAACTCTTTCTTCCCTGGTTCATCCTGTTGTCCCAGAATACAACCCATGGATTTATCTAACACTGTCAGATACATAATCAATTGTCTTCCTTCTACGGGAGGGAGCAAGATAGGAGGTTCAAGCAGATATTCTTTAATACTTTCAAATGCCCTTTGGCAGTCATCCATCCACACACAACCTTGATCTTTCTTTAACAACTTTAAGATCGGTTCATATGTTGCAGTCATGTGGGAAATGAATTTGGAAATATAATTCAAACGCCCGAGGAAACCTCTGACTTGCTTTTCAATTCTTGGTGCTGGCATTTCTTGAATTACTTTGACTTTATCAGGGTCAACTTTAATTCCTTTCTGGCTAACAATGAAACCCAACAACTTCCCCGATCGAACACCGAAGGTGCACTTATGTGGATTCAAGCGGAGACGATACTTCCCCAAACGCTGAAACAACTTCAACAAATATTCTATATGCCCTTCTTCAGTATAGGATTTGGCAATCATATCATCAACATATACCTCAATTTCCTTGTGCATTAGATCATGGAATAGGTTTGTCATAGCCCTCTGGTACGTTGCACCAGCGTTCTTCAACCCGAAGGGCATCACTCTGTAACAGAATGTTCCCTAGGGTGTGATAAACGTTGTTTTTTCCATGTCCTCTGGAGCCATTCTTATTTGATTATACCCGGAAAATTCGTCCATGAACGAGAATACTTTGAATTTTGTTATGCTATCCACTAACATGTCAATATGCGGCAATGGAAAATCATCTTTTGGACTAGCTTTATTTAGATCTCTGTAATCTACGCACATGCAGACTTTTTCGTCTTTTTTAGGTACTGGGACAATATTCGCAATCCATTGAGAATACACTGACGTCACGAAAAAACCAGCATTAATCTGCTTTAGAACCTCCTCTTTGATTTTACTACCATATCTGGGTGAGTTCTTCTCAACTTTTGTTTAATTGGCGGACACTCTGGCTTCAACGGAAAATGGTGCTCTACAATATCTGTATCTAGACCAGGCATATCTTGATAAGACCAAGAGAAAATATCCACATACTTTTTCAACAGTTCAATCAACCCGCTCTTCACATCAGGATGCAACAATGCTCCAATCTTGACTTCCTTCGGATCTTCTTCTGAACCCAAATTGATCATTTCCAATGGTTCTTTATATGGCTGAATGGTATTTTCCTCGTGCTCAAGAAATCGTGAGACCTCTTGTGGGATCTCATCATAATCTTCTTCTTCAGCCCCATACACAGGACATTCAATGTTGTGAGAGGGTGCAGGGTCATTGTATTCAACGGGTTTTTTAATTAATCTGCACATATGATTTATGATTGTTTTTAGAGACTGACACATATAACAAGTGATCATGCAGATTGAATTTCAGTTATTATTTATTTTGAAAAGGGTTTTTTTTCTTCTGATTACCATTTTCCAAGAAAAAAAGCAACAAATAAAAACACAATATTTGGAAACAAAGACAACTTTTATTATTGATTTTAAAAGTCACAGCAAATAGATAAGCCCATACAATACTTTCACCTTGGGCGGAGTGAAAGATTTTCAAAAAGATTAACAAAAACAAATTACTTAGAAACATGTATGCAAGAGGGAACATCAATAGTGATCCAGTTCTGAAGCCTAACTCCGTGCGTCACATAATTTGGCATTTCCTGCTCTTCTTCATCCTCCTCAACAACATTAACTCCAGAATCAGTTGGATGGAGGTAACTTCCGTTGTGGAAAACATCATGATAGCTGCTCATAGTAGAATTTGACTTCAATCCTTCGACTCTGCCATTCTTCTAAGATAAACCCAAACCAGTTCTATTCTTGTTCACGGGTGGATCCACAATTCTCCCCCAAACTGCATTATGGCCATTGCGCACAACCTGTTGCATGTCCTTCAGCGAATCCATGGAATTATCATTTCTCCTTATGTTGTCAATGGATAGGGCTTGGAACTGGGTTCCAACAGCAGCCTCATCCGCTTCTACAATACTGAAGGAGGACAAATGAGATATCAACCATGCCTTCTCCCCACTTATGATCACTACCTTCCCTTCATGCACAAACTTTAGCTTCTGGTGTAAAGTTGAAGTGACAGCCCCTGCTTCATGTATCCACGGTCGTCCCAACAAACAACTATAAGCGGGAACAATGTCCATGACCTGGAAAGTTATCTGAAACAAATGTGGTCCTATATGAATAGGCAATTCCACTTCACCAATAACAGATTTCTTGACCCGTTAAACGCTTTCATAATGATGCCACTCAGGCGCATAGGCGTTCCTTGATATTTCAATTTCTTAAGCGTACTCGTCGGTATAACATTTAACGCGGATCCACTATCAATTAGCACATTGGATAGTGAATCATTCTTGCAGTTCATAGAGATGTGGAGGGCCAAGTTGTGATTCCTTCCTTCATCTGGTAATTCATCATCATAGAAACTCAAGTTATTACATGAGGTAATGTTTCCTATTACGCTGCTGAATTGGTCTATTGGCATATCACTCTCCATAAAAGCTTGGTCCAGTACCCTCATCAAGGATTCTCTTTGAGCAGATGAGTTCATCAATAAAGCTAAGATAGATATCATTGAAGGAGTTTGTAGTAGCTTATCTATAATTCTGTAGTCGCTCATCTTAATTATCTTCAAGATGTCATCCACTTCTTTCTCTAGCGTAGCTCCGCTAGTCTCTCCTGTAGCCTTCTTAAGTTCATCATTCTCAGCAATTTTCTTTCCAGCAACAACATCTCTCTGAACAACCGGTGCAAACACACGACCTCTACGGGTCACCCTGCTATTTTCAACTATATTACCAACATCGGGAATTGGATGGATGGGAATTTCCACCCCGTCTTCCAAGATTGTAGCGTTGCATTTGTAAGGCACAACCTTATCTAACTTGTAGGGGATATGACCTGGCAAACTAATTACCAATGGGGTAACAGCTGGCTTTCTATGGTAATCTACTTCAAAATGAGCGGGTGCACCAAAAAAAGGCACAATGACGTTTACTCCTTCTTCAACATAACCAGTCGTCAATAAGTCATTTTTGGAGAACAAGTCTTCGTCTGAAGAAAAATACTCATCCGCGGAAGCATACTCTTCATCTGACTCTTCTTCCGTTAAACCAACTTCAACCATATTAACCTCATGATAATTATCCCTATGACCCGTGATCTTGATAGTTCCATTGTCTAATAGCAACTGAACACCCTCCTTCACGATTGAACATCCTCGGGGATCTCGACAGCAAACTAGGCAAGATCCATATTGGTGCTCTACCTGACCAGCCGTGTGGCAGAAGGTAGCGTGCAACTGTACGAGGTCCTCATTCAAATGCTCCACATCAAAAATTCTAAATTCACCAGGACATCCAGAAACCATATTCACTTCCTCTTCATACTCTGCCCTAGGCCTGATTATGTGGATGAGGCCCTCATCCATCATCTCCTGCAAATCAGCCTTTATCTTGTCACAACCTTGTATGTTTAAACTGCAAATAGCACAACCAGAATGGTCATGTGTATAGTAGCTAAATTCATAGAGGTCTACATGCATCTTCACCAAATCTCCTCTAACCATATTAATGTCGAAAATCTGAAAATCGTCTGGAAAACCGACCACTATATTTACAGCATTTACTCCCTTATGCTTGGGTAGAGGATTATCTTTCACTTTAGGTCCCACGTCCTTGAAAGATAGAACACCACACTTTACCAACTTCTGCACCTCAATCTTCAAAGGATAACAATTCTCAACATTATGCCCTGGTGCTCCTTGATGAAAAGCACGTGTTTGGTCTGCCTTGTAATACCAAGGCAATAGTGATGGTATGGCGGGAGGTGGTCGTGTCTGGACCAACTTCTTCTGAATCAATGCTGGTAATAGCTATGTATAGCTCATGGGAATAGGGTAATAACTCTCCCTTCTCTGATTATACCCTTTATTCCCCTACTGGGACAGTCTCTAATAAGAAACGGTAGTTGGAGAGTGTTTACCTTGGGTTTTGGTAAACAACCGCTGATCCTCCAAATGGTTACTTATTTGGTTACTCGCAGGATCGATCAGATTGATCCTATGGACATAGGTTGATTTTGAAGTTTGATTAAGGTGGATAAGGCTTTAAACAAAAGGTTTCAAGTAAATTGCATAAAGGAAAGGCTTGGTAAAATAAACAAGGCTTTAAAGTAAAGGTTCGACAGGAATTTAAAGGAGAAAAGCAAGTAAAATGCTGGAAAAGTAAATGACTTTAATTGATAAAATTGGTGTTTCACACATACATTTCTCAACAATTCTTTCTCACACACTGGGTACTTGAATCTAAATGAGTGACTATGTATATAATTATGAACACACACGAGAAACTACATGTCTACTCCTATTTATACAAAAACATTCCAAGTAACCGTCGGGCAGTTACGCTGCCTCGAGATCAATCCACTTGGCACGTTCTCCATGCTCGACGCTCCAGATCCTTGCACGTTTGCACGTAGTAACTGCTGGAAACCGTTTTCCCTCCAAAGCTTTGAATTTCAAACTGCTCCACTCTGGACCATCGAACACCTTCATCAAGAGACATCTTCGACGAAAACTCCTTCGACGTCGAAGGCAACCAGCCTTCTTCCTTGGAAGAAATCTTCTAAGTATTTTGCCATCTTTCGACGGGCACTTCGACAGACTCAGCCAGTCGAAAGCATCTTTCAGCTTTTAATGGCTGACATAGATCAAAGCATAGGTGTCGAATTTAGGAGCCAACAAATTGCCCCCCAAGAATGCCTTATTTCGACTCTGAAAGAAAAAGGCATTCTTTGAAAACGCCATTCGACACCTGTTTTTCCACGCTTAGTCACAAGTTCACTTGTGCACTTTTTGTTGCTTTTTACCAACTATTGGCAATCCCAAGAAACCATCATTGATTTGATCCTAGGACGTCACTTTCAGTACGGCGTGCAGTACCAAACGTCACTTCAGAATTTGTCATTATGACAAATCCCAAAAACGAGGACGCACGCTGCGTCTCTCTGTTTCTGCAGAAACGGCCAAAACAACAGGATGTTGCCACGCGTCCCACTAATTCCTGCAGCATTAAATGACATTTAATGTCCTCGTTATTGGAGATTTTTCCCACTACTATAAATAGTAGTGAATATCCCATTGTGGGACTTTTTACGCAAACTAGCCTTCAAACTTCCTTGTTTTCGTACAAGCTTGCTCTCTTTGCAGAAAACTCTCCCTCTTTCACTTCATCTTCATCCTCAACAATGGCCTCTGCTTCTACTGCTCCCAAGGTTAACGCACCAACTGAACAACATGTTAAACCCAAGGTCTTCGTTACTGCTCCGATAGTAAACTCTACAGGGAAACGAAGGGTTCCTGAACCTTCTGACATCTCCGTTCGCGATGCTTACTCGCGTCACTTGATGATCCCGGTTGGATACTCTCGTTGTTTGACTACCAGCTTAATTTCCTTTGCTCACCATCCTTCGAGGAGTGGTGGAGAAGCTATTATGCTGAGTACTTTTTCGACGAGAAGGACTTCATGGCTGAGTTGCAGAAGTCTTTTGTCCTAGTGTTGGACAAAGTAAAGAAATGTAAGTTCATGCTCTCACATTACTTCTTTTTTTTTTTTTGTCTTTCTCTTCGACTGCTAGCCTGTTAACTTTTCTTTTGCTTTCAGTTGTTCGAAAACCTCTAGCCAAGAAGGCTACAGAAGGCCCACAAGGAGGAGGCCCTTCAACAAAACCTCCACCGCCGGCGAAGACTACAGCGCCGGCGAAGACCATAAGCAACCAACAAGGGGAAGGCTCTTCGAGGAAGCCTCCTGTATCGGTAACCAGATTTTCTTCATTTTTCTTCTGGCTTTCGATTTTTGATTTTCGATGCAATTACTCAATCGAATTCCTGTTGGTTTTCTAGGCCCCTTCGCCCAAGAAAAGGGCAGCGTTGGTGGTCGAATCGGGGAGTGATGACGAAAGTGATTCCCCTCCTGCTCCCTTAAAGAGGCGAAAGTTAACGAAGGACGCTTCTGTCCCTGCCCCTGCTCCTGAAGGTCGAACCGTCAGAATAAAGGTTGCTGTGAGAAAGCCTAGGCCACCTCCAGTAATCATCGAGGAGCCAACTGAGGAGGAACTGCACGTTCTTCTTAACAAACCTGTCGAGAGTGACAATTCCAGCCTTGGGGCAGAAGTTAATCCACAGGTAATCTATTAGACCCTTTTCATAACTTAGGCATAGATACCAGTATTCGATTGTGTCTCTTTCGACATCTGAAGATTTGTCTTCTTTCTCTTTTTCAGGACACTACTGAAAGTTCTCCACCAAGGACTTCAGAAACGTTAGAATCTGCTGACCTTAGCAGGCCTCAGGAAAAAGACTTGGGCAATGACGAAGCCCATACTGAGAATGAAGCCAATGCTGAAACAGTGGAGAAAACAACAGAAGAACCTATGATGGAGGAACAACAGCCAGTGGAGGAACCACAGCCAGAAACGGTTCAGGTGGTGGATTTGTCGTCAGAAGAGAATCCTGAAGGAAGAGACCAAGGCAATGGCGAAGAGAATCAAGATGCTGTTGACGAAGAGCACCAAGGTGGTACTGGCGAAGGACACCAGGGTGACGCTAGCGAAGAGCCACAAAATGACGCTGGCGAAGGACCCCAGGATGATGCTAACGAAGAACCACAAGTCGACGCTGGTACCGCCTCAGTCCAAGTCGAAGAGCAGCCAATCGAGGCACTCAGCATTTCACAGCCTCAAGCCCAAGATAATACTGTGGCAAGGGTTACCTCCTCAAAGCACAGGTCAAAAGAGGACTTGGAAGTCTTGAAACAAACTGACCCTGTCAGCTACCTCAATGCAATCATCGAGAGTAAGAGTTCATCTGACACTAGTCAGGAAATTCCTACCCTGTCGGGGAAGTCTACTGAAACTTCTCCTCTTGATGATGCGTTGGCGAAGGTTAAGGCCCAGTTCTTCAAGAGGGATTTGATGAAGACTTTAGAGGGGGACCCCACTGCTCCATCATGCTTAAAGGGGGTCTTGAATGCTGTTGATTTCGAAGCTGTAGCCCCAGAAATCTCAGACTTGATCATGGAATTACATTCTATGATTGATCAAGTTTCAGCGGATTACAAGCGCCAACGAGGTTTTAACAGTCAGCTCGAAGTGCTGCATGGCAAAAGCTCATCTGCGTGGACTGCTGTCTCAGATTCGACTTCTCGAATTGCCGAGTTGTCGAAACAAAAAGCGTCTGCACATGAAAGAGTCGATGCCATTGAGCGAGAGAATGACTCCTTCCGAGCACAAATCGCAGAGATAGAGGCGAAGATAAACGCCAACACTGTACTCCAGGAGGAAATTCTTTCGACCATCTCAGACACTGAGAGCCAGACTGAGATCAAGCAAGGCCTGGAATTCGCTGAGAGGGCCCAAAGCCTCGACGCTCAAATTGCCAAGCTAGTACAGGAAAACTCTTGGTGCAAGAAGAGGTTGGAGCTGCAGCATGCCAAGTATCTTCGACTCAGGAACTCTCTTACCTTTTGATTGATTCTCTTTTGTAACCACATTCTGTAATCGTTTTCGACAACAATTGCCATCTTGGCTGAAATTAATAAAAATTTCCATTTTGGCATTTTTAGGGTCAATTTAGTTTGTTCTTTTATTATTTTATTTTTATCTCTTGAAGTATAGGTTTGTATTTTTTCAAATATTTACCATTTACTCTCAAGAGCCTTTTATCTCCACTTATCTCTTCGACTTCATAGGCTCCACCGAAAAAAGTTTGGATAACTCTGAAAGGTCCTTCCCATTTGGGTGACCATTTCCCCATGCTTCGATCCCGTCGATCCATGGGAAGAATTACCTTCCAAACTAATTCTTCAGGCAAAAATACCTTAGGTTTTACCTTTCTATTATAAGAGTCTTCTACTCTTTTCTTCTGAAGCCTGAGTAAGTCGAGAGCGTGTAATCTCTCTTCGTCTAAATCCACCAGTTCATCTAACATCATGTTCCAATAAACCTCAGAAGGAATATCATAATGCCTCTGAACCCTTGCAGATTGAAGACAAATTTCTGCTGGCAACACTGCATCATGGCCAAAAGTTAGCCTATATGGTGTTGTACCAGTGGCTTCTTTTGGGGACGTTCGACAAGCCCATAAAATCTGGTCTAACGTCTTATGCCAATTCTTTGGTTTCTTCCCAACATGTTTCTTTATCAAGCCAATCACCACTTTGTTAGCTGCTTCGACTTGACCATTCGCCTGTGCGTAATAAGGCATTGATGTTAGGAGTTTGAAACCTGTTTCCTGAGCAAATTCCTGCATCTTTCGACCAGTGAAAACTGACCCTTGATCAGTTGTTATTGTCTCAGGGATTCCATACCTAAATATAATGTTCTTTTGAATAAATTCAATGACATTTTCTTGGTCTACATTGACTAAAGGGACAGCTTCGATCCATTTAGTAAAATAATCAATGCCTACCAATATGTATTTCTGACTCTTTGATGATGCTGGTCGAATCTCTCCAATAAGATCCAACGCCCATCCTCTAAAGGGCCAAGGCTTCACTATCGAGTGAAGTTCGCTTGCTGGTACATGCTGGATGCCTGTATGAACTTGACACTCTTGGCAACCTTTGGCGAACTCAACACAATCTTTCAGCATAGTGGGCCAATATAGTCCTTGTCGAAACAACAACCATTTCATCTTATGGCCTGCTTGGTGAGCCCCACATGCCCCAGCATGCGTAGTCGAAAGGGCTATGTATGCTTCAGTTTCACTTAAACATTTCAGCAACACCCCTTCAGGCGTCTTCTTGAATAACTCGTTTCCCATGAGTACATAACTCAACGCCCTGTATTTTGTTTTTCGTTCTGTCGAAGCTCCTGGATTTTGAAGATAGTCCACAATGGGTTTCCTCCAATCTTGCTCTGACAAGTTATCAATGAACGAAATCTCGAAGTTACTGTGATCAGCATATCCTAGTCTCGTCGACTCCAAGTCTGTTGGTGATAGACAAGTTGCTCTTATCTTCTCTCGAACTTCGATTGCTCTTTGTAATCTCGTTTTTGAAATTTTATACCCAGATGCAATCTGTGCCAAGTCATTGGCTATTTGATTTTCAACCCTGGGTATGTGTCGAATATTGACACTTTCAAATTTTTTCAACAAACGATTTGCTATCACAAAGTACATAATGAGATTCTCTCTTATGCATTTATATTCCTTTGTGACTTGCTTGATGACTAACTCTGAGTCTCCCATTATTTCGACTCGAGTTGCCCCCAATTCCAACAATATCTCAAGGCCAGTAATTAGAGCTTCATACTCAGCCTCATTGTTCGAACAAGAACCTTCTATTTGGTACTTGAATGTTGTTGGAATTTTATCTGGAGAAATAATCAAGACTCCTACTCCTGTTCCATTTTTATGGCTGGAACCATCGAAGTAGAATTTCCAAGGTTCTATCTCCACATAATTAATATCCTCGACTTGAATTGAGTGGTCGACTATGAAGTCTGCAACCACTTGTCCTTTTACTGCCTTAAGAGGCATAAAGGTCAAGGAGTATTCAGTCAATGCTAATGCCCACTTGCCAATTCGACTATGCAAGATAGGTTTCGACAACATATATTTGAAAACATCAAAATGAGACGAAACATAAACATCAACTGGTTTTATATATTGCTTGAGTTTTGTACAAGAGAAATACAGACATAGACACAATTTTTCAACTTCGCTATATCTAGTTTCCGCATCATTCAAAACTCGACTGAGATAATAAATGGGTCTTTCGACTCCATTCTCATCCTCTTGGGCTAACATACATCCCAGAGTTTTGTCAGATGCAGCTATGTACAATCTCATACTCCTATTGCTACAAGGAGGCACCAAAATAGGTGGCTTAGTGAGGTACCCTTTGATTTTGTCGAAGGCTTCTTGCTGCTCTTGCCCCCATTCGAACCCATCTTTATTCAGTCGAAGTAAGGGTGAAAAGGCCTGAGCTTTCCCACTTAGGTTAGATATAAACCTTCTCAAGAAATTTATCTTGCCTAAGAGAGATTGCAATTCCTTCTTATTCGATGGCGCTTTCGCTTCCAAAATTGCCTTCGTCTTGTTCTGATTGATTTCGATTCCTTTCTTGTGGACAACGAAGCCCAAGAAATCTCCAGCTTTCACACAGAACGCACACTTCAAAGGGTTCATCTTCAGACCATGTTCTCTCATTCTTTCGAATGATTGTCGAAGGTGGTCAATGTGACTCTTCCTGGAAACAGATTTTATAACAATATCATCAATATAAACTTGCATAAAAGTGTTAATAAAATCATGGAAGATAGTATTCATTGCTCGCTGGTACGTTGCCCCAGCGTTCTTCAGGCCAAAAGGCATCACTACCCATTCGTAAGTGCCTAAGGCCCCAGGGCATCGAAAAGCTGTTTTCGACACATCCTCTTCAGCAATGAATATTTGATTATATCCTGAATAACCATCGAGCATACTCAGGTATTCGTAGCCAGCGGCAGAATCGACTAGCATTTCCGCCACAGGCATAGGATATTCATCTTTGGGGGTGGCAGCATTCAAATCTCTGAAATCTATACACACCCTTAATGTGCCATTCTTCTTGATTACTGGCACAATATTTGCAATCCATTCGACATACCTTGTAACACGGATGAATTTGCATTTCAGAAGTCTTTCGACCTCCGTTTTGATCTTCGACAATATTTCTGGAGCGAAGCGTCTTGGATTTTGCTTGATTGGCTTCTTTCCAGGTTTGATTGGCAACTGAAGTTCTACCAATCCTCTGTCGAGACCAGGCATTTCGTCATAATCCCATGCAAAACAGTCTTTAAACTCTTTCAGCAATTGGATTACTTCCATCCTAAGTTTTGGATCAATTTTGGCACTGATGTAAGTTGGCCTCTTCTCTGATCCTTCGCCTAAGTTGATTTCTTCTAAAGGGTCTTGCGCTAACATCTTAATGTTATTCGCCAAGGGATCCTTTTCGAAGCCCAAAGGCTCATCGTCATAGATAGCGTCGAGCCTCTGTTCCTGCATTTCGTCTGGCATGATATCAGGAGGTTTTGGATCGAAATCCTTTCCTGGGCCAACAGCAGATAATTGTTGATCATTGGCCTGTGTGGCCATGTACTTTACTTCGGCTTCGAGAGCCGTTATCATCTTGGTTTCGGCTACATAAGCCGAAATTCGCTTCAAGGACTGTGACTCAGTCATTATCACTGAATTCACTTCCCCAACCAGTTGGTTGGATGTCAGTTAACCCACTGAAGTCTATGTGGGACAAGTCTTCTCTGTCCCATTGGAAACCATGCTCAGGATGCAGGTATAGGGAACAAAAGGTGTTTGGCACTGGCGCCATGTCGAAGACAGGAGTTGGACATGGCCCTATGTGAGCCAAGTTTTTGTCGAAATCTGTCACACCCAAGTGATTCACTTCGCCAAGGTAGTAACTTTGATCCGCCTCTATGTTTTCGACCATCCCATCTGGACGCCATAGCAGCAGTCTTTGGTGCATCGATGAAGGCACAGCGCCTACACCGTGAATCCACTCACGGCCTAACAAAAGGTTGTAGTTAGGTTTGGCCGATATGACCATGAACATTGTTGGTCGAAGGATCGACCCAACTTTGATATCTAGCTGGATCACTCCCATGGTGGTCCCAATGCCTCCCTCATAGTTGGACAGGACCATATTGTGAGGTTTAATTTCCTCATCTCTTTTGCCAATCTTCCTTAGCATAGAATGAGGGATAATATTGATAGTTGCCCCACAGTCGACCAATATTTTGTTCACAGTAGTCTCTTCGAGCTTAGCCCTTATGAACAAAGGCTTGAGGTGATTCTTCATCGCCTCTGTAGGTGGCTCGAAGAAGCCATTTTGTTCCTCTGTAGTGCCATTGTCCATGACAAAATAGCACATTGGCCTGTGTTTGGCCATTTCTTGTTCCACCTCCCAGTCACTTGCTTCGACTTCTACCTGTCGATTGAATTCCCTGGGGAGCACTGAAACAATATTCACCATTATATCCAAGGTATCGTCGGACTCAGCGTCGTCTTCGTCTTCGACCTCACTTTGGTTAGGCCAAACTAGCCTGTTGGTAACTGGTTCTCTCTCAAGAGGCTTTCTTTGTTTCCTTTGAGGCACATTCGAACTAGTTTCCGCCTTAGGTTCGTTGGCAGCCTCCCTTTCAGCTTTTCGCCTCCTTTGATATCTCCTCCATTGGGATCGAGACATAGGATTTTTTCCCTTGTAGTTGCTGGATACTTGAGCAACTTTGGGTGCAGCAACTTGAGGCTCTTTCTTCTGAATTAAAGAGGAACCTCTTGGCACATCGAAAGAATGCCATTTCTCTTCATTTGGCCTTTTCCGGCCAGAAGTTTTGTACCAAGTGTCTACTGGTACATTTGTTGGAGGCCTAAAAGTCAAAGGCCTCTTGTCTTGATTAGAACCCCTTCTGGGATCATGTCGAAGGTCAGCATTCTCCCTTCTCTTGTTCGCTGCTCTCACGCCTTGAATGTGCTCAGCAGCTTTTTTATCAAAGATTGAACTGCATCTTGGACACAGCATTACCTCTGATTTCTTTTTCTGGCATCTTTGTAAAAAATCTGCCAAGTTTTCGTTTTCCCGAGGGAAAGCCGTTTTATTAGCCTGCTCTTGCCTTATGGCCTCTTCTGATACTTTAGGATCAGAAAGTTCAACCATGTTGATATTCATTGTATCTTTACTAGCAAGAGTTAGTTGCTTCATTTGTGTCTCCAGATTCTCCGTCTGGCCTTGAACAGTGGCCAAGTGGGAACTGGGCTTTGATCCAGTTTTTTGTGCTTCAGCAGTCTTCGACTTCGGGTCTTCGACCGCTTTCTGGACAGCCTCAATCGTCTTCCTGGATAAATTTCCAGAAAAACTGCCAAAGATTGGCATGTTGATGTGGTCCTTTGAGACTTCGACCATGTTAATGCCTGGCTTCTTCGACTGGATCCTGGTTGCCTCTACAATGTTCACCTCAGAGGGTTCTGCATAGTGGGCTTCAGCCTTCAGTGGATTGGAGTCGACAGCCATGGGGGATTTGTCAGCAAACTTTAATCTCCCTTCCTCAATAGCGTCTTGCACAAGATTCCTGAAAAGAAAACATTGAGAAGTTTTATGGCCCATAAAATTATGATATTTGCAAAAACCTCTCTTCTTTCTTTGATCAAGAGGAGGCACTTTTACCCCAGGGGGTACTATCATTTGGCCATCTTTAACTAGCAAGTCGAATATTTCATCACATTTTGTGATGTCAAAACTATAAGTCTTTTTTGGGAACCTATCGTTGGTCCTGTCTGGACCAATGGGATTTTTTCCATTTGAGGGGACTAGCTGTTTACAAGAGTATGGAGGCCCTTGTTTTAGTTCTGCTAAATCGACTTCTCCTTCTTCGACAGCTAAAGTATCGTCGAAGGATTCTAGATCTTCATCATCCATCTCAACGTATGCTATTCTTTCTCTCTTGTGAGTTTTCGTTGCCTTAGCTTTTTCAGCTTTGAGGCGTTCGACCTGTCGAACTCTATCGGCCAGTTGGGCCATGTCTCTTAGGTACTGGGTGTCTAGCTTCTTCCTAATGGAATAATCTAAACCGCCTGCGGCTATTTCGACCAACTCATGTTCTGGCACTTGTGTAAAACATCTCGCCTTAAGCAACCTAAACCTATTCAGATATTCGTCTATAGGTTCAGTGAAACGTCTCTTCACACTGGCCAGTTCTTTCAGGCTTATCTTGGTTTGCCCCATATAGAATTGTTCATGGAACAATCTTTCCAACTGGTTCCAATGATGGATCGAATTGGGGGGGAGAGTTGTGAACCAAGTAAAAGCGTTCTTGGTTAAGGAACTTGGGAAGTACTTGATCCTTAGGTTTTCATTATTTGAAATGTCTCCTGCTTCGATCAAATACCTCGCCACATGTTCGACAGTAGATTCTGTCGTGTCCCCAGAGAACTTAGTAAATTTGGGGACTTTGCTCCTAGGAGGTAAATCCGTTTGTAACACATATTCTGACAATGGAGATGTAAAGTTGGGCCTTCGAAAGCCCATGTTCATTCCATTCTGAGTCATGATCCTTTCGATCATGGTTGCCAGATTATTTTCCAAACCCATGTTTTGGTATTGGATATGCTGAACTACTTCGTCAGCATTTTGGTTTCTGTTAACTAACCTTACCTCTGGGGCTATTACCCTAGGCTCTTCGACAGGTTGTTCCAACCGTGCCCTAAGGTTTTCTTCGACAGGCTGTTGGGCCTGGTTAATGGTGGTTTCTTCCTCTACAAATATCCCCTGATTTCCCCTTATTTGCGCCCTTTGGGGCTGTCGAATAGGTGGGGGTACTCCAAAGAAGTCAGCCAAACACGTCATTTGCGCTGTAACTTGCTGATTCGATTGAGTAGTATTTTGTATTAGAGGATTTAGCACTGTACTCAAAGTTTGTGCCAACATTTGCACCATATCATGGTTGCTTTCGTCCATCTGTTGCCTCAAGACTACTGTCGAGGCATTTGTAAGGCCATGGGCTACTTGGGACGTTCCTCCTAAGAGTTGGGTCCTATTTCTATTCGCCATGCCTACTCCAGAGCCTTGGAGTGGCGAAGAAGCGCTCACGAAAGGGTCTGAATAAGTGGACGCAGCATTCGTCAGGCTTGCCACTTCAGAAGTTGGCATACCATAGAATGGAATAAATCCTGGGGGAACCACAGGCCTTGTGCCTATATTTCCCCTTGGTGGGGGAGTTCCCAAAGGTATTCTGGGGCCTGTTAATGAAGTTATTGGCCCCGTGGTTGTGACTGACACTGCTGGTGTCGAACCAACATTCGTCGCTTCACTTACGGTCATACTAACCGTTGCTCCCACACTTGTTTGTGGGATTTCGTTATTGTTTGGCGGATTCGCCATCTCTTCCCTTCTTCTGACAGTATTGTTATCGTTGGTGTATATTCTACCACTCCTCAATAACATACAACTCGAAAAGATGAGATTATTTTCAACAATCAACACACAGTCCCACCAGGTGTGCCAATTTGTTTACCTTGGGTTTTGGTAAACAACCGCTGATCCTCCAAATGGTTACTTATTTGGTTACTCGCAGGATCGATCAGATTGATCCTATGGACATAGGTTGATTTTGAAGTTTGATTAAGGTGGATAAGGCTTTAAACAAAAGGTTTCAAGTAAATTGCATAAAGGAAAGGCTTGGTAAAATAAACAAGGCTTTAAAGTAAAGGTTCGACAGGAATTTAAAGGAGAAAAGCAAGTAAAATGCTGGAAAAGTAAATGACTTTAATTGATAAAATTGGTGTTTCACACATACATTTCTCAACAATTCTTTCTCACACACTGGGTACTTGAATCTAAATGAGTGACTATGTATATAATTGTGAACACACACGAGAAACTACATGTCTACTCCTATTTATACAAAAACATTCCAAGTAACCGTCGGGCAGTTACGCTGCCTCGAGATCAATCCACTTGGCACGTTCTCCATGCTCGACGCTCCAGATCCTTGCACGTTTGCACGTAGTAACTGCTGGAAACCGTTTTCCCTCCAAAGCTTTGAATTTCAAACTGCTCCACTCTGGACCATCGAACACCTTCATCAAGAGACATCTTCGACGAAAACTCCTTCGACGTCGAAGGCAACTAGCCTTCTTCCTTGGAAGAAATCTTCTAAGTATTTTGCCATCTTTCGACGGGCACTTCGACAGACTCAGCCAGTCGAAAGCATCTTTCAGCTTTTAATGGCTGACATAGATCAAAGCATAGGTGTCGAATTTAGGAGCCAACAGAGAGACACTCACAACGGGAGTAACTGAGGCAACTTGCTGATGACGCTAATAATTCCTTATAGGAGTGTTTACCCTCATCTCTTGTATAACAACATTTGCATTTCCCTCTTTCTTCTTGCTAAATCCATACGATGGCTTCTTTACACCTCCAGAACTTTCACCTTTCATTAAACGACCCTCTCTCACAGCCTCTTCTAAGCGGATACCCATTCCTACCATTTCAGTAAAGTCACTTGGCGTGATTTCTACCATCCTCTCGTAGTAGAAAGCACCTAGTGTCTTCAAGAAAATATTAGTCATCTCCTTCTCTTCCATGGGAGGAATCACTTGGGCAGCTACCTCACGCCATCTCTACGTATACTCTTTGAATGATTCCCTGTCTTTCTGAACCATGGCCCTAAGTTGGTCAGGATCAGGCGCCATGTCCATGTTGTACTTGTATTGTCTGATGAATGCTTCTCCCAAATCATTAAAAGTATGGATGTTAACACTGTCCAAACTCATATACCACTTTAGAGCAGCACCAGTCAAACTATCCTGAAAAAAGTGAATTAGCAAATGCTGATCATCAGTATGGGTAGACATTCTTCTCATGTACATCACCAGGTGAGCATGAGGGCAAGTGTTTCCCTTATACTTCTCAAATTCCGGGACCTTAAACTTAGCAGGTATCTTAACGTTTGGGACCAAGCATAGCTCATCCACATTCTGCCCAAATAGCTCTTTTCCTCTAAGGGCCTTCATCTCTCTTTGCATCTTGTCAAACTGCTCTTGAAAATCGTCCATTCTGTCATAAAGACCCAAGTCTTCATTCGGTGGAGGGAAAGGACGACACACATCATCATTAACAAACAGAACCATATTCACCGAAGGAGGTGCAGCAGGAACAGCATGCACCACAGGAGGTGACGGAGTAACAATAGTTTGAACCACTAGAGTATCTTGAGGACCAAGATTGAAACCTTCAGGTGCAAAATTCTCTGGCATTCCCCATGGATAACCTTGAGGCATGCGATTCTGAACAATAGTAGGAGTGGCAGATACGGGAACAGTCGGAACTTCAGTAGTTGCCCTTGTTGGTTGAGGTTGAACACTCGGTGGCTGATTCTGAGCAGCCACCAGAGCTTCCATCTGAGTAGTCAGATTGGCCATGCCGTCCTTCAAAGCATAAACTTCTTTGCGCATCTCGCGATTCTCTTGTTCTAAGTTGTCCATCTTCTTTTTAAAATTATCTCGAGTATTGTAGTGATGAGTCAGCTTGCTGAACAAAGTAAAGAAGCTTGGTAAGACAGCTGGATATGCATAACAAATGAAAGAAATATGTGCAATATGATGCATGATATGTAATGCACATGATTATTTTATTTTATTATTTAATATTTCAAGGGATTTAAAGTTTATATACATATTGCAATCATCAAAGTAATAGCGCTTTTGAAATACTGAATTTTTTTTTATTATAATAACTCCAAAATGGATTACAAGTTTCAATGGTCTCAAGTACAAGATGAAAATACAATCTTAAACCCTGAGAAAAAGAACTGATAGAGATCACTCTATACGCTGGCGCTTCCCCGTGAGTCTGGCAATCTGAGCTTTCAACCTCTGGTTTTATTCCGGATGTCTGATGGCAACCTCCTTCCAATCATCTGAATTAGGAAGTAAGTGATCAGCACCTGATTGAGGCTTAGGAGAAAATAAAAACCCTTTCCTCTCCATAAACTCTACCGCCCGAGTCTCAAGGATCTCAATCAAGTCGTTTTCTCCTTCAAGTCTGCTCTGTAAGAACTCTCAAAAGTTTGGAACTTGTTCTTCCAAACATCCCTTTCCTGTTGCATCCTAACCAAAGCAAGTTGCAGCTCTTCCAGATCATCTAATATGGGAGGAGTGGTCTTCACAAATAGATCAGACATGGGTGTCTCCCTGGTATACGACATCTTTAACTGAATGGCTCTCAATCGGATCCACTGAAGATATGGCTACAAAGAAATAACACCCCTAGGTCCCAAATCCTTCCTACTCTTCTTATGAATATGACGCCAGGCCTTCGCAATCTACCCCTAGCTTTCCTATGATCTTCTCCTTCCTTAAGAAAGAAACTACTCAAATGAATACCGTTCGGTTTATCCCTCATCGGATAACCAAGTTATCACCGTGCAAGAACAAGGTTATAGTTAATTCCTCCCTTTGTACCAATAAGAGGTACAATGGGGAAACTACCACAACTATCAATAATCTCTATATCCTAATAGGCTCGATGATACCAATCAATATCCGAGTGAGTAAGTGCCATGATCTTAGGAGCCCAATGGGGTTCCTTCTTGACATCCCAAAAAACATCAGACTGAGGCATATGAGAGATAAACCACCGGTACAACAGAGGCGTGCAACAAATAATCATTCCCCCATGATAAGAATTCCAAAGATGAATAGAGTAAAAAGCATCACCCAACAATGTAGGAACTGGGTTTCCAATCATGAAAATCCTGATAGCATTAATGTCGACAAACTTGTCCACATTAGGAAATAAGAATAACCCGTAAGCAAGTAGAGAAAGATGGCCTCAAAAGCAACTGTACTCTTCATCCTATAAAAGTAACGAGCTTTCTCCAATAAGAACTAAGCTGGTAATCCTCTAATTCCTCCTTTGGTAGTCATATGGGCTTCCACCTCAGACTTCCCCAGGTGAATCAAAGCAGCAATCTCATGTGGTTTTGGCTCACCCTCTAAACCAGTAAAAGGAATAATATCGGTAACAAGCATATCCAATAGATAAGAATAATTCTCCAATGTAGGCATCAACTGATAGTCGGGAAAAGTAAAGCAATGATACATCGGATCATAGAACTGGACCATTGTCGAGAGAAAACCCTCCTTCATCTTCAACTTCATGAGAGGGATAATGGATCCATACTTCTTCCAAAAGTCTGCAGAACACTCGATCTCGTGAATTATACTGATCAACTCATCTATCTTGGGATCCTTGAAACTGTATTTCCCGGTCTTTCTCTTTCAAGAATCCATGGTTAAAAGTAACTGAGATATTCACAAATAGTCAACCTTTAAATCTCTTGAAATATGGTTTCTTTAAAAGATGCTTATGAGTGCATGGATGCATGATGCAACAATCACACACAAGATCACACATATAGGGTTCATAGGTTCAACGTCACGAGTATGAGACCGAAGGTACTACCCATAAAGTGTTGGTCTAAAGTTATCATCTGTCGAACAAGGTTCTAGAGGTTCCCAGAGTCTACATCCTTCCTTCGGATATTACCAACTTCCCAATTAACTCGGTAATTAGTAATATTCTCAAGAAAGACTCGTCCGAGCATAGTATCGCGTGACAACTATTTTCAGATTACTCCGTCATAGCTTCCGCACTACACCTAAAAGGCCAAGATGGGTTTGGTATTCTACGGTCCTCAGTTTCAGCAGGCTCCCAGGTCAAAAGCAGTACGTCTTCCCGATTACTCGGTAAATGACACTACAGTCAAAGGGGCCTCCACTGAGTGGGGGATCTCATGCCTCCTTTTTTGGGATTACTCCCTCAAAGTTAACATGACTATACCGCCCGTCCTATCTTAAAGGTTGCCCAAGTCCGGGTATAGGACTTATGAGTAATCACCAAGCACCCTGAAAACTAGGAAAATCCAGACAAACATATATATAACATATAACACATAAACAACAATAGCACATATACAAATATAAACAAAGATAGGTTTATCCCACTTAGGAATGGACCAGTAAGAGGTCAATCTTTCCCCAGTGAAGTCGCCATTTTTCTATAGCTGTAGAAATGTTCAAGACTAAGCCATTGAATTGACTAGACTTTATACAAATCAAAATAAAAATTGCCACTGCACTTTATTGTTTCCAAAGGAATGGGAAAAGAGCGAATAACCCAAAAACAGGGGGGAAAGATTCAAGGTAAGGGGGTTGGTTATGCAAAGGGAAGGTATTAGCACCCTAAACATCTACGGTACTCCACAGGAACCTCTTTGAAAAAATCAGTATATTTTGGCTATAAAATGTTACATGTAAAATAGATGGTGGAGGTGAGAAAAAGAAATATATTTTTTATGATTTTTGCACCCGCCGCGGTTGCAAACCTTTAGTGCCTACGTACCACCTTTCATGCAATAGGGGATCAGGGTACATGTAGTTCCTCTTTGAAAATTTGAAACACAAATGCGTTGGTTAATTTTATAAGATAAAACATCATCGTCATTGTCCGTATGGAAAACACACCTACTACCCACAATCATGAGAAAGGAGAATTTGCATCATCTCAAAGTGGAGGATATGGCTTGGATTTCAAAATAAATAATGCCTCACTCAACACCCAAGTGGAAAATCTCTCTCTTCACTACATATTGTAGAAGTATAGTTGTTCGCATCACTACAAGGATTGATAGGAGTTTAATCTTTTTAAGAAAAGTTTAAAGATAAAAGCCAAAGTGGCAAAATGGTTTGAAATGAGATTGATTGACTTTTAGTCTTCTCACAAATACTCCATAATGCCTCTAATCCTAAGTCCAAGAAGTTCAATACTCCATAATGTCAAGGATAGTAAACAAATAGTCCAAGTATCAATAACGTTTTTTTATGGTTCATGTTGATTATTAGGTGTCTTCAAAAGGAAATGAAAAGCTCAAGTGAGCAAAATAAAAATGACATAAAAGTAAATGCTCAAGTGAGCAAAAATAAAAATGGCATAAAAATAAATGCTCAAGTGAGCAAAATAAAAATGGAATGAAATGTAAAATGCTAAAAGTAAATGGTACATAAAGTAAAGAGCATAAAATAAAGTCAATTGTTAGAAATTAGTGGTTAGTTGGATGACCATCTTGAAACTTGCATTTGGAACTCATTAGAGGATTGGTAGAACCAAAGCCTCCACACAATAAGTTGCATTTGATTTTTGTCAAGTATATCATCCATTTTGGAATCCTCAAAAGGTAACATTTAATGATCAACAATGTTTAAGTGATCCGCGTTGACCAAAATTAATGAAGATCCATTAGAGGATTGGTAGAACCAAAGCCTCCACGCAATGAATCTCAAGGTTATTGGATCAAAGAGATCAAATTAACATACTTGGGCTTGCAAACATAGGTTTGGGCCACGAATGATCATTTATCTGAATCGAGACAAAATTTAGCACTATGTTAAGCAATCGTAAGTGGACTTATGTAGAAGTCGCACCTATTTTGAGGCCGGTCAATAGCAATATATGTACTTCATGTTTGGATAAATGATATAAAGATCACCATCCCTTAACATGTAGCACAATTAAAAAAGAAAGGGATAAGATGAAGAGGGAGGGGAATGATAAGCTAATTTGGATCACCACCTCAAAATTCTTTTATCTTTAAATTCAACCACTCCTCTAGATGGATTAAAGCACTAAACATATCATTAATCCAAAGCACCAAAAATGAATTAAATAATTCACTCTTAGGTATATTTGAATTGATGAATATTTATCCAACTTCATCTACATCACAAAGTCCATTGAATTTAAAGATAAATTGGACATTTAAAATTGCAATCCAAACCAACAATCAAAAGGAGTGAGTAGAAAAACATTTATGGATCAAAACAGCCCCAAAACAAGGCAAAAAATGCATTATGTTTATGTGTAAATAGATTGCACTAAAGTGTAAATCAATTTACACAGTACAATTTTCAAAAATCTGCGTGAAATTGCTTATGTGTAATCAATTGCACTGTTACTGTAATCGATTGCACACTGTTACAGACAGAAAAACAGCATTTTAAAAGACCAAATTCTTGTTCAAACTTTCCATCAAATACCTTATGATCATGGATCCAATTGAGCACGAAAATTCCATCAAATTATGAGAAAATAACACCATTAGAATAACAAAATAATGCTCAATGAATCAAACCCAAAGATCAACAAGAGATCACATTGTGAAGGATGAATTATCCAACTCACCAAAGGTATATCTAAAGAATTATCAAAACAACATCAAGAATTTGGTTCAATTCAACCACAAGAATCAATTTCCCAAACTTAGATGTAGAGAATTGATAAAGAAAAAAGTGTTTGGATGAAGGTTTAGCTCAAATATTAGTAAGCTTCAATGCAAAGCTTACTAACTTTTTGAAAATGAAGCTTTGAGTGAATTTGGTAGATGGAGAGAATTGAGAGATTTTTTAGAAAGGTGGATTTGGCTATCAAAAGCTTGATATTTGAATGAAATGAGGGCTCTATTTATAGAGTTTTAGGATTGGGATTAGTGGTAATTTGGTAATTGATTCTTGGAGCCAAAATTTAAATTAATGATAATTCTTTCAAATATTAGAGCCAAAATTTGAATTAATGATAATTCTTCTTAAAAATGAAATATTGGCACTAAAATTTGAATTAATGGTATATCTTTCAAAAATGAAGAAAAATTAGAGCCAAAATTTGACAAGTTTAAAATTGCTGATTTTTTCAAATTTTCACGCTGTGCAATCAATTTCACTATAGTGCAAATCGATTTGCACGTTGTATTTTTTCAAAAATGGCGCAAAATGCACTATGTGCAATCGATTGCACTCTAAGAGCAATCGATTGCATCAGTGAAAAACAAAATGAAATTTTGGTATTTTTTCCTTTGCAAATAGAGATTTTAGGAAAATAATACCAGAAATCCTTATTTGTCAGATGCTTCGACTTGGTACCTACAAAATAAAAATATACAAAGACAAAGACAAATATTTTTTTATATTTTGATTAGAAGTTAGTCAACAACACATATACAAAATACACAACTAAGGTGCTTGGAGATTTCTCAAGAGCAAACTTAAAGATAGGATATAGAAAAAGAGCAAGAACCAACACTAATGTGATCTTGTTATGATCGAGATGATATGATATGATAGAGGAATCTTAGGGGGAAAATTGGGGTACAACATAGATCACATTTTTGCTCAGTCAATTGATCAATTGACCTTAAATCAACTGTATTGGGAAAAAAGTCAACTGTCGTCAATTTCCAGTCAAACTTCATAATTTTTTTATCCATATCAACATCATGAACTCATATATGTCAATTGACCAAGTTTGGATCATAATTCCTCAAGAAATTTGATCAGAACATCAAAAGGGAAAAATGGTCAAAATTAGGGTTTTTACTGAGAATGTGCAATTTCATATTTTTGACCTAGCAAATGACTTATTGTTTTAAGACATGACCTCAAGGATTCAACGAATCATTTTTACCTAATGGCATGGCTCAAAACATTTCTCAATATTAATTGATTGATAGTTGAGTTTCAGTTAACTGATGAAAAGTCAACTGTACACTGAAAAGTCAAACTTTGGCTTTTTGGACAAAATCAAGTTTCAAAGATTAAAGTTCATAAAGACATGTAAAAATTTGAAACTTGTTCGTTAAGATATCAAAAATTCAAGATTTCAATTTGAAAAGTCAAAATTTCTAAGCTTAGAATTTTTCTATGTGTTGGAAATTCACATTTTTTTCATAACTTTGAGCCAAATTTACACTATGATGCAAGATGATTCAAAGGAAACTTCCAACATGAAATTTGTAGATATAATTGAGATCTAAAACATTGTATAACATAACTTTTTCTAGAAATTTTTGGATTTCAAGTTATGATTTTGTGAAGAAATGTTCATGAAACTTGAAAAACTTAGTGAAATTTTGCCCTAGTTTAGGCAGGATTTTGAACTAACATCATGGTAATTTTTCACATAGTTACAAGAAGAATTTTCAAAAATCTCGAACATAGAGGTTGTAGAGGATGTTACAAGCTTTCGAAAATGTCCAATAACTCATTGAGATCATACTTGAGCAAATAGAATTGAAGCCATGAAGTTAGGGTTTGATTCTTGTATTACAAGTCAATTTTATGATGAACACTTGATCCAATCTTCAAGCATGTTGTACAAACCTCACTTTGCAGGCTTCTTACTTTCTTTTCACTCCATAATTAAATGGTTACACAGCTGTTAGAAACTTTAATCCAAGCATTCAATGTATTGCCCATGCTTAATACCATTTTAGGAAGAAAGACAACATTGCTATTTTGGAAATGTGGCTTTATGCACAAAGTCCACTCTTCTTGAGGCTCTAATTTATTGTTCTGAACACACACAACATGTATGCTCAGAAGAAACATGTTTAAAGCTTCTAAGCCACCCTATGAGCCAGGTACTTGTGCATTGGAACTACATTTCTCAAGCTTTCTTCAAAATCAAGCAAAAAGCCACAAACATGTGATTCTTGATTTCTGACTTCTCCAAGCATCCAAACTTGTTGCTTATAAACAGAGGCCCTATTTTCAAGTTAACACACGATTTCAAGCATCCTCAAACTCGGTTAAACACCATTGTTGCACAGAATTGCCCAAACTTAAAAGTTTTGAGCCAAAACTCCCCATCTCCATTTCCACTCGTTCATTTTGATTCTTAATCATCCAAACACCTTACATACATCATACACAAGTGATCCAAGTCTATGTTTCAAGACTGTAACCCCTCCATCACTATTCACCATTTTCAAAACTGAAGCTTGCAACTTGACTTGAGTTGGGAGTTTCAGCCATCCTCAAAGCAAAGTAGGAGTTGGAATACATTCAAGGAGGTCCAGGCAAGCTACATAACTCATTAGGCCATCTAAAGGTTGCTCAAACTCCATACACGAATCCAGCTGCAAGAGGTAAACTTTCAAACTTCTATCTCTTCATACAAGCATCATTTGATTCTGATTTGTGAAGATAAAATGTAGATATCATTGCCCTGAAACTGTACATGTCCATATATTTCATTTATATTGATTGAGCTTAGAGAATTTTAGGTTTGAATCTCTAAAAAAAGTTAGGTCTAAATTTGGTACTTTTAGAAATTCTCATTCATCTTTGATTTATAGCTTATGATATTTATATGGTTGGATTCATATGGAAAAATGGAGCAACTTTCATGTTTGCATCTTTCATTTTTGTTTAGAAATGAGCAAGTTACAGGAACCATGGCTGGAGGATAAAGATGAAGTCATTATCAGGACTTGACTTGTGTTATGTATTTATTGTTTTGTTTAAGTTAACGGATGTACAGCCACCCCAGTGGCAAAGGCAGCGTGCGTTTAACTCAATGTCACGGGTTCAAGTCCCAACGCTAATGTTTATTTAATTTTTCAACACGTTCCTCTTTTTTTGTCACAAATAGCTAGCGCTGGGCCTCCTGCAGTGGGCCTTGCCATTTTTTTTTTGCTTCTTCAAACCCCTGCCTTCACTTTCACACACTTGGCCCAAACATCTTTCTTATCATTTTTAATTTAATTTCTTTTCTTATTTTATTTTATTTCAGTTTTCTTTATTATTTTTTATTACTATTATTATTATTATTAATTTTTTTTATTAATTAAAAATCCAAAAAATATTTTTATTTATTATTTATACATTTACATTTTATTTTCTTTATAAAACAAAAAGACAAAAAACATTTTCTTAAACAAATTTAATTTATTTTCTTTTTTAAATTTAAATAATAATTAGACTCCAGTTTATTTTATTTTCTTTTAAATTAAAATTAACTTATAATTTAGGTTTTTTTTATTTAATTAATTTTCATATTATTTTTACTAAACTTAAAACCTTTGTATAAAAAACCCTAAAAATGTTTCAAACCTAATTTCTTTTCTTAATTAGTTTAGGTTTAATTTTATTTAATTTTAATTAATCATTTTCCTTAATTAGGTCAAAACTAAACCCTTTAATAAAAACAAAACAAAAATTATTTCCTTTCTGTTGTACCCCAAAATTTGCCCTCTCATTTATCAAGACTTTTCTCACAAGACTTCTTGGACTCAAGACAGGATTAGGGTTTGATCAGCTCAAGACACCTCATCTTGCACTGATGACCTATAATTAGGGTTTGAGTTTGCACAAGGATTTTTGGACCACTAATGCTTCATGTGACTTTCATACATCATGTTGGACCCCTAAGGTTGCTCATGTTAAGTTTCAAGCCTTGAATCACATTTTTGCTCAGTCAATTGGACAGTTGACCTAAAAAATCAGTTGTATTGGGGAAAAAGTCAACCATGGAGAATTTACAGTCAAACTTCATAATTTTTTATCCTAAACAACATTTTAGACTCATATGTACCATTTGACACGTTTGGACCATAACTCCTCAAGAAATTTGATCAAATCATCAAAAGGGCAAAATGGTCAAAATTAGGGTTTTGATTGAGAATGGGCAATTTCTGATTTTTAACCTAGCCAATGGCCAAATGAGTTCAAGCATGGTTTCAAGGATTCAATGGCATCATCTTGACCTAATGACATGGTCAAAAATATCTCAAGTTCATAGGATTGACAGATGAATTTTACAATCAACTGATCAAAAGTCAACTGTACACTGAAAAGTCAAACTTTGACTTTTTTGGTCAAAATAAAGTGCCAAGGGTCATAATTCATCAAGATATGTCAAAATATGAAACTTGTTCACCAAGAAAACTAATTTTGAAAATTAGGGTTTTGAATTTGAAAAATTTCATAACTTAGAATTTTTCTAAGTATGGAAAATTTCTTATTTATTCCCAACTTTTCACCACTTTTTCACCATGATGAAATTTGATTCAAAGGAAACTTCTAACATGAAAGTTGTAGTCCTCCATGAAATCTACAACTTTTATTCACAAAGTTTTCCTAAAATATGCTTGGATCTCAAGTTATGAATTTGTGAATAGAGGTCCATGAACTAAATGACTTAGTGAAAATTTGCCCTAATTTAGGCAGGTTTTTGGCCCAACTTCATGGACATTTTTCACCTAGTTCCAAGAGGTATCTCAAAATTCATTTCAAAGATGGATTATAGAGAACATTTCAAGATTTCTAAAATGTCCAAGAACTTTCCAAGATCATTTGTGGTTAGGGAGAATCGAAGAAGAGAAATTGGCATTTTATCACTTTTGTTCATGCCATTTTCACAAAGTGTCAAGTTACAAATCTGATTTTGGATGCTTGTACCTTGCATTACAGGTCCTAAACTCATTCTACACTCCATAATTTAATGCTAACTCAGAAGATAAAGGCTTTATTTTGGCTTTTGGAACATTGTACAAGAGATAATTCCATTAATGGCATAAAGGGCACATTGTTATTTTCATAAAGGCAAGCTTTTGTTACTTTATCAACCTTGAGCCATGGACCTGTTCCTTTGGTACAAACAACTTCAACAAATATCAAGCAATGTATACCAACTCTCTGCAGCTAGCAAGCCAGCCAGTACAAGCATGTTTAGTGTGGTCACTTCACTTTTCTTCAAAAGCAAGAAAAGTTGCAAAAGTCCAAAGGCTTGCACATCTGATGAAGAGTGGACTTTGTATCCATTCTATACATATTCACAAACTTGTTACAAACTAGGACACAAATTGATAACATCCAAAACACCCTAAAACTCAAAAAACATCATTTTTCTGCCCAAACATTGCAGTTCTGCAAAATCATTGCCAACTTCATTTTGGCTCGTGCATTTTGCCCTTTAACATTTGAAACACTTCATACACATCCTACCAAAGCTATCCAAGCCCTTACCCAGGATCTGTAAGCCCTGTTTCAGCCATTGCCATTTTCAAATTTGGAGGTTGCAGCTTGACTTCTACAGAGAGTTTTGGCCATCCACAAAGCAAGCTAGGTATTTGAATAGGTTGAAGGAAGTTCAAGGAAGCTCACACGATCCTCAGACCTCCCTTAAAGTCTCCACATTGTCATATCCAAATCCAGCTGAAGAAGGTATTTTTCTCAAACTCTAACTCTGTATTTAGGCATCCTCAAGCCACGATTTGTGAAGCAAAAATGTAGTCCTTAGCATGGTGAAGCTGTACATATGCATACTTGTCATTTATATTAACTGAGCTAAGAGAGTTTGAAGCTTGAAGTTGCTGAAATATTTAGGTCACGATTTAGGGCCATTAAAATTCTCCCTGATCTTTGAGAGTTAGGTTACAAATTTTATATCATTGGAATCGTGCGATAAAATGCTACATGTTTTGTGTACAAGTTTTTGTTTTTATGCAAGCATGTGAGAGTTACAGATTTTGAAGAAAAACGCGCGCAAGGAGAAGAAGCTGGAGGACAGGGATGAAGTTTTGGGCCTTGGCACGCCTGGGCCTTCTGTTTTGATTTTTGCACCCCCCCTGGCCACTATTTGCACCCCCTGATTCTTGTTTTATATTTTTTGCATTTTCTTTATATTTTCATGTTTATTGTTGTTAATCATTTTTTCTGAATATTAAAAAATCCTTAAAATAATTAAATAATTTTTTGCAATTTTATTTTATTTTTATTATTTTTTTCACATGGAAAATAGTTTAGTTTTAATAAATAGAACTTATTTTCTTAAATAAATTGTAAATACATTTAATAAATACTATACATTTTTATTTTATTATTATACATATAAAATATTTATTTTCATACATATTTTAATTTTTAATATTTATACATAATATTATTTATTATTTTCTTGTACAAAAAATGGACAATATAATTAATATAGAACATATATTTTCTTTTAATAAAAAATTAGGGTTTTCCCCTTTCAAAAATAATAATATTATTTTTCCTTATTTTCTAGGGTTAATTAATTTTATTTTCTCATACCTTAAACAAATACAAAACATTTTTTCCATAAATACATTGCATTGCATATTTAAATATTTGTATATTTATTTATTTCGCACAATATTCAATTGGGTTGTAATAGTATTTTTTAGGGTTTATTTTATGCAATATCCCCATTCAAAAAAACTTGTATCCCCCCTCCCATAATAATTGTTGTAATAGCTTAGTTTACATTTACGCAATTTATCGCATTTATACCATGTTTAGTAAACTAGGGTTTGCATGACAAGACCAAAAACAAACAAATAGAAAAGGCCTAATCCAAGACAAATCAAAAGCATGTAAAATGACACACATTTCACACAAGCACCCTTAGGGTTTCACCCACTTGGTTGCCTAAACAAAAATGGCCATGTTACGCATGCGAAGTATCTTGGCAAAACAAAACAAAAACAAGATCATAGTCCCTCGATGACGCTATCAAAAGGTTTCCTAAACAAATGATCTTGGTCCCTCAAACATGCTAAGATACTTGGCAACATTGCTATCATGGTCATACGATGACCCACGCCCGTACCGTTTAACATCTAAAGATAGGGTTGTTTACCAAATCAATGGTAAATCAACAATGTCAAAGGAATGAAAATGTACAAGAAAGATATTTGAGTAGGAGATAGCTTCTAAGTTACTTGCTCCATTTCAAAACAATCCTTGCTATTTTCAAAAACAAACACACACATTTCAAAAATACTTTCCAAACATCTTTCAAAACATTGAAAACATTTCCAAAAGACAAACATCTTTGTATACATTCTTACGAACGAGAATCATTACAAAGATTGCCTAAACGAATGGCCTCTTTTCAAAATACTTTCAAAACCACACCAAACACAAAGCACCATTTCAAACAATTTCAAAAGAAAAGCAAGTGATCTAAGCAAGTAACTAAGAGCCCATGGAAAACCATGGATGAAAAGGGTGCTAGCACCTTCCCTTTTCATAATCTACCCCCCGAACTCAAGAAAACATCTCAAAGGTCTTTCCTGTGCTTTTTTACCTTTCCTTTTGGATAAAATAAAAGTTGGTGGCGACTCTTGCTAAACCGCGACATTTGCGACAAAACGCAAAACCTCAAGTCAGTTCTCCCACCGTATCACAGAACTAGCGACTCTGCTGGGGAAATTTATAAAAATGGGGTTACCTTAGGGTTTAGATCGCCTTTATTTTCTCACCTTGTTTGACTTGTTTGCTTTACACTTTGGTTCTATTGTTTGGGTTTGAATCCTCCACCCGGATTTGGGAAACATTATAGGTAAATAGCAATATTTGTGGAAACTGTGCAGCGTATACCGACTCGGTCTAAGCAATAGCTATGTTAGTGTGACATATTTGTGGGTACCGGTAGCCTTTGAGTCAATCAAAGAGAATACGGGGCCGCTGAGTGATGTCATGAAGCACTAACGAACTTTTAGAACCTTTACTTGACCAACTTGGCCTTTTAGGATGTAGTGAGATAATCGGCTTTGGTGTAGTCCGAAGTTGGTAGATACTCGATACTACACTCATTGAGGGTTAGTTCCTTGGAATATTTCGGTCGCCGGTAAGAGGCTTGAATTGAAATAATGAACAAGGAAACAATCCAGTGATATTGAGCTCCTTAGAACCCGGTTACTATTTTCTTGGACAGGTTGAGCCAACTAAACTTCAAGAGGGTACTTACCTATGAAACCACATGCAAGCCTAAACTAGGAACTTGTGTTATTTTCTTGTACATATATACTTGTGCATAAGATCATAGACATCATGAACATCATATGCATCCACTAACCATTTCAAGGATTTTGGAAATTCATCTTTGTTCCTATTTTGTAGGATATGGATTCACTTCGCAGGAAAACTATCCAAGTGAACCTTGTAAGAATTCCTCCACAACTCAAGGAGATAGCTTCAAGGATTCCTGAGAACTCTCCATTCACCAAGAGGCATGGTGTTCTACTCAACTTAGTCACTTCCAACACATAGGAAGACATGATGAAAGTTCTTTTCCAGTTCTTTGACCCTTTGCATCACTGCTTCATATTTCCTGACTACCAGCTTGTGCCCACTTTGGAAGAATTCTCTCAACTCTTGAGGATTCCTATTCTCAATCAACTACCCTTCAACGGTACATAAAGAGATCCAAAGCCAGAAGAGATTGCTCAAGCCCTGCACTTGCACTCATCTGATGTCACAACCCATTGGGAAACTAGAAGTGGTGTCAAAGGCTTCTTGTCAAAGTTCTTGTTTGAGAAGGCCCAAAGTTGCTGGAATTCCTTGGACTTACAAGCTTTTGAGGAGATTGTAGATCTTCTCATCTATGGGATGGTCTTGTTCCCTAACCCTGATCAACTCAATGATGTGAGCATTGTCAAAGTCTTCATGTCACGCAATCCGGTGCCTACTTTGCTTGGGGATATCTTACACTCTTTTCACACTCGTACAATGAGGAAAAGAGGTTTTCTCATGTGTTGCACTCCTCTACTGGAAAGATGGTTTATTTCTCATCTTCCCTAATCAGTCTTGAAGAATGAGCAAGGTTTGAGGTGGTCACAAAGGTTGATGTGTCTTACACATTCATATATTCATTGGTGTTCTCGATCCAAAGAGAATGTTATCATCATCGACCGTTGTGGGGAATTCCATAATGTCCCTCTAATTGGCATTAGGGGAGGCATCACCTACAACCCCTGCTTGGCTCTAAGACATTTTGGTTATTCCCGAAGGGATGGCCCACATGACATGCTGATTCAAGGCTTGGTTTTCGACTTCGACAACGACAATCAAGGACTTCGTCAAAGGTTCATCCGAGCTTGGAGGATGCCTAACAAGGTAGATAATAAGAACTTGGGACACAAGAATTCCATCCCTCTTGAGCCTTACCTCAAGTGGGTATGAACCCGCGCCCAAAGTCTTATGATGCCTCTCCCCTCTGTTCTACCAGTGATTATAGAGCCTGTTAAGGAAGGAGAGGTTCCATACACCCTCCTACATCCTGACATGCCAACATCACTCGAAGATTTACAAAGGAGTTAGATACAGCTCAAGGGAGAATGCGATACTTTTGAAGCCCAATTCTACGCAAGCGAGAAGAAGGTTTTGGAACTCACGCGTCTACTTCACGAAGAGCAGACTCTCAACACCTACATTTCACCAAAGAGGATGTGACACGTCTTTTTATCTTAGAACTTTGTATTATTTTGCCCTAGGGGCATTGATGTACTCAAATTCTATTTTATTAATATAACGTGCATTCCTTTTTTATTTAAAACAAATTTGAATTTCTGAATCCTTGAAAACATTGCATGAATATATATCATTCATCATAAGCATAAACAGGTCTTCACACCAAGTTTCCTCATCTCTCTACTGTTTATTTCAGCAAGATGGATCAGGAACAAACGGTCAAAGACTTGCAAGCTCAGAATTCACAATTTCAACAGCTACTCTTGACCTTGGCCAAGGGGCAGGAGGAGCTCAAGACTCTACTAGAAAAAGAAAAATAGAAAAAGAAGAAGAAGCCAGCCGGTGTGGTTATCATGGGCAGAAGATTTCAGGGACAAGCCAGAAGGACCTTGGAATTTCCATCCACCTCTGAGGAAGGGGAAAGAAAAGGTAAAGAGATGGCAGTACCATCTGATTATGAAGAAGAAGAAGAGGAATAAGAGGATTACTCCGAACAACAATACCCTCCGGCCGATGACAAATACAAACACTTGGAAGAGCGTCTAACTGCTATGGAGATACAGAGAGTACCTGGGCTGGATTTTGAAGAATTAGGGCTGGTATCAGGAATTGTAATCCCTCCTAAGTTTAAAGTGCCACTATTTTCCAAGTATGATGGGGTGTCTTGTCCCAAAATGCACCTACGATCTTATGTCAGCAAAATGCAGCCACATTCTGCTGAAAAAGACTTGTGGGTCCACTTTTTCTAGGACAGTTTATCAGGAACACAACTTGATTGGTTCTACCAGTTGGAAAGGGCTGATGTGCATAATTGGGAAGACTTGGCAGCAGCCTTCTATAAACAGTATCAATACAATGCCGATTTGGCACCAACCCGTACTCAACTACAGAGTATGGCCATGTTATCCAATGAAGTCTTCAAAGACTACGCCCAAAAGTGGAGGGATTTAGCCGGAAGGGTGCAACCACCTTTGTCAGAAAGGGAGTTAGTGGACATGTTCCTGGGAACCCTATCAGGTCCTTTCTTTAACCATCTGATTGGGAGTTCCTCTGTAGGATTTACTGAGTTAATTTTAACTGGCGAGAGGGTGGAAGCCGATATAAGAAGCGGGAAAATTCAGAAGGACGCATCTACTTCCGCTGCTGTGAAAAAGCCCTTCACCAGAAAGAAGGAAGTGTCTGTTGTCTATGCACAGAGGAATCATGGAAGAACCGAGCACCGAACAATGGTGGGGGCCGTTATGATTCAAAAGCCTGCATCCGACCAGCCAAGAAGCAATCAGCCGAGAAATAACTAGCAAAGGGTAGAAAGGCCAGTTCGGCAGTTCACCAAGATTAACATCACTCCATCTCAAGTCCTGCCACATCTTCTGAAGTTGAATCTTGCAATGTTAAAAGAGGCCCCTAAAAATCCCAATACTGCATCTCCACATTACCATCCGAATGCCAGGTGCGCTTACCATTCTGAAAGTCCAGGGCACGACACCAACAATTGTTGGGCTCTGAAGAACAAGATTCAAGATCTGATAGACGCGAAGGAAGTTGAATTTGAAGCTCTTGAGAAACCAAATGTTATTTCTGCTCCGATGCCTAGGCATGGAAACAATGCCAGTGCTGTTGAGGAAGACTTATTTATTGACACCGTGGATGAATTGTTGACTCCGCTCTCGACCATTAAGTTAAATTTGTTAAAGGCTAGGGTGTTCCCAGGTTGTGACAAAGATTGTCATATTTGCCTGTCCTCATCATTTGATTGTCCTCTGTTAAAGAAAGGTATCCAACAACTGATTGATAATCAATAAATTTTGTTTGATAAATCTCTTATTTCACCCATTCCAGTTCCAGAAGTTTCAATAATAACCATATACGCCAATCCTTCCAGGGTCCCTAAAAGACTCGTTAGGATTACATCTGCTCCAGTGAGTACTCCATTGAAGATAACAATGCCCGGGCCAACCCCATACAAATCAGATAAGACGGTACCATGGAATTATGGTGGAGAAATCTACTATCATGGTGTCAAACAGATTGAACAGACTGCCAAAGACGAGAGCTCCGAAGAGGACAATTCTGACATCAGTAACATTGTCGGAACAAGCAAAATTACCCGTAGTGGCAGAATTTTCTCTCCAGAGATTGCCCCTCCAAAGGCCGTCTTTGGACCCATGGTCGTTCCAAAGATTACATTTGTACCAGTGATTGTACCTGCAAGTGTACCCACCAACAATGACAATACAATTCCTATCCCTACTTCCACTGATGAGAATAAAGGAAAGAATGTTCAAGAGGAGCTTGTCTTGACGAAGGCTCAATCACTAGCTATTCCTGAAACATCCAAGAAGGAGATGGAAGAAATCCTGAGGATCATTAAGAAAAGTGATTATGATATGGTTGAACAACTGGGGCAGACCCCCTCTAAAATCTCTATGTTAGCCTTGCTGCTCTGCTCCAAGGCACATGCTAAAGCTCTAGTGAAATTTCTGAAGACAGCTCATGTGCCGCAAGAGACGTGTGCAGATCAATTCCAAGAGTGTGTGGCCAGTTTGACAGCTGACAATGGCTTGGGTTTCTCCGATGTTGACTTGACATCCAAAGGGAGAAAACACAACGACGCATTGCATGTCTCAGTGGAGTGTAGGGGAACCACCCTAGCCCATGTTCTGGTTGATACTGGATCATCTTTAAATGTCTTGCCAACGAAAGCCCTGGATAGAGTGGATTATGAGGGGCTGACTTTAAAACCCATCAACATAATTGTGAGAGAATTTTATGGCTCTAAGAGGATGGTCCATGGAGAGGTGGACATCCCGATAAATGTTGGAACTCAAACGTTCAATTCAACATTCTATGTGTTCGACATCCGTCCTTCTTACTCTTGTCTGTTGGGACGCCCCTGGATTCACAATGCCGGTGCGGTCACCTCCACTTTGCATCAAATGTTGAAGTACCTTGTCCAAGGGAAAATCATAACTGTCCATGGTGAAGAGGAATACATGATTAGTCATCTGAATTCATTTCGATATATGGAATTGGATGGCGAATTCATTGAAACCCCTTTCCAACATTTTGAAGAAGTCTCTCAGAAAATAGCAGCGACCAAGGCGGTATCCTCAACTCCTATAATTATAAGACTTCCACCTAGGATGTCGTCTCTAAAGGATGCAAAGGCAGTAGTGGAAGAAGGCGGATCCACCATCTGGGGGAAGCTTCCAGACTTTCCTTACAAATCAGACAAATTTGACCTGGGGTTTACTTCGACTGCTCAGAAGGCCGTGCGCCGCACCCCTGCCGGAGGGCCACCTGTAAAGATCAGCCACCAAGGGGTTAATGCACTAGAGGACAGTGAAGAAGATGGCAGCCTGGAAGATTGGATATTTCCTACTGTCTGCAGAGGACTGTGCAACTGGGAAGCAAAAGACTTTGTTCTGATTACTTTCATACCGTAGTAATTTATCTTTTCCATTTCTGTTGGATCTGTAATAATTCACAAACAATTCGTACTTTTTCAACCTTGTGTCTTACCTGAGGCACAACAGTCCATTTGTAAGGGTTTTTATTTCATTTTCATATGTCATTTAATGAATCATGGACGCTTTTTCATATATAAACCTTTTGTGCTCATTATCTTTCTTTTACATTTTGTTTGTTTTAAGATGGCTATACCCTTACACACACCCACACTCACAAATGCAGGTACCCTTCCATTCCGGAACCCATGGGTAATAATACTGCTATAGCCTTCAGTTACTCTGAAGATCTGATCTACCAAGCCGAACACGAAGGTGAGGAAGATTGTGAGGTGCCAGGGGAATTGGCCAGATTACTACAACAAGAGGAAAGATCTATTCTGCCCCATGAGGAGCTGTTGGATACAATCAACTTGGGTACTGAGGAAGATAAAAAGGAAATTAGAGTGGGTGCCAACCTAGAGCCGAGTGTCAAAGAGCGCCTAATTCAGTTGTTGCATGATTATGTTGAGATCTTTGCCTAGTCATACGAAGACATTCCGGGACTCGATACAGACATTATGGTACACCATCTACCCACAAGAGAAGACTGTCCACCAGTGAAACAAAAAGTCCTCCGCATGAGACTTGACATGTCAGAGAAGATCAAAGCAGAAGTTATGAAGCAGTTCAATGCTGGATTTCTGGTTGTTACTTCCTATCCATAATGGGTTGCTAACATTGTTCCCGTGCCTAAAAAGGATGGCAAAGTGAGAATGTGCGTGATTTATAGAGATTTAAATAGGGCCAGCCCTAAAGATGATTTTCCACTTCCACACATTGACATCATGGTTGACAATACAGTTCATCACAAAGTATTTTCTTTCATGGACGGATTCTCAGGCTACAACCAGATTAAAATGGAACCTAAGGACATGGAGAAAACTACATTTGTTACACAGTGGGGTACGTTCTGCTACAAAGTGATGCCATTTAGACTAAAGAATGCCAGAGCAACCTATCAACGCGCCATGGTAGCTTTGTTTCATGATATGATACATCATGAGATAGAGGTCTACGTAGATGACATGATAGCCCGATCACAAACTGAAGAAGAACACCTTGATCACTTGCAAAAGATGTTTGTCAGGTTGAAGGAGTACAAGCTAAGGTTGAACCCAAACAAGTGCACATTCGGAGTCCGGTCTGGTAAGCTCTTAGGTTTCATTGTCAACAAAAAAGGCATCGAGGTTGATCCTGCCAAAGTCAAATCTATACAAGAAATGCCTGCTCCTCGCACTGAGAAGGAAGTCAGAGGTTTCTTGGGACGCCTAAACTACATTCCTAGGTTCATTTCTCACCTAACATCTACTTGTGAACCAATCTTCAAGCTGTTGAAGAAAGATCAGGTAGTTAGATGGAATGATGATTGTCAGATTGCTTTCGATAAAATCAAGGAGTATTTACTAGAGCCTCCTATCTTGATGCCACCAGTCGAAGGAAGACCGCTAATCATGTATCTGACCGTCTTAGAGAATTCAATGGGGTGCATACTAGGGCAGCATGACGAGTCTGGCTGAAAAGAGCATGCCATTTATTACCTGAGCAAAAAGTTTATCGACTGTGAAACCAGATATTCACTGCTCGAGAAAACTTGCTGCGCTCTGGTATGGGATGCTCGCCGGCTAAGGCAGTATATATTGACTCATACCACTTTGCTGATATTTAAGATGGATCCGATAAAGTACATCTTCGAAAAGCCTTCTTTGTTCGAAAGGATAGCTAGATGGCATATGATCCTAACGGAGTATGACATATAGTACACGACCCAAAAAGCTATAAAGGGCAGTGTGCTAGCTGATCATCTAGCCCAACAAGTTGTAGAAGATTATCAATCCATGAAGTTTGACTTCCCTGACGAATGCATCATGACATTGGACAATGTTGAAGATTTCAGGCCATATGACGGACCTGAACAAGGATCCCGATGGACCCTGTACTTTGATGGGGAATCTAATGCACTTGGTAATGGTATCGGCTCTGTGCTTATATCTCCAGAAGGATGCCATACTCCTTTCACCGCCAGACTTTTCTTCAACTGTACGAACAACATGGCAGAATATGAAGCATGCATCTTTGGACTCAAGGCTGCCATAGACTTGGGAATCAAATATTTAATCGTGTTTGGGGATTCAGCTTTGGTCATCAGTCAGATCAAAGGAGAATGGGATACTAAGCATCCAAACCTCATCCCTTACAAAGAACATGTCTTGACATTGCTGACACATTTCGAGCAGATTACCTTCGAGCACTTCCTGCGAGAAGAAAATCATCTAGCAGATGCTCTAGCTACAATGTCATCCATGTTTAAACTTAATTGGAATAACGAGGCTCCCCAGACCACCATTGAACGAATGGACGAATCGATACACTGTCACGAGATTAATACCGAAGAAGTAGTGAACCAGCCTTGGTTCCATGAGGTCAAAAGGTATCTTGAAGCTCAAGAATATCCTGAAGGAGCTTCAGTCAATGACAAAAAGTTCTCAAGGAGATTCTCAGCTAAGTTCTTCCTAAGTAATGGCATCCTGTACAAATGCAATCATGATTCTATTCTGCTCCATTATGTGGACAAGATTGAAGCTGAAAAGATCATGGCTGAATTGCATGAAGGTACCTTTGGCACTCACTCTAGTGGGCATACGATGGCGAAGAAGATTCTACGGGCAGGCTATTACTGGTCTAACATGGAAGCAGATTGCTATCAACACTCCCGGACTTGTCATAAATGTCAAATCTATGCAGACAAGGTACACGTGCCTCCGGTTCCTCTAAATGTCTTAATAGCTCCTTGGCCCTTCGCTATGTGGGGAATCAATATGATTGGGGATATCAAGCCTACAGCCTCCAATGGACACCGCTTCATTCTAGTGGCCATTGATTATTTCACAAAGTAGGTCGAAGCAGCTTCCTTCGCATCTGTTACTAAGAATGTTGTTGCCCGCTTCATCAAGCAGAATCTTATTTGCCGGTACGGTATCCCAGAAAGGATCATCAATGACAACGGTACAAACCTTAACAATACTATGATCACCGCCCTTTGCGAGCAGTTCAAGATTCAACATCACAATTCATCCCCCTATCGGCCAAAGATGAATGGTGTTGTCGAAGCTGCGAATAAAAACATCAAAAAGATCATACAGGAAATGACAGTCACCTACAAGGACTGGCATGAGATGTTACTGTTTGCTCTCCATGGGTACCGTACCACAGCTCGCACATCAACTGGGGCAACACCCTATTCTTTAGTTTATGGCATGGAGGATATTTTACCTATTGAGGTTCATATCCCCTCTTTGAGAATCATGAAGGATGCAGGTTTGAGTGAAGACGATTGGATTCAAACCCGACTTGATCAGTTAAACTTAATTGCCGAAAAGAGACTTACTGCTATTTGTCATGGTCAGACGTATCAAAAACGGATGATCAAGGCTTTCAACAAGAAAGTCAGACGCCAAGTGTATCAAGTTGGAGATCTAGTGATCAAGCGCATCATCTTGCCACAAAGTGATCCCAGGGGCAAATGGACTCCTACCTATGAAGGACCATTTGTAGTCAAGAACATCTTTTCCGGTGGGGCAATGATCCTAACCACCATGGATGGCGACAACCTGCCACACCCTGCAAACACATACATAGTCAAAAGATACTACGCATAAAAGACCCGCTAGGTTGACACACCTAGGAAAAACAAAGGCATCCCGACGAACAAAAAGGTTCGGGCAAAAATTAGGGATAAAATGAAAAAAAATCTGTACACCCGGCAAGTTGAAAACCCGAAAGGGCGACTTGGGCAAAAAAGGGTTTCCCGGTGAATCGAAAACCCGAAAGGGCGGTTCAGGAAAAATTTAGGGAATTAAAGCGTATGACTATGTCTCGGCGGATCACCTTGAGGAAAATCTCTTCACAGAAAAACCTGGAGCTTCTGATCAATCCAATCATCTTCGGACGAAGCAACAAATGAACAAGATATTCAGAGACACGAAGGCTATAGCAGAATGGGAACCCCATGGGATTTTTTACACATAGCTATCTTTCTTTGTATAAAATTTTCTTATTTTTATGACACTATCCTCCTACTATGATGTTTGTCTCCTTTGTACAAAACACTTATTCAAAGTAAATACAAAGATATCTCTTTCAAAGTACAAAAACTATTTGTCCTTTTCCTTTTACACTTGTGTTTTATTTGCAAAAACATCCAATGATTCATTAATGAACATATGCATTTGAACATAATTACTGTTTACAAATAAACAAGATGGCAAAGAACAATTACTGATAGTTTGAAAGATTAGGAAAACGTCTTTGGGCTATTCCATGAAAAATCCCTACAGTACATCATCTAGATCCCCAGCGGAACTAAAATTTCAAACCCTTAATCCCCATCAGAGTTAAAACATCAAACTCCCAATCCCCAGTGGAGCCAAAACTTCTAACTATCAATCCCCAGCGGAGCCAAAACTTCTAACTATCAATCCCCAGTGGAGACCATCCAGTTTCTCCAAATTCCCCAGCAAATCATCTCGAAGTCTGAAAATCAACCAGATAACAGTTAACTTTTGTCTCTCCCCAACCTAGGATAACTCCCCAGTAGAATGGTAGACAACCGAAACTCTTGAACCTACTCTTTAGCAGTAAGCCTTCTTCCCCATAGAGTTTTTATTTCTCCCCAACAGAATGAAGATTCTCATTCTTAATTCCCCGCAGAAGTCATCAGAGTTTTCTCTATTGCCCAGCAGAACAAGGATTCCCATTGTGTAATCCCCGACAGAAGTCATCGAAATTCTATGGATTCCCCAAGCGAATTACTCAAGTGGTATATGGCATTGCTCGCAACATAATTTTTGTCAAATACTCCAACTTCAAGACATGAAGGATTCTTATATCCCCAACAATCTCCAAGGATTTCTTATCCTCAGCAGTCAAGGATTTATTTTCCCCGGTAGCAGTCAAGGATTTATTTTCCTCAGCAATACAACACATCAGTTTACATGCGCATACATTACATCCATATATCATAAACATTTACAAAGTACAGATAACGCATAATACATTTCATGCATCATAACTTTGTTGTTTCAGCTAACATTTTACCCTTTTCAGGATAAGATTAACAACTATCATTAATAATGATTCAAAGATTTCAGATACAGTACAAATACACTCCAGACACGGAAGTCATTCTTTCACTTATTCAGATCCTAGTTCAGATACACTCCAGACACAGAAGTCATTATGTTACTCATTCAGATTTCAAGATCAGATACACTCCAGACACGGATGCCATTCTGGCCCTTATTCAGATACAATTCAGATACACTCCAGACACAGAAGTCATTCTGTTACTCATTCAGATTTCAAGTCCAGATACGCTCCAGACACAGAAGCCATTCTGTTACTTATTCAAGACTTCAACAATCATGATACAGTACCGATACACTCCAGACACGGAAGTCATTATGTTACTCATTCAGATTTACAGTTCAGATACACTCCAGACACGGAAGTTATTCTGTTACTCATTCAGATTTACAGTTCAAATACACTTCAAACACGAAAGTCATTCTGTTACTTATTCAGATTCAAGCTCGGATATGCTCCATACACGGATGTTATTCTGTTTCTCATTCAGATTTTAGTCTCCAGATACAGTTCAGATACGTTCTAGGCACGGATACCATTCTGATACTTATTCTTCTGACTTACAACTTACAACTCAACAAACATTCTTGGATGGCATCTTTAAGCCCATCTCAAACAAGATTATATCACCTCTCCAAATGGCATCTTTAAGCCCATTCCCTCAACTACACTTCGTCGAGTGCAAATTTATGGGCACTCTGGTGTCCAATCATCTTTTACCTTCGAGTCACGAACGGCAAAACTAGACAATCTAACTCTTCAGGTTCAAGAAGATTGAACAAGGCCAAATGTTGTATCCCAAAAGTTTCCCTCTCATTTATCAAGACTTTTCTCACAAGACTTCTTGGACTCAAGACAGGATTAGGGTTTGATCAGCTCAAGACACCTTATCTTGCACTAATGACCTATAATTAAGGTTTGAGTTTGTACAAGGATTTTTGTACCAATAATTCTTCATGTGACTTTCATACACCATGTTGGACCCCTAAGATTGCTCATGCTAAGTTTCAAGCCTTGAATCACATTTTTGCTCAGTCAATTGGACAAATGACCTAAAAAATCAGCTGTATTGGGGAAAAGGTCAACCATGGCCAATTTACAGTCAAACTTTATAATTTTTGATCCACAACAACATTTTAGACTCATATGTACCATTTGACCAAGTTTGGACCACAACTCCTCAAGAAATTTGATTAAATCATCAAAAGGGCAAAATGGTCAAAATTAGGGTTTTGACTGAGAAAGGGCAATTTATAATTTTTAACTTAGACAATGGCCAAATGACTTCAAGCATGGTTTCAAGGATTCAATGGAATCATCTTGACCTAATCACATGGTTCAAAAGATCTCAAGTTCATAGGATTGACAGATGAATTTTGCAGTCAACTGATCAAAAGTCAATTGTATACTGCAAAGTCAAACTTTGACTTTTTTGGTCAAAATAAAGTGCTAAGGGTCATAATTAATCAAGATATGTCAAAATATGAAACTTGTTCACCAAGAAAACCAATTTTGGAAATTAGGGCTTTGAATTTGAAAATTTTCATAACTTAGAATTTTTCTAAGTATGGAAATTTTCTTATTTATTCCCAACTTTTCACCACTTTTTCACCATGATGAAATTTGATTCAAAGAAAACTTCTAACATGAAAGTTGTAGTCCTCCATGAAATCTACAACTTTTATTCACAAAGTTTTCCTAAAATATGCTTGGATCTCAAGTTATGAATTTGTGAATAGAGGTCCATGAACTAAATGACTTAGTGAAAATTTCCCCTAATTTAGGCAGGTTTTTGGCCCAACTTCATGGACATTTATCTCAAAATGCATTTCAAAGATGGATTATAAGCATATTGTAAGCTTTATAAAATGTCCAAGAACTCTCCAAGATCATTTGTGGTTAGGGAGAATCGAAGAAGAGAAATTGGCATTTTATCACTTTTGTTCATGCCATTTTCACGAAGTGTCAAGTTGCAAATCTGATCTTGGATTCTTGTACCTTGCATTACAGGTCCTAAACCCATTCTACACTCCATAATTTAATGCTAACTCAGAAGATAAAGGGTTTATTTTGGCTTTTGGAACATTGTACAAGAGATAATTCCATTAATGGCATAAATGGCACATTGCTATTTTCATAAAGGCAAGCTTTTGTAACTTTAACAGCCTTGAGCTATGGACATGTTCCTTTGGTACAAACAACTTCCACAGATATCAAGCAATGTATACCAACTCTCTGCAGCTAGCAAGCCAGCCAGTACAAGCATGTTTAGTGTGGTCACTTCACTTTTCTTCAAAAGCAAGAAAAGTTGCAAAAGTCCAAAGGCTTGCACATATGATGAAGAGTGGACTTTGTATCCATTCTATACATATTCACAAACTTGTTACAAACTAGGGCACGAATTGATAGCATCCAAAACACCCTAAAACTCAAAAAACATCATTTTTCTGCCTAAACATTGCAGTTCTGCAAAATCATTGCCAACTTCATTTTGGCTCGTGCATTTTGCCCTTTAACATTTGAAACACTTCATACATATCCTACCAAAGCTATCCAAGCCCTTGCCCAGCATCTGTAAGCCATATTTCAGCCATTGCCATTTTCAAATTTGGAGGTTGCAGCTTGACTTCTACAGAGAGTTTTGGCCACCCACAAAGCAAGATAGGTATTGGAATAGGTTGAAGGAAGTTCAAGGAAGCTCACACGATCCTCGGGCCTCCCTCAAAGTCTCCACATTGTCATATCCAAATCCAGCTGAAGAAGGTATTTTTCTCAAACTCTAACTCTGTATTTAGGCATCCTCAAGCCACAATTTGTGAAGCAAAAATGTAGATCTTAGCATGGTGAAGTTGTACATATGCATACTTGTCATTTATATTAACTGAGCTAAGAGAATTTGAAGCTTGAAGTTGCTGAAATATTCAAGTCACGATTTTGGGCCATTAAAATTCTCCCTGATCTTTGAGAGTTAGGTTTCAAATTTTATATCATTGGAGTCGTGAGATAAAATGCTACATGTTTTGTGTTACAAGTTTTTGTTTTTATGCAAGCATCTGAGAGTTACAGATTTTGAAGAAAAACACGCGTAAGGAGAAGAAGCTGGAGGACATGGATGAAGTTCTGGGCCTTGGCGCGCCTGGGCCTTCTGTTTTGATTTTTGCACCCCCCTGACCACTATTTGCACCCCCTGATTCTTGTTTTATATTTTTTGCATTTTTCTTTATATTTTCATGTTTATTGTTGTTAATCATTTTTTCTGAACATTAAAAAATCCTAAAAATAATTAAATAATTTTTTGAAATTTTATTTTATTTTTATTATTTTTTTCACATGGAAAATAGTTTATTTTTAATAAATAGAACTTATTTTCTTAAATAAATTGTAAATGCATTTAATAAATACTATACATTTTTATTTTATTATTTTACATATAAAATATTTATTTTCATACATATTTTAATTTTTAATATTTGTACATAATATTATTTATTATTTTCTTGTACAAAAAATGGACAATATAATTAATATAGAACATATATTTTCTTTTAATCAAAAATTAGGGTTTTCCCCTCTCAAAAATAATAATATTATTTTTCCTTATTTTCTAGGGTTAATTAATTTTATTTTCTCATACCTTAAACAAATACAAAACATTTTTTCCATAAATACATTGCATTGCATATTTAAATATTTGTATATTTATTCATTTCGCACAATATTCAATTGGGTTGTAATAGTATTTTTTAGGATTTATTTTGTGCAATATCCCCATTCAAAAAAACTTGTATCCCCCCTCCCATAATAATTTTTGTAATAGCTTTGTTTACATTTACGCAATTTATCGCATTTATACCATGTTTAGTAAACTAGGGTTTGCATGACAAGACCAAAAACAAACAAATAGAAAATGCCTAATCCAAGACAAATTAAAAGCATGTAAAATGACACACATTGCACACAATCACCCTTAGAGTTTCACCCACTTGGTTGCCTAAACAAAAACGGCCATGTTACGCATGCGAAGTATCTTGGCAAAACAAAACAAAAACAAGATCATAGTCCCTCGATGACGCTATCAAAAGGTTGCCTAAACAAATGATCTTGGTCCCTCAAACATGCTAAGATACTTGGAAACATTGCTATCATGGTCATACGATGACCCACGCCCGTCCCGTTTAACATCCAAAGATAGGGTTATTTACCAAATCAATGGTAAATCAACAATGTCAAAGGAATGAAAATGTACAATAAATATATTTGAGTAGGTAGATAACTTCTAAGTTACTTGCTCCATTTTAAAACAATCCTTGCTATTTTCAAAAACAAACACACACATTTTAAAACACTTTCCAAACATCTTTCAAAATATTGAAAATATTTCCAAAACAAAAACATCTTTGTATACATTCTTACGAACGAGAATCATTACAAAGATTGCCTAAACGAATGGCCTCTTTTCAAAATACTTTCAAAACCACACCAAACACAAAGCACCATTTCAAACAATTTCAAAAGAAAAGCAAGTGATCTAAGCAAGTAACTAAGAGCCCATGGAAAACCATGGATGTAAAGGGTGCTAGCACCTTCCCTTTTCATAATCTACCCCCCGAACTCAAGGAAACATCTCAAAGGTCTTTCCTGTGCTTTTTTACCTTTCCTTTTGGATAAAATAAAAGTCGGTGGCGACTCTTGCTAAACCGCGACATTTGCGACAAAATGCTAAACCTCAAGTCAGTTCTCCCATCCTATCACACTTTCCATTTATTTTCTTGCACATTTATTCAATTCTTGTATATTATTCAATATGTTTGTAATAGATAATTAGGTTTAATTTTCTTGCAATCCCCATTTGTAAATTTGTATACCCCATCCCCTAATGATGTAATAGCCTAGTAATTTTACTTTCCGCAATTTATCACTTTCATATAAATGTTAGTAATTAGGGTTTGTATGGCAAGATTAAAATCAACAATTAGTAAACACTAATTTAAAATAAACAATGCATGTAAATCAAACACATTTGCACACTTGCACCCTTAGGGTAATTCCACTTTGTTGCCTTACAAAAATGGTCATGTTATGCATGTGGAATATCTTAGCAAAAACAAATAAAAAATACAAGATCATAGTCCCTCGATGACACTACAAATGTTGCCTTTCAAAATGATCTTAGTCCCTCAAAGAGAAATGCTAAGATATTTCACAGCATTGCTATCATGACTATACGATGACCCGTGTCCGTCCCTTTACATCCAAAGATAAGGCTTCTTACCAATCAATGGTAAAATAGAAATATCAAAGGAAGGAAGAAATGAACAAAGACTTTTGAGTAGGTAGATTATTCCTAGTTGCTTGCTCACTTTTAAAACAAACATCCTTGCTTATTTTCAAAACAAACACCAAACACTTTCAAACACTTTCAAAACATTTTCCAAACATGAAATATTTTCAAAAGTCCAAAACTTTGTATATATTCTTACGAACGAGAACTATTAAAAAGTTTACCTAAACTAAGGTGCCTTTTCAAAATACTTTCAAAACCACCACAAAGTACATTTTCAAACAAAAGCAAGTGGTCTAGAAAGCAACTAAGATCCCATAGATATCTATGGATAAAAAGGGTTCGAACACCTTCCCTTTTCATAATCTATACCCCGAACTCAAGAAATAATCTCAAAGGTCTTTCCTGTTCTTTTCATCCTTTCCTTTTGGATAAAAGAAAAGTCGGCAGCGACTCTTACTAACCGCAACATTTGTGATCAAACGCAAAACATCCCAAGTCAATTCTCCCACCGTATCACAGAGGGGTTCATAAGTTTGATGTCACGAGCATGGAGTCAAAGGTACTACCCACAAGGTATGGTCTAATAGTTTATCACCTGCCGAACAAGGTTCTAAAGGGTTCCTAGAGTCTACATCCTTCCTTCATATATTACCAACATCCAATTGACTCGGTAATTAGTAATATTCTCAAGAAAAACTCGTCTGAGTGTAGTATCGTGTGACAACCATTTTCATATTACTCAATCATAGCTTCCGCATTACACCTAGAATGCGACGATGAGTTAAAGGTTCTACGGTCCTCAGTTTCAGCAGGCTCCCAAGTCGAAAGCAGCACGTCTTCCCAATTACTCAGTAAACGACACTAAAATCAAAGAGGCCTCCACTGAGTGGGGGATCTCATGCCTCCTTTTTTGGGATTACTCCCTCAAAGTTAATATGACTATATCGCCCGTACTATCTTTACTTTGCCCATGTTCGGGTAGAGGAATTATGAGAAATCACAAAGCACCCTGAAAACCAGGAAAATTTAGACAAACATATATATAACACATAATATATAACAAACAAAAGCATATACACAAATAAACAAAGATAGGCTCAACTCACTTAGGGATGGACTAGTAATAGGTCGATCTGTCCCAAGTGAAGTCGCTATTTTTTCTGTAGCGGTAGAAATGTTAAGACTAAGACAATGGATTGACTTAACTCTCATAATTAAAATAAAAATTCCCACCGCGCTTTATTGTTTCCAAAGGAATGGGAAAAGAGCGAATAACCCAAAAATAGGGGGAGAAAATCTAAGTTTGGGGGTTGGTTATGCAAATGGAAGGTATGAGCTTGCTAAACATCTATGGTACTCTGTAGGAACTTCTTTGAAAATCTCTATTTTTGTGCTATAAATGTTGTATACAAAAATAGATGGTAGGGATGAGAAAATAAGTATTTTTTACAATTTTTGCACCCGCCGTGGTTGCGAACCTTTAGTGCCTACCTACCACCTTCCATATAATAGGTGATAGGGGTACTCGTAGTTCACCTTTAAAATTTTAAAACACAAGTTGTCGGTTAATTCTAATAGATGAGACATCATTATATTATCTGAGAAAGGAGAATTTGTGTCATCTCAAAGTGGAGGATATAACTTGGAGTTTAAAATCAACAAAGCCTCACTCAACACCCAAGTGGAAAATATCTCACGTCACTATATATCATAGAAGTATAGTATTTCGCATCACTTCAAGGATTGGAAGTGGTCTAATCTTTTGAGGAAATTTTAAAGTAAAAAGCCCAAAGTGGAAAAATGGTTTGAATGAGATTGATTGACATTTAGTCTTCTCACAAAAAATATCAGGGTATTGTTAAGTTGATTAAAGTTTGATTAAAAAAATATTTTGAAAAGAGCATGGACCTAAGTCCAAGTTTATTGTGAAAGCAGTTCAAGTTTAAAACAAGAAGAGTTTTCAAAGGAGGGAGAAGATTTTTGAAATTAAAGAAGATGGGAGGATATGAAAAGGCTATCCTAAAGCATAAGGTAAGAGCTAGAGAAAAGAACCTTCTAACCAACATGAAGCCAAAACTTGACATAATGAGTCAATGTAGAATTTCCATTCTTTGGATTGAAACCAAATGAGCAAGGACAACATAACCTCTTGAGAGTCAAACTTCAAGTGCATTAAGTCTTCATAAAAAATTTGGGCAGAGTAACGACTGTATACAGATGAACTCCCAATCACGGATAAAGCATATATCAGAATAACCTGCACACAAAGAAAACAAACAACCCAATGTCTTGGGGTAAACCTCAAGAACTCCAGACAAAATAGCTATTAAAGTCACAATGTCTCAAGTTAGGTCAAGTTCTCTAATCCTAAGTCCAAGAAGTCTATCACTCCATAATGCTAAGGATAGTAACCAAATAGTCCAAGTAACATTAAAGTTTTTTTATGGTTAAAGTTGATTATTAGGTATCTTAAAAAAGAAATGAGAAGCTCAAGTGAGAAAAATAAAAATGACATAAAAGTAAATGCTCAAGTGAGAAAAGATGAAAATATCATGAAATGTAAATGCTAAAATAAAATGGTGCATAAAGTAAAGATATAAAATAAAAGCATAAAATAAAGGGCATAAAATAAATGTCAAATGTTAATGAATTAGTAATTAGAGGTTAGTTGATGACCATCTTGAAACTTGTATTTGAAACTCAATAGAGGATTTATAAAATAAAAGCTTCTCAACAACAAGTTTCCTTTGGTTTTTGTCAAGTATATCATTCATTTTCAAAATCTCAAGGCAACAATAAATGATCAATGATGTTTAAGTGATTCACTTTGACCAAAGCTTATAAAGATTCATTAGAGGATTGATAAGACCAAAGCCTCCTAATAATGAATCTCAAGATTATTATATCAAAGGTTTCAAATTAACATACTTGGGCTTGCAAACATAGGTTTGGGCCACAAATGATTATTTCTCAAATCAGGACAAAATTTAGCGCTATGTTAAGTAATTGTAAGTGGACTTATATAGAAGTCGCACCTATTTTGAGGTCGGTCAATAGCAATTTATGTGCCTTATGTTTGGAGAGATGATATGTATATTATCCTCTAACAAAATGTAACACAATGAGAAGAGGATGAGATGAAGAGGGAAGGTATATATTTGAAATAAAAATTTAATCAAACTATCATTAGAATCATTCATCTATTTTGGTGGAGTTAAACTCAATGCTCTAGATCCAATGATGTTAATGAAGTACATGATCAAAAGTCAAAAGGTCAGAATATATACAAAAATAAAATATTATTTAATGAGTAAAATAAAAAAAGAAAATTATTTTTAAAATGTTTTTAAAATGAAAATAAAAAGGAAAATAGCAAACTATACTCAAAATATCAAAGAAAAATTAAAAGAGACCATAGAAAAATTAGAAATAACCTCAATATTTTTACAAAACTTTTGGTAATTTTTCAAATCATAAAAGTATTTTTAAACTAATTAAAATTACTCAAATAAGTGAAAAAAAAGATCAAAAATAGTAGAAGTCAAAATAAAATTGTAAAAAAATTCAGAAGGTTAGAAATAAGAGAAATAATTATGATGATTTTTTTCCAGAATTTAAAAATCTCAAAAAGTATTTTTAAGCAATTAAAAACAAACCAAAATAAATAAAAAATCATGAAAAATACCAGATCTGGAAATAAAATTATGAAAAAATAAAAATCAGAAAGAGAACATTTGAAAATATTTTTGTGAATTTTTTTATATTTTTTTTGTCAGAAATGAATTTTCTATGGTTTTTTGAAGTTTAAAACAATTAAATATAAAAAATCAGAAATAAAAAATAAAGTCAAAAAATATAGACCATTGGATGAGAGTCAAAACGCGTTAGTAAGCTAATCCAATGGATCAGACACGTTGTGCATATCATGGTCCTTAATGAATAAAACATGTGATCAACTATTAAATCAGATTTGAAAAAAATGCGTGGCAAATTCCCATTGGTTGAAGACGGACACGTAGGTCGTCTTCAACCTCTGTCCACGCGATTTGCAGGTTCATGAAATGGAAAATTTAGAGCTCAAGACTAGTACCATTCGCTTGTCTCTTCAAGACGATTCCAATGATATCTTCGTGAAAAATTATGTAAGGTGTAGCTCAGTCGTTTCAGAAGGAAAGATTTGAAAAGGTATTTGAAAATTCATCCCCGAAACTCACTTTCAGTTGAAAACAAATGTTGCAATTAGAACCAGAATGACGAGAGCTTCATTGCAGTACCAAAGTTTGAGAGAATTGATGAAGGAATCTATCTATTGAAGTTCAAATTCAGAGCTCTGAAACTTGACTTGTCTAGCACGGTTTAGAAAGTCTTAGAGCTTGGTTCTTCTTCTGTTAACTTCAGTGAAGTTCAAGGATGAAGAATTGACAGAGAAAATGGATTGAGGAAAGCTATAAAATCAAATTTGAAGTTGCAGAAAAGTGGGTTGAAGAGAGAGTTTGGCAGGATGATTCTGGCTATCTTAGCTTGAGAAAATGAATGAGGTATGACCCTCTATTTATAGGGAAGCTAATGGAATGCTTAAGCATGTGAAATGATGAAGTTTGGAGGGAAATCGTGTGAAGTTGCAAACATGAAAAGTGTGACTTCTATCTTGCTCAAAACTCAACCAAAACTTGCATTTTAAGGTGCTAATCACTTTTGGAAGATTGCTAAATATGATTAGAAGTAAAAACACGCACAAATTTTGTGTTTAGAGGCCAAATCATGAATTTCAAATTCTGGCTTTGGAGGAAAATTCAGTCTCAAGGTACCATCTTTAAATCAATGGTGTGCACGATTTATGGAACCTTAGGCCTTTATTATTGATTCCTTTGAAAGATGAGATCACATACTTTACAATGTGTAAAGAATGGAATCAAATGGATGCTTGAGCTGAAAGTTGTGATGAGTCAAAGTTGGAAAAAATAATATTGACTTTTTGTACTTAGAAAAATTCTATATTTTTCTTCAAAAATGACCTATAATGTCTTGCATCCAAACATGGCCTTGCATTTAAAATTTTCTCATGACCCAAAAATATGGCATGAGGTAGATATCTTGAATGACATTTTGAGACTTGAACCATTTAAAAACTCAAAAAATTGAGATAGTTATGACTTTGTGAAGTTGGTAAAAGTTCATGAGATGACCTATAATCTTTTGCATCCTTAGGGAATCTTCCATCCATTTCATGCTTTTCACATAAAAGAAGAGTTGAACTTCACACCTTTAATATAATTATTGAAAAAGGATGGGCTCAAGGAGATAAAAATTTACCAAGTTACGATGTTTGGAAGTCACACGAGGGAATTTGATGGCCTATCTAGAGGACTTGTAATCTTTCTCAATCATTAGGCATCTTCCACATAAAATTTTCATGAAACTTTTGGAGTGATTTGTTGATAATCATTCAAAGAGAAGCATGTATTTGGAATCACTCAAATATAACAAAATATGAGCAAGATATAGCCCTTAGAAGTTCAAAACCCTGGCTCCTAGAGCAACAAAATGCTTTGGAAACCCTTTTCAATTTTGACAAAATTTCTTGCACAAATACTATTGTAATATAAATAGAAGTTGTTAAGGATGATAATGGAAAAACATAGCAACCTTAGCCACTTCCGAATATTAAGAATTGAGGGAATAATGCACTTGTGACCAAGAAATCAACAACTTGTCCAATTAGGTCAGATTTCTTAATCAACCCTTATATCTTTGAACTATCTATGACAACATGAGACATGATGAATCATAATAGACTTTGTCATGATATTACTTCAAAATATCTTCAATGATGAGGCTTGAATCTCAATGAAGCTTTGTTGAAGAAGGCATGGAAATAAACTCATGAACCTATAAATTAACTTGATGGAATGTGTTGTGCTTTGACGTACAATATCATCAATTAGGTAAAAAATTCATTGTATTTATAAGTTAAAAGATAATCAATACAAAAAATATATGATCAAAATATACAAGTCAAGCTGCTTGGTGATTCCCCATGAACAAAGCTAAATATAAGGAGAAAAACCAAACCCTAATGTGATCTTGTTGTGATTGGGTTGATATGAGATGAAAGTGGGATCTTAGGGGCAAAAATTGGGGTACAAACGGTGGTGACTCTTTCTATCCACAACATTTGTGATAAAGCGCAAAACACCAAGTCAGTTCTACCACCGTATCATAGTGTTGATTATAGAGATCTGAATAAAGCAAGTCCAAGAGATGATTTTCCATTGCCACACCCTGGGGAACATTTTGTTAAAGAGTGATGCCCTTCGGGTTGAAGAATTCTAGTGCAATGTACCAAAGGGATATGACAACCCTATTCCATGATTTGATGCATAAATAAATAGAGGTATATGTTGCTGACATGATCGCCAAATCTCAAACTAAGGAAGGACATATGGAAGACTTTGTCCCAGGCTAAAGCACAACGTGTCTTTTCCAGCATAGAATACAGAGACTCACAATCAGTAAATTTCTTACTTAGATAATAAATGGAATATTCTTTTCTTCCTGTTTAATCTTTTTTTCCCAAAATACAACCCACAGAACTATCCAACACAGTCAGATACATAATCAATGGTCTTCCTTCAACAAGAGGGAGAAAGATAGGAGGTTCAAGCATATACTTTTTAACGTTTTCAAATGCCCTTTGGCAATCATCCATCTATACACAACCTTGATCTTTCTTCAGAAGCTTGAAGATTGGCTTGCATGTTTCGGTCATATGGGAAATGAACCTGGAAATATAATTCAAACGCCCGAGGAAGACTCTAACTTGCTTTTCAGTTCTTGGTGCAGGAATTTCTTGAATTTCCCTAACTTTATCAGGGTCAACCTCAATTCCTTTTTGGCTTACAATGAAATTGAAGGTACATTTATTCAGATTAAAGCGGGGATACTATTTCCTCAAATGCTGAAACAACTTGTTACAAAGCGTCCGCGACAATATATGTTGAATCACACTACTTTATTGATATCTAAAATGGATTTAATTAAGTATATCTTTGAAAATCCAGCTCTTACTGGAAGAATTTCCTGTAGCAGATGTTGTTGTCAGAATATGATATTGAATACCATACTCAAAAATCTTCTAAAGGAAGTGTGTTAGCAGAGTACCTTGCTCACTAACCAGTTGATGATTATCAGTCCATCAAGTATGATTTCCCTGATGAGGATGTGATGTATTTGAAGGTTAAAGATTATGATGACCCTTTTCTTGAAGAAGGTCCTAATCTTGAATCCCGGTGGGGTATGGTGTTTGATGGAGCTATAAATGCTTATGGAAAAGGAATTGGTGTTGTGATTATTACTCCCTATGGGTCTCATATCCCTTTTACTGCAAGATTGACATTTGATTGTAACAATAACATGGAAGAATATAAAAGCTTGTATTATGGGTCTTGAAGAGGTTATGGCTCTTAGAATCAAGATTCTTGATGTGTATGGTGATTCAACTTTAGTAATAAATCAGATTAAAGGAGAATAGGAGACTCGTCACTTTGGCTTGATTCCCTACCATGATTATGAAAGAAGGTTATTACCTTTCTTCACTAAAGTTGAATTCCATCATATTCCTTGAGACGAGAATCAGATGGCAGATGCTTTAGAGACTTTGGCTTCCATGTACCAAGTGAATGCTTGGAACGGTATACCTTAGATTACAGTTCGGCATCTTGATAGACCAGCTCATGTGTTTGCCACAGAGGCGACGTCAAATGATAAAATTTGGTATTAAGATATCAAGCACTTCCTCCAGACTCAAGAATACCCAGTTTGTGCGTCGAAAAAAGATAGGAAGACATTGAGAAGGTTGGCATGTAGCTTTTTCCTCAATGAAGATATGTTATACAAGAGAAATTACGACATGGTCTTGCTCAGATGCGTGGATAGACGTAAAGAAGACATGTTGATACATGAGATCTATGAAGGTTCCTTTGGTACCCATGCCAATGGAAATTCTATGACAAAGAAGATGCTTAGGGAAGGTTACTATTGGTGGATAATGGAATCTGACTGTTATAAATTTGCAAAGAAATGTCATAAGTGTCAGATTTATACTGACTTGATTCATGTGCCTCTGACCCTTCTCAATGTTATTTCCTCCCTGTGGCCTTTCTCTATGTGAGGGTATTTATATGATCGGGATGATTGAACCTAAGGCGTCAAGTGGACATCCTTTCATCTCAGTGGAAATTGACTACTTCACCAAATGGGTGGAAGCAACTTCTTATGCTAATGTCACCAAGAAAGTGATAGTACGGTTTATTAAGAACAACCTTATCTGTCGGTACGGTGTGCCAAGAACGATCATCACTGATAATGGCTCAAATTTGAATAATAATATGATGGAAGAACTTTGTTAAGAATTAAATATTACCCATCATAACTCATCTCCTTACTGACCTAAGATGAATGAGGTTGTTGAAGCTGCTAATAAGAATATTAAAAAGATTATCCAGAAGATGGTTGTTACCTATAAGGATTGGCATGAGATGCTTCCTTTTGATTCATCCGCACTTCATTAGGGAAACCCCTTTCTCTCTTATTTATGGCATGGAAGTAGTGTTCCCAGTCGAGGTTGAAATTCCCTCTTTGCGTGTGATAATGGAAACCAAGTTGTCAGAAGCTGAATGGGTTCAGAACAGATTTGACCAGTTGAATTTGATTGAAGAAAAGAGAGTGACTGCATTATATCATGGTCAATTATATCAGAAAAGAATGAATAAAGCTTTTGATAAAAAGGTCAAGCCTCGTGAGTTCAGAGAAGGAGACCTCATGCTTAGAAATATCATGTCTTTTAACTCTGATTCTATGGGCAAGTGGACTCCCAATTATGAAGGCCCATATATTGTCAAGAAAGTCTTATCTGGCAGTGTATTGATTCTTGAAACTATGGATGGCGAGGAGTTCCCACGTCTCATGAATGGTGATGCAGTGAAGAAATACTTCTCCTATAGAAATAAAAGAACAACTCGCTACGTTGAAAACCCGAAAAAGCGGCTTAAGCAAAAATGAGCATTTCAGTAGGCTGAAAACCTGAAAGGGAGGTCTAGGAAAAAGTTAGAGACATAAATAAAATAAGTTTTCCCGATAGGTTGAAAACCCTCAAGGGCAACCTAGGCAAAAGTTAGGGATTTCTTGGTAAGTAACTGCATCAGACAAGAATTGATCATAAAATCCACAATCTTCTTGGATTCTCATTGCTTTTCAACTAAAGTTTATGCGCATGAATTCAAAGTTGTTAGAGAGAATAATGATCATTGTAGTTCAATATATATTTTCCAAGTATTTACCATTTTCTAAACTTTGTAATCATCTATGGAGTCACGCCATTTGCGGACTATCATTCTATTAATGATGTTTGAGCCTTTATCCAATTCTTTGCAATTCTTATTTTATTCTCTTTACAAAAATTTCATTTATTACTGATAGTAATTTTTAAAACAAAAAGACTTAATAATAAAACATGTTTTTTTAAAAGAATTTGCAAATTACTTTTTACTTCAAATTTATGAATCAAGAGGACAAAAGTAGTGGTTCCAAGGATGAACGAACTCTAGAATCTTGAAAAGTTTTCTCCCAGAAGTACTCTCCGTGTATTCCTGTTGACAGGAGCATGCTTTCCCTACGTTGGTGCTTGGAGGTGTTGGGTTTGTAATCCCATGCTCCCCAGTTAAGTCTTAATTCAATTTTTTCCAACTGAGTGTGATTCCTTTCCCCGTTAGGTGGTGATCAAGCGAAGATTATAAAGTTATGAAGAATTTGCTCATTTATTGGGTTCTTCTTCCCTTGGTGTTGAAAATATATGTAGAATCTCTTGAGGAGAATTGCTCTCTCCAACTATGACATTGTGGTTGTTGTATGCTTCCCAAGTAATCAGACAAGGGCAATATATTTTCTAAGAAGTGTTGATATAACTGTCAACTTTCTGAGTTTTCTCTCGCCATGTGTTGTGTTTGATTTATAATCCCGATAAGCTGACTTCTTGCTGTGATGATTAGATTCTTAATTCCCCTATATGAATCAGGGATGTTGTTTCCTTTTTAAGATGATTCTCCCCATGAAGTCCTTTTGGTCTTCCTTGAGAAGTTTGTATAATCGCTATTTCTTGGTATTAAATAATATATTTGGGCTCCCCTTGGCGTGCGTGGCTATATCTTCCCCAGAGAAGTCAGTACAACATCTCTAATTGAAGTCCAGGTGATGTGGAATTGTATTCCCAAGTGAAGTCTGTGTGTTATTCCCCGATGAAGCTTGGAGGAGTTTGATATATCCATGCAGCTTTACAGTTTATTGCTATTAGATTATGTAGTGATTATTTTCAAACCATGTTTCTTTCCCAAAGAAGTCAAGCCTCACAATAGGACTTTATTTCCTCAGTTTGTGCTTACTCTCTTATGGAAGTCCCCATCTTGGATGTGATTTAGCCAAGTGTTATCTTTAACCAAGTTTGTTATGTTTGTTTATCCCCAGTTTTTTGTGTATGTTTTGTCAGCATATACACGACAACATTCATACATACATCATGCATATCAAAATTAAAGTTAATTTCTTTTTTGCATTCATTGATGTTTCTGTTGATATTTTATCCTTGTTGCAGAGTGTGTATCCTTCTCCAATCGAATGTCAACCTTAAGAAGAAAGTGTATATCCTTTAAATTTCTCCATTGAGTTATCCCTCGTGGAAGAATTTTTCTCTAGCCCTCCTACCCAGTATTACCTGGATAGAATTGATCCCCATTAGAGTTTATTCCTCATTGGGTTGTGTCTTAGTAGACTGTTTCATCCCGATTTTTTTCTTGGTTTGAATTTATTGTCCCTGACAACAATGTTATTTTAACCTCTCTAAGCTGTGAAACCTAGATTGAGAGTGAATTTATTTTGCATGTGAATACTTTATCTCCTCAGCAGGAATGTGTTGGTATTTCCCCAGGAAGTCAAAAATCATTTCCCAGCAGTGTTATTATGATCCTTATCATAACAACAAACAATAGTTTCTTTATTTGAGCAGCTTGTACTTCCGAAGTAAGTATGTTAGTTCCCAGAGAAGATTGTTTTTATTTACTCCAATGGATGGTAGTCTCTTTGTTATGAAGAGACTTCCATCTATTGGATTACATCAAATCTCTACAATAGATGGATATAGTTTGTTAAAAGATTCTTACAGCAGTTTGTTACCCTTTCCAGGTGGAATTCCTTTGTTAAAGAAGAAGTTGAGACTCGTTCTAGGTGGAACGGCAGAATTTTAGGAAACATGTTATTATTAATACGTTTTTCTCTACCTTCAGTGGAAGTTGGTAGTTCACCTTTAATAAAAGTTGGTGTATCCTTTGATCTCTACCTTCAGTGGAAGTTGATATTTCACCTTCAGTAAAATTTGGTGTATCCTTTGATCTATACCTTCAGTGGAAGTTGGTAGTTCACCTTCAGTAAACATTAGTGTATCTTTTATTGCTCTACCTTCAGCGGAAGTTGGTAGTTCACCTTCAGTAAAAGTTAGTGTATCCTTTGATCTCTACCTTCAGTGGAAATTGGTAGTTCACCTTCAGTAAAAGTTGGTGTATCATTTGATCGTTACCTTCAGTGGAAGTTGGTATCTCACCTTCAGTAAAAGTTGGCATTTTCTTAATTTCTCTACCTTCGGTGGAAGTTGGTAGCTCACCTTTAGTAAAAGTTGGTATTTTCTCTATATCTCTACCTTCAGTGGAAGATTGTAGTCCACCTTCAGTAAATGTTGGTGTATCTGTTATTTCTCTACCTTCAGTGGAAGTTGGTAGTTCACCTTCAGTAAACGTCGGTGTATCTTCTGTTTCTTTACCTTCAATAAAAGTAGGTATTGTTCTATTTTTCCTACCGTTATCCTTGAGTTGGTAGTTCACCATCATTCATTAATCAATATTTACCTCTTTCTCCTCATTGGACTTTACCCCAATAGAGTTAAGTTATTCCCAAGTCATAAGTATTGATGTCAATGTTTTATTCTCAGTCATAAGCATTGATGTAAACCCTTTATTCCCAGTCATAAGCACTGATGTCAACCCTTTGTTCTCAGTCATAAAAACTGATGTCAATCTTTTGTTCCCAAGCATAAGTATTGATGTCAACCATTTATTCCCAGTGATAAGTACTCATGTTAACCCTTTTGTTCTCAGTCATAAGTACTGATGTCAATCATTTGTTCCCAGTCATAAGCACTGATGTCAATCTTTATTCCAAATCATAAGCACTGATGTCCATCTTTGTTCCCATTCATAAGTACTAATGTCAATCATTTGTTCCCAGTCATAAGTACTGATATCAATCATTTGTTCCCAGTCATAAGTACTGATGTCAATCATTTGTTCCTAGTAAAAAGCACTAATGTCAATCTTTTGTTCCCATTCATAAGCACTGATGTCGATAACTTATTCCCAGTCATAAATATTGGTGTTTACCATCATCCCTGACTCCATATTATCTTACTTTTTCCAACTTCAACCCTGAGTTGGTAGTTTACTATCCCCCTGTGAATCGATATTCCTCTCTTTTTGCTACCTTCTCAGTGAGTTAGAAGTTTGCTTAATTTTTCTAATCAGTGTGTCCCATTGTTTTTCCTTATTTCTCGAGTTGGTGTTACCTTTGTCTCCTCTTTAGGCTTTACCCCAATAGAGTTGAGTCCTCCTTTCCCCAGCAGAGTTAGTTTTTCTCCAATGAATTCAATTTTTTTATCCTTAGGGTCGTGTCGTTCCCCAGTTATTTATTTTCCTAGACGAAGTCTCTTTTTAGTCTGTTGATATTATTTTTGCTTCCCTAATAGTGTATTGTTTCACCTGTGTGAAGTTTATCTTTTTTATTCATAATCATAAGTATTACATGGCATCTTAGGAACAAAAATAGGGTTTATTTTGTATTTAAGTATCTTCAATCGCGTCGAGAAAAAGGTTTTAACCTTCATATCTCCGGATAGAAGACACTTAAATAAGGGTGGCTGTTATACCTCTATTTTTGCCCCTAAGATTTTTTGTCATCTCATAGCATCACAGTGCATCAGGATCACACTGTCTTCAAGCTTCGTTCCGCACGATTAAGGAAAGTTCGATTGCTTGGTTCTCAATACTCTTAGAGATAGGTTCATGTGTTTATTTACATTCCTTCTTCAGCAAGTAATCTCAAATTTTTCCAAGTGTGAATAATGTGAATTATAATTTCAACATCTCAAGCTCAAGGGTTCCGTCAGGCAGTAGCAAAGTAGAAACTCAGGGTTTTCGAGATTCAAATACATGTCCCACATGTTCCAAGATATCCAATTATGTATTAATAAATTTATCATCATATCAAGCTCTCATGCGTTCCAACACACTCTGAATTGTGTAGAAAGTCAAGTGTTTCCATTTATTTGAGACAATACATACATAAAGTCAGTACTGTGTGTTTCTAGCCAAGAAATTCTTAACTTGATATCCGAAATTTTTTTTGGAATGATTCTTCATTCTTTAGAACCATCTTGGGGTATTCTTCATTTCACATGTTCATGTCGAATTCTAATTTTATGAGGAAATTTTTCTAAAACGCCAAATACTTGAAATGCGTTATATAGTGGATTTACCATTTTATTGATTTTCGGATGCTTAAAAATTATTAACTTCTGACCAGAAGATAATATTTGAGTGCCTCTTGGATAATTTGAATCATCTTGTTATTTTCTTCAACTTTCGTGTTCAACCCAGAAGCCATTTCATTAAGGAAGATCTCCAAATGCGCAAGTACTCAGAAGTTATACGGTGTAAAAACAGTGAAAATAATATGTTGAACCGTCATTTCTCAGATGTTCAAAAATTCTTAACTTTATCCTAGTTCAATGCATTTAGATGGTTCTTTCGGAAAAAAATTTATCTTGATTTTATCTTCAATCTGTATGTTCGGGCCAGGAGCTAATTCTTTGCAGAAGGTTTCAAAAAGTGTCAATTACCAGAGAAAATTGCATGCCAAAACTGTTTTCTATCAGATTGTTTCTCGATATTGTAAAATTTCAACTCTCTCGATTTTTATCGTATTGAGACGATTCTTGAAGCGTGAGATCACAAATTTTGTAAGCTTCAACTTTGCTTCAGGGCCTGAGTTTAGATTGTGCCCCAAAGACTTCGATTTATGGCTCACATCCGTAAGTGCGCATGGAAATAAGTTGAAATTTTCAATATGGTGAAATAAGTCCACTATTTCTCGCCGTTCGAAAAATGATAACATTTTCGATTTTTATCCTATCATGGTGATTCTTTCAGCACGACATCACAAATTTCATCACCAACATTTTTACTTCAGAGTTCGTATCCGGATTTTGCACCGAGCATCATGAGCTTGTTGTTTGTTCGCGTGCCGTACACAAAATAAGATGTAAAATTCTTCAATGTGATTTTTTATACTTCATTTTTCACCGTTCAGGGAAATGTAACTTGCTCAATTTTTATTGTATCGAGACGATTCTTTCAGCGTCGCGTCACAAATTTCGTCATCAACATCTTTGTTTTAAGTCGTGCGTTGAGATTTTGCATCGATTATTATGAGCTTGTTGGGGTTTAATCTCGCACTGTGTACAAAAGAAGTTGAATATTCAAGTTTTGGAGCCAAACTATATATTTTAAATTTCAAGTTTTCAAACACAATTACACTCACATTTTCACATTTCATAAAAATTCTCTAAAATCCTCTCAACTTTTCTCTCATTCTATCAAGAACACTCATTACAAATCAATAAAAATTCATATATCTTCATCTCTCTCAACTCAATGTTGACCGCCCCAAACTCCCTATGTTGTTGTCGCGCACGCCACCTCCACCTGACGCCTGCCATACACCACTCTGGTGCCTGCCACACTTAACTGCCGACCTCCACATTATGTTTTTCTCCCTCTATGGTCCGCTAATTTCCGGCGACTTTCTTCTCCTCTTCGCACTGTTTCGACGGTTATTCTCTCTGATCATGCAAGTTTCTCTGGCACCGTACGCTTCCAATCACACTCCTTCTTCCATTTTCGGTTTGTGATTCAAGATTCGAATTCGATGAACATTCTTGAATTCCTTGAGATTGTTGATATTTTCTTAAGTTGAATTAATTTGAGAATTTAATTTGAGTTTGAATTTAATTAATGCTTGAGATATGAATTACATGAGTTAATCTCTTGATATTGTTTGAGATGTTTGATTCTTGAATATATAATTATGAAGAGAAGTGTAATTGGTTGAAAAATTGTTACATTATTGTGAGTCTTAAAATTCAATTGGATAATTGTGTTTTACCCCAATTTTTGCCCCTAAGATCCCTCCATCATCTCATATCAACTCAATCACAACAAGATCACACTAGGCTTTGGTTCTTCTCCTTATCTTTAGATTTTCTCATGGGGAATCATCAAGCACCTTGACTTATATATTGTTATCATCTATGTTTTATATTGATTAATTCTTAACTAATAAATACAATTAATGTTTTCCCTAATTGATGATATTATAGGTGAAAGCACAACACATTCCATCAAGTTGAGCTACAGGTTCATGAGTCTATTTCCACGCCTTATTCAACAAGGCTTCATTGAGATTCAAGCTTCATCATTTAAGATGCTTTGAAGTAATATTGTGACAAAGTTTATTATGATTCATCATGCCTCAAGTTGTCAAAAATAGTTCAAAGATGTAAGGGTTGATTGAAGAAGTTTGACCTAATTGGACAAGTTCTTGATTTCTTGATCACAAGTGCATAATTCCCTCAATTATTAATATTTGGAAGTGGTTATAGTTTCTATGGTTTCATATTATCATCCTCAACAAATTCTATTTGCATGACAAAAGTATTTGTGCAAGAAAGTTTGTCAAAATTGAAAAGGGTTTCCAAGGCATTTTGTTTCTCTAAGAGCTAGGGTTTTGAACTTCTAAGGGCTATATCTTGCTCATCTTTTGGTATTTTTGAGTGATTCCAAAGGAATTCTCATATTTAAAGTGTTATCAACAAATCACTTCAAAAGTTTCAATAAAATTTTATGTGGAAGATGCCTAATGATAGAGAAAGATTACAAGTCCTCTAGATAGGCCATAAAATTCCCTTATGTGACTTCAAAAGATCATAACTTGGTCAATTTTTATCTCCTTGAGTCTATTCTTTTTCAACAACGATCTTAAATATGTGAACTGCAACACTTATTTTATGTGCAAAGCTTGAAAATGGATGGAAGATATCTTAAGGACTCAAAAGATTATTGGTCATCTCATGAATTTTCACCAACTTCACCAAGTCATAACTTTCTCATTTTTTAGAGATTTTAAATGGTTCAAGTCTCAAAATTTCATTCAAGGGATCTACTTCATGCCATATTTTTTGGTCAAGAGAAAATTTTAAATGGAAGGCCATGTTTACATGAAAGACATTATAGGTCATTTTTGAAGAAAAACTTAGAATTTTTCTAAGTATAAAAAGTCAGCATCTTTTTCTCAACTTTGACTCATCACAACTTTCAGCTCAAGCATCCATTTAATTCCATTCTTTACACATTTTAAAGTTTGTGATCTCATCTTTCCAACACATCAAGAATCAAGTCATAAAGCTTCATGAATTGTGCACACCATGATTTCAAAGTTGGTACATTGGAACTGAAGTTTCTCAAACAGTTAGAATGCAATTTCCATAATTTGACTTCTAATCACCAAATTTGTGTGTTTTTTCTACTTAAACATGATTAGAATAAGCGCGCGGATGATTTAGAGTGTCAAAACGCATCATTTGGATGAGTTTTGATGCACATGTGGTCACACTTATTTCATAAAAACTGGTGTGCACAATTTCCATTCAAATTGCGTCATTCAACACTCCTCTTGATTCCATTCACTTAACCTATAAATACAGGCTCTATCCCGCTCATTTTACCAAGCTTAGATAGCCAGAATCACCCTACCAAAATTTCTCTTGAACCCACTTTTTTGCAACTTCGGATTTGGTTTTACAGCTTTCCTCAACCCATTTTCTTTGTCAATTCTTCATTCTTGAACTTCACTGAAGCTAACAGAAGAAGAACCAAGCTCTAAGAATTCCTAAATCATGCTAGCCAAGTCAAGTTTCAGAACTCTGAATTTGAACTTCAATAGGTAGATTCCTTTACCAATTCTCTCAAACTTTGGTATTGTAATGAAGCTCTCATCATTCTGATTCTAGACGCAACATTTGTTTTCAACTGGAAGTGAGTTTTGGCCATGAATTTTCAAATCCCTTTTCAAATCTTTCCTTCCAAAATGACTGAGCTACATCTTACATGAATTTTTCGCGAGGGTACCATTGAAATCGTCTTGAAGAGACAAAGCGAATGATACCGACTCGAGCTCTAATTTTTCCATTTCAGAGTCCTGCAATTCGCGTGGATGGAGGTTGAAGATGATCAACGTGTCATCTCTCAACCACTGATATACTGCCACTTGTTTTTTTTTTATTTCTGATTTTAATAAATGATTAAGTTTTTTATTCACTAATGTCCATGATATGCACAGTGTGCCACATCCCTTGGATCTGATTACTAATGTGTTTTGACATTGATCCAATGCTATACATCTTTTTGGTTTTTATTTTATTTTCTGATTTTATATTTTATTTGTTTTAAACTTCAAAAATTCATAAAAAAATTCATTTTAACTTCAAATAATCTAAAATAAAAATCTAAAAAAAATCTAAAAAATACTTTTGATTTTTCTCTTTCTGATTATTTATTTTTTCACAGTTTTATTTTGTGTTTTGATATTTTTTATATATTCTCACTTTATTTGAGTTGTTTTAAATGTTTAAAAATATTTTTCTTAATTTTTCAATTCTAAAAAAAATATTGAAGGATCGAATGACTTCTTGACAAATATTGGTGACCTCATATTATTTTTATATCTGAATTTACTATTTTTCACAGTTTTTGGTTTATTTTTCCTATTTCTTTTAATATTAAAAATAGTTTCTAACTTTAAAAAATTACCAAAAATTTTATAAAAATATTTGAGCTCATTTTTGATTTTTCTAGGGTCTGATTGAATTTTTCTTGGATGTTTTGAATATAGTTGCTATTTTCCCATTTTATTTTTATTTAAAACCATTTTAAAAAAATCTTTTTCTTTATTTTTAAATATAATTTTATTTTTGTATATATTCTGGTTGATCTTGAACTATGATATTTTGATCATGAGCTTCATTAACATCATTGGATCTTGGGTGTTGAGTTTAACTCCACCAAAATGGATGAATGATTTTAATGATAGCTTGACTAAATTTTTGGTTCAAATATTGTTTAACTATTATCCCCTCCCTCTTCATCTTATCCCCTTCTTACTTGTACTACATGTTGTGGGTACATAGATTTTTATTGACCAGCCTCAAAATAGGTGCGACTTTTATATAAGTCCACTTACGATTGCTTAACATAGCGCTAAAATTTGTCTCGATTCAGGAAATGATCATTTGTGGCCCAAACCTATGTTTGCAAGCCCAAGTATGTTAATTTGAAACCTTTGATCCAATAATCTCGTGATTCATTATTAGGAGACTTTGGTCTTATCAATCCTCTGATAAATCTTCATAAGCTTTGGTCAAAGTGAACCACTTAAACATCATTGGTCATTGTTGCTTTGAGATTTTGAAATGAATGATATACTTGACAAAAAGCAAATGAAGTTTGTTGTTGAGTGGCTTTGATTTTATCAATCTTCTAATGAGTTTTCAAATTCAAGTTTCAAGATGGTAATTCAACTAACCTCTAATTACTAATTCATTAACATTTGACTTTTATCTTATACCTTTATTTTATGTTTTTGTTTTATGCCTTTACTTTATGCACCATTTATTTTAGCATTTACATTTCATGTTATTTTCATCTTTGCTCAGTTGAGCATTTACTTTTATGTAATTTTTATTTTGCTCCCTTGAGCTTTTTATTTCTTTTTGAAGATACTTAATAATCAACTTGAACCATAAATTTTTTTAATCTGACTTAGACTACTTGGTTACTATCCTTGATATTATGGAGATTGTGGACTTCTTGGAATTAAGATTAAAGACCTTGGCCTACATTGGGACCTTGTGACTTCTATTGTTGTTTTGTCTGGAGTTCTTTGGGTTTATCCCAAGACATTATGTTGCTTGTTTTCTTTGTATGCAGGTTATTCTTATTATATGCTTTATCAGTGATTGGGAATTCATCCATATACAACTGCTGCTCTGCCCAATTTTTGTGAAGACTTAATGCAATTGAAACATGGTTTTCTTAAGAGGTTTATCATTTTTTCTTGTTTGGTTTCAATCTAAAGGATGGGAATTCTACACTGACTCATTGTGTCAAGTGTTGGCTTCTTGTTGGTTAGACGATTATTTTCCCTAGATTTTACCTTATGCTTTAGGATAGTCTCTTCATATCCTCCCATCTTCTATAATTTCAAAATATTCTCCCTCCTTTCAAAAATATTCTTGTTTTCTAAACTTGAATCACTTTCACAATAAACTTGGATTTATGTCCATGCATTTTCAAAAATATTTTCTTAAATCAAACTTTAACCAACTTAATATTACTATGACTTTTTTTTGAGAAGACTAAAAGTCAATCAATCTCATTCAAACCATTTTTCCACCTTTTCTTTTTATCTTAAAATTTTCTCAAAAAGGTTAGACTCTTGTCAATCCTTGTAGTGATGCGAACCACTATACTTCTATGATATGTAGTGGAGTGAGATATTTTCCACTTGGGTGTTGAGCGAGGCTTTGTTTATTTCAAAATCCAAGTCATATCCTCCACTTTGAGATGATGCAAATTCTCCTTTCTCATAATTGTGGATAGTAAGTATGCTCTTCCACTTGGTTAAGACGATGATGTCTCGTCTCTTAAAATTAACCAACACACTTGCTTTAAATTTTTTAAAGGTGAACTTCGAGTACCTTGATCCCCTATTGCACAGAAGGTGGTACGTAGGCACTAAAGGTTCACAACCGCGGTTGGTGCAAAATTGTAAAAAATACTTATTTTCTCATTCCCACAATCTATTTTTGTATACAACATTTATAGCCCAAATACATAGATTTTCAAAGAGGTTCATGCAGAGTACCGTATATGTTTAGGGTGCTAATGCCTTCCCTTTGAATAACCAACCCCCGAACATAGATTCTCTCCCCCTCTTCTGCGTTATTCGCTCTTTTCCCATTCCTTTAGAAATGATAAAGTGCGGTGGAAATTTTATTTGATCTGTGTGAGTCAAGTAAATCCAATAGCTTAGTCTCAACATTTCTACTGCTACAGAAAAAATGGCAACTTCACTGGGAATAGATCGACCTATTGCTGGTCCATCCCTAAGTGGGTTGAGCCTATCTTTGTTTATATTTGTGTATGTGTTTTATTGGTTGTATATTATGTGTTGTATATATGTTTGTCTGGATTTTACTGGTTTTCAGAGTGCTTGGTGATTTCTCATAAGTCCTCTACCCGAACTTGGGAAAACTTGAGATTGGACGAGCCGTATAATCATGTTAACTTTGAGGGAGTAATCCTAAAAAAGGAGACATGAGATCCCCCACTCAGTGGAGGCCCCTTTGACTGTAGTGTCGTTTAACGGGTAATCAAGAAGACGTGCTGCTTTTAACCTTCGAGCCTACTGAAACTGAAGACCATAGAAGCTTTAACCCATCTTAGCCTTTTAAGTGTAGTGAGGAAGCTATGACGGACTAATCTGGAAATGGTTATCACGCGATACTACACTTAGATGAGTTTTTCTTGAGAATATTACTAATTACCGAGTCAATCGGGATGATGGTAATACCCGAAGGAAGGATGTAGACTCTGGGAACCTCTTAGAACCTTGTTCAGCAGGTGATAAAATATTAGACCATACCTTGTGGGTAGTACTTTTGACTCTATGCTTGTGACGTCAAACTTATGAACCCCCCATGTTTGTGATATTATGTGTGATTGTTGCATCATGCATTCATGCTCCCATGAGCATCTTTTAAGACATTATGGTTCAAGGGACTTAAGATTGACTCTTTATGAATATCTCAGGTACTTTTGACCATGGATCCTGGAAAAATAAAGACTCATAAGTATAGTTTCAAGAATCCCAAGATAGATGATTTGATGAGTCAAATTCCCGAGATTGAGAGTTCTGTATATTTTCGAAAGAAGTATGGATCCATCGTGTCTCTCAAATTCCCCAATGTACCTCTTATTGGTACAAAGGGAGGGATTAACTACAATTCTATTCTTGCACGACGACAACTTGGATATCCGATGAGGGATAAACTAAATAGTATTCATTTGAGTGGTTTATTTCTTAGAGAGGGATAGAATCATAAGGAAGCTAAGGAGAAGATTGGAAAGGCTTCGTGTCATATTCACAGGAAGAGTAGAAAGGACTTGGGACCTAGAGGGGTTGTTTCTTTGGAGCCTTATCTTCAATGGGTACAAGCAAGGGAAATTTAGTTGAAGATGCCATATTCCCATGAAGCACCTATGCCTGATATGTTTGTGAAGACCACTCCTCCCCTATTAGATAATATGGAAGAGCTTCAGCTTGCCCTAGTCAGGATGCAGCAGGAGAATGAGGCTTGGAAGAATAAGTGTCATACTTTAGAGGTGTCCTACCGAGCAGACTTGAAACAGAAAAATGACCTGATTGAGATTCTTAAGAGCTGTTCTATATAGATGATGGAGAAGCAAGAGGATTTGTTTTCCTCCAACACTCGGTCATGACCTGGTCATTCACTTCCTGACTCTGGAAATTTGAAAGGGGTTACCGACAAGTATGCAGAAGAGAACAAGCAGCTAAAGGTTCAGATTTCTAGACTCAAAGTAAAACATTAGTGTGTGGAGTGATTCTCACCAACTTTGCTTTCTTAGGATTTTTAGATTCTATCTTCTTTTTGTACTTGGGATTGTTGAAACATGTACTAAAAATTTGTAATCTGTTTCAAAGTTACTATAATGATATTTTCAATATTTCAAATGCGTTAGTACCTTAATATTTGCAAAATTGTCTATAATTCTTCGAGTCCCTCGAATTATTAATAAATTATGTGCATTGCATATCATGTATCATCTTGTACATATTTCTTGCATTTATTTTCATACCCAGGCGTCTTACTGAATTTATCTGCTTCGTTCATCAAGTTATCTCACCAGTATAATACTCAAGCTAATTCCAAAAAGAAAATGGAGAATCTTGAACAAGAGAATCGTGAGATGTGCGGAGAAGTTACTTCTTTAAAGGCCAATATGGCCAATCTGACGGCTCTGATGGAATCATTGGTGGCTGCTCAGAATCAACCACCACATGCTCAGCCTCAACAAACAACATTTGCTTCTGAAGGTCCATCGGTTCTTGTTTCTATTACCCCAGTTACTGCTGCTCAAAATTGTATGCCTCAAGGTTATCTATGGCGAATGCCAAAAAACTTCATGAAAGAAGGTTTTAATCTTGATGCTCCAGTTGCTCCAGTTGTTCAAGCTGCTGCTACTCCTGCACCTCCTGTGGTGCATATTACTCCTGCTGCTAGAAATGAGATTCACTATGCTGCACCCCCTTTGGTGAATGTTGTGCCATTTGTTAATGATGAAGTTTATTGTCCTATTCCTTCTCCAAGTGAAATCTTAGGCTTCTATGATTGAATGGACGATTTTCAGGATCAATTTGATAAGATTCATAAAGAGATGAAGTCCCTCAGAGGGAAAGAATTGTTTATGCAGAATGTGAACGATGTGTGTTTGGTTCCAAATGTAAAAATACATGTGAAGTTCAAAGTACTGGGATTCCAGAAATACAAGGGAAATACTTGTCCTCGAGCTCACCTGGTGATGTATGTGAGAAGGATGTCCACTCACACCGATGATCAATGCCTGTTAATCCACTTTTTTCAAGACAGTTTTACTGGTGCTGCATTGAAATGGTACATGAGCTTGGATAGTGCTAATATTCATACTATCAACGACTTAAGTGAAGTGTTTATTAGATAATACAAGTATAATATGGACATGGCACCTGACCATAATCAACTCAGGGCAATGGTCCATAAGGACAAGGAGTCACTTAAGGAATATGCAAAGAGATGGTGTGAAGTAGCTGCCCAGGTGATCCCTCAAATGGAAGGAAAAAAATGATGAAGATTTTTCTGAAAACTCTAGGTTCCTTCTACTATTAAAGAATGGTGGCAAGGGCACCGAGTGATTTTACCGAAATGGTGAGCATGGGAGTTCGTTTGGAGGAAGCTGTAAGAGAGGGTCGCTTGGCAAGAGTTGAAAATTCAGGTAGTACCAAGAAACCATCATACGGATTTGCTAAGAAGAAATAAGGAGATACAAATGTTGTAATTCAAGAGAGAATGGTTAATCCTCCTAGAAGAAATCATCACCGCCACCAACTGGTTGCTTCGGTAACTCCATTACTCAATGTGGCTCCGACCATAATTGCTTATCAAAGACCATCCCCTCAGGGAAATCAGGGGGAAAATCATAAGAGAGAGGCTTTTGACTCTATTCCCATGAGCTATGCAGAGTTACTCCCGAAGTTAATTCAAAATAAGTTGGTTCGGACCAGGCCACCCCCTATTATACCATCACCTTTGCCTTGGTATTATAAGGCAGACCTGACATGTGCTTTTCATCAAGGAGCACCAGGGCACAATGTTGAGAATTGTTATCCTTTGAAATCACAAGTACAAAAGATGGTGAGATATGTCCTTCTATCCTTCAAAGATGTTGAACCTAATGGGAAAGATAATACTTTGCCAAAACATGGAGGAGAAAATGCGGTAAACAGAGTTGTTGTTTGTCCAGGGGACTTCCGGATTATTTATATCAACCTGGTTAGAGGAGATTTGGTAAAAATGCATGCTGACGTCTGCGAGTTTAGTTACTATACACATGACCATGCAGGTTGTGGTATTTGTAGTACAACTATACATGGGTGTGATAAGATAAAAGATGATCTTCAGGAAATGATGGACGAAGACCTCATTCATATAATCAGGTCTAGGGAAGAATACTATAAAGATGTGAACATGGTCCTTGGATGTCTTCGAGAATTCCGAATCTTTGATGTGAATCATACGGATGATGATTTGGTGCAGCTGCATGCTACCTTCTATCACATGGATGGTCAAGAAGAACACCATTATTGGTCTTGCCGAATCTACTGTAGAGATTCTCGTGATTGTTCCATCGTGAGAAGGGGAATTCAGTTGTTATTCGATAATGGTACTATCAAGGTTTCAGGAAATAGAATGATTACCACGAGATTAATGTGATTGAAGATTGTTAGGTTGGGATTGTATCAGATGACGAGTATACTTCTGCAGATGAATTCTTTTCCTCAAATAAAGATGTGTTTTCCAGCGATGATCCTATGATGTCTAAATATTCTGAAGAGGGGGTGAATGTTATTGTGCCTTTTTTCGGTGTTCCCTCCCCTATTGAGATTGAATATCATAGCAAGCGGTTGTTGCTCCAGTGGTGATATGTTTGTCAGGTCTTGTTCCTTATGAGTTAGACAAGGTTGTGCCATATAAATACAATCCTACAATTCTAGAGGATGGTGTGGAATTTCCCATCTAACCTTTGTCTGATGTCAAGAATATTACTGAAGCCAGCCGAGTGACTCGTGGCAGCCGTGTTTTCGCACTGGTTATTCGAGGGAATGCTAATACTGATAAAAGAATTGCTGAAAGTATTCAACCTAAGATAGCAGTGGGGGAATCTAGTGGTACTACACCGGAAAAATATGTGGATGATATATTGAAGATTATCAAAATGAGCGACTACAGAATCATAGATCAATTGTTGCAGACTCCATCAAAGATATTTATTCTAGCCTTGCTAATGAACTCTTCTTCCCACAGGGAATCTTTGATGAGAGTATTGGATCAAGATTTTGTATAAAGTGACATGCCTTTGGACCAATTCAACAGTGTGTTATGGAATATTACATCCTGTAATAACTTGAGTTTCTGTGATAACTAATTTCCTGATGAAGGAAGGAATCATAATCTAGCTCTTCATATCTCCATGAACTGTAAGAATGATTCATTGTCAAATGTGCTGATTGACAATGGATCCGCTTCAAATGTCATACCAAGAAGCACACTTATGAAGCTGAAGTACCAAGGAGCTCCCATGCGCCCAAGTGGCATAATTGTGAAAGCTTTCGATGGATCAAGGAAGTCTGTCATTGGGGAAGTAGATCTACCTATTCACATAGGCCCGCACTTGTTTCAGATTACATTCTAAGTTATGGATATTGTTCCCGCTTACAGCTGTTTACTAGGACGACCATGGATATATGAGTCAGGGGTTTTCACTTTAACTTTACACCAACAGCTGAAGTTTGTGAGTGAAGGAAAGGTAGTCATCATAAATTGAGAGCAGGCATTATTAATATCTCATTTATCCTCTTTCAGTGTTGTGGAAGCGGATGTAGTTGTTGTTGGAACCCAGTTCCAAACTTTATCCATTGATAATTTAAGAGGATGAGAATTATATAGCTTCATTTAAAGATGCTCACCAGGTAGTACGTAATGGCCCTAATAAGGTATGGGGGCAGATTGTGGATCCAGCTGCGAATAAGAATAGAGCTGGTTGGGATTCTCTGTGAAGAATGATAAAGGTAAGAACATGAAGCCGAAGTCTTCTTTGAGAAAATATCAAGATATCTTTTGTAGCCGAGGTTATCTTCATCCAACTTTTCTTGGGATCAATGCCATTATAGAAGACGAAGCGGAGCAGGAGATACCGAACTATGTGATGCATGGAGTTAGAGTCCAAAATTGGATAACCATTGATGTTCCCTCTTGCATTCATGTCTCAATGTAATTTGTTTTTGTTAATCTTTTCAAAAATCTTTCACTCTGCCCAAGGTGAAAGTTGATATTGTATGGGCTTATCTGTTTGCTTTGATCTTTAAAATCAATAATAAAAGTTGTCTTTGATTCCCAATTTGTGTCTTTATTTTCAGTTTTTTCTTGGAAAATGGTAATAAAAAAACCTTTCAAAATAAATAAATAACCATAATCTGTATAATCACTTGCTAGATGTGCCAGTTTCTAAATGCAATCATAAATCATATGTGCAGATTAATTAAAAAAACAGTGGAATACAATCACCCTGCACCCTCTCCCAACTTTGAATGTCCTGCGTATGGGGCGGGAGAAGAAGAATATGGTGAAATTCCAGAAGAGGTTTCACGGTTGCTTGAGCGCGAGGAAAGTTCCATTCAGCCATATAAAAAGTCGTTGGAGATGATCGATTTGGGTTCAGAGGAAGATCCAAAGGAAGTCAAGATTAGAGCATTGATGCATCCCTACATGAAGAGAAGGTTGATTGAATTATTAAAAGAATATGTGGATATCTTTGCTTGGTCTTACTAAGACATGCCTGGTTTGGATATCGATATTATGGAACATCATTTGCCTCTAAAACCAGAGTGCCCACCAATCAAGCAGAAGTTGCGAAGAACTCACCCTGATATGGTAGTGAAAATTAAAGAAGAAGTATTAAAGCAGATTAATGTAAATTTTCTTGTAACATCAATGTACCCTCAGTGGATTTCCAATATTGTCCCTATACCAAAGAAAGACAAAAAAGTTCGCATGTGAGTTGATTATAGAGATTAAAATAAAGCCTGTCCAAAAGATGATTTTCCATTGCCACATATTGATATGTTGGTTGATAGTACAACAAAATTCAAAGTATTCTCGTTCATGGACGGATATTCCAGATATAATAAAATTAGAATGGCTCCCTAGGACATGGAAAAAACAACTTTTATCACACCCTGGGGAACATTCCGTTACATAGTGATGACATTCAGGTTGAAGAATGTTGGTGCAACGTACTAGAGGGCTATGACAACCCTATTCCATGATCTGATGCACAAGGAAATTGAGGAATATGTTGATGATATGATTTCCAAATCCTAGACTGAAGAAGGGCATGTAGAAGATTTGTTGAAATTGTTTCAGCATTTGAGGAAGTATCGTCTCCGCTTAAATCCAAATAAATGCACCTTCGGTGTTCGATCAGGGAAATCATCAGGTTTATTTATCATCCAAAAAGGAATTGAAGTTGACCTTGATAAAGTTAAAGCAATTCAAGATATGCCATCACCGAGAACTGAAAAGAAAGTTAGAGGCTTCCTTGGGCGTTTGAATTACATTTCCCGATTTATCTCCCACATGACTGCAACGTGTTAGCCGATCTTTAAGTTGTTAAATAAAGATCAAGGTTGTGTATGGGCAGATGACTGTCAAAGGGCATTTGAAATTATTAAAGGGTATTTGCTTGAACCTCCTATCTTGCTCCCTCATATTGTAGGAAAACCATTGATTATGTATCTGACAGTGTTAGATAATTCTATGGGCTGTATTTTGGGACAACAAGATAAAACAGGGAAGAAGGAATATGCCATTTATTATCTCAGCAAGAAATTTACTGACCGTGAGTCGCGGTATTCTATGCTGGAAAAGACATGTTGTGTTCTGTCCTGGGTGGCAAAGCGGTTGCGGAAATATATGTTGAATCATACTACTTGGTTGATTTCCAAGATGGATCCAATTATGTATATTTTTGAAAAGTCTGCTCTTACAGGGAGAATTGCCCATTGGCAGATGTTGTTGTCTGAATATGATATTGAATACTGTACTCAGAAGGCTATAAAAGGTAGTGTGTTGGCGGATTATCTTTCTCACCAACCGGTTGATGGTTATCAGTCTGTTAAATATGATTTCCCTGATGAGGATGTTATGTTTTAGAAAGTAAAAGATTGTGTTGAACCATTGCCCAAGGAAGGTTCTGATCCCGAATCTCATTGGAGTATGGTGTTTGATGGACCTGTGACTGCTTAAGGGAAATGAGTTGGTGTTGTGATTATCACTCCTCATGGATCGCATATCCCATTTACTGCAAGGTTGGCATTTGATTGTACCAATAATATGGAAAATTATGAAGCTTGCATCATGTGTCTTAAGGAGGCCATTGATCTCATAATCAAAATTCTAGATGTGTATGGTGATTCAGCTTTGGTAATAAATCAGATTAAAGGAGAATAAGATACTCGTCACCCTGGCTTAATCCCCTACAAAGATTATGATAGAAGATTATTACCCTTATTTAATAAAGTTAAATTCCATCATATTCCCAGAGATGAAAATCAGATGGCAGATGCTTTGGCAACTCTGGCTTCTATGTATCAAGTGAGTACTTGGAACGATATGCCTCGTATCAGTGCGCTTGGGTAGACCAGATCACGTGTTTGCAATAGAGGAAGTGTCAGATGAGAAACCTTGGTATTATGATATCAAACATTTTCTCCAGACTCAGGAATACCCGGTTGGTGCATCAAATAAAGATAGAAAGACATTGAGAAGGCTGACAGGTAGGTTTTTCCTCAACGAAGATGTGTTATACAAAAGAAATTATGACATGGTGTTGCTCATATGCGTGGATAGACACGAAGCAGACATGTTGATGCATGAGATCCATGAAGGTTACTTTGGTACTCATGCCAATTGACATTCAATAGCAAAGAAGATGCTTAGGGCATGCCATTATTGGCTGACAATGGAATATGACAGTTACAAATTTGCAAAGAAGTGCCATAAGTGTCATATTTACGCTGACAAAATTCATGTGCCCCCGACACTTCTCAATGTTATTTCTTCTCCATGGCCTTTCTCTATGTGGGGTATTAACATGATTGGAATTAGCGAACCCAAGGCGTCGAATGGAAATCTTTTTTTCTTGGTAGCAATCAACTACCTCACAAAATGGGTGGAAGCAACTTCATATTCTAATGTTACTAAGCAGTTGGTAGTACACTTTATCAAGAACAATCTTATATGTCGGTATGGTGTGCCAAGAAGGATTATCACGGACAATGGCTCGAATCTGAATAATAAGATAATGTCAAAACTTTGTGAAGAATTCAAGATTGTTCATTATAATTCATATCCTTACAGGCCAAGATGAATGGGGCCGTTGAAGCTGCTAATAAAAACATTAAGAAGATCATCCAAAACATGGTTGTTACTTATAAATATTGGCACGAAATGCTCCATTTTGCTTTGCATGGATACCGTACATCTGTCCGCACTTTAACAGAGGCAACCTTGTTCTGTCTTGTCTATGGCATGGAAGTAGTGCTTCCCGTTGAGGTTGAGATTCCCTCTTTACATGTTAATGATGGAAACCAATTTGTCAGAGGCTGCATGGGTCCAGAACAGGTTTGACCAATTGAATTTGATTGAAGAAAAGAGAATGACAGATTTATGTCATGGTCAGTTGTACCAAAAGAGATTGAAAAAAGATTTTGATAAGAAGGTCAAGCCTCGTGAATTCAGAAAATGTGACCTCGTGCTCAGGAAGATATGTCTTTTAACACTGATTCTAAGGGAAAGTGGACTCCCAATTTCTAAGACCCATATGTTGTCAAGAAAGCCTTCTCTAGTGGTGCATTTATTCTTGAAACTATGGATGGCGAGGAGTTCCCACGTCCTCTAAATGCTGATGCAGTCAAGATATACTTCGCTTAGATATATAAAATAACAGCTCGCTAAGACGAAAACCCGAAAGGGCGGCTTAGTCAAAAAAGAGCATCTCAGTAGGCCAAAAACCCGAAAGGGCGGTCTAGGCAAAAATTAGACATAAACAGAATAATTTTTTCCCGGTAGGCCGAAAACCCGCAAGGGAAATCTAGGCAAAAGATACGGATTTTTGGCAAGTAACTGCATCAGACAAGACTTGATTATTGAAGCAACAATCTTCTTGGATTCTCACCACACTTCAAAAAAAGTCGTTGCTCAAGAATTCAAAGTTTTTAGGGAGAATAATGGTCATTGTATTTAAATGTATCTTTTCCAATATATTACTATTTTCCAAACTTTGTAGTCATCTATGGGGTCTCGCCATTCACAGACCACCATTCTATTAATAAAGTTTGAGCTTTTATCCAATTCTTTTTAATTCTTATTTTATTCTGCTTGCAAAGACTCCATTTATTATTGATAGTAATTTTCAAAACAAAAAGATTAAATAACAAAATTGTTTTTTGAAAAGAATTTACAAATTACTTTTTACTTTAGATTTTGTGACTCAAGAAAAACAAAAATGGTGATTCCAAGGATGGACGAACTCAGAAATTTTGGAAGTATATGTTCCCCGGGAAGGTTCTCTCAGGTCAATTTTGTTGGTATGCGTTTGATCTTCTTGTGTTTCCAAGATAGTCGGAGATGATATCGATTGATGTATGGTGTGATGTTGGGTTTGTAATCCCATTTTCCCCGGTCGAGTCTTGGTTCATTTTGATTTCAAGGTTTCATAGTCGGAAGCCTCTACCCCAGATTCCCTAGCAACTAAACAAGGACAATATCTTTTCTAATAAGTGTGGGAATAATTGACAACTTTGTAGGTGTTCTCTTGCCAAGTGTTGTGTTTGATTTAAAATCCCTATAATTTTGATTTATTATTTTATTATATGATTTATTAGATCCCAAAGTGATGCTGGAATACTGCTTCTCTCTGAGAGTTGTTATCCCCTTGAAATTTCATAATTTCTCCACAAGGAAGTTTATGTAATTATCACTCTTGGTATTGGAGAAGGTATTTTGGGCTTCTCTCAATGATGTGGTGTTGTACTCTACAATAAAGTCAGCAAAAGATCCCCATGTGATATCTCGACTACATGGTTTTGTTTTCCCCATTGAGGTCGGTATTGCAATCCCTAATAGAAGTACAGACATTGAAGCATTTGCTTTCCATCATTGAAGCCTATGCGATGTTCCCCAGTGAAGCCTAGAGGAGGGTGTTAGATCCCAGTATTTTCACTGATTCTTTTGTCTTGATTTGATTATTTTCGGACTGTGTTTCTTTATAGTGAAATTAAGCCATGGAACAAGACTTTGTCAGATATGATTTAGCCGAGTATTAACTTTACCCAATTTGATTTTTGTTTGTTTATCCCCATAATGGTGTGATAGTTCTGTCAGCACGTACATGATAACATTCATACATGTATCATGCATAGTCGAATTAAATTAAATCCATTTGCATCTGTGATACGGTGGCAAAACCGACTGTTAATACTGGTTTACATTTTTTTTCCGCAAATGTTTCGGTAAGCAAGAGTTGCCACCAACTTTTCTTTTATCCAACAAAGGAAAGGGTGAAAAGAACAGAAAAAGACCTTTTTCGATATTTTTTGAGTAAGGGGGGTAGATTATTGAAAGGGAAGGTGTTAGCACCCTTTTCATCCGTGGTTTTCCATGGGCTCTTAGATGCTAGCTCATGTTTTGAAAATTGCTTATGCTTTGTGTGTTTTGAAAATTGTTTTGAAAATGCCTTAGTGCGGCGATTCGCTTTGTGATAACTCTTGTATCAGTCCTCAAGAGTGTTGACAAGGCAAATGTTCTTGAAAGTGTTTTGAAATATTTTTGTGTAGGTGCAAAAAGTTATTTTTAGCAAGCATCTAAGAACTTATCTACTTATACTCGAAAATGTCGTTCTTTCCTTCCTAACCTTTAAACAATGCTATCCTACTATTAGTGAGTAGGTAGCCATATCGTTGGATGTATGAGGGACAATTGCGGGCCATTGTTATGGTCATAGAAGGCAACATATAGGGATACCTTAGCAGTTCGAATGGACTGTCATCATATATTCGTAGGCAACATCGAGGGACAAGATCATTTCTCGTAGGCAAGTCGAGGGACGTTAAGGGACTATGATATTTATGATGACTTTTAGATTGAGGGTATTTTGCTAAGATATCCCTACGTTCGAGGGACATGACCATTGTTTTCCGAGGCAACCCAGTGGGGAGTACCCTAGGGGTGCAACTGTGCAACAATGTATTTTTTCAGTTATATTTATCTTGCCATTAGGGTTTTCTATCGTTCATTTTTATCTTTTCATACAATCCTATTAATCTAAGCATTGCATAAAATATAATAGTAGGAGATAAAGGCGGAAATGTAAATCTAAGCTATTACAGAGCTTTGGGGCAGTTACATAATAGTGAAGAGTGCAGAAAAGAAATCCTAAAACTATTACATCCCAGAAACAATTACATGATAATGATGAAAAAAGCAGGAAAAATAAAGCTATGATATTACAGTTGAATGCGCCCTATACACTTTATCTAGGAAAATAAAAATAAGATGAAAATAGCAAAGAAAATGTTTTGGTGATTTTTATGAAAAAATGATTTATGATAATTAATTAAATAAACCTAAAAAACCTAATTAATTTTAGTTGATAAAAAATGTTAATTTTGAAGAAAAAAAAAGGTTAATAAAAAAACCTAAAACCTAATTAATTTTAATTAATAAAAAATGTTAATTTTGAAAATGTTAATTAAAATACCTAAATACTAATTAGTTCGAATAAAAAAAAGGTTAGTTTTGAAAAAACTTAATTAAAAAAAACTAAAAAGCTAATTAATTTTAATTAATAAAAAATGTTAATTTTGAAAAAAAAAGGTTAATTAAAAAACCTAAAACCTAATTAATTTTAATTTAAAAAAAAGTTAATTTTGAAAAAAAGGTTTATGTGTAATGATTAATAAGAAAGAATTAAGTTTGTCAAAAAATAGGTAGGGGAAGAAACATGAATGAAAAATAGGGTTAGAAAATAAAAATAATGAAAAGGTCAGGGGTGGTTATTGAACCAAAAATTAATTTAAAACCTAAAGTTAAATTAAAAAACCTAAAATTAATTATTCAAGTTTATTATAAAAATCAAAGGTTTGTGAAAAATATTAGGTTTTTATGAAAAAAGTTTTAAACTGAAAGATGGTTTAAGGTGGTTGTTATGATCCGGCCTCAATGTTTTGTAATAAAACTGCATGGGACCATAATGGTCAAACCCTTACTGGAGAAGTAGTGAGATAGGAGTTTGTTTGTAGTGATATGAGGGTTTGTAACAAGGATTTCAAGATTTTTAGGATTCTTGAAAGAATTTGATATTTTGACAAGGTTGTGGTAAAGGTTTTTTTTCCGTCCTGTTTATGTGAAAAGAATGAGATTACATAATAGAAATTAGATTAAAAAAATGGACTTTGAATATGCAATTGGGCCTCCAATAACCACAAGCAATAGTGCAGATTTTTATTCACTTGAGTCTGTCACGTTTCAGGCTAAATCGCAGGGGCTTAAGTGCAATTTTTGAAGTTGGACTGTGAAAACAAAATGTACATGACATTGAGAAATAAATCCTGTTCGAAAATGGGCTCAATCGGATAAACAGTGAATTAATCATGAATTTTTGAAGTTTCGCATCATACAAACTTTTTTTGGGCTCCAGTGTCAACTCTGAGACGTTCTTCAATAAAAAACTGGTATTGATCGGAGCATAACCCGGTCCCGAATTTGGAAGCAAAGTTGTATATATCTGAGTCAGTGACCTTGTGTAAAAAGATGGGTCCCATCCGATAAAAATAGACTGAGTTATGAATTTTCGACGTTTCGACCCAGATGAAATTATAATCAGCATTCAGGATTTTCGGCGCGTCACGCGCAGTCTGGGCAAAAAACAAAGGCATTTTGGATATCGTTCAAACTCGATACCTCCTGTGAAAACACAGTCAACTCAATTAGTGAAATTTTGGCACTGAAACCATCTCGATACAATGAAAATCGACCAAGTTATGATTTTCTGAACATGACGCAAATAAATTTCTGTCACAAATTTTCTGTATAAAAATACTTGATAAATCCACATTTTTGAAGACCTTCTGATCGAAATTGGCTTCCAGCTGTGAAAGATGAAAACGTAGATGACGTTAAGACGGAATTATGGCCACCATAACAGGTTCAAAACGAGCCAAGATCTTCAAGTTATGAATTTTTTAGTGCGTTAAAACTACACTTTCATCACACTTTTTCACCACATTTCTTCGAGAAAACTCACACATTCGGAGACCTTATTTAAATAATTGGCTCTCGAGCCGAACCTGAATTTGGGAATACGTTATCAGAGATATCTTGGCGAAAGAACACCTGAATATGACACGCCGGGTTGGACTTGTGAATCTTTGAACCCCGAATCGTTGCAAAATGGCAAACCGATCTTCAGCACGGAAAATACTTTGAGAATATCCATTGGCGAAATAAACGTCACTTGTAACCATACGAAGCTTGCTAAATATACCTTTATTTCATAAGCGCAAAACCAATTATATGCGTGTATGAAAATAAAGAGGGTAAATTTTGGGATACAACAGTTGCCCCTGTTCAATCTTCTTAAACCTGAGGATGTAGATTGGTTGGTCTACCTTTCATGTTCTAAAGGTGGAAGATGATTGAACACTAGAGTGCCTAGAAATTTGAACTCGTCTGAAATGATACCGATAGTTGATGATGTCGGGAATGGTCTTACAAATTCCATTTGGAAGTCGACAAAGAATCGTCGGAGATGGGCTTAAAGATGCCATCCAGAAAAGATATCGGTTACATAAGAGATTCCTTTGCAAGAATTCATGTACCTGCCATTGAGTAGGACTTTGCAGGGTAATGTTGATTCATGTCCTAGGAAATAGAGTCTGAGATTCTATTGTCCATTACTCTACTGGAGAATTAACTCTTAATTGAGGAGGTGGAAGTAAACTGCATGTCTAGTAAGGGCTCAGACTGCACAACGACTTACTGGGGAAATGTGAAATCGTCTGTGTCTGGTCGGGTCCGGGTCTTACAGTGTTTTAAAATGTTTTCCGCAGATAAGAGAGAAGGAACCTTTATAGTAAGGTTACTTCGAAATGAAAGCCTGGATAGAAGGGCTGTGAGAAGGAATCTGGGTCGTAGGGTTACTTTGAGATGAAAGCTTGGATAATAGGGCTTATGGAAAGGAACCTGGATAGTAGGGTTACTTCAAGATGAAAGCCTGGATAGTAGGGCTATGAGAAGGAACCTTGGTCGTAGGGTTACTTCGAGGTGAAAGCCTAGATAGTAGGGCTGCAAGAAGGAACCTGGATAGTAGGGTTACTACGAAATGAAAGCTTGGATATTAGGGCTATGAGAAGGAACCTAGGTCGTAGGGTTACTTCAAGATGAAAGCCTGGATAGTAGGGCATATGGGAAGGAACCTAGATCATAGGTTTACTTCGAAATGAAAGCTTGGATAGTAGGGCTATGAGAAGGAACCTAGATAGTAGGGTTACTTCGAAATGAAAGCCTGGATATTAGGGCTATGAGAAGGAACATGGATAGTAGGGTTACTTAGAAATGAAAGTCTGGATAGTAGGATATGAGAAGGAACCTAGATAGTAGGGTTACTTCGAAATGAAAGCCTGGATAGTAGAGCTATGATAAGGAACCTGGATAGTAGGGTTACTTCGAAATGAAAGTCTGGATAATAGGGCTTATGGGAAGGAACCTGGATATTAGGGTTACTTCCGGATGAAATCTTGGATAGTAGGACTATGAGAAGGAACTTGGGTCGTAGGGTTACTTCAAGATGAAATCCTGGATGGTAGGGCTTATGGGAAGGAAGCTGGATAGTAGGGTTACTTCAAGATGAAATCCTAGATAGTAGGGCTATGAGAAGGAACCTGGATAGTAGGGTCACTTCGAGGTGAAAGCCTGGATAGTAGGACTATGAGAAGGAACATGGATAGTAGGGTTACTTCGAGGTGAAATCCTGGATAGTAGGGCTTATGGGAAGGAACCTGGGTCGTAGGGTTACTTCGAGAGGAGTTTGGGTAAAATTGCATCTGAACCGAGAAGGAACCTGGGTAAGATTGCTTCGTGAGGAGTTTGGGTAAAACTACATCGGAACCGAGAAGGAACCTGGGTAAGGTTGCTTTGTGAGGAGTTTGGGTAAAACTGCATCTGAATCGAGAAGGAACCTAGGTAAGGTTGCTTCGTGGAGAGTTTGCGTAAAACTGCATCTGAATTGAGAAGGAACCTAGGTAAGGTTGCTTCTTGGGGTAAGTCCGTGTAGGGCATCAGGAGGAACCTGGGTAAGGTTACTTATGGATGAGTTCGTCTAAAAATTTATTTGGAAATATATGAGAAGAGACTTGTGTAAGATTTTTTCAGGATAAACCCGTGTGAAGCTGTATTTAGGAGAAACCCGTGTAAGATTGCTTCGTGACAAACCCGTGTAAAGTTGCACCTAGTTACACAAATAATTACTCTATTTAGTTTCAGGAGCTAATCTTAGACCTGCTGGATATTGTTGATGATAACCATCTTTCCTGAAAAGGTACATGATAAATTATATGTGATGCATGAAATGCATTATATGATGATGTTCTCAAAATAAAATGAGATTATGCTGTATGCAATATGTGTGTGCATGTCATGATATATGAGCATGAAATGCTATTGTGGGACGTCCGAGTTTGCGAAAATAAATCCCTGACTACTGTTGGAGAATACTGGAAATTGCATTCCTGATTGTTGTAGAAAAAGTGGGTCTTCTACCTCCGTTGGGGATGGTGAACGGAGATGACTATGTTGTAGATTTACTCTTTGTTTACGGATATTCTTCCGGGGGAGAGACTATGCTTAAGAATAACTCTGCAGGGGAATAACTCTGTTTGAGAGAGGAGATGCCTTGTTGGATGATTTTTCCGATTCGGAGAAATAAACTCCGCTGGGGGATGAACTTCCGTCGCTGGAGGAAGAAGCTCTGTTGGGGATTGAGCTTTTGTTTGGGGAAGCCAATGTCAAAGCTTTAGTTGCCTCTACTCTGTGGGGAGAGTAGATGTCATAGGGTCGTATGCTGAGGATACGACAATGACTTTGCATCAGGACTTTTTTGCCCTTGTACCTGCTGGAGAAAGTACCCGCGGAGGCTTTGTGGATTGCTTGAGTGTTATCCCAACTCTTGGAGTCCTTGGTGAATGAAGATCAGGGTAATAAACCTTTTACTGATTAGACAAGTGACGAGATGACGGGATGTAGTCGTACGCTTTAATCCCTAAATTTTTCCTGGACTGTCTTTTCAGATTTCCAGTCCACCAGGATACCCTTCTTTGCCCGAGCCGCCTTTTTAGGTTTTCGACTTGTCGGGTGTACAGTTTTTTTCATATGTATATCCCTAACTTTTGCCCGAACCGTTTTGGTTCACTGGGATGCCCTTATTTTTCCTAGGCCAGTCAACCTAGCGGGTCTTTTCATGCGTAGTCTTTTCTGACTATGTCCATGTTTACCGGGTACGGAGAATTATCATTGTCCATAGTAGTAAGTGTTGTCACACTGCTAGAAGATGCTCATTTGATCGTACATGATTCTTTGCTGGAAATCATGTCCAATGCCCCAAGTGATTCAGATGAAGATCCGCCCCTGGCTACTTGGCATCTTTGAGAGATTCCTTGAATCTTGACTTGACTTCCCCAGATCAGCTAGACATCATGTTATTCCCCTTGATTATGAAAGGCCTACCAATGGAATGTCTTTCCGTCCGAGGTGATTCTATTCATTGAGAAGATCTTTGTTCACTGAATATCCGTCGTGCGAATTTCTCTGTTGTTAAACAAATAGTCATATGCAAACAATGGTATTTTAAGAATGCAAAGCTTATGTCTGTCTTGAAGTTTGAAAATTCATTTTTTAGTAAAATAAACAAATTTTGTAAATGTGTGATATCAACTCGGGATTCATAGCGAACCCTACAGGAGTCAGGATACCTTTTGTAACAATATGCTTTCGAACTAACCCATGATTCAGCTATGACTTTTAAGGGTTATAGTGTGGCCTGGTTAACGGTTCAAGAAACAAAGGATAAAGGCTCAAATTTTATTTGTACCCAACCCACTCTTCGTGATGTTCTTCAATCCTATGCTCAGCTAATTGTGCGTTCAGATCCCGATTGAGTCTGGAATCTTTGCTCTGATACTTGGTGATGGTTTAGAAATTGAACATTTGTTTGAGATGGCAGTCATTTTTGTAATCTTTTTTGTCGAGGATTTTTAGGACCTCTTTCTTTTCTATTTTATTATCCCTGTCTTTTTCCTGAACTGTTTCTTTTGTGATTACAGTCAGCGGGATGCCCCAGTTTTTTTCTTAAGTCTCCTTCATAGGTTTTGACTTAATGGGCTTTTATTTTGAGAGATAATGACTACCTGTCTTGATGATTATGCGGAACCATCACCATATTTTGTTTTGGAAACACGTCTTCGATGCCATTCATTGTGTACGAAGCGGAGAATTGCGACTGAATGCGCACCTGAATTAATTGAGAAAACTACCCTGCCCCAGGTTATGATTAAGGGTTTTAATTTGTGTGAAAAGAAAACTCCTACTTCTTAGGCTCAAAGGGGTTGACTAGGAATTATCTTCCTTATAACTCCATTGTTTGGGATTTAAAACAACGCCTGTACATCGTCAGTGGGGTCTGTTCAAAAGCATACTGTAGAGATTATGGTATCATTTTTGTCATCCTCCCTCTAAATGCTTACAACTCTTAATCAAGAGTCGAATATCACAAAAAGGAAGTAAGAATGCAGTTTTGAAATAGTGAATACGAATGAATTGATTCAAGACAAACATACGCAGTGCATTGATAAAATAACAAGGTTTGATATGAATAATTGTTCGAACAAATCAAAATAAAATTACAAATTGAAAATTCTAATGAACAAAGGCCTCTTCGTCTGATCTTGTCACTTTAGACGACGTGCCTTTGAAGGATGGCAGAAGAACTAAGCCTGACCATCTTGTGTAAACTCCAGAACTCCTTCATCAATCAAGTTTTGAATTTTATATTTCAACATCCAACAATCATCAGTATCATGCCCCATACTGTTGGAGTGATATGCACACCTTACATCAGGATTGTAGTTAGGAAAAGAAGTCTTAGGATTCAGATGAGGCCCTGTCAACGTAACCAGATTCATCCTCAACATGTGTTGTAAAGCTTGAGACAGTGGCATGTTGAGTTTGGTAAACTGCCTCTTGGGTGTATCTGGCTTACTCTGATTAACCCGTTGTTTTTGGCGAGGTTGTTGTTGGACCCGTGAGGTAGTAGAAATTTGGAAAGGTCCACTCTTCAACAAACGAAACTCTTGTCTTCTTGGAGGTTAATCAATGACTTGGTCCCCAACCTCGACTGCTTGCTTCATACGGTTGTATCCATCTTGATAAAGTTTGTTGATAATGGTTCTCAACTCTTCTTGTCCCTGGGCTAGGCCTTGGATAAGAGCCATCTTCCCCAGCATATGGGTTCTCATTGCTTCAACCTCAGCTTGCAGTTGTTCCAACCGTTCGTCCTTATTGTCTTCAGGATTTTTCTTGGCCAGGTTCCCAGCGAGGAGTGCTTTCAACTCTTCCTGCCCCTTGTATAGGTTTAGGAATATTTCCATGAACTGAGCCTCTTGAATTTGGAGATCTCTGTTATCTAGTTTGAGATCCATTACTGAAATAAACAGTGAGAACATGAGAGACCTACTTTGAAACCTGTTTATGGAATGATATGTATGATATATGTATGCAATGTTTTCAAGGATCTCACGGGGTAAACAAGAAAATGTCAGAAGTTGAGATTTGCATCTTTGATTGAAAAACTTCGTATCGTAAAATGTACTTCTACGAGAGTCAAGCTCACCATATCAAGTGGATCATAGTCCCTGGCTCAAGTTTTCGTGTTTTGGTCTTCTGACGACATTGGCTAGAGGAAAATAAATCCCTTTGCCCCTTGCTAGACGTCTGCTTCATTATAACCTGCATCACAGGCCCTCGAGATCCTTGAAATGGTTAAGGAAATGTTAAGGCATGATGTTATGATGTGTATGCTATGCTTTTAAGAAAAGGTGAAAAGTGATGTAAGCAAGTAAACCCTGCAAGAAATCCAAGTTATTCGATGATAACTGTAAACAAAACCTGCAAGGAACTCATGTTATCAGATAATAAAACTTTGCAAGTAGTTCAAGTTGAAAGCACACAAGTCACGCAAACATCCTTAGGTTTAGGCTTGCATGGGTTTTAAGGTAGTACCCTCTTGAAGTTGGATTGGTTCAACCTGTCCTAAATATAGTAATTGAGTTCTAAGGGATCTCAATATCACCGATCTTTCCCCCAAGCTTCATTCAACAGGAAATTGACTCGCAACCAAACAAAACTCAAGAGTCAAACCTCAATGAGTGTAGCATCGAGTATCTGTCGACCTTGGGAATACACCAACGCCGGCTATCTCGCTACGTTATACTGGCCAAGTTGTGCAATTAAAGGTTCTAAGGTTAGTTGATGCTTTATGACACCACGCAGCGGCCCCGTACTTTCCTTGATTGACTCAAGGGTTACTGGTACCAACCAAAGTGTCACATCAACATAGCTACTTCTTCAACCGTGACGGTATACCCCACGCAGTTCCCTCACAGTTTATTGCTACTTACCTAAAAGGTGTTCCCCGATCCGGGTGTAGGATCCTCATTAATACCCAAACAAAACCCTTGAATATGAATCAGGAAAATCAAAACAAGAAAGCAATTTTAAAAATGACCTAGATCCTAAGATATACCCCACTTATTTTCGTCCACAGCAGTGTCGCCAGTTCTGTGATACGGTGGTAGAACCGACTATTAATATTGGTTTACGTTTTTTGTTCGCAAATGTTGTGGTAAGTAAGAGTTGCCACCGACTTTTATTTTATCCAACAAAGGAAAGGGTGAAAAGAACAGAAAAAGACCTTTTTCGAGATTTTCTGAGTAAGGGGGGTAGATTATAGAAAGGGAAGCTGTTAGAACCCTTTCCATCCGTGGTTTTCCATGGGCTCTTAGATGCTAGCTCATGTTTTGAAAATTGCTTGTGTTTTGTGTGTTTTGAAAATTATTTTGAAAATGCCTTAGTGCGGTGATTCGCTTTGTGATAACTCTTGTATCAGTCCTCAAGAGTGTTTACAAGGCAAATGTTTTTGAAAGTGTTTTGAAATATTTGTGTAGGTGCAAAAAATTATTTTTAGCAAGCATCTAAGAACTTATCTACTTATACTCGAAAATGTCGCTCTTTTACTCCTAACCTTTAGACAGTTCTATCCTACTATTAGTGAGTAGGTAGCCCTATCATTGGATGTATGAGGGACAAGCGCGAGTCATTGTTATGGTCATAGAAGGAAACATATAGGGATACCTTAGCAGTTTGAAGGGACTTTCATCATATATTCGTAGGCAACGTCGAGGGAGGCAACTCGAGGGACATTAAGGGACTATGATCTTTATGATGACTTTTAGATTGAGGGTCTTTTGTTAAGATATCCCTATGTTCGAGGGACATGACCATTGTTTTCCGAGGCAATCAAGTGGAGAGTACCCTAGGGGTGCAACTGTGCAACAGTGTATTTTTTCAGTTATATTTATCTTGCAATTAGGGTTTTCTATCGTTCATGTTTATCTTTCCATATAATCCTATTAATCTAAGCATTGCATAAAATATAGTAGCAGGAGATAAAGACAGAAATGAAAACATAAGCTATTACAGAGCTTTGGGGCAGTTACATAATAGTGAAGAGTGCAGAAAAGAAATCCTAAAACTATTATATCCCGGAAGCAATTACATGATAATGATGAAAAAACGGGAAAAATAAAGCTACGCTATTACAGTTGAATGCGCCCTATACACTTTATCTAGGAAAATAAAAATAAGATGAAAATAGCAAAGAAAATATCTTGGTGATTTTTATGAAAAAAATGATTTATGATAATTAATTAAGTAAACCTAAAAAACCTAATTAATTTTAATTAATAAAAAAATGTTAATTTTGAAAGAAAAAAAGTTTATAAAAAAACCTAAAACCTAATTAATTTTAGTTAATAAAAAATGTTAATTTTGAAAATGTTAATTAAAATACCTAAATACTAATTAGTTCAAATTAAAAAAAAAAGGTTAATTTTGAAAAAAGTTAATTAAAAAAAAACTAAAAACCTAATTAATTTTAATTAATAAAAAAAGGTTAATTTTGAAGAAAAAAAAGGTTAATTAAAAAACCTAAAACCTAATTAATTTTAATTAAAAAAAAGTTAATTTTGAAAAAAAAGTTTATGTGTAATGATTAATAAGAAAGAATTAAGTTTGCCAAAATATAGATAGGGGAAGAAACATCAATGAAAAATCGGGTTAGAAAATAAAAATAATGCAAATGTCAGGGGTGGTTGTTTAACCAAATATTAATTTAAAATCTAAAATTAAATTAAAAAAAAATAAAATTAGTTATTCAAATTTATTATAAAAAATCAAAGGTTTGTGAAAAATAATAGGTTTTATGAAAAAAGTTTTAAAAAGAAAGATGGTTGCCTTAACCTCCTCAGGATATCTGTCTTGCCATACATTGGTGGTTGTATTGATTCGGCCTTAGTGTTTTGTAATAAACCTGCATGGGACTATAATGGTTAAACCCTTACTGAATAAGTAGTGAGATGTGGGTTTGTTTGTAGTGAGATAGGAGTTTGTAACAAGGATTTCAAGAGTTTTAGGATTCTTGAAAGAATTTGATATTTTGACAGGGTTGTGGTAATGGTTTTGTAAAATCAAGCTTCTCAAATGAGCTTTTGTTTTGATGAAGACAAACCATGATTGACAAAGAAGACAAAGATTTATGATCAAGCTCAAAGCATATAAGGACAAAATCTCCAGTTCAAAGCTCTGAACAACTTTCAAGGTATAATAATATTACTTACTTTGATCTTAAGATATAGATGCTCATTGATGAAAAAGAAATGTTTAAAAAATCATTACTCAAGTTTTTCAAAGTTAAAATTTCATTTTTCACTTGAGTGCAATCGATTGCATGCTCCAATTTTTCAGATCTTTTTCTTCTTTTTCTCTGTGCAATCGATTTACATTGCTTGTGCAATCGATTGCATAGTTAAAATTTTCAAAACATTTGCTTTTGTTTCTCGGTGCAATCGATTTACATTGCTAGTGCAATCAATTGCAATCACTTACTTTTTGCTACTGACTTTACATGCAATCGATTTACATTGCTAGTGCAATCGATTGCACACTTAAAACTTTTGAAAATATAGCTATTGAAACCTTGTGCAATCGATTTACACAAAGGGTGCAATCGATTACATGTTGCACGATTTTTAAAAATAGCAGCTTTTCACATGCCTGTTCATCATACCTTTTCATTGAAACCTTTCACTCAATCTTGGAATTTGTTCATGATTCATTTTTAGAACTTCATGATGTTTCAAAAGGGTGTTATGAACATATAAATATTCATTTTCAAAATCTGTTTCAACACCTCTTCCATAATTATTTTCTGAATTTTCAAAATACAAACTCAGGCATTCCTTCACTTTCATGCATAAGTTTTCTGCACATTTTTATACATTGATAAACAGAAAACTTTGAGCAATTATATCTTGAGTCATTGTACATTATTATCATTGGAAGAGAAGATCATACATTGTTAAATCACTCTAAGTGATCAATACTACTCAACTCACTCAAACTCAAATATTGATAGTTACTTACTTATTTTTCCAGGTTTGTTGGAAATAAGTTTAAGTGCATTTAAATCTTATCTTTCCAGAATTGTTGGATACAAGTGTAGTCACGTTGAGAGGATTATTTTCATTGTTGACATTGTGAAAATCCAAGAGGATTGTTCTTGGTCCAAGAGGATTGTTCTTGATGATCTTATTGGTTAGAGTCTTGTATAGAAGTTCTAGGGTGTCTTGTTTAGAGATCTAACAATAAGGAAATATCTTTCATGTTGAAAGGGGACTGGAATACTCTCGGACTGCGAGGGGAACTAGGATACATCTTTGTGTTCTTTACTTTTCCGCATTTACCGCTATCATCACTAATCATAAACTAGAAAAGAAAGAAACACAATTGTAAACTCATGCACTAAACCAGGAAAATAATATTCATCTCACTAAAACGATAAAACTATTAAAATACCTAATTCACCCCCCCCCCTCTTAGGCGCACTCTCATACTTACAATTGGTATCAAAGTAGGTTATAGGTAACCTACTCCTAAAAGATCCAGAATGGCTTCCGCAAATCAAAATCCCGTTTTCAGAGATGGTGGTAGTAACAACAAGCCTCCTCTATTTTGTGGTGAATATTTTGACTTCTGGAAAATACGCATGAAGGCACATCTCGAAGCACAAGGAGAAGAAATATGGGATGCCGTCGAGAATGGTCCTTTTATCCCTATAACGGTAATCAATGGTGCTGGCTCATCAAAGCCTAAGGCTGCATGGGACAAAGATGATAAGAATAAGGTTCTCTATGATAAAAAGGCAATAAATCTTCTTCAAGGTGCACTTAGTATGGATGAATTCTTCCGTGTCTCGGCATACAAAAAAGCAAAATAAATCTGGGATACCTTGGTAGAAACTCATGAAGGAACCGCTGAAGTTAAAAGATCAAGATTAAATACTCTTAGTCAAGAATACGAACTATTCAGAATGCAGCCCCGAGAATCAATCCTCGACTTGCAGAAAAGATTTGTACACTTGACAAATCATTTGAAATCAATTGGTAAGACTTTAACTAATGATGAACTTAATCTTAAAGTGCTCAGATCTTTATCCAGGGAATGGCAACCAAAAGTGACAGCAATATCGGAGAAGAAGAATCTATCCACAATGACTTCCGCCACTTTGTTCGGAAAACTTCAAGAATATGAGACGGAACTTGCAAGACTTGAAAAGCATGAAATCCAAGTAAAATATTCAAGATACATGGCTCTAAATACAAGGATAAAAAATCATGACATCAATCAAGAGGATGAATCAACTAGTAGTGAAGATGATGATCTTATCAAGAAGATTGAAAAGGTTCTACGAAAAGAAAGAAAAAGGGAAGCACCAACAAGGAAGGTTATATGCTTTGAATATGGAGAAAAGGGACATGTTAAAAGTGAATGTCCTACACTTGAAAAGAAGAAGAAATATTTCAAGAGAAATAAAGATAAAAAGTCAAAGAAAGCATATATAGCATGGGAAAGTTCATCTTCCGATTTCGAAAATAATCAACGTGTTAATCTCGCATTGATGACCTCACACCATTCTGATGATGAAGACAATGAGGTTAGTAATGAATTTTCTCTTTTTGATAGCGATGCACAAGGTATTATAGATGAACTATTAAATGAATGCAAAATTCTGTACAAAACTATTTCATCTCAAAAGAAACAAATTTCATCTTCAGAAGAAATGTGTGAGTCTATGGAAAAAGATCTCAAAGATGAAAAACAAAATTTTAGTGAGCAAAAACAGAATTTTGTATGCAAAAATTGTGAATCACTCTCTTTCAAAATTGTCCTATTAAAAAGAGTTATTGAAAGATATGAAAATGGTCAAATTGGATTCGAAGGTGTTCTTAGCCAACAAAGATACTCCAATGATAAAAGTGGACTTGGATATTCAAAGTTTTCAAAACCAAGTTCTAATAAAACTATCTTGGTTAAGGCCAGTGATCAATCATCCAAAGAGAAAGTGAGCAAACCTAAAATAGTTCATCACTATCCTAAAAAGAAAATATTTCTTAAGAAGAAATCTTACCCTTCTAGATATAGAAGTAACTTTGAACCTACTTGTTTTTATTGTGGTATTGTTGGCCATACACCTAATGCTTGCTATGTTAGAAACTTTAGTGTAGCAAGGGGGCATTATGTGTGGGTTAAGAAAGGAACTAACTATGATGGACCCAAAGCACATTGGGTACCAAATAGAACTTAATTTGTTTTGTAGGTATGCTTGATGACCACATGCAATATTTGGTATCTTAATAGTTGTTGTTCAAAGCATATGATAAGAGACATATACTAACTTGCAAATCTAGTTCAAGTCAAGGGATTATTTCACATATGGGAAATACCTTAAAGGAAGAATTCTTGGCATTGGCAAAGTTGAGACACTAACTTTCATATTCACTGAAGATGTACTTCATGTTGAAGAATAAAAGACAACTTCTAACTACAAGTCAACTTTGTGACAAAGGCTTCAACATTATGTTTTGATGAAGATAACTACTATGTGCATTTATAAAAAAAAAGCATCATGAAGCAATATGGCTATGGTTAAGTTTTCAATATTATTACATATATTTTGTCCATTTTTTATTGCATCTTTCCCTTCTTTTTGATAATGTCAAAGGGGGAGAAGGATGTTGTACTTTATGCTTGTGTATTTCCTTGTCTTAATTTTTTAAAAGGTACTCTCCATTCAAGATGAACAAACACAAGGATTCCAACCTTCTCATACATAGGGGGAGTTTTGCATCTTAGGGGGAGAAGCTCTTTCCGGAAAGTACATCGCATAAAGAAAGATTGTTTGTCATCATCAAAAATGGGGAGAATGTAAAATCAAGCTTCTCAAATGAGCTTTTGTTTTGATGAAGATAACCCATGATTGACAAAGAAGACAAAGATTTATGATCAAGCTCAAAGCATCTAAGGACAAAATCTTCAGTTCAAAGCTCTCAACAACTTTCAAGGTATAATAATATTACCTACTTTGATCTTAAGATATAGATGATCATTGATGAAAAAGAAATGTTTAAAAAATCATTACTCAAGTTTTTCAAAGTTAAAATTTCATTTTTCACTTGAGTGCAATCGATTTTCATTTCAGTGCAATCGATTGCATGCTCCAATTTTTTAGATCTTTTGCTTCTGTTTCTCTGTGCAATCGATTTACATTGCTTGTGAAATCGATTGCATACTTCAAATTTTTAAAACGTTTGCTTATGTTTCTCAGTGAAATAGATTTACATTGCTAGTGCAATCGATTGCACTCACTTACTTTTTGCTATTAACTTTACATGTAATCGACTTGCATTGCTAGTGCAATCGATTGCACACTTAAAACTTTTGAAAATATAGTTTTCGAAACCTTGTGCAATCGATTTACATAAAGGGTGCAATCGATTGCATGCTGCACGATTTTGAAAAACATCAGCTTTTCACATGCCTATTCATCATACCTTTTCATTGAATCCTTTCACTCAATCTTGGCATTTGTTCATGATTCATTTTCAGAAATTCATGATGTTTCAAAAGGGTGTTATGAACATATAAATATTCATTTTCAAAATCTGTTTCAACACCTCTTCCATAATTATTTTGTGAATTTTCAAAATACAAACTCAATCATTCCTTCACTTCCATGCATAAGTTTTCTGCACATTTTTATACATTGTTAAACAAAAAAATTTGAGCAATTACATCTTGAGTCATTGTACATTATTATCATTGGAAGAGAAGATCATACATTGTTAAATCACTCTAAGTGATCAATACTACTCAACTCACTCAAACTCAAATATTGATAGTTACTTACTTATTTTTCCAGGATTTTTGGAAATAAGTTTAAGTGTTTTTAAATCTTGTCTTTCCAGGATTGTTGGATACAAGTGTTGTCACTTTGAGAGGATTTTTCTCATTGTTGACATAGTGAAAATCCAAGAGGATTGTTCTTGGTCCAAGAGGATTGTTCTTAGTAGTTTTATTGGTTAGAGTCTTATATAGAAGGACTAGGGTGTCTTGTCCAGATATCTAACAATAAGGAAATCTCTTTCATGTTGAAAGGGGACTGGAGTACTCTCGGACTGTGAGGGGAACCAGGATATATCTCTGTGTTCTTTACTTTTCCGCATTTACCGCTTTCATCACTAATCATAAACCAGAAAAGAAAGAAACACAATTGTAAACTCATGCACTAAACCAGAAACAAAATATCCATCTCACTAAAACGGTAAAACTATTAAAGTACTTAATTCACCCTCCCTCTTAGGCGCACTCTCACTTGAGTCAGTCACGTTCCTGGCTAAATCGTAGGGGCTTAAGTGCAATTTTTGAAGTTGAAATGTGAAAACAAAATGTAGGCGGTATCGTGAAATAACTCCTGTCCAAAAATGGGCTCAATCAGATAAACGGTGAATTAGTTATGAATTTTTGAAATTTCGCCTCAGACAAACTTATTTTGGACTCCAGTGTCAACTCTGACACGTTCTTCAGTAAATAACTGGTATTGGTCGGAGCATAATCTGGTCCCGACTTTGGATGAAAAGTCGTAGATATTTACGTTAGTGATCTTGTGTAAAAAGATGGGCCCGATCCGATAAAAATTGACCAATTTATAAATTTTCGAAGTTTCGACCCAAATGAAATAATATTCAGCATTCAGGATTTTCGGTGTGTCACGCGCACTCTGGGAAAAAACGAAGGCCTTTTGGATATCGTTCGAACTTGATACCTCTTGTGAAAACATATAAAACTCAATTTGTGAAATTTTGCGTTGGAACCAGCTCGATACGATGAAAATCGACCAAGTTATGATTTTCTGAACATGACGCAAATAAACTTCTGTCACAAATTTTCTGTATAAAAATGCTTGATAAATCCGCATTTTTGAAGACCTTCTGATCGAAATTGGCTTCCATCTGTGAGAGATGAAAACGTATATGAAGTCAAGACGGAATTTTGGCCACCATAACGGGTTCAAACCGATCCATGATCTTCAAGTTATGAATTTTTTAGTGCGTAAAAACTGCACTTTCAGCATACTTTTTCACCATATTTCTTCGAGAAAACTCACACATTCAGAGACCTTCTTTAAAGAATTGGCTCTCGAGCTGAACCTGAATTTGAGAATACATTATCAGAGATATCTTGGCGAAAGAACACCTGAATATGACGCGCCGGGTTGGACTTGTGAATCTTTGAACCCTGAATCGTTGCAAAACTGTGAACCGATCTTCAGCATGGAAAATACTCTGAGAAAATCCATTGGCGAAATAAACGTCACTTGTAACCTAACGAAGCTTGATAAATATACCTTTATTCCATAATCACAAAACCAATGATATGCGTGTATGAAAATAAAGAGGGTAAATTTTGGGGTATAACAACATCCATTGATGTTTTTATTGGCATATTACCCTATTTGCAGAGTCGTGTTATCCTTTCTCCATTAGATTGTCAACTTTAAGCAGAAAGTGTAGATTCGTTCAATTTCGCCACTGGCTTATCCCTCGTGGAAGATTTTTGTTTTAGCCTTCCTAGTAAGTTCTTTATCTGAATGACATGTGAATCCTTTTTGATTTTATTTCTCATCAGGTGCTATCTCAGTTGACTCTTTCACTCTGGTTTATTTCAGTTTTGAATCTGTGATCCCCAACTACATCATTATTTTGATTTCTGCAAGCTTTGAGCCCTAGTTTGAGAATGTGCATTTATTTTGCACGTGAAGAGTTTAGCTCCTCAGCAGGAATATATTGGCATTTCCCCAGGAAGCCATATTTCTTTCCTCAAGAAGCCATATTTCTTTCCCCTGGAAGTCATTATTACAGTTCCTTCTCATAACAGCAAGTGGCGGTCTCTTTATTTGAGCAACTTGTACTTCCCCAGTAAGTTTGTTAGTCCCATGATAAGATTCGTTTGTTTACTCCAATAAATGGTAGTCTCGTCATTATGGGATATAATTTGTTGTTGAGATTTGTTTACTCCAATGAATGGTAGCCTCGTCATTATGGGAGATAGTTCGTTACTGAGATGTTACTCCAATGAATGGTAGTCTCGTCATTATGGGAGATTGTTCGTTGCTGAAATGTTACTCTAATGAATGGTAGTCTCGTCATTATGAGAGATAGTTCGTTGTTGAGATTTGTTACTCCAATGAATGGTAGTCTCTTTGTTATGGGAGATAGTTCATTATTGATTTGTTTACTCCAATGAATGGTAGTCTCGTTATTATGGGAGATAGTTCATTGCTGAGATGTTACTCCAATGAATGGTAGTCTCGTCATTATAGGATATAGTTCGTTGTTGAGATTTGTTACTCCAATGAATGGTAGTCTCGTCATTATGGAAGATAGTTCATTTTTGAGATCTTTTTCTGATGGATGGTAGTTTCTTTATTATGGGAGATAGTTCGTCATTGAGATTCAGATTACTCTGAAGAAGTTTATTTGTTTCCAGTTGTAAGTACTGATGCCAATCAATTGTTACCACCCATAATATTGATGTTTGTTAGTATTATCTTACCACCTCTTTTCCCCCCCAGTGGGTCAACATTACCTTTTTTTTCTATCTTCTTTGAGATTGGATAGTTTGCAGTTATCTGTTGATCACTTTTATCCTTTATTTTCTCTCCTCGATGTCTGAGTTGATGTTATTTTGTCTTCTACTTGGGCTTCACCCTAATAGAGTTGAGTATTCTGTTTACCAGTGATTCATTTTCCTGGTCTAATCATCTTTTGATTTTTTATTTTCTGTATCCCCAGTGGTGTATTGTATCACCCTTGGATCTGCTTATTTGCATGCACAGTCATAAACATTGCATGGTATCTTAGGGCCAAAAATAGGATTTGTTTTTATATTTAAGTATATTCAATCGCATAGACATAAGATTTTAACCTTTGTATCCTCGGATAGAAGACACTTGAATAAGGGCAGTTGTTGTACCTCATTCCCCCCCCTAAGATCCTCTATCATCTCATATCAACTCAATCACAACAAGATCACGCTAGGGTTTGGTTCTTCTCCTTATCTTTAGCTTTGGTTATGGGGAATCACCAAACACATTGACTTGTATATTGTGATCATCTATGTTTTGTATTGATTAACTCTTAACTAATAAATACAATGAATGTTTGCCCTAATTGATGATATTATAGGTAAAAGCACAACACATTCCATCAAGTTGAGCTACAGGTTCATGAGTCTATTTCCATGCCTTCTTCAACAAAGCTTCATTGTGATTCAAGCTTCATCATTGAATAAGTTTTGAATTAATATCATGACAAAGTCTATTATGATTCATCATGCCTCAAGTTGTCAAAAATAGTTCAAAGATGTAAGGGTTGATTGAAGAAGTTTGACCTAATTGGACAAGTTCTTGATTTCTTGATCACAAGTGCATAATTACCTCAATTATTAATATTTGTAAGTGGTTATGGTTCTATTTAAAGGGTTATCAACAAATCACTTCAAAATTTTCAAGAAAATTTTATGTGGAAGATGCCTAATGATTAAGAAAGATTACAAGTCCTCTAGATAGGCCATCAAATTCCCTTGTGTGACTTCAAAAGATCATAACTTGGTCAATTTTTATCTCCTTGAGCCCATTATTTTTCCATAATTATCTTAAAGATATGAACTTCAACCCTTATTTTATGTGTAAAGCTTGAAAATGGATGGAAGATATCTTAAGGACTCAAAAGATTATAGGTCATCTCATGAATTTTCACTAACTTCACCAAGTCATAACTTTCTCATTTTTTTTGGAGATTTTAAATGGTTCAAGTCTCAAAATGTCATTCAAGGGATCTACTTCATGCCATATTTTTTGGTCAATAGCAAATTTTAAATGGAAGTCCATGTTTGGATGCAAGATATTATAGGTCATTTTTGAAGAAAAACTTAGAATTTTTAAAGGTACAAAAACTCAGCATCTTTTTCTCAACTTTGACTCATCACAACTTTCAGCTCAAGCATTCATTTATTCCTTTCTTTGCACATTGTAAAGTTTGTGATCTCATCTTTCTAACACATCAAGAATCAAGTCATAAATATTCATAAATTGTGCACACCATGATTTCAAAGTTGGTACATTGGAACTGAAGTTTCTCAAACAGTCAGAATGCAATTTCCATAATTTGACTTCTAATCACCATATTTATGCGTTTTTTCTACTTAAACATGATTAGAATAAGCGTGTGGATGATTTAGAGTGTCAAAACGCACACTACACCAAATTTGTCTTTTAGCAGCACCCCTACTAAAGCGCTTTTTGTAAAAAGCGCTGGTATAGGTTGCGCTAAAACAAAATAAAAAAACACGCTAAAAAAGCGCTCTTAAAGGGGGGGGGGGTTACAAAAGCGCTTTCAGAAAGCGCTCTTAGAGGCTGGGGTACGAAGGCGCATTTGAAAAGCGCTCTTATAGTGGGGGGTATGAAAGCGCTTTCTGAAAGCGCTCTTATAGGGGGCTTATGAAAGCGCTTTCAAAAGCGCTGATATAGGGGGTGGGGTACAAGAGCGCTTTTATCCTCAAAAGCGCTGGTATAGCCTTAGTTACGAAAGCGCTTTTCAAAAGCGCTGTCATACCCTCTTTACAATTAAAATTTTTTAAAACAAGAAATCGTTCATTCTCACAAAATCTTGCATTCTCAGAAAACTCTTGCATTCTCAGAAAACTCACAAAATCGTTTCAAAATCTTGCATTCTCAGAAAACTCACAAAATCGTTTCCAAATCCCTAAGCTTGGAATCGTCTTCAATCGTTTCCAAATCCCTAAGCTTGGAATCGTCTTCTCCGTTCTCAATCGTCTTCTTCGAAAGAAAAAAAGCTTGGAATACTTAAGGATCAAGAGCTTACTTCATCAAGTCGTCTCCAATATTTCATCATCATCTTCTTCCTAGAGGTGAGTTCATAGTTAAATTTTAGCTTTGAGAGAAAAATCCATGGTTGGGAAGTTAGGGTTTGTGTTGTTGTTGTTATGAACATGAAACTTGATGACGATACATGCTTACTTGTGTGATTTCATGTTGAATGTGTTGTGGTGTTGGTATTATAATTATTTTGGATTATGTTGGAATCATGAGATATGTTTGATTGTTGTTGATTCTTGAGAGTTTACATGTGGATTTCACTAATGTTAGAATATGGTTAGCATGTTATGGATTATCGAGTTAACAATAGTTGAATTCTTCTCATCATAGATAAGATGTTTCCTTTTCATGTGATTAATTTGGTTTAGGCCTTATCTGCTGTTGGATGTAAATATTGAACTCTTGACTTAGCCTTGAATATTGGTACTCCAAAGTAATCAAAGTTTGTGTGACTTGTGTTGAAACCAAAGATGCATGCAACTTGTGGATAGCCTAAAAACCAAGGATACCTTGCATTTTGTGGGACTAGGGCGATGGCATGAATTTTAAGCATATTCATGTAATAATTTGTGGATAGGATATGCATCACTTTTGGTAGCTTTACAAAATATCTGAGATCATCTACAAAGAAAGTGTGACTTGGAAACTTAGTTTTGTCATGAGCGATACATGTAATATGTCTTTGTTCAATCATGTTTGCAAATTGTCTTCTTAAGCATCTTCAACAATGCAAAATAGTAAAATAGAAATGGAATTTCCTTGTCTTATTCCTCTAGAACAGTTGAAAAAGCTTGTTGCCTTGTCATTAACTAAATTGATAATTTGGTTGAATGAAGTATTGTTGTAATTCAATTGCAAAATATAATATTAAAGCCAAAGTTCTTAAGCATATAGAATAAATAACTCCATTTTGAGTATCAAATGCTTTTTTTTTTATATCAATTTTCATAGCCATGTTTCTTTCAAAAGATTTCTTGTACTATGTCTCATATGAATCCTCTCCGATTCTCTAAGACTATTTTTGGAGCCAATCTAATAAGCTTAACAGTTATGATCTTGCAATAAGTTTAAAGTTTTCTATTGTAAATGTTCCATGAAATTTGGATATCCAAAATAATATTGTTAAAGTTAAAAGTGGGTAGGGTCCAATTTTGTGTAAACAACTGTATAAGTAAGGCTATGACTTATTTATCAATCAATGTAAAACTCAGTATACCTGGTAACTATTCATCAGTAAGATTTGTGATTTTATTTTTCAATGAAAATATGAAAAATATATAATTTTCTCTTACACATATGTAAATTATTATATTTTTCACTTTTTAAATGATATTTAAATATATTTATTATATTTTCATTAAAAAATAATAAAAATCACACCTAAAAATTTGTATCTAGTTATCTAGATCGTTAAAACAGTAACTCTTTTAGAGAATTCAAATCCATAAAATAAGATACCATATTTTGATGTAGATTTTTCTTTTCAATTTTCTTTCAAAATTTTTATAATTTATCTATATTTATCTAACTCGATAATAAAGCTTAATCATAATTCCAAATTTCAATTATATCCTACTTTAAATTGTAAATAATTTTTTGGATTGTTTTGAGGACTGATAATTGATTACCACATACTGGTAATCGATTACCACTGACCATATGGAAAATTACCAAATTGAAAATGATGTGGCTTGAGTTTCATAACTCTATTTTGGACGCGGTCGGAAGCGTTAAAAAGCTAACACTGAGGGATATTACATAGATAAGTTTCCATGAGTTTATTTAAATTTACTTTTCCCGTTGAGTCTGGTTAACCCCATCATAGGATGATTCGATAGGCGCTTACTATGTGGCGTGAAAGTGGAATAAGTTAGAATGAGACGAGTCATATGATGGCTCTGCCTAAGGTTTATAGGGATATGTTAGACTATCATGTGTGTTTCATGTATGCTTATGATTTATGTTCAAACTTAAAAATTAAGTTTAAACTTAAAACATCTTTTTATTTAAAAGAGATTTCTTACAATTTTAATTTCATATATTTATCTATCGTTAAGTGAGGTACTTACTAACTTTGTGAATTGAATTCGCCATAGGGGTTACTTGTGAAGAGTGAAAGTTTGACCGTTTTTGTTTAGCTTAATTAAGACATGGATAAGACATGGATGAATTCAAACCGATTGTCGAAAGAGTACGAGAAAGGGGTATGGGAATTTGTTGAGTTTGCGGTTGCGCACTCCAAAGACCCGCTTCGAATGCCGTGTCCTTGCTTGGGTTGCTGTTATGCCGGGGGTAAGGTTGACGGGAATCAGTTGGGATCTCATTTACTACGGTTTGGAATTGATAGAAGTTATACATGTTGGACAATGCATGGTGAGAAAAGTACCGGGAATGCTGAGTCGAGTTATAATAGGAAGTATGCTTCAAACGACGATTGCACAGACACATACGATTGTGATCGAGTCGAAGAGATTGCAGAAGCGCTTGAAGAAGATCTTGCGGATTGTCCCAAAATGTTTGAGAGGTTGGTAAGCGATGCAGAGAAACCGTTGTATGTTGGTTGTTCAAAATTCACAAGATTGTCTGCGGTGTTAAAGTTGTACAACTTAAAGGCGGACAATGGATGGTCGGATAAAAGTTTCACAGAGTTATTAGCCCTTATGAAAGATATGCTACCAGAGGATAATGTTCTTCCCAATCGAACGTATGAAGCCAAAAAGATGTTGTCTTCTATTGGAATGAGCTATGATAAGATACATGCATGTCCAAACGATTGCGTTTTGTTTCGAAACGAGTATGCAGCGTTGAATGAGTGTCCTAAATGTGGTGCCCCTCGATATAAGAAAAAGTTGTCTCCTGCTAAAGTCTTATGGTATTTTCCTATAATTCCGAGATTTAGACGCATGTATCGTAGTGAGACCGATTCAAGACACTTGACTTGGCATGCAGATGAAAGAATTATTGATGGAAAGTTGCGACATCCGGCAGACTCACCACAATGGAGTAAAGTTGATACTGAATATCCTGAATTTGGAAAAGAAGCAAGAAACCTTCGGTTGTCATTGTCTACTGATGGAATGAACCCGCATGGTATTCAAAGTATCTCGCATAGCACATGGCCTGTGATTCTTATGATTTATAACTTACCTCCGTGGCTATGTATGAAGCGTAAGTACATGATGTTATCTATGCTAATTTATGGGCCTAAACAACCAGGGAATGACATAGACGTATACTTGGCACCCTTAATCGAAGATTTAAAGTTTTTGTGGGAGAGAGGTGTGGAGGTTTACGATGGGTATAGGAAAGAAAGTTTCAACTTGAGGGCGATGTTGTTTGGAACAATTAATGATTTTCCAGCATACGGAAATCTATCCGGGTACAGCAACAAGGGTCAAAAGGCGTGTCCTGTTTGTGAAGATGAAACCGATACGACACGATTGGCGCTTTGTCAGAAGAATGTCTTTCTCGGCCATCGTAGATTCTTAAATTCTAATCATCACTACCGTGGGTGGAGAAAAGCATTCAATGGAGAGGCCGAACATCGTACAGCCCCGCCTTTTTTGTCAGGTGATCAAATTTTTGAAAAGGTGAAAGATGTGAGCACTCAGTTTGGCAAGCCTTTTGCACATTCAATTGTCAAGGGTGGGTGGAAGAAGAAGTCAATTTTCTTTGAACTTCCATATTGGAAGTCGTTGTACGTAAGACATTTCCTGGATGTTATGCATATTGAAAAAAATGTATTTGACAGCGTTATAGGTACGCTACTCAATATACAAGGAAAGTCTAAGGATGGCGTTAACATAAGGAATGACATGGTAAACATGGGGATGAGAACTGAATTGGGGCCCGTGACGAAAGGAAGACGAACATATCTGCCACCTGCTGTTTACACTCTATCTAGAAAGGAGAAGAAAACATTGTGTAAGTTCCTCAGTGAAGTAAAAGTTCCAGAAGGCTACTCTTCAGATATTAGAAGACTTGTGTCCATGAAAGACCTCAAGTTAAAGAGTTTGAAGACGCATGATTGCCATGTTATAATGGAACATTTTTTACCAATAGGTATACGTTCTATTCTGCCAGAAAAAGTAAGAAGCGCAATAACTAAGCTGTGTTTCTTCTTCAGGTCTATTTGCAGTAAGGTGGTCGATCCCGCGATCTTACCAACATTGCAAAATGAGATAGTTGTTACTTTATGTGATCTTGAAATGTATTTTCCTCCCTCGTTTTTTGACATAATGGTTCATCTAGTCGTTCATCTTGTGAAAGAGACACAACTGTGCGGACCAGCTTATATGAGATGGATGTACCCTGCTGAACGTTATATGAAAATATTAAAAGGGTACGTGAAAAACAGAAGTCGACCAGAGGGTTGTATTGCCGAGCGATACGTTGCTGAAGAAGCGGTTGAGTTTTGTACTGAATATCTGTCAAATGTTCAATCAATTGGACTCCCCAAATCTCATATTGTCGAAAAAAAAGAAGGAAAAAGGCTAATTGGAAATAAAGTTGTGACAGTATCAATGGTCGAACGGGATCAAGTGCACTTGTATGTTCTGCACAATGAGATTGAGGTTGAGCCGTTTGTTGAAATGCACAAAGTTGTTCTCCGAGATTTAAATCCAAATAGAAATGAGAACTGGATAGTACGAGAGCACAATTGAAGTTTCATACCGTGGTTTAGAGATCATATTTATTCAAAGTATCGTTCAGATCCTGCTTCAGTAACAGAAAGGTTGAGATGTTTAGCCTATGGTCCATCTGTAATTGTGCTTTCTTATAGCGCATACGCAATTAATGGATACACATTTTATACCAAAGAACAGGATGATAAAAGTACTATGCAAAATAGTGGTGTTACCTTGGTAGCTGAAGCTATGCACATATCAAGTGCGAATGACTTAAATCCGAAATTTGCAAATTTGTCATATTTTGGGGTTATCGAGCGCATTTTGGTGTTTGATTACGCGAAGTTTCAGATTCCTGTATTTGGTTGCAAGTGGGTTGAAAATAATAGTGGCGTACGAATGGATAAGTCAGGATTTTTGCAAGTGGATCTCAATAGGGTAGGGTACACAGATGAGCCTTTCATTCTAGCCTCTCAAGCTAAACAAGTGTTCTATGTCAATGATCCGACAAGTACGAAATGGTCTATAGTGCTTTTATCTAACAAAATAGTTGATGAAAAAATTGAAGATCAAGGTGATATTGGTGTTGGCATTGAATCTTGTACAAGAAACGATCAAAATGAGAATGAATCTTGTATTAGAAATGATCATAATGAGGGTATTTGGATCAATCCAACCGTCCGCATTGTTAAGAGACGCGTAGTACACAATCCTACCAAGAAAAGAAAGAGACGTTAGTGATAAAGTAATGGTCTCGATAACCTTCACTCGCTTATGTTTAGTAATGGTCTCATTTTTATATTTTTTAATTATTATATTTAGTAATCTGGCATCGAATATGTGAAAATCTTACAATTTGTACTTTAAAACAATTTGACTAAAAATTAAGATTTATTAAATGAACATGCTTTTAATATTGATAGAGTATGCATCCCCTCATCTTTGCCTAAAAGAAATATCATGAAAAAGTAATATTGATTGTATCACATGCTTTTATTTTATTAATATCTTCACGTTTAACAATTAATAATGGATTGATTTTTTTTCTTCTTATAATAACTTCTATGTTGTAATTTTTTGAAATGTTTCTCATATAAAGTTAGTGTTAATAGTGTACTAATGTGCTTTAGTTTGTTTGATACAGGTTCAATGGCTCCAGATAGAGATGCTCCACCTGAAAACCCACCTGAAAACTCACAAGAAAACTCACAAGAAAGAGTTGCTTCGGATACAAATGCTCCACCTGATACTGAAGCAAAAGAGGTTGCACGAGGCATCACTATTATGAAGGGAATCATTCGACATAGAGACCAAGGATTAGTATACCGATTGGAATGGAATTCTGATAAACAACCAATTGGTCCTAATTCTGCAAAGTTGACAAGTTATATTGGTACACTTGTCCGTATGCATATTCCGGTCTCCGTAGCTACCTGGAAATCGAAAACGAAAAATTTAGAATTGGAGGAGAAAAAACAAGCGATTTGGGAAGAGCTTCAGGTATATATCATATATGGTTAATTGTTGTTATTATCTTGACGATAAATTGTTTAAATTACTTATACTAACACACTATGCGTACGTTTTTTTGCAGAGGACTTTTGAGATACCAGATGAACGTAAAAGCTACATACTTAGTTTGGCCGGCAAAAGATATAGAGGGTGGAAAAGTTTTTTGACAAACACCTATCTTAAGGATAAAGATGGAAAATTTCTTGAAGAGGCACCGGGACGGCCAACAAAGTATGCGACCTTCATTGATGAAGAAGATTGGGCTGAGTTTTTAAAGCAAAGAGATGAAGCTTTTCAGAAAAAGAGTGCCACGAATAGTAAGAGAGCATCCAAACCCGCGTATCCATACAAAAAAGGGCGTTTGGGATATGCACGCTTAGAGGATAAAATTGTAAGTAAATAGAAATGCGTTTTAATTAATTGTCTACATGTGCATGTTTTAATTGACGATTTTATCGTTTGTGTCAATGCATAGTTAGAGGAGACTAAAAGTGAGGAAGCTTCACTTCCTGTACATGTGTTGTGGAAGGAAGCTCGTGTGGGCAAGAATCAAGCTGTCGATCCCGATGTTCAGAGAGTTTATACTGAATGTGTAAGTATAATACTGTGTCTTTAATTAAATCAAATGTTTTTTAATATATAAATGATTTTTTATCTCCACTAATAATTATTTAAATGTAAATGAATTACAGGAGACCTTGTCGCAATCGGCATCCACCGGTGAGGAGAGCGTACTTAGTAGAGTACTAGATGCTCCCGAGTATCCCGGTCGGGTGAGGGGTAAGGGTCATGGTGTGACTCCAACCTCTTTTTATAAGAGTTCTAGGAGAAGATCAAATCTTACCAATGAAGAAGTGTTGCAAAAGTTGCAGGAATTGCAAGCACAGGTCTCTGAATTGCAAAGAGATAAAGATATGTATATGAGAGAAAATTGCAACACTTCATCGGTGAGAGAAACTAGTGATAAGGCTAGTATCAACTATCAAAAGAAATTTCCCGAGGTAATTATAAGTTTTTTTCCTTACAAACTGTTCTATTTTATTAATGATAATGACTTTATATTTTCTATTTGTTTAGGGCATTTCATCTTGCCAACTATACTTATCGTCACCGAATTATCGACTAGTTGGCAAGGCAAAAGTGCACAACACTTCGGGAGATTTACTTCACCACAGACCGCTCCCGGATGGACACCTGAAAGTATCGGTGGATGTTGTATTAGATCGTGATGCGATTCTACCGGTACCTGACATGGTCTCAGAGACGACATTGCTGCGAGATGCAATAGGATCATTTGTTGCATGGCCCTCGGAGCTCATTACCATTAGTGATGAGGTATACTGAAAACGATTATGAATCATTTAGTTTTCGAATGTCAATTCTAAACCGTTTATTAATTATTTTTTACATTTTAATTTTAGACTGCTCCTATAAAACCCGCAATTAAGGGTAAAGGGATTTTACAGGAGGAGGAGTCTGTTGCATCACTAAAAGAGGTACATTTAAAGTGTTAATATATAGTCTGAATCTAAATCTGCATGATTTTATATTTTACCTAACTTATATGATTTTTAGGCATCCGCTCGGGAGTCACAACAAGTGACGCAGCAGGTTCGTAGCTTACCACCCACTGGTCCTCCGAAGCAAGCGGCAAAAAAAGGCGGTGCTTTTGTGCCTCGATACCGTTCGACACTCGCAACAATGGTTGATATGTCCGATTTGAAGGATGGTGGTTTACGTGAAATCAACATGGATGAAAGTGTCTTCGGTATTGAATTCCCGTCACATATTACATTTGATGACTTGGAAGAGATTTTTAGGCATGATCAACTAGGCGTCAGTAATATGCACTCATACATCCGGTAATATTCACTCATCCGATATATTATTTAATTAGTCCCACAATATAATTTATTTACACATTTCAATGAAAATAATCTAATGTTTATTATGTTTTTATTTAAGGTTGTTGTATGACAGAGTGTTGCGCGGGACTGCATTGTCTAACAGATTCCGTTTCGTGTCTTCCGCCCATTGCAGCGGAATGACAATTGCTTCGGAACCGGAATCAGTTAGACAGCGCTTAGTAGATAGATTCATGTCCACCGGCAATACAGAAAGTCTGCATCTTTGGGCGTATAATACCCGACCAGTAGGGTTAGTTTCTCATTCTTGGTTCATCTAATCTCTGTTTCTTTTGTGTATAGCAAAATTTTCATATAACCTATTGTTTTAATTTATAGAGCACACTGGTTGCTGCTTGCTATCAACCCGATAAGAGAAGTCGTGTATTATCTGAATTCGGTAAATGGTGAATGGACCAATTATCCGGCTATGAAGGAAATCGTTGATTTGTAAGTGGGATCGTTCTAAATATATATTCGTGTATATTTATATATTTTCTTATTTGTGGGATTGATCTAAACATATGCTTTTATATATTTAATAATTAGATCAATACAAGTGTTCCGTAGTCAACGGGACGCACAGGTATCCCGGACTAAATCAAACAACATCACTCCGATCCAAGTGCAGGTACATTACTTTTCACAATTTTGCTTATAATATTTATGCTACTTGGTAAAACAAGACAACTATAGAATCTTATTTGTTTTATTATGTAGTGTCCGCAACAGCGAAACAGTTATGATTGCGGATACTTTGTTTTGAGGTTCATGAAAGAAATCCTTCAGGCGAATCAATTAGAGATTCCGCTCACGGTATGAATTTATAACTTAAGATAATTTCATATAATTTATTACATTTAACTAAATATATCATTTATATTATGTTTTTGTTTTGTAGTACCTTGACGAATTCCGTGCTGCTGGGTACCCGAAGCTTAAGTTGGAAGAAATTAAAGAAGATTTGTGTCAATATTATATTAAGCAATTTTTCATGTAGGATTTGTGTCGATTTGAACTATAATATTATTGATGTAATGATGTATATATATAATTTTGGATATTATAATGGTATTATATTAGTATATATATTGTCTTACTGATGGCTGAAATAATAGCGTCGAAAATATATTACAGGTCAAAAATATATTACAGGTCGAAAATATTACAGGTCGAAAACATTACAGGTCGACTGGGAGGATTAAATTATAGGCTGTACATAAAAATACCTCATTTAGAAACGACAGCGCTTTTAAAAAGCGCTCTTAAAGGTCCACCTACTAAAGCGCTTCTTAGTAAAAGCGCTGCCAAAGACCAGTAAAAAAGCATAAAAAATTAAAAAAAAATGCAGCATACAAAAGCGCTTTTGGAAAAGCGCTCTTATAGGGGGGCCTATCAGAGCGCTTTTTCCATAAAAAGCGCTCTCATAGGGGGGCCTACCAGAGCGCTTTTACAAAAGCGCTTTTGTATGCTGCGTTTTTTTTTAATTTTTTATGCTTTTTTACTGGTCTTTGGCAGCGCTTTCTGGGAAAAGCGCTCTTAAAGGGGGGTCTACCAGAGCGCTTTTTCCAGGAAAGCGCTCTTATAGGGGGTCCTACCAGAGCGCTTTTTCCAGGAAAGCGCTCTTAAAGGGGGGGTCTACCAGAGCGCTTTTAGAAGCGCTTTTGTTACCTACGCCAGCGCCAGCTATTAAAGCGCTTTTAAGCGCTTTTAAAGGCCAAAATAAGCGCTTTAAAAGCCCTTTTCCGTAGTAGTGGCATCATTTGGATGAGTTTTGATGCACATGTGGTCACACATATTTCATGAAAATTGGTGTGCACGATTTCCATTCAAATTTTGTCATTGACCCCTCCTCTTGATTCCATTCACTTCTCCTATAAATACAAGCTCTATCCCACTCATTTTACCAATCTTAGATATCCAGAATCACCCTACCGAACTTTCTCTTGAACCCACTTTTCCGCAACATCGAACTTTGTTTTACAGCTTTCCTCAATCCATTTTCTTTGTCAATTCTTCATTCTTGAACTTCACTGAAGCTAAGAGAAGAAGAACCAAGCTCTAAGACTTCCTAAATCATGCTAGCCAAGTCAAGCATCAGAGCTCTGAATTTGAACTTAAATAGGTAGATTCCTTCACCAATTCTCTCAAACTTTGGTATTGTAATAAAGCTCTCATCATTCTGATTCTAGATGCAACATTTGTTTTCAACTGGAAGTGAGTTTTGGCCATGAGTTTTCAAATCCCTTTTCAAATCTTTCGTTCCAACGATTGAGCTAAAACTTACATGAATTTTTCGCGAGGGTACCATTGGAATCGTCTTGAAGAGACGAAGCGAATAATACCGACTCGAGCTCTAATTTTTCCATTTTAGAGACCTGCAATTCGCGTGGCTAGAGGTTGAAGATGACCAATGTGTCATCTCTCAACCAATGATATCGTGCAACTTTTTTTAATTCTGATTTTAATAAATGATTCAATGTTTTATTCACTAATGTCCATAATATACACAGCACGCCACATCCCTTGGATCTGATTACTATTGCATTTTGACATTGATCCATTGGTCTACATCTTTTTGGTTTTTTTTTTTTGATTTTATATTTTATTTGTTTTAAACTTCAAAAATTCATTTTAACTTCAAAAAATCTAAAAAAATTCTAAAAAATTCTAAAAAATTCTTTTGATTTTTCTCTTTTTGATTATTTATTTTTCACATTTTTATTTTGTATTTTGATATATTTTATATTTTCTCACTTTATTTGAGTAGTTTTAAATGTTTAAAAATACTTTTCTTAATTTTTGAATTCTAAAAAAAATATGGAAGGATCCAATGACCTCTTGACAAATATTGGTGACCTCATTTTATTTTTATTTTTGACTTTACTATTTTTCACAATTTTTGGTTTATTTTTCCTATTTCTTTTAATTTTAAAAATAGTTTCTGACTTTAAAAAATTATCAAAAATTTTATAAAAATATTTGAGCTCATTTCTGATTTTTCTATGGTCTCATTGAATTTTTCTTGGATTTTATGAATATAGTTGCTATATTCCCCTTTTATTTTCATTTAAAACCATTTTTAAAAAAAATCTTTTTCTTTATTTTTAAATACAATTTTATTTTTGTATATATTCTGGTTGATCTTGAACTATGAGATTTTGATCATGAGCTTCATTAACATCATTGGATCTTGGGTGTTGATTTTAACTCCACCAAAATGGATGAATGATTTTAATGATAGCTTGATTAAATTTTTGGTTCAAATGTGGTTTAATTTGTATCCCTTCTCTCTTCATCTTATCCCCTTCTTACTTGTACTATATATTGTTGGATAATAATTTACATATCATTTCTCTAAACGTATGGTACATATGGACTTTTATATAAGTCCACTTACGATTGCTTAACATAGCGCTAAATTTTGTCCCGATTCGAGAAATGATCATTCGTGGCCCAAACCTATGTTTACAAGCCCAAGTATGTTAATTTGAAACCTTTGATCCAATAATTTTATGATTCATTGTTAGGAGGCTTTGGTCTTATCAATTCTCTAATAAATTTTCATAAGTTTTGGAAAAAGTGAATCACTTAAACATCATTGATCATTGTTGCCTTGAGATTTTGAAATGAATGATATACTTGACAAAAAGCAAATGAAACTTGTTATTGAGTTACTTTGATTTTATCAATCTTCTAATGAGTTTTAAAATGCAAGTTTCAAGATGGTGATTAAACTAACCTGTAATTACTAATTCATTAACATTTTACTTTTATCTTATGCCTTTACTTTATGATTTTATTTTATACCTTTACTTTATGCACCATTTATTTTAGCATTTACATTTCATGCTATTTTCATCTTTGTGCACTTTAGCATTTACTTTTATGTCATTTTTATTTTTTCTCCCTTGAGCTTTTCATTTCTTTTTGAAGATACTTAATAATCAACTTGAACCATAAAAAAATTTAATGTTACTTGAACTACTTGGTTACTATCCTTGGCATTATGGATATTGTGGACTTCTTGGACTTAGGATTAGAGACCTTGACCTACCTTGGGACCTTGTGACTTCTATTGTTGTTTTGTCTGGAGTTCTTGGGGTTTATCCCAAGACATTAGGTTGCTTGTTTTCTTTGTATGCAGGTTATTCTTATTATATGCTTTATCAGTGATTGGGAATTCATCCATATACAACTGCTGCTCTGCCCAATTTTTGTGAAGACTTAATGCAATTGAAGCGTGGTTTTCTTAAGAGGTTTATTATATTTTCTTACTTGGTTTGAATCCAAAGGATGTGAATTCTACATTGGCTCATTGTGTCAAGTGTTGGCTTCTTGTTGGTTACACGGTTCTTTTCCCTAACTTTTACCTTATGCTTTAGGATAGTCCCTTCATCTCCTCCCATCTTCTTTAATTTCAAAATCTTCTCCCTCCTTTTAAAAACTATTATTATTTTCTAAACTAGAACCGCTTTCACAATAAACTTGGACTTATGTCCATGCATTTTCAAAAATATTTTCTTAAGTCAAACATTAACCAACTTAATAATACTTTGACATTTTTTTTGAGAAGACTAAAAGTCAAACAATCTCATTCAAACCATTTTCCACTTTGGATTTTTACCTTAAAATTTTCTCAAAAAGATTAGATTCTTGTCAATCCTTGTAGTGATGTGAAACACTATACTTCTATGATATGTAGTGAAGTGAGATATTTTCCCCTTGGGTGTTGAGCGAGGCTTTGTTGATTTCAAAATTCAAGCCATATCCTCCACTTTGTGATGATGCAAATTCTTCTTTCTCATAATCGCGGGTAGTAAGTTTGCTCTTCCACTTGGATAAGACGATAATGTCTCGTCTCTTAAAATTAACCAACACACTTACTTTAAAATTTTTAAAAGTGAACTACGAGTACCCTGACCCCCTATTGCATGGAAGATGGTACGTAGGCACTAAAGGTTCACAACCGCGGCGGGTGGAAAAAATGTAAAAAAATACTTCTTTTCTCATCCCCACAATCTATTTTTTGTATACACTTTTTATAGCCAAAATACACAAATTTCCAAAGAGGTTCTTGCGTAGTATTATAGATGTTTAGGGTGCTAATACCTTCCCTTTGCATAACCAACCCCTAAACTTAGATTATCTCCCCCTCTTCTGGGTTATTCGCTCTTTTCTCATTCCTTTGGAAATAATAAAGCACGGTGGAAATTTTATTTGATTTGTGCAAGTCAAGTCAATCCAATGGCTTAGTTCAACATTTCTACCACTACAAATTGTTAACGAGATTTTGAATTCTTGAATTATGAAAGCTTGAACGAACGTTATGTTAAGGCTTGATTCTTAAAGGGAATTAATTTTTTGTTGAACTTTATGTGAATTCATGAGATTATTTTGATTCTTAGATTGATTAAAAGCATGAATTTAATTTGATATAATTTCATAAGTTGAATATTTTGTTTGAGAGAATTGTTCATGAACTGGTAAATTGATGTTGATTCTTGATTTTGATTTTCGATATCAAACTATGTTGAATTAGTTGATTCAAGATTGAACACGGATATACTTTGTTGATGACTTTTTGATATCAAATTATTCTGGAATTTTGGATTCTTGAATTATTTTTGCGAGTTACCGGTAAATTCATAAGTTGATGCAATTTTGGATTAATTTAAATGGAGAATTGATTTTTACAACATTGAAAAAGTTTTGATTCGATAAATTGCATTAACAATTGAATCATTTTGTTTGAGGCTTGAAGCACTTATTTCCGATGTGTTTAAGCATTTGCAATTTGTTTACAACTTCATAGTGACAACGCTTGAATTGATAATTACTTTAATGCATCCATTTAGGATTTTGAAATGCGATTCTTATCAATATTAGTTCAAGTATAAGTTGCTTCCCAGAGAATGTAAATAGGTTCCAAATTGCTTTTTTAAATACCGTTTAAGATTCACTTGTGCATTTAATGATGATTGGTGTTGAGAACTATCGATTCCAGAACTTTTTTTCGTGCACATTTGCAATGTGGTATGTTACTGCTCGGGAATGGTAAGTTGCACTTACACATGGATTTAATTCGCAGGGGGGATACTTTTTTTAGCTTGTTGGTACGTTAAGTAGCCACGGGTACCATTTCCGGTCAATTTCATTCAGACTTTTCATGCACATTAAAATTGAGTATAAATGATCTTACCGAATTAGAAATGAACCGTCACAGCTAGCTCTGGCAGAAGTTGAATGAGATTGGGGGGGGGGGGGGGGGGTACCTGCAAGACACTCCGATGGCAAAGTAAGTTGTAGAATGAGAAAGCAAGTGTGAGAGTAGAAAGTGTTGAATACCTGACCCTCTTAGGAGAGAGGGTATTTATAGCACCCAGTGCTGGGCCAAGGTCCCCATTATTGGGCCACGTTGAGGCCCAATAACAGGAACTTCCAAGGCTTACGTGTGTATGGAGTCCAGCAAGTGGGCTACCCCCTGGTCAACTGCTCCGTGAGAGTAGGGTTGGACCCTTCATTCCCGGAAGGAAGTTTAAGATGACTATCGTGGGATCGTAGGCCATATCCTCCAACGGTTGTGTGGGGAGTTTCCCAATGGTCCCTAACTTGGGCTTTGTTTTTGGGCTTCCCATTCGAAGGGCGAGTGCATGCTCAATCCATATCAGGAGCCCCCCAAGTTATTGCCCTTGAGAAAAACGGTCGTGACTTGAGTTCAACTCTCGATGCCGGAGACTTGATCGAGGAGGATGGCCAAAGTCCTCTAAAAGGAATGAGTTATTGCACACATGGGGGACAAGCTCGAGTGTGTCGGGGGATATTATGGATGAACGGGCAGTGAGACTGAAAAGGTCAATCGCTTTCTCGAGAGGATCATATTAGTTATTGAGAGCCTCCGCGAGATTTCTTTCGACGCGGTCGTCTTAAGGGAGTTGTCGATATGTCGAGCATTACTTCTTCCCTGAGGTGGTTGAATGGATGTGCCCGTGTACGCGCCCTAGTGACGAGCATTCCCTCATGTGGGGTATCTATCTCATGTATGTATGGGGATAACGCGTAGGAATCGGGCATATGCTCGTCAATCTAGAAGGGACGCGTGGTTGACAGTTGAGCCACATGGCTAATGCTTTGGGGTTCCACCCCTTCGAGGGGAAAGCCAAAAGGCCCAATGAAATGATGACCTTTCGTGAGGGACCTCTTGGGGCATGGGTCACCTATAAAAAGGGGGGCCCTGGGTCTTATTCGTCATCTTCTCAAGTTTCCTTTCAGCTTTTTTTGCTCGTTGTGTGAAGCAATCCTGTTAACTTCCCAGATTTCCTTGCTCGTTATGTGAAGCAATCCTCTCAACTCCCCAGATTTTCTCTTTGAGTTCTTCATCCAAGTAAGTTACAACCTCTTAACACCATGTTTCTTAAGCGTTTCTGGATTAAATGTCTAAAGTATGCCTTGATTGGATGAACATTTATGAGTTCTATGATGAATACTCATGAATGTTCATTGAAGTTCATGAATTCTCTGTTGAGCACTCATGAATGTGTCGAGCACGTATGAATGTTCATTAGCTATAGCGTCGGGGGGGGGGGGGGGGGGGTCTCCCCGGATAGTGGCTGTAACACAGGGGATGGTTTCCCTGGATACGGGGATTATCCTGGGCTTCTCGCTCGGTGAGTGATCATCCCTCCGACAACATGACCTCCCAAAGAAATAATCTGCTTTAGCGTGGAATGGTGGATTTGATAATGTAGAATTCACTATTCTTCCCTGCTTTTCCTGTATAATGGTGCACTCAGTCAGGGATGACATTCCGGCCGCCAATTATGAAGACTAGCCCCATAATGACGAGGACCCTTTGGCTTGGGTCGCTCCTGAGCTCCGAAATAAACGATTGTGCTTTTCTCAAGGCACAACGAATGCGTTCAATTGTCCAGAGGTACACGCAGAAGGCCCCCCCGCAAATTGGATGCTCCAAATTCGCCATCACGACCGAAGAATATGCTAGACGTACCCGGGCAAATGGTTCCCCATGTATGATTTCGCCTTTAAAGAGGCGGGGATGCGCTTTCCCTTCAATGATTTTCTAGTCGTGGTTTTCCAGTGGCTTCAGTTGGAACCTTCTCAACTCCACCCGAATGCGCTGGCATTTATGCGAGTGTTCGAGCTTATCTTCCAGTATCTGAGGATAGGTGCCATGCTTCCCCTCTTTTTCCGTATCTTTCACCTCCAAAGACAACCCGTCGGAGGCGGGCAGGCGTGGGTGTCATTCAAGCAATTCAGGAAGCACTTCAGGCCTTACCTGGAGTCTGTCTGGAATTTCAAAGAGAGGTATTTCATCATGAATCCCCTGACGGACGCAGCCATAGATTCCCTGTATACTCGTGTGGAAGAGGTGGAGGATGGGTGGCCAGTTACCCGACTTATGTCCAGATTTCCGCTCGAGTGGAAGTGGAAGCACTTCGAACAAAGGCTCGAATATTACACTGTGAAACCCGAGGACCTAGACGCTCAAGACCATCTTTCGTATGAGAAGCCATCGGCATACGTCAAGAGTTTCTCCCCCGCAAAGTGCATGGATGTGAATAACAACCTCTTTTTCGACGATGATAGGGAGTATCTTTTAGTCAATAGGTTGGTCAACAAGAAGGCCTTGCTCGAATACTCCTCAAACGGGGAAGCCATGAGGCTTTTAGGTAGGGGATGTAGCCTAATTAATTTGCTCCTCTTTTTGTGGGAACGTGCTCGTGCTATTTTTGGTTTTCTAACCCGACTAACGATTCTTTTTTATTGCAGGTCGAATGGCATCCCTTTTTGAGCGTCTGTTGAAGTTAAGGCCCAAGAACGCGTCCCCCTTTAGGCCAAAAAACATAGTCACCCAGCTTCCGAAACAGGCCAAATCTGCGGGTCGGGCCAGTGGTTCCCCCTCCTCATCAAAAAATCCAGTTTCCTCTGCTGAGCCCGTCCAGATTCCCGTCAACGAGCCCAGGGCTAAGAGGAAGCGTGTGGATAGCGCTGCGGGCATAACGCCCGAGGGTGGTAAAGTGCCTGCAGGGGTCTTTGTATTGCCTCCTTGCTACCTAAATTGTGATCTCTTCAGCGGGGAGAACTCCCTCGGCATGCACGAGGAGGACAGGGAGGCAATCTTGTCTAAAGATAAGAAGGTTCGTCGGAAGAATTTAGCCGAGGATGTGGCCGCTGTGATGAGAGTTCTCGAGATAGCCCTTTCGCTAAACGATGAGTCCTCGAGTGCTGAAGCCTCTCTCAATACGGCCTATGCCAAAATTCACAAGCTGATGGCCAAAAATGAGAAGTTAAAGTGTGACATGCTCAACCATGAATCAAAGTTCGAGGCCCAAGTTCGGCTTCTCAAGGATTTAAATGAGTTGAGGCCTCAACTGGACGCCTCCACTAAAGAGAACGAGTGTCTGGTCGCTCATACGACGGAGTTGGAAGGGATCACTGCCCCAACCGAGGATGAGACCTACGCGGATAAGGGCATTGCGACCAGGGCAGATTTGATCGCTCACATCTGCATGCTCGAACAAGTTGTCGTTGATACCCTTGGTTATGGCTTCAACACAGCTGTCGAGCAGCTAAAGAACTTGCACCCGGGGGTTGAGATAGCGGTCGAGGGAACCGGCCCATTTAACCAAGTTATTGATGTAAGATCTTTTATCCACCTGATAGTAGCGACAGGGAAGATGAAGCTTGATTGTATTTTTTATTCAGGGTTTGCATGTCTGCTATCATTTTAGGGCCTGCGTGCCCGCTTTTATTCATTTAGTTTTTATGGCCGTCGTGCCTACCCTATAATTTTGAACAACGTCGGCCCTTTTGGTCGGCATATTATAATTGCATTGCTTCACGTTGATGCCATATAATTGCGTTGTTTATGACTATTTATTTGATGAGTGCATGATATATCCCTTGGATATATGTGCCTGATTGTCGTTGTGGTCGTTATGAATTTCTCACGAAGTTCATTTATTCCGTGTGGAGATATGCGCTCGACCCTAATATTAGTTCGACACATGTCGAAGTGTGTCGAGGGCGCGGAGTGGAAATCCGCAGGACTGGCGTATGATCGCGATCGGGATCCTACGCTCGTGGCATGAACTGCCCATTGCGAGCTTCGTGTTCTGCCATGTTGGGGTACTTCGATAGCAGATCTCGTTCGAGGTGTCCCTATCGGGAAAGGATGTTATTCGTAAAAATGAATGACATCCTTCTTTTTGTTGGTTGGTAGGCCCCGTCTGTACCTCGACACGCTTACGTGGTCGAAGTTATCCCTTCGTTGGCTGAAGATGAGTATTCAACAGCCGAAGTCCTCAGCAGGTGAGGGACTTAGCTCTAATATTGTTTTAGCTTCGCAGCATTCCAGGGTCATGGTAGTGGTTCTCGATTCAATTGCTCGAGGTAATATGCTCTGGTGCCCATAGCTCTCTGGATGTGGTAAGGTCCTTCCCAGTTTCTGGCCAATTTCCATTCACGGGAATCCTTCTGGTTTCTTTGCAAGACAAGGCTGCCTACCTGAATCTCGTGCTTTATGAATTTGTTGTCGTGGCGTAGGGCTAACTGTTGTTTCAGCGTAGCCTCGCACAAGGATGCTCCTGATCAGATTTCTTCAACAAGGTCGAGCTCGTCTCTCAGGGCCTCATCATTCATCTCCTCGTCGAAAGGAATTTCAGTTCTCCTAGATGGCTCCATGATTTCTACTGGGATGACTACCTCGGTGCCGTAAGTCAGTCAGAATGGTGTCTCGCTGGTCTTCGAGTGAGGCGTTGTTCGATAAGTCCATAGGACACTGTAATTCTTCGACCTATCCTCTTTTGGCTTCGGCTAGCCTGCGTTTGAGTCCTAGAAAGATGACCCTATTTGCGGCTTCAGCTTGCCCGTTAGTCTGGGGGTGTTCGACTAAGGTAAAATGTTATTTGGTGCCGAGTTAGGAAACGAAGCTTTGAAAACCTTGGTCGGTGAACTGGGTGCGATTGTCTGTGAAGAGCGCTCATGGGATTCAAAACCGAACGAGCACGTTTCGTTTTTAAAATCGGAGAATGTTGTGCGAGGTGATTTTTGCGAGGGTTGCGGCCTCTATCCATTTTGTGAAATAATCTACAGCCACGACGAGGAATTTGTTTTTGTATGTCCCTTGCACGAATGGTCCGAGGATATCCATTCCCCACCAGGAAAATGGCCATGGGGACGATAGCATATTTAGCTCGCACGGTGGAGTGAGGTGCATGTCGGCGTGTCTTTGGAACTTATCACATTTCTTGAGGTGTTCTTTGGCATCTTGTTGCATGGTCGGCTAGTAGTACCCCGCTCGTAATGCTTTTCACGCTAGGGACTTTCCGCCCATGTGTTGGGCATTGAATTCTTCGTGGATTTCCCATAGTATCTCGGGGACCACAGACGCATTTCAAGAGTGGGATGGAGAATCCACGACGATACAATATGTGCCCGGGAACGACGTAAGAGAATGCTCGTCATTTGGTTGCAGCTGCCTCCCTTTGGTCAAGGGGAAGTTCCCCCTTCGTTATAAAATTGAACATCGGGGTCATCCAGCATGAATTGTCCCCGATGGATTCCCCTCGACTAGTACTGTGGGGCATTCAATGCTCGGGCGAGATAGGGACTCTTGTATGACTGATTTGTTTCCACACTTTTTCTTCGTGCTCACGAGCTTTGAATGTATGTCAGCCCATGTGTTTTGTTCGCGTGGTACGTGTTTAATTTCTACTCGGTCAAACTTCTTCACGTGTTCTTTGACCAACTTTAAATATTCAATGAGGTTGTTGTTCTTAGCCTGGTATTCTCGTTGAACTTGTGATGCGACGAGTTGGGAATCAGTGAAAATTTGTAACTCTCGAGCACCCAAATCCTCGACCAGTCTTAGACCTGCGTGCAGAGCTTCGTATTAGGCCTGATTGTTTGAGGTCAGAAAGGAGAGAGTGAGCGAGTGTTCGATCATGACGCCCTCCTCATTTTCGAGGAGGATTCATGTTCCATTCCCAGTCGAGCGAGATGCTCTGTCCATAAAGATGGTCCACTTGTGCTCCTTTCCTGCAAGGGCGTTGAGTGTGGTCATCTCGGCGATGAAGTCGGCAAGGTCTTGGGCCTTTAGAGACTTCCTGCTTTCATTTTAGATGTCAAATTCTGAGAGTTCCAAGGACCACTTTAACATTTGTCCGGCTATATCCGGTCGACCTAACAGCTGTCTTACCGGCTGGTCTATTCGTACAAAGATTGTGTGCACGAGGAAATAGTGTATGAGCCTTCTCGCTGCATTGACGAGGGCCAAAGCCACCTTCTCGATCTGTTGGTATCTGACCTCGGGCCCTTGAAGTGCTTTGCTCGTGAAATACATGGGTTTTTGGCCTTCACGAGTTTCACGAATGAGGTCCGCATTGACGGCTTCAATGGAGACGTCCAGATATAGGAATAACGTCTCCCCGTCGACCGGTCGTGATAGCATGGGCGGTTGTGAAAGGCTTTGTTTGAGATGGAGAAGGTCCTGTTCGCATTCCTTGGTCCACTCGAAAGCTGCTTCCTTGTGCATGAGTTTGAAAAAGGGCAGGGCGTGTTGAGTGAATTTTGCGACGAAACAGGAGAGTGAGGCGAGAATACCATTCAGGAATTGTATGGATATTTTCAAAGTGGGTGTAGGGAGGTCAGAGAATGCCTGAAATTTGTCGGGGTTGGCTTCGATTCCTCATTCTGTTAGGTAGAATCCGAGGAACTTTCCCGCCTTAACTCCGAAGGTGCACTTCTTGGGGTTGAACTCATTCTACATTGCCTTGCTTGGGCGAAGACTTTCCTGAGATGCGCGGCATGGTCAGTGTCTACTCGGGATTTGACGATCATGTCGTCCATGTATACCTCGAGCATATCTCTGATCTCATTGTGGAAGACTTTGTTCATCATCTGCTGATATGTTGCTCCTGCATTTTTTAGACCGAAGGACATTACGTTGTAGTAATAGTTTCCTGAGCTGGTCATGAAAGCAGTGTAGTGTTTGTCGCTCATTGCCATTGGGGTTTGGTTATAGCCCGAATAGGCATCCATGAAAGATAACATTTTATAGCCGACCGAGTTGTCGACCAACATGTCAATATTAGGCAAAGGAAATGCATCTTTAGGGCATTCCCGGTTAAGATCGGTATAGTCAACACACATAAGCCATTTCCATTACTTTTATTAACGAGTACAACATTAGACAACCAAGTTGAATACCGGGCTTCTGAAATAAAATTTTCCTCTAGGAGTTCTTTTACAGCTTTTTCAGCAGCCTCCGTTTCTCGGGGGACTGCCTACGCCTATGTTGTACTACTGCCCTAGCGGCTGGATCAATGGCGAGTTGGTGACAGGAGACCTCGTGGTCGAGACCATGAATCTCTGCGGCGCTCCACGCGAACAGATCTGCATTCTCCCTCAAGCAGGCCTTGATCTGCTTCCTCGCCAGGTTAGGGAGTCCTCTGCAAATCTTCACCCCTCTGCTCGGATCTTCACCAAGAGAGACAAGTTCGAAGTCCCCATCTGGAATTGGTCGGAGGAGCTCCTGCTTGCTGTTAGAGGGTTCTTCTTGGTCGAAGCGAGTGTCCAGCGAGATCGAATCGAACTTTGGAGGAGCCCTCTGCACCCCCGCTTTGATGGGCTGTGGCTCTGACTGTTGAAGCTCTGGTCGCGCTGTTGCAGCTTTCTTGGCGGGTCGTGCTCCCGTGTCGATTGTGCTTTATCCCTTGGCGGCCGCGTTTAAGCATCTTCGAGCGGCTGCTAGGTCACCTTGAATGGTGGCGACCCGTGCCCTCTTTATGTAGAACTTCATCTTCAGATGGACGGTGGTGGGCACTGCGGTCAGCTCTGCTAGTGTCGGCCTCCCAAGGATGCAGTTGTAGAGGGACGAGCAGTCAATGACGAGGATGTGCACCTTGACTTGCCGGGTAGCAGTATCTTCACTGAAGGGGACCATAAGCTTCACGTACCCCCACGGCTTGGAGGTCGAGCCATTAAAGCCCTGCAAGTCTGATCACACATATGGTGAAAGGTGAGAGTCATCGAGCTGCAGGGTTCTGAAAAGTTGGTTGTACATCAAGTCGATGGAACTTCCCTCACCGACCAAGATGCGATGTACATTGAAGTTAGCCATTCTCGCCCTGATCAGAAGAGGGATGGCTGAATTGGGGGCCCCTCCGGGCAGTTCCTCGAGGTAAAAGGTGATCAGCTCTTATCTGCCTTTAACCCTCTCGAAGATCACCGCTTGCTGGGGAGCCGCATCTACCAGCTCTTTCAGCTTCCTCTTTGCTGAATTTATAGTCAAGTCATTAAACCCCCACCATTTATGACCATGGAGGAGGGGAAGTTTTCCTACCTGCTATGCGTAGATAGAGGCTCTTGCATATGTTCGGGGTGGCTCTTGGAGATACTGTTTGATCTTTTCAAAGGCTTCCTGGCAATTATCATCCCATTGGACATCTTGATTCTTGTGCAACAATTTAAAGATAGGCTCACAAGTAGCTATAAGATGAGAGATGAACCTAGCTATGTAGTTCAATCTCCCAAGGAACCCTCTTACTTATTTCTCATTTTTCGGTGTTGGCATATTTGTATTTCTTTTACTTTGTCGGGATCTACTTTAATCCCTCGCTGACTTACGATGAAACCATGTAATATTCCAGATCGCACCCTGAAGGTACATTTGTTTGGATTAAGCCTTATCCTAAACTTTTGTAGACGTGTGAACAAATTTTGCAGATGGACTAGATGTTCCTCCCCAATTTGTGATTTTACAATCATATCGTCAACATATACTTCAATCTCCTTATGAATCATATCATGAAAGAGCGTCACCATGGCACATTGATATGTTGCACCAGCATTTTTGAGACCAAAAGGCATGACCTTGTAACAATATTTACCCCATGAAGTAGTGAATGTCATCTTCGTCATGTGTTTCAGAGCCATCTTTATCTGATTATACCCCGAAAAACCATCCATGAAGGAGAAAACTGAAGACTGGGCCGTATTATCTACCAATACATCAATGTGTGGTAATGGGAAGTCATCATTTAGGCTTGCTTTATTCAAATCCCAATAATCCACACACATGCACACCTTCCCATCTTTCTTAGGAACGGGTACGATGTTAGCAATCCAATCTGAGTATTCGCATACTAACAAGAAGCTTGAATTCAATTGCTTTTCAACTTCTTCTTTGATCTTGAGAGACATATCCCGACGAATTACGTGCGGCTTTTGCTTTATCGGAGGACATTCTGGCTTGAGCGGCAAATGGTGCATGATTATATCAGTATCTAAACCAGACATGTCTTCATACGACCAGGCGAATATGTCGAAGTACTCTCTGAGAAGCTCCATCAACCCCTTCTTTACATCATCTTGCAAAGCGGCCCCTATCTTGACCTCTCTTTTTACTGTGTCAGTACCGAGGTTGATGATCTCAATAGTATATTGATAAGGTATGGTCATTTTATCTTCTTATCTCAACAGTCTTACCAATTCCTCTGGAATTTCAAAATCTTCCCCACTATCTTCGTCGGCTTGGTCATTTGGATTTCCAAGGATATCGGTGCAAGGAACTATAACATCATCATTTTAATGGAATTCGAGGCTGACTTGCATGATTGATGAATCATGCCTCATTTTAGAATATGGATGTGAATTGGAAAATGGTTAAAGAGTTAGAAGGAAAAGCATTGCCATTTTTTATTTTACGCAAACAAAAGAAAAGACAGAGAGCAAGAAATTGTATGCGAAAATGTGATTTTTATTCAGTTTTAAACAAACATAGAAACATGAGAGGGCCTTTTTCACAAGCTATCAAATGCTTCGGGTAAAACATGTGACTTATTTAAAACAAGAACATTACATGTCAAAGAAAAACACTTCGGGAATATCGATAGCAGTCCAATTCCCAAGTTCTTGATCAGATGCAATATGGTAAATATACTGAGATATATCCGCACCATCTTCGTCATCACCATCCACTGCATGGATTTTCCCTTGAACACTTGGACCAGCACTAACAAACACCTCTAAAATCGGTGGAATCGGTTTCCCTTTGAGCATGGTTGGACCAGTGCCAACACAATCTGAAAAAGATGACCCGAACCCAAGTCCAGACTTGTCTTGCTTTTCGTGCACTTCAACCACTTTGCCCCAGTCTTTATTGGGAATTCCAGACTCCATAATAGCTTTGGCATCCCTTAAGGAAACCATTGGGACTCCGGACTTCTTTGTAGCTTCTAGCATGGCGGGGACTCTATCAACATAAATGATTTCCAAGGCTTGGAAGGGGGTTTCATGTACTTCCCCATCCACTTTGACATAACGGAAGGAAGTAACATTATTGATCACGACATATTCGTCTCCACCAATGATGATGACCTTGTCTTGGGTGATGAATTTCAAATGTTGGTGCAGAGTTGAGGTTACGGCTCCTGCCATATGGATCCACGGGCGTCCCAGCAGGCAAGCATAAGACAGACGAATATCTATGACATAGAAATACTGGTAGAACACGTGAGGACCAATATTGATGGGTAGGTCAAATTCCCCCTCTACAGATCTTCTTGACCCATCAAAAGCTTTGACTGTTAGCGTGCTAGGGTTCATAATAACCCCGTCCATGTTCAGCTTGAACATTGTATGTTTAGGAATCACATTCAAAGAAGATCGGTGTCTACCAGGACTCGAGACATCATACTGTCTAAACATGTGATGTAAATATGCAACGCTTTATTATGAGCTCGACCCTCAGGAGGGAGCTCGTCAACACTGAAACCCAGACAATTCCCTGCGGAAATATTTGTAACAACCCCTTCAAATTGGGCCACCGAAATTTCAGGATTCACATGAGAACCATGCTGAATTCTCATCAAGGCGGTTCGATGAGCTTCGGAGTACATAAGGAGGGATAAGATCGATCTCTTTTCAGATTTTTGATTCAGCTTGTCAACCACCTTAAAATCACTCTTCTTGATCACCCATATTAACTGTTCTACTTGTTGTTCAAAAGACATCCCGGGAGAATCATTGACTACTTCCTTCCCCTTATCTATGACATGGATCTCTTCAATAACTTCTTCGGGAGGAGATGGAGTATGAGCAAAGACTCTTTTGCTTTAGGTTATTCTACTAGTTCCAATAATGTTGGTTACGTCCTTATTCTCAATCGGAGGAGAATAAACTTTTTTTCCATAGTTGTAAACAACATTGTATTCCCATGGCACTGCCCTGTTATCAGCTACTGGAACGAGAACTAGATTTGGAGGTGTCTATGCTTGGGTTGGCAGAGGAGCAAACAAATTCTGATCTAGCGCAGGGAGCGCTGGAACTTGTATAACCTATGGAACTCATGAAGTATTCCTCTAAACATTGGCCGGATAATACGAAATCTCTAGAATAACAACATCACCCTCGGGGATGACCTTCTCTACTCTAACAACCCATTTGTCTATAAATATTTGAATGGAATTTTTCAAATCATCACACTCGTCCGGGTTGGACGAGAATTTCAAACAAAAGTCATGAAGCTCTTATAGAACTTCTTACTGCAAAAGATGTTCTCTTAAAACTGCCATTGACATCTGAACTTCATCAACCTGAGTCACTAAGTCTTGAATATCATTGAACTCGATTTCATTGGCAACATCACCATGATAGGGAGGCATAGGATTGTTCTGAACATTAGGGCCTATAGGGGAAAAACTTAAATCCTTGGCAACTAAAAGATCTTGCACCTTGTACTTTAAAGCTTTGCAGTTTTCGATCGAATGGCCTGGAGCGCCTGAATGAAACTCACAGCGTGCATTAACATTATAACCCCTTGGAAGTTCTTCCGGGGGAGGAGCTAACTCTAGGAGCTGTACCAACTGACAAGCTAGCAATTGCGGAAGCAATTGGGCATACAACATCGAGACCGGATCAAACTTCCTCTCGGGATACCTTTGCGGCCTTTATTGGCCCCTTTGTCCTTGAGGCCTTTGATTCTGTTGATAGTTTCACGGTGGTGCGTTCTGTTGTTGCGGAGCAGCAATAGGAGTTTGGTAATATGGAATATATACAATAGCTTTCCTCTTATCAACAGAGGCATTACTCACCTCACCTTCTTTCTTCTTGACAAAACCGCTAGAATACAGTTTCTTTCCACTACATGAGTTGTTATTACCACTTGTTCCAGATGCACCTGCAATAGTCCTTGCCTTAATACAAATTTAAACCATCTCCCAAATGATAACCATATCTGAAAATGAATCAAAAGTAGTGCCGAGCATATGTTGCAAATATGGACCTCAGAGGGTACTCATAAAAAAATCTACCAGTTCACGGTCCAGGAGAGGAGGCTGAACTCTTGCAGCCAGACTGCGCCACCTTTGGGCATACTCCTTGAAAGACTCATTAGTGTTTTGAGCCATACTCTGTAACTGTCCATGGCTAGGCGCAATGGCGGTATTGTAATGATAATGTTTTAGGAAAGCATTGACAAGCTCACCCCAAGTACTAACATGAGTTTGCTCCAACTGCATGTACCACTATAAGGGAGCTTCAGCCAGACTGTCCTGAAAGAAATGCATAAGCAACGTCTCGTTGCTAGCATAAGCGGACATCTTTCTGTAGTAGGATCGGAGATGAGTCTCTGGGCATGTAACCCCCTTATACTTGTCAAATTCCGGTACCTTGAACTTTGGTGGAATCACAACTTCTGAAACCAAACACATAGCAGCAACACTGAATCCTGGTTTTTTGGAAGTCTCCATAGCCTTCAAACGTTCTTCTAAAAGCCTTGTGCATTCTAGAAGTTTCATAAAAATCAGATGTAGCCTCCTTTGGAGGGCCATCGATATCGATGACATCATAATGGTCATCCACAATCAACCGTGGGTTCTCTTTAGGAATTCCCCCATTGTCGTTCCTGGGTCCATCATTCTCGGACGTAGAGGCACTATCAACTAGCTTGGTAACACTCAGTCTGAGCTCTTCCTGTCCTTGGATGACGGCATGAAGAGTTTCCATGAGTTGATTCATTCGATCAACCATGGTGTCCATGTCTTTGCAGAGGGCGACCTGGTTCTACTCAATCTTGTCCATAATCCTCAACTTGTTGGCTCGAGTGCGATAAGAATGTAAGGAAGTCGTCTTGTAGATTCTAGATAATAAGAGGCAAAACCATCAGATAAGAATTCCCACCAAAAAACCTGCAATTCGTGAAATGCATGATATGTATGATGTATGAAATGATTGTCCATTCTGGTTTTTCACAACTCAATTGACGTCAGTAATAATCGAGAAACATGATAACAAAAATGACCATATAAAGAAAATATCCATAAATAGGAGAAATTCCTACGGAGTTCAATACAAGAAAGTCACGAAAGTATAAGATAAGTGATTCCGTCCAGCAATACTGGAGGTAATCAGAATAACAATATAATAATCAATCTCTTAGCTTTGAAGAGTGCAACAGACTGTGCCCCAAGTATTTAGAATCATACTTTGAAACACCTCATCCTTCTTGATCATCATGATCTCCAGACTACGGAATCGAGTCAACAGATCAACATACTCTGAATTTATGGCAGATTTTTTTGCTCCCATTATTGTCCTCGACCAGCTTTTTGAGATTTTTAATCTTCTTGTTGAACCGTGTCAAAGACTGCACCAAGTACCATCTTTATGCTTTAATGATCAAAAAGTATAAGGGTAGACTACCATTATTTCTCCCTATATTTCTCACATCACTAAGGCCCAAATAAAGTTCCTTAGCAATAACTTCAAATCAGGCTCGTACGAAATAGCCACAAATAAGTGCTCGGTGATCTTGAGTAAATGAGAGTGCTCTTTCAAAGTCAGAGCGATCCGATAGTCCTGGGCGATGAAATAGTGTAACTGATAGCGTAAAGCTGAAGTATAGTCCAAGTGCTACCTTGTCTTTCTCTAAAATGCTCTACATCAGGACGGACTAAAGGGTCTTTTAAACTCTTCAAAGAAGGCTAAGAACTTGAGCAGAAAACTTGAGCGGAACTGATAAGTACAATTATCTCTTTTGCTCCTGAAACAATGGGATGAACAATCATCTGATATATAATCAATGAAGTCGCCATCGAACGTCTTTTATGCCACCGAAAGGGAAAGGTATACATCGAGAAAACCTGAAGAGGGAGAAATCACGATCTTACGATCGAGAGATCGGGTAAGGGAGTCTGTTACGCAAGGGGAAGGTATTAGTACCCCACATGCCCGTAGTACTCTACGGTATCCACTCTTGTTGTCTAATCTAATGGTGTATAAATCTATATCTAAAGCTTAAGAGTTAAAAGAAAAATGCAAAGAGGGAATGCATGCAAAAAAAAAGAGAAAACAATGCAGGGAAAATAAAAGTTGTGCTCGCTTGGGCCCTACCCCAATGCCTACGTATCCCTTTTAAGGAATCAGAGCAGCCATAGTTCAGCTCATATATTTTGGTTGATTTGCGTTTTTTAGTTAAAAAAACAAAAGCAACAGTCAAGATGGCAAAACATCAAATAAAATGACAAAACTTCAACGATGATGATAAAACAACAAAAGGGAACGACAATACATCACATGGCAGCACAAACTCGAATAATATGATAAAATGTCAGCATGATAACAAAATGTCAGACAAGAAAACAAAATATTACACCTAACAATGATATCGAAAATCAAAGTAGGATGACAAACATAAGTGATGGCGAAACATCGGCAACAAACATATGCGATGGAGAAGCATCGGCAAAAAGATAGCAAGATAGCATGGCAAGGATGACGAGACATCAACAATTTAGATGATAAAACATCACACCTAACAATGATATTGAGAATCAAAGTAGGATAACAAACACATGCGATGACGAAACATCGGTAACAAACATATGCAATGGCAAAACATTGGCTAAAAGATAGCAAGGTAACATGGCGAAGATGGCGATACATCAAAAATTTAGATGATAAAATATCACACCTAACAATGATATTGAGAATCAAAGTAGGATAACAAACATGTGCGATGGAGAAACATCGGTGAAAAGATAACAAAATATCATGGCAAGGATGGAAAAACATCAATTTAAAATGTTTAAAACAAAGCAAAAAGGCGCACAACCAATTAAGATTGGTTTGTATTTTTTACCTTGAAGAAGGATTTAAGTTTATTAGAGACATTTTTATGATTTTCCAAGAAGAAGTTTTAGTTTTAAGATGCAATATACAAAGAAAGGAAAAATAACTAAGGGAGACTAGCCTAGCACTAGCCCTAATGTTATCATACGATGATTGACCCTAAGGTTGAGGATGAAAAGGGAAGTCTTTAACCTATGTTAGCATGGATGGGTAAATATCCTAATGTCTAGCTCAGGGACTAACCCTACACGAGCAATCCTAAGGGAAATGGCTAAAATGTCACATATCCTGTGACAAAAAAAAAAGCAAACAGATGGAAAAACATATAGACAAACAAAAGCTCGAGCATCACTCGAATATAAAACACCTACAAGGTGTAGGCCAAGTAGTAGAAGGGGAGGTCTTGCCATAGACAAGCAACCAAGCATCAGACCAAGGGTCAAGCCATAGCTAATGGGAGCGTGTCACCCGAGTAAACAAGTTATAGGATTATAGGGATACAAAAGGGTCCTTAACCGAGATATCAATTACCAGGGCAAGAAAGATCTGGGGAAAAAGACATAGTGCATGCGTACACTAAGCATCAATATTGGTTAACATGAGCTAAAGAAAGAGTGGGGATCCGATTATGGGAACCCTTTTCACTTGCCTTTAAAGGACTTAAATTCATTCAGATCTTGGGCACATGTTCGGAGCATCTACTTGTAGAAAGTGAGCATAGGAACGATATGGATTGGAATGTGCAGGGGTCGATTATGGACTATAATAATGCAGGCACAAATATAAACATATGTGCATAATACCTACTCTGAAGGTAGGATTTTAAACAATCACAATTAGCACACCGACAAAATTTCCTTAAACAGGTCTTTAAATAAACCAAAGGGACTCCTGACATATATCAGCAACGGTGGCCCCATCATGCAATAGAAAACAATAAATAGCGGAAACAGTAAAAAGGAAATAGTGCAATACCAAACGGATAACTTTCCATAGCAACTAGGAAAGAAAAAGAAACCCAGAGAACTTCAAGCAAGCTAGCATCAGTAAATAAATCAAGTCAGAAATCACGCCATCAAATATAAGCATTGAGGCTTCAAATATTAACCTGTCCCACAGGTGATGTATAGTAGTCACAATCACATATATATCCTGCAAGAGAATAAAAAATATACAAAGAACAAAAATGTGAAAGCACAACCAATTGTGTTCCATAAATAAAGTGGAACACTATAGCATCAAGTCAAAATGGAAAACTTTTCTCAGAGTACCTCGCACATTCACCGGACAAATTAGTGATTACAAGGAGAAATGATGAATCAATAAGGGATGGATGATGATATAACATGATAATGTAAAAACATGATGGGAAACATCAAAGTAGTGAATGTAAGAAATCTCAAGCGAGCACAGGAAACAATTAGGTCAAAGCTAATAAAATGTTGCTCCTTTCTCGTCACCATGTTAAATTGATAAGTAAATATCAATCAAGGATCATAGGAGAAAGATAAGAATACAAACAAAGACCTTGGAAGTCATTAGCAAACACTACACATCCATACTCGTTCATTTAATTATGGTTCACAAGCATAACAAAAGAGGGATACCACAAAATGTATCACAAAGCTTGGATCACAAGTTAGCAATGAAAGGAATTCAAACAAAGAAAAAATTAGAAGACTTAAACCATTCAAAGACTTGAAATCAAGATTCTAAGATGCTATGAGATATGATCAAGAGTTTAGAATGTTGATTCTAAAGCATGTTTCACAAGTGCATTCAATGTACCTCAAAGATTCAAAAGAAAAGAAAGGATCGAACATCAAATTCACAATAGGATGAAATGGTTCAAACATTGGAGGTTAAGTGATATCAAGTCTTTATGAGACTATATTTGATGTATAATTCCCCAACATGTTATCATTTGTCATTTGATGACCTCAAACTCAAGACGAAAATTCAAAACTCAAAGCAAAATTCACAAAAGAACATCACTTAGGAGGTATGGATCAAAAAGTGCTCATCAACCAATTATGAGAAGTCAATAGGATTTACTTGAATTGGTGTGAGAAAAAAGAAGAAATATGATCATTAAGTTCCAAATTATAGGCCTCACACAAGTTCATTGGCCATCAAACAAATTGCAACAAAGAATGCAACATCAATTGGTCACTTTCACTTCAAAAATACATCAAAAATAGAAAAGGACTTCAATAATTCAAACCAAAATTTCCTTAACATCTTGAAGATGTGTAGAGGTTAGAAATTTTTTTTGAAGTTCATGGATAGTGGAGGAGAGGATCAAGAGAGGCTCAAAGATCAAAACTAGTTGGCAAAACTACCAAACTAAACAAGCTTTCAAAGTAAATCAATGAAAAATACCAAACCTTATCAATTAATTCAAGCAAAATATTTTTAAGATCCTCAGTCCATCTATGAAATTCAAACAAGAGCTAAATTCAATTGAAACTCAAGGCGGGTTGGTTTTGAAATTGAAACTTGCAAAGTAAGAAACAAAACCCTAATTATTTGGAAATTAATCTTAACAATTCAATAATTAAGATTAAATCCTAAACAATTCAAAATGAGAATGCAACAAGCATGAGAAAACTCATAAGATCAGAAGAATCATTTTCCATATTTTTAAACCAAGAGGAAATTCAAAATTAAAAACAATTTTTAATTGATTAAATAATTAAGCAATTATTTAATCAACAAATTGGAATAATGATCGAAATACAAAATATATGCCACACAAAATTATTTTATGATTCTTCTGATCCAAACAAACTTCCATGAATTTTTCACATAATTTTTGCATCAAAGAAACAATTATTGAAAAATTAAATCAAATTAAACTAAATAATTTTCAAACCAATCAAAAAAATTCCAAAAATTATAAAACAAATACACAAGGTCGGAAATATTATTTCTGACCTCCACAAATTTTTTCATAATATTTCAACCATTTTTGAGCAAGAAATAAAATTAGGAAAATCAAGTTATAAAACAAAATTCAAATAAATGCAAAATTCAAAGGGACCAATCAGGAGGTGACACACTTCGTCTTCAACCTGTGGCCCTAACCAGAAGCACGTGCAAAACAGATCCAACACCTCATGTTCAGATCCTTCGTTCAATCTCAATTCTCAACCGAAAAGTGTGAAATCAAGTGCAAAATAAAGCTAGGATAATAAACTTCAACTTGATACTCATAGATTTTAAATTAGATAAAATATCAATGAGAACGAAGCAAGATAAAACTCATGAAACTCGGTTTCGCACAAAAAAATAAGAAATCACAAACACAAGGTTTAAGTTCAATTCAAGCATCAAGTATACATCAGACCTACTTGTCTAGCCAGCTAACACACAAAGCACATGATCTACATCAACAATTCAAGCTGAATAATGCAAATCAAAATTCAAGAGAACTCACCTTGAGCAAAAATATGGAAACTCGATTCCCTCACTCCAGAAGCAAACCAATGGTGCAAGCTTGATATCCTTACTTCATTGAAGCTGAATCACCAAGAATTTTGAAGAATGATCCAAGGAGAAGAGAGATTTGAAGAGACACTTGAAAAACTTCAGATCTGAAATGTGGTGACTATGAACTCGTCCCCCTCAACCTGAGCGTTAGTTCTTGTTATATAGCATGAAAGGAAGAGGATAGAAGTGGTATTTGACACTCAAAGTCGTTCGAGGGCAAGTGTGGTAGTTTAGGCTAAAATGGAATATGCACGTGGCTGCTGCGTTTCACTCGTGCATTCCTTGGCTATATTTATGTTTTGTGAGCTAAATACATTCAGAAATAAATCCACCAAATGTCAGGTCACCATTCCTTATGATGAGAGAGTGTGAGTGCTTTTGCAAAATCGAGCAACTTTGACATTTTTGAAACCATAAGAGTACGACTTGCACATGGGCACGTGATAGAGAGTGAGATGGGCCTCATAAATTTCTAGTGTGGCTATGGGCTTGATTTTGAGTCATGAGGACAGCTGCAATTGAAGTTATCAAGAATTGGCAAAATGCATGGTGTGCATGAAATCACAAAATATGCCTCAACTTCACTTCTTCGAAAATCACTCATCCCTTGGAATTTTGAGGCATATAAATACAATTTGGAAATATATTGAAAAGCTCTTCAATGTTGTAGTTTTGAATTTCTTCAATTGAATCTCACAAAGTTCTCAAAGTTGAGCTTGAAAAAACATGCCTTTTTGAAAATGACCTATAATTTCACCTTGAGACATGAACTTCCCAAGACCATAACTCTTGATTCCTTGACAATTTGAACATGAGACCAAAAGGAGATGAAAGATAACCCTCTTATCTTTCCAAGCATACCTCATTTTCATTTTTCTGGGTCAAGGATGAATAAATGGTGAATTTTTGAAGTTACATCCTCATTTTCCAAATTTAGAAACTTTTTAGGGTTTCTTCAAGAACAAGTTTCAAACCAAACTTCAATCTTCTTGATCAAATGATCAAAATGGAATTGAAATATGAAAATTACACCTTTGAATTGATGTTTGACCAAAATTTCACTTCGTCAACTTTGACTAATTTTGGCCAAAATGACCATTTTGCCCCTTTGAATCAATTGAACCACTTCTCTTCAAAATTGGTTAACAAATCTTCAAACATATGATATTACAAACACATAGAGGCTATGGAAAGAGTCTCCACTCAAAATTACAAAGGATCCCTGATTAAAACTCAATACCTAGTTTTTCACTTTGCATTGGGAGATAGCTGATCAAGCTTCAAACCCCTAATTCCACTGGGCATCAAGAGAGGCTTTTTGAAAAAATTTGATTCCAATGATGATAAGAGAATGATGTTTCAATACTTGGATCATCCAGACCCCAATAACTCCAATTTGGATAAAACCCTAATTTTGACCGATGAAACAAAAGGATGTGATTCTCCCTAGAATCAACACAATCTTCAATCTTCTGATGATCCAACGAGGTGGATAAGATATCTTGAGGTATGTGAAACCTTTGGGATTGAAATATCCAGAGGTTTAGATAATAAGGATCTCCTGGAGCAACTTGTCAATACAATCAATCTTCCAAAGCTTGAGGAAGACTTTGATAACTAAATTACTTTGATCCCATCACATTGTATGAATGCAATGCAATATGATGTTTATGATGAAACATAAGCCTAAATCAAGAGGGTAAATTTTGGGGTGCAACAACTACCCCTATTCAATCATCTTTAACCGGATAAGTGAGAAAAGTTACAACTTTCGAGCGTTTAGAGTTGAAGATGATTGAATACAAGAGAACCCGAAAATTTACACTCTTGAAGAAGAAGTAGAACCCTCCCCCAAAGACAAAGAATGCCAGCAGGAGCGGGATTTAGAAGATGCCAAAAAAAATTGGATTTAGAAAACAGAGGGTTTAATGAAAATTGGATCTCCCGAGACATGCGTCAGAATGAAGTTGTAACATAGATTTTAACAAAATTGAAACAGAACTAAAACTTAGAAGAGTAGACGAAACTAATCTTCAGAATAAATGTGTCAGGATAAAACAGGACCACAAAAGGGGTGAGATAAGACTCAAACCAAAAAGAATAAGCCAAACTAAACTTTGGAAAAGTACGCGGGGAAGAGTGGCTTGAGCGCGTGATTCTAGAAGCACTTATTAATCTCAACCTAATATAGACATTACAAAGGAACTGAAAGAATCCTAGGAGTAAGGAACAAAATGAGACAAAACTCGACTCATTATAACTAGTTAGACAAAACTAAACTAGATGAGTACCATGGTGAAACTGGATTTCACGCACGGGTAACGAGGCAAAACTCGACCCATAGCAAAAGTGATGAGAGTGCATGTTTCTCAGAGCAACTGCTGGTCTCTAACCAAGGGAAGACAGTGAGATGGAACTGAAAGATCCCAAAAGTTATAAGAGGGACAAAGTTTCAACCCAAGATAGACAGTATGAAGGAATTTAAAGAACCCTAGAAGTAAGAAACAGAATGAGACGAAACTCGACTCATTAACTAGTTAGACAAAACTAAACTAGATGAGTACCAGGACGAAACTGGATTTCATGCACAAGTGACGAGATCAAAACTCGACTCAAATCAAAGTGATGAGAACGCATGTTTATTTGAGCACTTGTTGGTCTCAGATCAATGGATAAAAAGTAACAAAAACTGATAGAAGAATCCAAGGAACAAAAGAGACTGATTTTAACCAGGGACGCAGTTACGAACACTGCAAAGAGACTCGGTAAACAAAAACTGATAAAGGGTTCAGTAAATAAACACTGATGGATGTCTAAGGTATGAAAACAAAACGAGACCAAACTTGACTCATTATAACTAGTTAGACAAAAATAAACTAGATGAGTACCAAGACAAAACTGAATTTCATGTGCGGGTGAGGAGACGAAACTCAAAGCTCGACCCAAAGCAAAGTGGTTAGGGTGTACAACTAAAAACCTACTGAAAGCTAATATTAGGACAAAAATGGTATTCAAAAGGTACATCAATAGATATTGGAATGAACTGACGAAGGTAGTGAAGACTAAACCCGAGAAAACTGCGCCAGGGAAAAGCTGGACTACAATCAAGAGTAGACACTCAAACATTCAAATGATTAACATCAAAAGGATATTTGTATGGGATAAAGTTGAGATACTAAGGATGAAGACCTCCACGGGGATATAATATAAAGTATTAGCAAATTCACTTGGGGAAACAAAAACAGTAATGGCTTATGTTCCGATGCACGTTTAAATTTTTTATAGCGTAATGCTCCATATAATGGAAATGCTACGCATTTTAGTGGATGCAATGTAATGATGCATGTTTAAATGTTTCACTGGTGAATGGCCAATCGAGAAGCCAACAACCAAGAAGTTGAAACTTGACAGGAATTGCAAAAATAAATTGCAAAATATGTTGGAAGAAGAGAAAATATGAGGAACTGCTAGAAAGAATGCCTTAAAGAATTGAAACTCTATGGGGAGTAATAAACTGAGTAACCAGCAGAAACATGGTACAATCACTGAGAGGATTTTCAAAAATAAATTGCAAACTCCACTGGAGAAGATCAGATCAAAACTGTAATTTATGCAAAGAGGTGCCAATGAAGATTGGACGTTGTCAGGGAAGATCCAGGAAAGACTGTAATCTCCAGAAAATACGACGTGCATCCGTGTTGAGAATGAAACCAAGACACTAAATCATATGTGGGAAATTAAACCTTTTCTGGGGAAACAAGACTATATTAAGGGAACGAAACTTCACTGAGGAAGCAAAACTCTGTTGAAGGGTGTTTTTCTGGGGATTCCCGAACCTTTGACATGCAACCATACAATAGACCATGAAGATAGTCAAACAGCATTAAATTTACTAGGGAAGTGGAAATTTAGACACTAACACTCTTTCATGACACAAATGGCCTTTGTCCAATAGAGTAGTCGAATCTTCCTCTCTTGACAATATTAAGCCATTCACTGATGTTCATTGTGTAAGATATTTTGATGTCAAACAATTATTTTGTGTGCAAAAGGATGTTTATTATGAGAATGAAAACTATGATGCAACAATTATGTAAGCCTTGAAGTTGAAAACCTCGAATGAAAAAGATGTTGCATCTCTGTTGTGAATGAATCACTAACTAGAGTACAACATTTCAAAAACTTTTTCTTCTTTTTTAAACAAACACGATGCAGGCGATAAGATACCAACATGGATATGTAACCCGTATTTGGGAGTTTAGGAAATACTATCCTGTTGTAGTATGCTTTCGAGTTAAACACATGTTTTAGTTAGGACTTTTAAGGGTTTGTAACGTGGCCTGGTTCACGGTATTTTTTAGAAAAAGGTTTTTAAGGCTCAAGTTATTTAGTGCCCACTCCCTTCGTGAAGTTCTCCAGCCCTAAGTTCATTTTACTTGATACAAGCACTCATCTCTTAGAAGAGTTTATGATGGTTGAGGAACCACAACAATTTCTTAGACACGACAGTCCCTTAACCTTTGTTTTTTTGGTGTTCGATCACATGACTTTTCTTTTGATGAAGATTTTTATTAGATAATATTTTCTCTGCATTTCGGTATTTTCAAATTCTTTTCTGCTTTCCCTAATTTTTTTCTTGGACCAATTTTTTGAATTTCAATTTGGAAGTCCAGTGGGATGCCCTAACTTTTTCCTAAGCGACTTGTTTTCAAGTTTTGACTTAGCGGGGCTTTTTGCTTCTTTCTTATTCCTATTCTCCTTTTCGAACAAGTCGTGTGACACTAAGTCTTTGAACTTTTGGTAGAAAATTAATTTCCTCATTCCTTGGTCGGTGAGGGATAACCATTGTTGTATCGATTCAATCTCGACCTTAGGATTTTTTGCGAGGAAATAACCATTGTGGTTTTGATCTTTTCCCGTCCTCATAGCGTGAGGGATAAAATATGGTGATCCTCAGATGGGACACTCCTTCTGAAATTTGAATGCTTGATCAAATTAACAAAACAGCTACCTTGCCCCGGGTTAAGAATAAGGGTTTCTTTAACAAAAAAGAAACTCCTACTTCAAAAGCTCAGAGGGGTAAACGAGGATCTATCTCCCTTATATCTTTGGTGTTTTTGGATTGAAACAAGGCATGTACATCATCAACAGGGTTCTACTCAAAAGCATACCATCATAGATATTGACTTTAACTATCGTCATCCTTCCTTCAATCTTTTGACTAGGCAAAAGAGTTGGAACAATTGGTATCGAAATGCCAGAAAATCATTTAAAGAGTGATAATGAATGGTTTAAGTAAAAACAAAAGAATTACTTCAAGGAAAACATATTCAGTGCATTAGGGTTGACACTAAAAAACAAACACGTTCCTACATGCAAACAATGTTAAAACAGACAATCAAGATACTCATGAAAATGCAGCAGAGAAAAATGCCACCATGGAAGATAATTGACTCCATTCGGACTTGTCAATCTTGACGACACACTGAAATCCTGACAGTATCCTGACCCATGACCTTTATATTATGAAGAGAAATTACAAATGGTTTTTATTTCGTTTGTCTTTCCGGAGAAATGAGCATTCAATGGGGAGAGGTAAACCTTTTCCACCAATACGGAGCCATGAAAAAACTTAGCAAAATATCCCCAAGTAAGTAGTTGAGTATTCCATCAAGAAGAAAATTAAACATGCCCCTCGCATAGTATGAAAGTTGTATTTATTATTAGTATTTCAAGCAAACCTTAAAACCAACTAACTATAACTTAGATTATCAAGTTCATGTAAGGCCAACAAAATTTATATGCACATGTTTATCAAAATATTGGATGTTTTTTCAAACAAAATAGTAAAAAGGAAGTTATGTGCACATATATAAAAGAGGATCTTTTATTGACTTTGAGAGATCAGCCTGTGAAAAAGGCGTTTACATTTGGAAGCAGATCTTAGAAAGAGATAATTGCAAAATCCAACCAAATAAGTGTTTACAAATGACAATGTGAATATGAATATCAAGTTCCGACTCTTTATAACTCTTATGACTTTAACGCTTTCGTCTTCCTGCTCTTTGACAAAATAATCTTGGACTAACTCTGAACTTATTCCAGGTTACCGAACAAAAAAAGATGAAAAGGAAACAAGGGATCCTATGCTGAGCGTAATCATTTGATTTAAGTCCCTAACTTTTTCCTAAATCACCCTTTTAGGTTTTCGATTCACCGGGACACCCGTTTTTTCCTAAGCTGCCCTTTCAGGTTTTCAACTTAGCGGGTTCTCTTTTTTTTTATGCAAAGCATTTTTTAACTACGGCAGCATTCACAGGGAGAGGGAAGTATTCTCCATCCATGGTTGCGAGCATCATAGCTCCACCAGAGAAGACCTTTCTGACCACGAATGGTCCTTCATAAGTCAGAGCCCACTTGCCTCTGGGATCCCCCTGGGGAAGAATTATCCTCTTTAGCACAAGGTCACCTAGCTTGTAAAACTGAGGCCGCACCCTCTTGTCAAAAGATTTCCTCATCCTTTGCTGATATACTTGACCATGACATACAACCGTCAACCTCTTCTCATCGATAAGTTCTAACTGATCCAATCGATTCTGTACCCACTCACTTTCATAGAGCTCAACATCCCTCATGATCCTAAGAGAAGGAATTTTGACTTTCACAGGAAACACCACTTCCATCCCATAGACCAGAGAAAATGGGGTTGCCCCAGTCGAGGTACGTACAATGGCACGATAACCATGTAAAGCAAAAGGCAGAATCTGATGCCAATCTTTATAAGTTACTACCATCTTCTATACAATCTTCTTAATGTTATTATAGGTCGCTTTGACAACGCCATTCATCTTCGGTCTATACTGAGAAGAGTTATGACGCTTGATTTTGAAGGACTCACAAAGCTCCTTTATCATTTTGTTGTTCAAGTTAGACCCATTATCGATAATGATCTTTTCAAGCACTCTGTAATGACAGATAATATTGTGTTTAATGAACCGAGTTACCACTTGTCTGGTGACATTTGCATAAGACGCAACTTCGACCCATTTAGTGAAATAATCAATGGAAATGTGATTGAAACAGTGTCTGTTGGATGTAGTCGGTTCAATCTTGCCATTCATATCAATTCACCATATTGTGAACGACCAAGGTGAAGTCAAGACATTTAGTGGTATGGGCGGTACATGTACTTTATCAGCATAGACTTGAAATTTATGGCAAATCCACGCATGATTATAACAGTTAGTTTCCATGGTGGACCAATAATAACAAGCTCGCAAAATCTTTTTAGCCATGGTATGCCCACTGGAGTGAGTCCTGAAGTCACCCTCATGTACCTCTTCAATGATTCTGGCTGCTTCTCTCTTGTCAACACATCTGAGCAGTAAACCATCATGATGCCTCTTATACAACACACCACCACTGAGAAAGAACTTATCTGAAAATCTTCTCAAGAACTTCTTGTCTGTGAGGGACGCCTCTTCAGGGTACTCTTGTGTTTCAAGATATATTTTGATATCATAAAACCAAGGTTTATCGTCTGATTACAAATTTGATTCAAAGAAAAAAGCTGGCTTATCCACCCTTCTAATGGTAATGGAAGGTGCTTCGTTAACCCACTTAACTTTGAACATGGAGGACAAAGTTGCCAGTGCATCGGCTAGATTATTCCCTTCTTTGGAAAAGTGTTAAAACTTGATCTCTTTGAAGTACAGAATCAACTTCATAACATGCTCACGATAGGGAATTAGGTTCTGATCACGAGTCTCCCAATATCCATTAATTTGGCTGATAACAAGATTGGAATCCCCGTACACTTTCAAATATTTGATTCCCAGGTCGATCGCCGCTTCAATACCATAAATGCAAGCTTCATTCTCGGCCATATTGTTAGTACAATCGAAACAAATACGAGTTGTGAAAGGAATATGGAATCCCTCAGGGGAGGTGATGATAGCTCTGACCCCGTTGCCCACGACATTGGAGGCACCGTCGAACACAAGCATCCAACGTGATCCTAGCTCGGGTCCTTCATATGGGTTTGGTATATTACAATACCGAATATACAATATTTCCTCATCTAGAAACTCAAACTTCATCGATTCATAATCATCCATGGGATGATGAACAAGATGATCGACCAATATACTACCTTTGATCCCCTTTTACGTAGTGTATTGGATATCATATTCAGTGAGTATCATCTGCCAACGGGCTACCCTACCTGTGAGAGCCGGCATCTCGAAAATGTACTTGATTGGATCCATTTTGGATATCAAGTAGGTGGTGTGGGTCAACATGTATTGTCTTAAGCGTCTGGTAGCCCAAGCAAGTGCACAACAAGTCTTCTCCAGCAATGAGTTCCTTGACTCGCACTCCGTAAAATTCTTACTCAAGTAATAAATGGCTTGTTCTTTCTTTCTTGTATCATCATGCCGACCGAGAACACAACCCATGGAATTCTCCAATACAGTTATATACATGATTAATGGCTTTCCTTCCACCGGTGGCATGAGTATCAGAGGTTCCTGCAAATACTCCTTTATTTTGTCAAAAGCCCTTTGACAATCTTCGTTCCACCTTATTGTCTGATTTTTATTTAACAATATGAACAAAGGTTCACATGTGGCCGTGAGATGAGAAATAAACCAAGAAATGTAGTTTAACCTCCCCAAGAAACCACAAACTTCCTTCTCTATTTTTGGTTTGGGAATTTCTTGTATCGCCTTCACTTTAGCAGGATCAACCTCGATACCTTTTTAGCTTACAATAAAACCTAACAACTTATCGGGTCTTATCCTGAAGGTGAACTTATTTGGATTCAGCCTCAACATGAATTGCCTCGGTCTCTAGAACAATTTCTCTAGATGAACAAGATGCTCCTCTTCCGTGTCGGACTTAGCAATCATATCATCCACATAGACCTCAATCTCCTTGTGAATCATATCATGAAAGAGAGTAACCATGGCACGCTGATACGTTTCCCCAACATTTTTCAAACCAAACGACATCACCTTATAGGAAAAGGTCCCCCATGGTGTGATAAACACCGTCTTCTCCATATCCTCCGGAGCCATCTTAATTTGATTGTAACCCGAAAAATCATCCATGAAGGAAAACACTTTAGAGTGAGCAGTATTATTAACCAACACATCAATATGGGGAAGAGGAAAATAATCCTTAGGGCTAGCTCTATTCAAATCCCTATAATCCATGCACATCCTGACCTTACCATCTTTCTTAGGCACTGGCACAATATTTGAGATCCATGGAGGATAATTGATGACTTTTAAGAAATTCGCATCCAACTGTTTCTGAACTTCTTCTTTAATCTTCTTAGACATCTCAGGATGAGTTCTTCTGAGCTTTTGCTTGATAGGGGAGCAACCTTCCTTGAGCGGTAGTAGATGTACCATGATGTCTGTACCCAACCCTGCCATATCTTTGTAAGACCAAGTGAAGATATCAGAATATTCACGGAGTAGCTCAATTAATCTGACTTTCATACTTTCCTCTAGATCTTCCCATATCTTGACCTCTCTTCTTACCTCTTCCGTACCAATATTCACCACCTCAATTGACTCTTGATTTGGATGGATAACCTTCTCTTCTTGTTTTAACAAACTTTCTAATTCCTCGGGAAGATCACAGTCCTCATATGCCTCCTCTTCAGCTTGATAGATCGGATTATCAAAGTCATAGTGAGCGATAGTACTACATAAATGATATTTTGGTGTTTTAGTGACGGTGTGTGAAAAGGGGAACATTGCCATTTAGAGAAAAGTAAAAAGAAAAGAATGGAACAAAATTTTTGAATCCAAAAACATCCTTTATTCATGACAAACTTTGGAAAATAAACATGGTGGCCCTACACAAATGGTTCACTACGCCTTGGGCAGATTGTAGGAACTATGACATGATAATAAAAGAAAACAGGAAAATTACTCCTCAGTGCTTGAAACTTGGATAACATCCACAGAAGTCCAATTGTTGAGTGCTTGGCCCAAAATACTTGGACAAATCTAATCTTCAATATTGTATCCATCAACCCTATCATCAGCAATTACATTGGTGTATCCTTCTTGAGCAGCACTAGGACGGGAAAACTTCACAGGACTAGATAAACTATATGCTCTAGAAGTTGCATTCTACTGACCCAGACTAAAACCAAGACCGAAATTTTTGAATTTAGGGATAACGTCCAGCACCTGACCCCAACCTTCAGGGTTACCGTTCTCCACCACAACTCTAGCATCTTTGAGAGAAGACATAACAGTTTCTTACTTTCTTTTCTGTTCTAGGGGAGGGAAATTGACTGCATGAACAGTCTCAAATGCTTGGAAAGAAGTCTCATGTATCTCGCCTTCAACCTCAATATAAAGGAGTGGTGTCAAATGACTCACAATATAATCTTCTTCACCCACACAATTATCACCTTTCCCTCCGTAGGATCTTTGAGTTTCTGGTGAAGAGTAGAAGTGATTGCCCCTGCTTTATGAATCCACGGCTGCCCCAACAAACAACAATAGGCTAGCTGTATATCCATCACAATAAAAGTAGCAGTGAAGGTGAAAGGGCCAACCTTAATTGGTAACTTCACCTCCCCAAATACCGATCTTCGGGCCCCATCAAATGCTTTCACCATCAAATCACTAGGACGCATTTCAAGTCCGGAATAATCAATCTTCATCAATGCTGATTTAGGTAATACATTCAAAGATGACCCCATGCCCACCAATACCTGGGATAAGGTAGTGCCTCTGCACTCCATATAAATATGTAACGCCTTGTTATGGTCTCTCCCTTCTAGAGGAAGATCATAATCTATGAAGCCCATATCATTCCCAGCAGATATATTAGCACAAACATTCTCGAACTAATTGATTGTTATCTCATGTGGCATGAATGCGTTCTTCAACAGCTTCATCAAAGAATTTCTGTGAGGTTATGAATAGATCAACAAAGACAAGATAAACATTTTAGAAGGGGTATGACTTAACTGATCAATTATGCTATAATCTCTCTTCCTGATAATTTGCATCAACTCTTCAACTTCATTAGGAACTGAAGAAGTTTCTGGCACTGGACTTGGCTGAGTCATATTGGCTATTGTAACCCTCGGATTACCAATCATCACCTATTGTTTGGCTTTTTCTCTTGCAGAGGCATCCGCCGCATCTTGTACATTAGAAGGACCAAACACTCTCCCGCTTCTAGTCATTCAAATCACACCGGAGAAATTATGAACATCCCCTTCGCTGTCTTCAATAAATTCTTCCTCAAAAGGACGAGGATTTACCTCTTGCTTCACCCCATGGTAATAAACATCAGCACCATAATGCCATGGGATGTCCTTCTCACTAGTATACGACATGGTACCATGTACCGTAATCATCAAAGGAGGCGCCTTAGATGGAGTAGGAATACACACAGGGGTGTAAGAACTAGATATCACAACAACATCTTCCTCGGTAACCTTTCAGCATCTTGGTCTTCTATCAAATTGTAGGGAACCCTCATTCATCATGAACTTGATGCCAACTTTCAAATCATCACATCCCTTCGGTTGCTCTCTACACTTGGCACAATCTGAAGCACAACCCAGGAAAATAAAATTTCCAAGCAAATACCTCTTAACATACCACAACGGAGTAGTTAACTGTTCCATATTCATAACTAAATTCAGCATCTCTCCATTATCATCAATCATATTAACAACAGCCCCTCCATGTCTAGGAATTGGGTTTTGGACAACATTCGGACGAGTAACTGGAGTAAACTCAATTGCCTTGGCATCCAACAAGTCTTGTACCTTACACTTTAACGCAAAACAATTGTCAGTAGAATGGCCAACTCCTTCAGAATGGAATTCACATCTTGTGTTAGCATCATAATTAGAAGGAAGTCTTCTGGTGGGTAGTGGCATATTTCTCAAACTGATCAACTTCAAATCGAGCAAATGGTGGAGTGCTTCGGTGAGAGATACTGGAAAGGGATCAAATTTTCTTGGCTATCTCTGTTGTTGATTATTATACTGACGAGGAGCATCTTTTTGTATTTGTTGTTGGGGCACCGGATGTTGTCTCTGCTGTGGAGGAGCATTAACGGGGATAAAGATAACATTGACTTATTGGTGTTAAAGATCCTCTCCTCTTCCTCTATGAGAGTAAACCGCACTTGCGTCTCCTTCCCTTTTCTTAGGGTAAGCATTGAATGGTTTCTTCCCAACCCCTAATGAGCCACTGGAACTGCTGATTTGAATCTTCCCTAACTTTAAACCCACCTCAATTCTTTCACCAGCTATAACCAGATCTGCAAACCCTGCCGAAGTAGTTCCTATCATGTGATCATAAAAAGTCCCTTGCAAGGTACTCATAAACATATCCACGAGTTCTCTCTCAATGAGTGGAGGTTGAACTCTCACAGCCATCTCATGCCACTTGTGGGCATATTCTTTAAAATATTCTTTTGGTCCCTGTGACAAATTCTTTAATTGAGTGTGATTAGGTGCCATATCCACATGATACTGATAGTGTTTAACAAAAGCTTGAGCGAGATCATTCCAGAATCGAATATGAGTTTTCTCCAACTTCATGTACCACTCTAGGGATGCCCCAGATAGGCTATCCTTGGAGAAATGAATCAAAAGCCCCTGATCCTTGGTATGTACTGACATCTTTCGAAAATAAGCAGTTGCATGAGTAACAGGAAATGACGAACCGTTGTCTTTTAAAATACCGGTGGTTTGAACTTTAGAGGAACCTTCACCCCAGATACTAACCCAAAATCATTAGCATCCATGCCAAGGACTCCTTGCCCTTCCACAGTTTTCAACCGTTCTTCCAATAACCGATACCTTCTATCCTCAATCTGAACTTCTGGCTCAGAATGCCATACAAAAAGCTGGTCTTCATCCTGATCAAAATCAAAGTCTTTCTCTCGATAATATCTTACACAACCCAAATTATCTCTTCGGTTCCCCATAAGACGAGGTCCCGGAGACGAGGGAAATTGCCCCATGTTGACGTTGCACATAAAAGGATTGCAAGGTAGCCCGTGAAAATTCCCGACGAGATGATCCTGCACATCCCCCAGTCCTACAAAAATGTCCTGATAGAGCCCTTGATTCCCACCATCCACTGGATAGTAGAATTGATTGTTGATAATGGCCACCAATTCCTCCTGTCGGCGATTCACATCAGTGATGACCCCCCTGAACTGGTTCATTTGAGTAGCCATCTGGGCTCTCGTTTCGGCGAGTTTAACTTGGATCTGTTTCATCTGTCTTGGCAAATTGTTTCTGGTGGATTACTGATGAGTAGTCGTCTTGAACTCTAGATAAGAAAAGCAGATAATAAGAATAGCGCCTCGAGATAACCTATCATGTATGTAATGTGCATGAATGAATGATTATGCATGAAATGTTGGTCATTTCCAAGGTGTCCCAAGAACTTTGTTGATCCCCAGGAATATCAAACAATCATAATATGAGAGATAATCAGAAACCGACAAAAGATATAACAATGAAAATTGATTTAATAATAGAAATGATCCTTCATACCAGAAGCAAGTTTGTACAAGAATGGACAAAAATGCATAAAAATATAAACGATCCCATCCAACAAGACTGGTGATGATCAAAAGTCATGAAAGAAAAAAATAATCAATTAGGTGGATCTCTGATTCCTGTGTAATACAATGGTCCCCCTTGTCGGAAATATCCTTCACTCCATTCTTTGGTTTCTGCGAATAATTTCCTTGTCTTTTCACGATCTTGTCCATGTGAGAAGCTATCGATCACCACATTTTTCCGAAATAGTTGTCCCTCTAAGTATACATATTGCTCCAAGAAGCGATCACATTCTTTGCACTATGGTAAAGGTATGGGTATAGGTGCATCTTCCATCTCTTTTATTTTGTCTCGGAGTCTATCGTTTTCTTACATTACTTCAGTCATTTGGTCTTCCTTTTCTTCCAATTCTAACTTAACATCTTTAAGCTTTTTCCCCAATTCTTTGACTGTTTCTTTGTTTTTGTTGTTGGCTGTTTAAAACTTTGTGCTTTCCTGATGATTCTTTTCTTCATTGGTAAGAGCAAGCTGATACTCCTTTGTAGATACAAAGTGGTCTTCCACCCCAGGTCTTGTTTTGGTCTTCCTACCTCCAGAACTACTTTCACCTTCATATTCCTTCAGATGATGGGCTAATTCTTTCTTTTTTGCTTCCAAAAAGTACATCTCCTTATTTTTGTCTTCAAGATTGATACAAAGGTTTTGGTTTTCCTTTTCTATTTGGTAACATGAGAGTTCTTGCTCTTTCTTCGACCCAGTCTATATACGGCCTAAAAGCTACCAACTCTTTTTTTCCAAAGAAATCCTTCCCTTTTCTATGAATTTTAGCCCAAGCAACCTCTACTTTTTGTTGTATTTCAAGATCCTCTCCATTTTTATAGTACACAAATTCTCTTATCTCACTTTCTTTTGGTGGATTCCTCATGGCATACCCTAATTGGCGTAATGTGAGAATAGGATTTTAATTAATTATCCCTTGTGTTCGCATGAGTGGCACATTATAGAAACCTCTGCAGCTTGTGATTACTTCAGTACTATCAACCCTGAGTCTATGTAATGTAATACCAAAGGAAGTAAGAGACATTATCTTGGATGCCCATGAACGAGTGCTACTATTATCTATGAACGGTCCCTTGGTAGACAATAGGGACATCAACCATTTGTAGAGCATAGGAACACAACATGTCATAACCCCTCCTTTATTATGTCTCGAGTGAATTTCATAATAAGTGTTGGACAATAGGGTCGGAATAGGGTTTGGGCTCATAAAAACACATATGGCAGCAAGATCCATAGTCTTTTCAGCATTAGGAAAGAGTACATCACCATAAATTAACATTTCTAATAATGTGTTGAACGCATCCCAACATTCTTTTTTTGCCATATCACTAGCTTTACTCATCAAAAATCCCACAGAAAGACTTGAAAATATGCTTTTATCCCTCCAATCACTTTTTACTTCACTCAGGCTCAAATAAAGAGTCTTGGCAATGACTTCATAATCGAGTACTTCTGGGACACTAGAAAAATGAACATGATTTGTGATCTTGATATTAAGTAGATAAGAGTATTACTCAAGCGTAGGAGCAAGTATGTAATCTTGGAATGTGAAATAGCGAATATCATAAAATTGCAACAGAGTTTCGAGAGCTCTAGTATCAACTTTGGAATCTAATAAAGACAGGAGATTCCCGTATCTTTTGCTAAAAACCTAAGAGTTGGGATAGACTACTTGGTCACTCAACTTCTTCATTAAAGGCCAAACACTTGCGCCAAATTTGTAGCCAATAACATCCCTAGTTTCTCTTTTGTTGGTATCAGCATTGTCTGCCATTCTTGGAGGAGAAGAAAATTTTGGAAAACCCTGGAAATGACAATGCATATGCAAGTTAAATATTTTGTATTATGATTTTTTTTTGAAAGTAAATATGCTATGATGCAATCATGATAGGATCAAGGTCTCTAATGGAAACCGCTGCTCTATTGCGTGATCAAAATTTTGGAATAGTCACCAACAAAAGTTACCATTAGAACCAAAGTACCTACCAGAACTTGAGTCACCATCAGTACCTGTAAGAATCAATCCTCCCTACTCACGGGTATAGTCTTGGTCACGGTAAAGCCGAGGATAACTCAAAATCATGGGTCCTCCTAGAAGCATTATCATCATTCCACAGACGTGGAGGACGATATCACCCCATTTGTACCTCATCTGAGCGCAGACGATATGATCGCATAGTAGGACCTTCATCCAGTAGCATTCATGTTCCACTCTATTCCTAGGTTTCCTAAATAGTACACTCTGGCCTGGGTACTGGGCCTTTTACCTCAAAAAGTAACATCCCACCCCCACAAAGAAACAACATAACAGCAGCATCCGGAGTATATGAGACAACAAAATGTAATGCATGGAAGCACACTAATAAAGCACATAAGTAAACAAAAATGGAAAGCAATAAACAACCAAAAACACCCAAATAAAAAGAGAAAAAAATCTATGATCGACTCCAAGATGGACAAGCAATTGGTCAATTCTCATGTCCCTAGTGAAGTCGCCAACTGAAATTACCGGCTGAACCGTCATCCGATATATAATCAATGAAGTCTCCACCGAACGTCTTTTATCCCGCCGAAAGGGAAAGGTAAACATTGAGAAAACCTGAAGAGGGAGAAATCATGATCTTACGACCGAGAGATCAGGTAAGGGAGTCTGTTACGCAAGGGGAAGGTATTAGCACCCCACACGCCTGTAGTACTCTACAGTATCCACTCTTGTTGTCTAATCTAATGGGTGTACAAGTCTATATCTAAATCTTAAGAGTTAAAAGAAAAATGCAAAGAGGGAATGCATGCGAAAGAAAAGAGAAAACAATGTAGGGAAAATAAAAGTTGTGCTCGCTTGGGCCCTTCCCCAATACCTACGTATCCCTTTTAAAGAATTAGAGTAGCCGTAGTTCGGCTCATATATTTTGGTTGGTTTGTGTTTTTTAGTTAAAAAGACAAAAGCAACAATCAAGATAGCAAAACATCAAATAAAATGACAAAAATTCAATGGTGATGATAAAACAACAAAAGGGAACGACAATACATCACATGGGAGCACAAAATCAGATAATATGATAAAACATCAGCATGATAACAAAATGTCAGACAAGACGACGAAACATTACACCTAACAATGATATCGAAAATTAAAGTAGGATGACAAACATAAGCAATGGCGAAACATCGACATCAAACATATACAATGGCAAAATATCAACAAAAATATAGAAATATAGCATGGCAAGGATGACGAGACATCAACAATTCAGATGATAAAATGTCACACCTAACAATGATATTGAGAATCGAAGTAGGATAACAAACACATGCGATGATGAAACATTGGCAACAAACATATGTGACGATGAAACATCGGCTAAAAGATAGCAAGGTAACATGGCAAAGATGGTGAGACATAAAAAATTCAGATGATAAAACATCACACCTAACAATGATATTGAGAATCAAAGTAGGATAACAAACACGTGCGATGGTGAAACATCGGTGAAAAGATAACAAAATATCATGGCAAGGATGGAAAAACATCAATTTAAAAAGTTTAAAACAAAGCCAAAAGGCACACAAACAATTAAGTTTGGTTTGTATTTTTTACCTTGAAGTAGGATTTAAGTTCATTAGAGACGTTTTTATGATTTGCCAAGCAGAAGTTTTAGTTTTAAGATGCAATATGCAAAGAAAGGAAAAATAACTAAGGGAGACTAGGCTAGCACTACCCCTAATGTTATCATACGATGATTAACCCTAAGGTTGAGGATGAAAAGGGAAGTCTCTAAACTATGTTAGCATGCATGGGTAAATATCCTGATGTCTAGCTCGAGGACAAACCCTACACGAGCAGTCCTAAGGGAAATGGCTAAAATGTCACAGATCCTGTGATAAAAAAACAAGAAAAGAAATGGCAAAACATATGGACAAATAAAAGCTCGAGCATCAATCGATTATCAAACACCTATAAGGCGCATCCCAAGTAGTAGAAGGGGAGGTCCTACCATAGACAAGAAACCAAGCATCAGAACAAGGATCAAGCCGTAGCCAAGGGGAGCGTGTCACCCGAGTCAACAAGCTATAGGATTATAGGAATACAAAAGGGTCCTTAACCGTGATATCAATTACCAGGGCAAGAAAGATCTGGGGGAAAAGACATAGTGCATGCATACACTAAGCATCAGTGTTGGTCAACACGAGCTAAAGAAAGCATGGGTATACGATTGTGGGAACCCTTTTCACTTTCCTTTAAAGGACTTAAATTCATTCAGATCTTGGGCACATGTTCGGAGCATTTACTTGTAGAAAGTGAGCATAGGAACAACATGGATTGGAATGTGCGGGGTTCGATTACAGACCCTTCCCCGCTCGCCTCATTTTGAGGACTTATCACCTGTAATAATGCGGGAAAAAAATAAACATATGTGCATAATACCTACTCCAAAGGTAGGATTTTAAACAATCACAATTAGCACACCGACAAAATTTCCTTAAACAGGTCTTTAAATAAACCAGAGGGACTCCTGACATATATCAGCAACGGAGGTCCCATCATGCAATAGAAACCAATAAATAGCGGAAATAATAAAAAGGAAATAGTGCAATACCAAACGTATAACTATTCGTAGCAACTGAGCAAGAAAAAGAAACCCAGAGAACTTCAAGCAAGCTAGCATCAGTAAACAAATCAAGTCAAAAATCACGCCATCAAATATAAGCATTGAGGCTTCAAATATGAACATGTCCCACATGTGATGTATAGCAGTCACAATAACATATATATCCTGCAAGAGAATAATAAATATACAAAGCACATGAATGGTGCAAGCACAACCAATTGTGTTCCACAAATAAAGTAGAACACAACAACATCAAGTCAAAATGGAAATTATTTCTCAGAGTACCTCGCACATTCATAAGACAAATTAATGATTACAAGGAGAAATGATGAATCAATAAGGGATGGATGATGATATAACATGACAATGGAAAAACATGATGGGAAAAATCAAACCAGTGAACGTAAGAAATCTTAAGCGAGCACAGACAACAATTAGGTCAAAGCTAATGAACTGTTGCTCCTTTCTTGTCACCATGTTGAATTGATAAGTAAATATAATCAAGGATCAAAGGAGTAAGAGAAGAATACAAAAAAAAGACCTTGGAAGTAAGTAGAAAACACTACACATCCATACTCATTCATTTCATTATGGTTCACAAGCATAACAAAAGAGGGATACCACGAAATGTATCTCAAAGCTTGTATCACAAGTTAGCAATGAAAGGAATTCAAACAAAGACAAAGTTAGAAGACTTAAACCATTCAAAGAATTGAAATCAAGCTTATAACATGCTATGAGGACATGATCAAGAGTTTAGAATGTTGATTCTAAAGCATGTTGCACAAGTGCATTCAATGTACCTCAAAGATTCAAAAGAAAAGAAAGGATCGAACATCAAATTCACAATAGGATGAAATGGTTCAAACATTGGAGGTCAAGTGATATCAAGTATTTATGAATCTATCCTTGATTTATCATTCCCCAAAATGTTATGATTGGTCATTTGATGACCTCAAACTCAAGATAAAAATTCAAAACTCAAAGCAAAATTCACAAAAGAACATCACTTAGGAGGTATGGATCAAAAAGTTCTCATCAACCAATTATGAGAAGTCAAGAGGATTGACTTGAATTGGTGTGAGAATATAGAAGCAATATTATCATTAAGTTCCAAATTATAGGCCTCACACAAGTTCATTGGCCATCAAACAAATTGCAACAAAGAATGCAACATCAATTAGTCACTTTCATTTCAAAAATACATCAAAAATAGAAAAGGACTTAAATAAATCAAACCAAAATTTCCTTAAGGTCTTGGAGATGTGTAGAGGTTAGAAAACAAGTTTGAAGTTCATGGATAGTTGAGGAGAGGATCAAGTGAGGCTCAGAGATCAAAATTAGTTGGCAAAACTACCAAACTAGACAAGATTTCAAAGTAAGTCAATGAAAAATACCAAACCTTATCAATTAATTCAAGAAAAATATTTTTAAGATCCCCAATCCATATATGAACTTAAAACAAGAGGTAAATTCAATTGAAACTCAAGGAGAGTTGGTTTTGAAATTGAAACTTGCAAAGTAAGCAACAAAACCCTAATTATTTGGAAATTAATCTTAACAATTGATTAATTAAGATTAAAGCCAAAACAATTTAAAATTAGAAGGCACCAAGCATGAGAAAACTAATAATATAAAAAGAATCATTTTCCATATTTTTAAAACAAGAGGAAATTCAAAATTAAAAAACAATTTTTAATTGATTAAATAATTAAGCAATTATTTAATCAACAAAATGGAATTATGATCAAAACACAAAATAAATGCCAAACAAAATTTATTTATGATTCTTCTGATCCAAACAAACTTCCATGAATTTTTAACATAATTTTTGCATTAAAGAAACAATTATTCAAAAATTAAATCAAATCAAACAATTAATTAAACTCAAGAATTTTTAAACCAATCAAACAATTTCCAAAAATTATAAAACAAAAATACACGAGGTCAGAAATATTATTTTTGACCTCCACGAATATTTTCAGAATTTTTCAACCATTTTTGAGCACGAAATAAAATCAGGAAAATCAAGTTATAAAACAAAATTCAAATAAATGCAAAATTCAAATGCACCAATCAGGAGGTGACACACTTCGTCTTCAACCTCTGAACCTAACCAAAAATGTGTGTAAAATAGATCTAACACCTCATGTTCAGATCCTTTGTTCAATCTCAATTTTCGGTTCTCATGTTCAGATCCTTCATTCAATCTCAATTCTCAACCGAAAAGTGTGAAATCAAGTGCAAAATAAAGCTAGTATAACAAACTTCAACATGATACTCATAGATTTTCAAATAGATCAAAGATCAATGAGAAAGAATCAAGAGAAAACTCATGAAACTCCATTTCGCACAAAAATCAAGAAATCACAAACACAAGGTTTAAGCTCAATTCAAGCATCAAGTATACATCAGACCTACTTGTCTGGCCAGCTAACACACAAAGCACATGATCTGCATCATCAATTCAAGCTGAATCATGAAACTCAAAATTCAAGAGAACTCACCTTGAACAAAAAACTGAAAACTCGATTCCCTCACTCTAAAAGCAAACCAAAGGTGCAAGCTTGATCTCCTTACTTTACTGAAGCTGAATCACCAAGAATTTTTAAGAATGATCCCGGGATAAGAGAGATTCGAAACAATTTGCAGAGACACTTGAAAAAATTCAGATCTTAAATGTGGTGACTATGAAACTGTCCCCCTCAAACTGAGACTTGGTTCTTGTTATATAACATGAGAGGAATAATATAGAAGTGGTATTGGACACTCAAAGTCGTTCGAGGGAGAGTTTAGTCTTTTAGGAGAAAATGGAATATGCACATGGCTGCTACGTTTCACTCGTGCATTCCTTGGCTTTCTTTGCGTTTTGTGAGCCAAATCTATTCATAAATAAATCCAACAAATGCCAGGTCATCATTCCTTATGATGAGAAAATGTGAGTGCTTTTGCAAAATCGAGCAAGTTTGACATTTTTGAAACCATGAGAGTACGAGTTGCACATGGGAACGAGATAGAGAGTTAGATGGGCCTCAACAAGTTCTAATGTGGCCATGGGCTTGATTTGGAGTCACGAGGATAGCTGCAATTGAAGTTATCAAGAATTGGCAAAATGCATGGTGTTCATGAAATCACAAAAAATGCCTCAACTTCACTTCTTTGAAACTCACTCATCCCTTAGAATTTTGAGGCATATGAATACAATTTGGAAATATCCTTGAAAATAACTTTAATGTTGTAGTTTTGAGTTTCTTCAATTGAATCTCACAAAGTTCTCAAAATTGAGCTTCAAAAAAATTTCCTTTTTGAAAATGACCTATAATTTCACCTTAAGACACGAACTTCCCAAGACCATAACTTTTGATTCCTTGACAATTTGAACATGAGACCAAAAGGAGATGAAAGATAATCCTATTAGATTTCCATGCATACCTCATTTTCATTTTTTCTGGATAAAGGATGAATAAATGGTGAATTTTTGAAGTTAAGTCCTCATTTTCCAAATTTAGAAACTTTTTAGGGTTTCTTCATGAACAAGTTTCAAACCAAACATCAATATTCTTGATCCATTAATCAAAATGGACTTGAAATATGAAAAGTACACCTTTGACTTGATGGTTTACCAAACGTTCACTTGGTCAACTTTGACTTTGACTGATTTTGGCCAGAATGACCATTTTTCCCCTTTAAATCAATTGAACCGCTTCTCTTCAAAGTTGGTGAACAAATCTTCAAACATATGATATTACAAACAAATAGAGGCTATGGAAAGAGTTTCCACTCAAAATTCCAACGGATCCCATATTAAAATTAAAACCCTAGTGTTGTACCCCAAAATTTGCCCTCTCATTTCTTCAACATTTCTCATCACAAGGCTCTTGGAACTCAGGATCAAGCTAGGGTTTACTCTGCTCAAGACATCTCCTTGCACTGTTGGCCTAAATTAGGGTTTGAGTTTGCACAAGGAATTTTGGACTTCTAATGCTCAAAGTGGATTTCATACTCCAGGTTGGACTTACAAGATTACCTCTACCAAGTTTCAAGCCTTGAATCAAATTTTTGCCCAGTCAATTGGATAATTGACCTATAAATCAGCTGTATTGGGAAAAAAAGTCAACTATGGCCAATTTACAGTCAAACCTCATAAATTTTGACCCACATCAACCTTATAAACTCATATTAACCATTTGATCAAGTTTGGACTACAACTCCTCAAGAAATATGATCACATCATCAAAAGGGCAAAATGGTCATTTTTAGGGTTTTGACTACACAAAGGCAATTTCTGATTTTTGACCTAGCCAATGGAAATTTGAGCTCAAGCATTGATTCAAGGACTCAATGGAATAATCTTGACCTATTCACAAGGTTCAAAAGATCTAAATTGCATTGGATTGACAGATTAATTTTTCAGTCAACTGATCAAATTTTAACTGTACACTATAAAAAGTCAAACTTTGACTTTTTGGTCAAAATCAAGTGCCAAGGGTCATTTTTCATCAATATGTGTCAAAACATGAAACTTATTCATCAAGAAACCTAATTTTGCAAATTAGGGTGTAAAGTTGGAAAATTTCATAACTTAGAATTTTTCTAAGTTATGAAATTTTCTTAATTTGTCCTAACTTTGCCCAACATTTTCACCATGATGAAATTGGATTCAAACAAAACTTCCAACATGAAAGTTGTAGTCCTCCACAAAATCTACAACTTTGAATCAAAAAATTTTCCCAAAATAAGCTTGTATCTCAAGTTATGGTTTTTGGAACAAGGGTCCATTAAACTTTTAACTTAGTGAAATTTTGCCCTAATTTAGGCAGGATTTTGACCTATCTTCATGGCCATTTTTCACATAGTTCCACTTAGAATCTCAAATTTCATTTCAAATATGTAATGTAGAGCATGTTACAATATTTCCAAAATGTCCAAGAACTCTCCAAACCCATTTGTGGTTAGGGAGAATCGAAGGCTTGAAGTTGGCAAAAACTTACTTTTTATCCATGGCATGTTCATAGTGATACAAGTTGCAATCTCTAATCAGCTTGCTTTGCACTAGATTACAGGCCTCAAAACCATTCCACACTCAATAATTTAATGCAAATCCTTTGGTCTAAGGTTTTGTTTTGGTCATTAGGGCATCGCACACAAGATTAATCCTTAAATAGAAAAAGCAACATTACCATTTTGCTTAAATCTTGCTTTATGTCCAAATTGAATCCTTGAGAATTGAGCCATATCTTGTGCAGAAAATCAAATCCACAAACTTGAGGGGCCAAGAGCATAGTATGCAAGCTGATGGATAGCCTGTACAGGCCTGCTTTGCATCACTTGTCCACTTTTGCTTCATATACAAGAAAAATGTCAAAATTCACATAATTTGAACATCTGTGAAAACCAACTTGTGCAACCTTTTGAGATAACTTTCTCACATCCCCTTGAACCAGAAACACGACCCTTTGAGCCCTCAAACCTTCCATAGCACAAAATCACCCTCCATTGGCAAAACAGGGCAGCATCTGCATCTTGAGTTCTATCTCACAAATTGCTCGTGCATTTTGTCCCAAACCTGTTCAAACACCTTCCATATAACCTATCCAAGCTATCCCAACCCTTAAACACTAATTGTAACTCCATTTACAAGGTTTGCCATTTTTAGTTTCAGCTTGTGCATGTTGAGTTCTGTAGGCTTGTTCAAGCACATTCAAGGCAAGCTAGACATTGGAGAAGGTCAGGGGAAGTTCAAGCAAGCTCCCAAACATCTCAGGCCTCATTGAAAAGCTCCACATTGTCAGGCACGATCTCAACTGAAACAGGTTTTTATCAACTTCCTATCTCTCTATTTAGGAACATTTAGACTTAGGTTTGTGAGTAAGAAATGTGGTATTCATAGCCATGAAGCTGTACATATGCTCCTTTTTCATTTTAGTTAAGCATGCTAAGAGAATTTGGTCCATGAACATCCTGAAAAAAATAGGTTAAGATTTAGGGCCAGAGAAATTCTCTCTGGTCTTTGAGAGTTAGGACAAGTTTTTTATATGGTTGAATTCGTCTTGGAAAGCTCTACAACTTTGATGTTATGTGTTTTAGCATTAGAGCACGTATACAGGTAGTTCGTATTTGAAACCAGGCGCGCGCAATTTCTGAAAAAAGGTTGAAGATGAAGTCTGGCTTGGGCTGGGCTTTGGTTCTTTCACTATTGACACCCCCCTTTTGCTGAATGCACCCCCTGGCCCAATTTCTTCACATTTTATATTTTGTATTTTATTTTCACTTTCTGGTTTTTATTTTATATTTTTCAAACATAAAAATACCCAAAAATATTTTCATAAATTTTCACATTTATTTTTATTATTTTATTATCTTTTTTAGACATAAAAATAATTATTAAATAGTATATACTCTTATTTTATTTAATTAAAACCTTTAAACATTATAGAAATATTATATATTTTATTTTTTGACATTGATACCTATAAAATAATATTTTTTCTCATATACAATTATTTATCTAAATATTTATATATATTTATATTTTATTTTGTATATAAAATAATTGATATAATGCATATTATCTTAAAAAACAAAAAAACTAGGGTTCCAACCCTTATTAAAAAAATAATACCTTTTTTTTAATAATATACATTTTTTTACACTTGAATATATTTTTATTTTTATTGTACATAAATAATATAGTTAAAATATTTATTATCTTAAAAAGAAAATTAGGGTTTTACCCTTAACAAAAAAATATAATCTTTTATTTCTTTTTTTATACACTAAACATTTTTTTTACATACATAAAAAAATAAACATAAACATTTTTGCATATTCATAATATTTTGTATATTGTTCATTTATTATTTATGCAAATGATTCAATTTGGATGTAATAGTAAAATTAGGGTTTTAATTTCTTGTCAAATAATCCCCATTCAAAAATTGTGTCCCCCTCCCCATAATCATGTTGTAATAGTGGTAGATTTATTTTACGCATTTACGCTTTCAATTATGCCATGATTAGAGATTAGGGTTTGTATGCTAACAATCCAAAAAATCAAACAAATAGCTTGACTAATACAAAGACAAAAATGCATGAAAATCAATACACAATGCACACTTGCACCCCTAAGGTTTCATCCACTTGTTGCCTTAAAAATGGGCCATGTTATGCATGTTGAGTATTTTAGCCGAACAAAAAAACAAAACAAAAGATCATAGTCCCTCGATGACGCTATCTTGGTTGCCTAAACAAAATGATCTAGTCCCTTAGGAAATTTGCTAAAAATACTTAACACAATTACTATCATGATCTATACGATGACCCGCGCCTGTCCCATTTAACATCCTAATACAAGGTTGTTTACTAAATGCAATGATAAAACAACACTGTCAAAAGGGTTAAAAACGTATAGGAAATATCTTTGAGTAAAATAGGGTAGACAACTCTTAGTTACTTGATCAAAAACTTGCAAAACATCCTTGCTATTTTCAAACACACTTCACAACACAATTTCAAAACATTTCCCAAATCAAACATTCAAACATTGAAATATATTTTCAAAAGATAAACACCATTGTATATATTCAAATAAGAATCATTACAAAGGTTGCCACAACGGCCTCTTTTCAAAACATTTTCAAAAAACCACACACAAATCACCATTTCAAACAAATGAAAAGCAAAAGCAAGTGATATAAACAAGTAACTAAGAGCCCATGGATAACCATGGATGAAAAGGGTGCTTGCACCTTCCCTTTTCATAACCTACTCCCCGAACCCAAGAATACATCTCAAAGGTCTTTCCTGTGCTTTTTGACCTTTCCTTTGGATAAAATAAAAAGTCGGTGGCGACTCTTGCTAAACCGAAACATTTGCAAACACAAATGCAAAACCTCAAGTCAGTTCTCCCACCGTATCACAGAACTAGAGAATCTGCTGGGGAGTATTTTAAAAGTGGAGTAACCTTAGGGATTAGATCACCTTTACATGCTTACTTTGTTTGCTTTGATTGATTTACATTTGGTTCTATTGTTTGGGCTTGAAATCCTCTACCCGGATTTTTGGGAAACATTCATAGGTAAATAGCAATATATTGTGGAAACTGTGTGGGGTATACCGACATGGTTGAAGCAATAGCTATATTAGTGTGACATATTTGTGAGTACCGGTAGCCTTTGAGTCAATCAAAGAGAATACGGGGCCGCTGAGTGATGTCATGAAGTAGCAATGAAATCTTAGAAACTTACATGACCATCTTGGCCTTTTTTAGGGGTATTGAGATGACCGGCTTTGGTGCAGTCCAAAGTTGGTAGATACTCGATACTACACTCATTGAGGGTTGTTTTCTTGGAATATTTCGGTCGCCAGTAAAGTGGCTAAACTGAAATAATGAACACAGAAAATAATCCAGTGATATTGAGCTCCTTAGAACCCGATTACTATTTATAGGACAGGTTGAGCCAACTAACTTCAAGAGGGTACTTACCTAGGAAACCCCATGCAAGCCTGAAACTAGGATCTTGTGTGATTTGCTTGTACATATACTTGTGCATACATCATGAACATCATAAAGCATCATATGCATCCACTAACCATTTCAAGGGTTTGGATCTTCATCTTTGTTCTTGTTTTGTAGGTAATGGAATCTCTTCGCAGGAAAACAGTTTAAGTCAACCTTGTGAGAATCCCTCCTCAACTCAAGGAGCTTACTTCCAAGATTCCAGAGAATTCTCCCTTCAGTGAAAGACATGGTAGGCTTCTCAACTTGGTCAACTCCAACATTGAAGAAGACATGGTGAAAGTTCTCTTCCAGTTCTTTGACCCCATACACAATTTCTTTACATTTCCTGATTACCAACTAGTACCTACTTTGGAGGAATTTTCTCAACTCCTGAGGATTCCTATTCTCCATCAACTACCCTACAATGGTACGGAAAGAGAACCAAAGCATGAAGATGTTGCTCAGGCATTACACTTGCAACCATCGGATATCAAAGGTCATTGGGAAACCAGAAGTGATGTCAAGGGTTTCTTGGCAAAGTTTCTGTTTGAGAAGGCACAAGACTGCTGGAATTCTCTAGATCTGCAAGCTTTTGAGGAGATTGTAGCACTTCTCATCTATGGGTTGGTCTTGTTCCCAAATCCTGATCAGCTTATAGATGTGAATGCTATCAAGATTTTCATATCTCGGAATCCTGTGCCTACATTACTTGGGGACATCCTACACTCATTTCACACACGAACAATGAGGAAAAGAGGTGTTCTCATGTGTTGTACTCCTCTTCTAGCAAGGTGGTTTATTTCTCACCTTCCCCAGTCAGTCTTGAAGAATGAGCAAGGCTTGAGGTGGTCGCAACGATTAATGACCCTTACATATTCTGATGTTCATTGGTGTTCTCGGTCCAGAGAAAATGTCATCATCATTTATCATTGTGGGGAATTCCCTAATGTCCCACTACTTGGCATTAGGGGAGGCATTACCTACAACCCATGTTTTAGCTCTGAGAAAATTTGGGTATGCCCGGAGGGATGGCCCTCATGACATGCTGATTCCAGACTTAGTTTTTGACTTCGACAATGACGCTCAAGGACTTCGACAAAGGTTTATGCAAGCCTAGAGGATGCCCAACAAAGTGGATAGTAAGACACTAGGACACAATAATTCCATCCCCCTTGAGCCTTATCTCAAGTGGGTATGAACCCGCGCCCAGAGTCTTATGATGCCTTACCCCCACATTCTCCCCGTGATCAAAGAGACTGTTATGGAAGGAGAGGTTCCATACACCCTCCTACATCCAGACATGCCAACATCATTGGAAGAATTGCAAAAGAGTTGGATACAGCTCAAGGAAGAACGAAATACTTTTAAAGCCAGCTTCTATGCCAGTGAGAAGAAGGTTTTGGAACTTACCCGCCGACTTCACGAAGAGGAGACTCTCAACACCTATATTTCACCAAAGAGGATGCACAATGTCTTTTTACATTAATAATTTTGTAATATTTTTCCCATAGGGCATTTATGTACTAACAAATTTCTTCTTATTAATATGACGTGTGTTCTTTTTGTTTGCAACAACTTTGAATTTCTAAATTCTTGAATGCATTACATGAATGCATATCATTCATCATATGCATAAATAGGTCTTCACACCTGGTTTCCTTATCTTTCTACTGTTTATTTCAGCAAGATGGATATAGAGCAGACGGTCAAAGATCTGCAAGCATAAAACTCTCAGTTCCAACAACTCCTCATGACCTTGGCAAATGGTCAAGAGGACCTTAAAGCATTGTTAGAGAAAGAGAAGGAAAAAGAAAAAGAGAAAAAGAAGAAAAGGGCTGGTGTGGCCACTTTGGGGAGAAGGTTTGAGAACCAGGCTAGAAGGGTCCTCGAGTTCCCCTTAACGTCTGACGAAGGGGTTGGTAAAGGAAAGGGAGTTGCAATGCCCTCCGAGTATGAAGCTGAAGAGGAAGAAGAATAAGAGGAGGAAGATTACTCTGAGCAGCAGTATCCTCCTATGGACGATAAGTATAAAAATCTGGAAGAGCGGTTGGCAGCTATGGAGGTACAAAGAGTGCCTGGATTGGATTTCGAAGAGCTAGGGTTGGTTGCTGGGATTGTCATTCCCCATAAGTTCAAGGTGCCTACATTTTCTAAATACGATGGTTTGTCCTGTCCGAAGATGCACTTGCGGTCCTATGTCAGAAAGATCCAACCTCACTCTTCTGATAAGGATTTGTGGGTCCACTTTTTTCAAGATAGTTTGTCGGGTACGCAATTGGATTGGTTATATCAACTTGAGAGATCTGATGTACATAACTGGGAAGATTTAGCTGCTGCTTTCTACCGACAATATCAATATAACACAGATTTAGCACCTACTCGTACTCAACTACAAAGTATGGGTATGGTTTCTAATGAGGGCTTTAAGGAGTATGCCCAGAAGTGGAGGGACCTGGCTGGAAGGGTGCAGCCACCATTATCTGATAGAGAGCTGGTTGATATGTTTTTGGGGACGCTGTCTGGTCCATTCTTTAATCACCTAATAGGGAGTTCATCGACAGGGTTCACTGAATTAATTCTGACAGGTGAACGAGTTGAGGCTGGCATCAAGAGTGGTAAAATTCAGAAAGATACATCTGCTTCTGCCGCTGTCAAAAAACCTTTTTCAGCTAAGAAGGAGGTGTCAGCTATTTACACTCAAAAAGGTCGAGGAAGAGAAGAGCGCCGGTCAACGGTAGGGGCTGTAATGATCCAAAAGACTACAGTTGATCAACCAAGGAATGATCAACCAAGAACCAACCAACAAAAAGGGGGAAAGCCTGCTAGGCAGTTCACCAAAATAAACATGATGCCTGCCCAGGTTCTACCTCATCTATTGAAGCTGAACCTTACAAGCTTGAGAGATCCGCCAAAAAATCTGAATACCACTTCTCCTTTTTATCATGCCAATGCTAAATGTGCTTACCATTCCGACAGCATAGGGCACGACACCAACAACTGTTGGGCCCTTAAAAACAAGATCCAAGATTTAATAGATGCCAAGGAGGTAGAGTTTGATGCCCCCGAAAAACGTAATGTGATATCCGCTCCTATGCCAAAACATGGTCATAATATCCATGCTATTGTAGAAGATCTTCATGTTACCGCTGTTAATGACTTAATGACTCCATTACCAATGATCAAGATGAATCTGTTGAAAGTCGGGATTTTTCCAGGCTATGAAAAAGATTGTTACTTTTGTTCAACCTTGCAATCCGGCTGTCCGCTATTGAAATAAGGCATCCAACACCTGATGGATACTCAAGAGATCCTCTTTCAGAAAAATCCTATTGCTACTATTACTCATGTTACTCTTGTTACTCCTGTTACTCCAATCAATGATATTGCTATAATCACCATTTTCGACAATCTTTCCAAGGCCTGCAAAAGACCTGTTAAGATTACACCTGATCTAAAGTTTGTACCACTGAAGATTACCATGTCGGGGCCTATCCCATATAAGTCCAACAAGACGATACCGTGGAATTATGGAGGAGAGATCTTCTACCATGGTGTCAAGCAGATCGAATCAGCCGAAGAGAATTCTGATGAAGAAACTCCTGATGTAGGAAATATTGTGGGGACGAGTAAGATAACTCGTAGCGAAAGAATATTCTCTCTGGAGATTGCTATTCCAAGGGCAGTCTTCGGACCCTCAAGTGCTCCTATGCCTATCAAGATATCTGTGCGAAGTCCAGTGATCGAAGAAATTGTTACTCCCAAAGTTGTACCCTCTGCTGTTACTGCTGATAAAGGTAAGGGGATCCAAGAAGCGCCCGTCAGGACGAGGGCTCAGACTTTGGTTATCCCCGAGACCACCCAAAAGGAAATAGAGGAAATTTTAAAGATAATTAAGAAGAGTGACTATGATGTCGTAGAACAATTGGGCCAAACCCCTTCAAAAATCTCCATGTTGGCCCTATTGCTCTGTTCTGAGGCTCATGCCAAAGCCTTGATCAAATTCCTAAAGAAGGCGCACGTGCCTCAAGAAACTTCTGCAGACTAGTTTCAAGAGTGTGTAGCTAGCCTTATCACTGACAATGGTCTTGGCTTCTCTGATGTCGATCTAACATCTAAGGGAAGAAAGCATAATGATGCGTTGCATGTTTCGGTAGAGTGCAGAGGGACCACACTTGCTCACGTTCTGGTTGATACCGGGTCATATTTAAATGTCCTACCAAAGAAAGCATTGGGCAGGCTAGATTGTGAAGGTTTGACCTTAAAGCCCAGTAATATCATTGTTAGAGCCTTCGACGGTTCTAAGCGGATGGTTCACGGAGAGGTGGACATCCCAATTAAGGTGAGAACGGAAATTTTCAAATCTACATTTAATGTGATGGACATCCGTCCTTCATATTTATGCTTGTTGGGAAGGCCATGGATCCACAACGCTGGGGAAGTCACTTCTTCTCTACACAAAATGCTAAAATATCCAGTCCAGGGTAAAATCATAACAGTTCATGGTGAGGAGGAGTATATGATAAGCCACCTTAACTCTTTCGGCTACGTGGAGTTATATGGTGAATTCATAGAAACACCTTTCCAACACCTTGAAGATGGTTCTCCTGAAGTTGCAACGGCCAAGACAATGACTGATGTGCCCATCTTTACCAAACATGTGTCCTAGATGTCATCCCTTAAAGATGCGGAGGCTGTGGTCAAGGAAGGAGGAAGTACAGTGTGGGGTCAGCTACCAGAATTTCCTTTCAAGACGGATAAGTTCGGTTTGGGTTTTACTGCTGCTAGTCAGAAGGTTGTGCGTTGCTCCTGGGCTGGAGGACCACCATTAAAGATCACCCATCACGGAGTTCATGCTTTGGAAGATATTGAAGATGAGAGCAATTTTGAAGATTGGATTTTCCCGACCATTGAAGGAGGACTGAACAACTGGGAGGCGAAAGACTTCGTTCCCACTACTTTCATCAATCAGTAATTTATCTTTTGAACATTTATGTTGGTCTGTAATAACTTTTAAAAAATTCGTACACTCTTTTTCCTTGTGCCTTTCCCGGGGCACATAGGTCCATTTGTAAGGGTTTTGATTCTGCATTTTCATATGCCATTTTTAATGAATCATGGACGTTTTCATCTATAAACTTTTGTGTTCATTTTCTTTCCTTTTACATTTTATTTTGTTTAAGGATGGCTATCCCTTACACGCACCCACACTCACAAAATGCAGGTACCCATCCACTCCGGATTCCATGGGTGACTATTCTGCTTTGGCCTTCAGTGACTCTGAAGATCTGGTCAATCATGCCGAATACGAAGGTGATGAAGACTGTGAAGTGCCTGGAGAGTTGGCTAGACTTCTACATCAGGGAGAAAGGGCTATTCTGCCCCATGAAGAACTGTTAGAGACTATCAACTTGGGTACTGCCGAAGACAGAAGAGAGGTTAAAGTGGGTGCCAACCTGAAGCCAAATGTCAAAGAACGCTTAGTTCAACTGTTGAATGAATATGTTGAAATCTTTGCCTGGTCCTATGAAGACATGCCAGGACTCGACACAGATATTGTGGTTCACCGTCTCCCTACTAGAGAAGATTGTCCACCAATCAAACAGAAAGTCCTCCGAATCAGGCCCGATATGTCTGAAAAGATCAAATTTGAAGTGATGAAGCAGTTCAATGTCGGGTTTCTTGTTGTTACTTCCAGTCCACAATGGGTTGCTAACATTGTGCCCGTGCCTAAGAAAGATGGCAAAGTCAGAATGTGTGTGGACTACAGAGACTTAAACAGGGCTAGCCCTAAAGATGATTTTCCACTACCACACATTGACATCTTGGTTGACAACACAGCTCAACACAAGGTATTCTCTTTCATGGACGGATTTTCAGGGTACAACCAGATCAAAATGGACCCCGAAGACATGGAGAAGACTACTTTTGTTATGCAGTGGGGTACCTTCTGCTATAGAGTGATGCCATTCGGACTGAAGAATGTCGGGGCAACCTATCAGCGAGCCATGGTAGCTTTATTTCATGACATGATACATCATTAGATTGAAGTCTACGTAGACGACATAATAGCCCATTCACAAACAGAAGAAGAACACCTCGACTATCTGCAAAAGCTATTTGTCAGGTTGAAGGAGTATAAGCTCAGGCTGAACCCTAGCAAGTGCACTTTCGGAGTTAGGTCTGGTAAACTCTTGGGATTCATCGTCAGCAACAAAGGCATTGAGGCTGATCCTACTAAAGTCAAAGCTATACGAGAAATGCCTGCCCTCCGCACTGAAAAGGAGGTCAGAGGTTTCTTGGGACGCCTAAACTACATTGCAAGGTTCATCTCTCATCTAACTTCTACCTGTGAACCAATCTTCAAGCTGTTGAAGAAAGATCAGGTGGTTGAATGGAATGACGACTGTTAAGTTGCTTTCTATAAAATCAAGGAGTATTTGCTAGAACCTCCTATCTTGATGCCACCCGACGAAGGAAGGCCGTTAATCATGTATCTGACTATTTTGGATAACTCAACGGGGTGCGTACTGGGCCAACATGACGAGTCTTGTATAAAAGAGCATGCCATTTATTACCTTAGAAAAAAGTTTACCGACTGTGAGACTCGCTACTCACTGCTCGAGAAAACTTGCTGCACTTTGGTATGGGCTGCTCGTCGGCTAAGGCAGTATATGTTGACACATACCACTTTATTGATTTCCAAAATGGATCTGATCAAGTACATCTTCGAAAAGCCCGCTTTATCTGGAAGAATCGCTAGATGGCAAATGATCCTGACTGAGTATGACATCCAGTACACAACCCAAAAAGCTATAAAGGGGAGTGTACTAGCTTACCATCTAGCTCATCAAGCTGTCGAAGATTACCAATCCATGAAGTTTGACTTCCCCGACGAAGACATTATGATATTGGACAACATTGAAGGTAATGGACCGTATGACGGACCTGAACAAGGATCCCGATGGACCCCGTACTTTGATGGTGCTTCAAATGCACTTGGCAATGGTATCGATGCAATACTTATCTCTCCAGAAGGTTTCCATACACCTTTCACTGCTAGACTCTGCTTCAGCTGCACCAACAACATGGCTGAATATGAAGCTTGTATCTTCGGTCTCAAGGCTGCGATTGACTTAGGAATCAAATCCTTGGTTGTGTTTGGAGAATCTGCTTTGGTTATCAGTCAAATCAAAGGAGAGTGGGACACTAAACATCCTAACCTCATCCCATATAAAGAACATGTCCTGACATTGCTGCCTCATTTGGAGCAGATTACCTTCGAGCACTTCCCGCGAGAAGAAAATCAGCTAGCGAATGCTCTAGCCACAATGTCTTCCATGTTTAAACTTAACTGGGATAATGAGGCTCCCCAAATCACCGTCGAACGAAGGGACGAACCTGCGCATTGTCATGAGATTAATACCAAAGAAGTAGTGGAACAACCCTGGTTTCACGAAATTAAAAGGTATCTCAAGACTCGAGAATACCCTGAAGGAGCTTCGGTCAACGACAAAAAGTTCTTAAGGAGATTTGCTGCCAATTTCTTCCTGAGCAATGGTATCCTATACAAGCGCAACCATGATTGTGTTCTTCTTCGTTGTGTGGACAAGGTTGAATCTGAGCAGATTATGACTGAACTGCATAGTGGCACATTTGGCACCCACTTGAGCGGACATACGATGGCTAAGAAGATTCTAAGGGAAGGCTACTACTGGTCTACCATGGAAGCTGAATGACATCAATACGCCCGTACTTGTCACAAATGCCAAGTCTATGCTGACAAGGTACATATTCCTCCAGTTCCTCTCAATCTTCTAATAGCTCCTTGGCCATTCGCAATGTGGGGAATCAACATGATTGGAGAGATCAAGCCTACGGCATCCAATGGACATCGCTTCATCCTTGTGGTTATTGATTACTTTACCAAATGGGTCGAAGCAGCTTCCTTCGCCTCCGTTATAAATAATGTGGTTGCCCGCTTCATCAAGCAGAACCTCATTTGCCGGTATGGTATCCCCGACAGGATCATCACAGACAACGGTACAAACCTGAATAACATTGTGATCACCGCTCTGTGCGAGCAGTTCAAGATTCAACATCACAATTCATCTCCCTACCGGCCAAAGATGAACGATGTTGTTGAATCTGTGAACAAAACTATCAAGAAGATCATTCAAAAGATGACAGTCACCTATAAGGACTGGCATGAGATGTTACCGTTTGCTCTGCATGGATATCGTACCACGGCGCATACTTCAACCGGGGCAACCCCCTTTTCTTTGGTATATGGCATGGAAGCTGTTTTACCCATGGAGGTTCAGATCCCTTCTTTGAGAATTATGAAGGATGTTGGTTTAAATGAAGACGATTGGATTCAGACCCGGCTTGATCAACTTAATTTGATCGACGAGAAGCGACTTACTACTGTTTGTCATGGTCAGACGTATCAAAAACGGATGATCAAGGCTTTCAACAAGAAAGTCAGACGTCAGGTATATCAAGTCGGAGATCTCGTAATCAAGTGGATCATCTTGTCGCAAAGTGATCCCAAGGGCAAGTGGACTCCTACTTACGAAGGACCATTTGTGATAAAAAAACATCTTTTCTGGTGGGGCTATGATTCTAACCACCATGGATGGCGACGACCTGCCGCACCATGCGAATGCAGACATAGTCAAAAGATACTACACATAAACGACCCGACAAGTTGAAAACCCAAAAGGGCGACTTGGGCAAAAATGGGCATCCCGGTGAATTGAAAACCCGAAAGAGCGGTTCAGGCAAAAATTAGGGATAAACAAAAAAAATATGTACAACGCAAGTTGAAAACCCGAAAGGGCGACTTGGGCAAAAAAGGGTTTCTCGGTGGATCGAAAACCCGAAAGGGCGATTCAAGAAAAAGTTAGGGAATTAAAGCGTATGACTATGTTTCGTCGGATCACTTTGAGGACAATCTCTTCACGGATAAGCTCCAGGCTTCTGATCAATCCAATCATCTGCGGACGAAGCAACGAATTGACAAGATACTCAGAGTCGTGAAGGCTATAGCAGAATGGGAACCCCATGGAATTGTTACACATAGCCATCTTTCTTTGTATAAATGTTTCTCAATTTTATGACAACATTCTCTTACTAGGATGTCTGTATCCTTTGTACAAAATACTTATACAAAGTTAATACAAAGATACTTCGAAGTGCAGAAAATTGTTTGCCTTTTCTTTCTCTGTACACTTGTGTTTTATTTGAAAATGTCCAATGATTTATTAAAATGAGCATATGCATTTGAATATAATCACTGCTTAAAAATAAAACGAAATAACAAAGGATAATTACTGATAGGATAAAGGTATAGGAAGATGTCTTTAGGCCATTCTAGGAGAAATCTCCTGCAATACATCATCCAGTTCCTCAACAGAGTTGAAGCTTTGAAATGCATATCCCTAGCGGAGTTAAATTTCAGGAACCCTCATCAGAGTTGAGTTTTCAAAATCCCGATCCCCAACGGAGCAAAACTTCGAATGGCAAACCCTCAGTAAAAATGAAACTTTCTTCCCCAAGCAGAGAAAAAACTTCAGCCTTTGAACACCAGTGGAGACCATCCAGTTTCCTCCTTTATCCCTGAAGAGTCACTTTAAAAACCAGATAATTCCCCAGAGAGTTATTATTCCCCAATGAAGTCACCACGATCAAATCAGTACGTCATGAAGATCCCCAGCGGAAACCATTCAGTTTTCCCCTGATATCCCCAACAGAACGGAGATCCCCACTCTTGAAGTCCCCAGTAGATTGGCATACAACCCAAAATCCTGGTCTCCCCAGCAATATAGCTTTTCCCCACAGAGTTTAAAGATCATTGAATCTCCAACAACAGTCTTGGATTTATTTTCCCCGACAGCAGTCAAAGATTTTATTATCTCCAGCTATCCAGGATTTATTTTCCTCAGCAAGACAACTAATCAGCTTACATGCGCATACATTACATTCATATATCATAAACATTTGACAAAACACATATATTGCATCATACATTTCATGCAACATAACTTTATGTTTCAACTAACATTCTACCCTTTTCAGGATAAAATTGATAGTTGCCTAAGACAGATATTCAAAGCTCGGAAAATGGCTTAGAGATGCTCCAAACATGAATGCTCTCTTATTTTCTTATTCAAATCAAGGGGCAGATTCCTGCTTTAGTTACTGAAGCCTGGATTCGACCAGATAATACCTTGGCTATACTGAAGCCCGAATTCGACAGGAAAATAGTAGAATCCCCTGCAAGTTCTTCTAAAGCCTGGATGTTGACCAGATAGGAAGCAAATTATCATGAAGCCTGGATGTTGACCAGATAGCAGTACAAGACTGTGAAGCCTGGATGTTGACCAGATAGCAGTAAGATACACTGTGAAGCTTGGATGTTGACCAAGTAGCATTTTACTCGGCCAGTTACCTTGAAGCCCGGATTCAACCGGATATTGGTAGTCCTCAAAGTCAAAGGGAAACCCGGAGGCGACCGAATAACCATTTGATTTTCTTCTGAAGCCTAGATGTCGACCAGATAGGAAGATACAAGACTGCAAAGCCTGGATGTTGACCAGATAATAGTTATTGTCACCTCTCCAACCGAAAGATGACTCCTGAGTAGAATAACAGATGACTGAAGTTCTATTTCTACCACAACAGAGACCAACATTCCCCGGTATAGTACTCCTCAACAACAGGTGTATGTGCCTTCACAAAAGAATATATTACACGATCAATTTTTCTTGGATGGCATCTTTAAGCCCATCACCGACAAGATTCTGTCACACCTCCAAATGTCTTATTTAAGCCCATTCCCCTAACTATACTATGACGAGTGCAAATTTACGGGCACTCTAGTGTCCAATCCTCTTTTACCTTCGAGTCACGAAAGGCCAAACTCGCCAATCTAACTCTTCAGGATCAAGAGGATTTAACAAGGGAAATTGTTGTACCCCAAAACTTGCCCTCTCATTTCTTCAACATTTCTCATCACAAGGCTCTTGGAACTCAGGATCAAGCTAGGGTTTACTCTACTCAAGACATCTCCTTGCATTGTTGACCTAAATTAGGGTTTAAGTTTGCACAAGGAATTTTGTACTTCTAATGCTCAAAGTGGATTTCATACTTCATGTTGGACTTACAAGATTACCTCTACCTAGTTTCAAGCCTTGAATCAAATTTTTGCCCGGTCAATTGGATAGTTGACCTAGAAATCAGCTGTATTGGGAAAAAAGTCAACTATGGCTAATTTACAGTCAAACCTCATAAATTTTGACCCACATAAACCTTATAAACTCATATGAACCATTTGATCAAGTTTGGACTACAACTCCTCAAGAAATATGATCAGATCATCAAAAGGGCAAAATGGTCATTTTTAGGGTTTTGACTACACAAAGGCAATTTCTGATTTTTTGACCTAACCAATGGCAATTTGAGCTCAAGAATGGATTCAAGGACTCAATGGCATCATCTTTACCTATTCACAAGGTTTAAAAGATCTCAATTGCATTGGATTGACAAATGAATTTTTCAGTCAATTGATCAAATTTTGACTGTACACTGAAAAGTCAAACTTTGACTTTTTAGTCAAAATCAAGTGCCAAGGGTCATTTTTCATCAAGATGTGTCAAAACATGAAACTTATTCATCAAGAAACCTAATTTTGCAAATTAGGGTTTAAAGTTGAAAATTTTCATAACTTAGAATTTTTCTAAGTTATGAAATTTTCTTAATTTTTCCTAACTTTGCCCAATATTTTCACCATGATGCAATTGGATTCAAACAAAACTTCCCACATGAAAGTTGTAGTCCTCAACAAAATCTACAACTTTAATTCACAAAGTTTTCCCAAAAAAAGCTTGGATCTCAAGTTATGATTTTTGGAACAAGGGTCCATGAAACTTTTAACTTAGTGAAATTTTGCCCTAATTTAGGCAGAATTTTGACCTATCTTCATGGCTATTTTTCACATAGTTCTACTTGGAATATCAAATTGCATTTCAAATATGGAACATAGAGAATGTTACAAGATTTCCAAAATGTCCAAGAAATCTCCAAACCCATTTGCGGTTAGGGAGAATCGAAGGCTTGAAGTTGGCAAAAATTCACTTTTTATCCATGGCATGTTCATAGTGATACAAGTTGCAATCTCTAATCAGCTTGCTTTGCACTAGATTACAGTCCTCAAAACAATTCCACACTCAATAATTTAATGCAAATCCTTTGGTCTAAGGCTTTTTTTTGGTCATTAGGGCATTGCACACAAGATTAATCCTTAAATAGAAAAAGCAACATTACCAATTTTGCTTAAATCTTGCTTTATGTCCAAACTGAATCCTTGAGCATTGAGCCATATATTGTGCATAAAATCAAATCCACAAACTTGAGGGGCCAAGATCATAGTATGCAAGCTGATGCATAGCCTGTACAGGCCTGCTTTGCATCAATTGTCCACCCTTTCTTCATATACAAGAAAGATGTCAAAATTCACAAAACTTGAACATCTGTGAAAACCAACTTGTGCAAGCTTTTGAGACAACTTTATCACATCCCCTTGAACCAGAAACACGACCCTTTGACCCCTCAAACCTCCCATAGCACAAAATCACCCTCCATTGGCAAAACAGGGCAGCATCTGCATCTTGAGTTCTATCTCACAAATTGCTCGTGCGTTTTGTCCCAAACCTGTTGAAACACCTTCCATACAACCTATCCAAGCTATCCCAACCCTTAAACACTAACTGTAACTCCATTTACAAGGTTTTCCATTTTTATTTTCAACTTGTGTAGGTTGAGTTCTATAGGCTTGTTCAAGCACATTCAAGGCAAGCTAGACATTGGAGAAGGTCATGGGAAGTTCAAGCAAGCTCCCAAACATCTCAGGCCTCATTGAAAAGCTCCACATTGTCAGGCACGATCTCAACTGAAATAGGTTTTTATCAACTTCATATCTCTCTATTTAGGAACATTTAGACTTAGGTTTGTGAATAAGAAATGTAGTATTCATTGCCATGAAGTTGTACATATGATCAGTTTTCATTTTAGTTAAGCATGCTAAGAGAGATTGGTCCATGAACATCCTGAAAAAAATAGGTTAAGATTTAGGGCCAGAGAAATTCTCTCTGGTCTTTGAGAGTTAGGACAAGTTTTTTATATGGTTGAATTCGTCTTGGAAAGCTCTACAACTTTGGTGTTATGTGTTTTTGCATTAGAGCACGTATGCAGGTTGTTCGTATTTGAAACCAGTCGCGTGCAATTTCTGAACAAAGGTTGAAGATGAAGTCTGGCTTGGGCTGGGCTTTGGTTCTTTCACTATTGACACCCCCCTTTTGCTGAATGCACCCCCCTGGCCTAATTTCTTCACATTTTATATTTTGTATTTTATTTTCATTTTCTGGTTTTTATTTTATATTTTTCAAACATAAAAATATCCAAAAATATTTTCATAAATTTTCACATTTATTTTTATTATTTTATTATCTTTTTTAGACATAAAAATAATTATTAAATAGTATATACTCTTATTTTATTTAATTAAAACTTTTAAACATTATAGAAATATTATATATTTTATTTTTTAACATTCATACCTATAAAATAATATTTTTTTCTCATATACAATTATTTATCTAAATATTTATGTATATTTATATTTTATTTTGTATATAAAATAATTGATATAATGCATATTATCTTAAAAAACAAAAAAAAAACTAGGGTTCCCACCCTTATTAAAAAAATAATACTTTTTTTTTTAATAATATACATTTATTTACACTTGAATATATTTTTATTTTTATTGTACATAAATAATATAGTTAAAATATTTATTATCTTAAAAAGAAAATTAGGGTTTTACCCTTAACAAAAAAATATAATCTTTTATTTCTTTTTATATACACTAAACATTTTTTTTACATACATAAAAAAATAAACTTAAACATTTTTGCATATTCATAATATTTTGTATATTTATTTAATTTGTTTATTTAAATATTGTTTATTTATTATTTATGTCATTGATTCAATTTGGATGTAATAGTAAAATTACGGTTTTAATTTCTTGTCAAATAATCCCCATTCAAAAATTATATCCCCCTCCCCATAATCATGTTGTAATAGTGGTAGATTTATTTTACGTATTTACGCTTTTAATTATGCCATGATTAGAGATTAGGGTTTGTATGCCAACAATCCAAAAAATCAAACAAATAGCTTGACTAATACAAAGACAAAAATGCCTGAAAATCAATACACAATGCACACTTGTACCCCTAAGGTTTCATCCACTTGTTGCCTTAAAAATGGGCCATGTTATGCATGTTGAGTATTTTAGCCAAACAAAAAAACAAAACAAAAGATCATAGTCCCTCGATGACGCTATCTTGGTTTCCTAAACAAAATGATCTAGTCCCTTGGGAAATTTGCTAAAAATACTTCACACAATTGCTATCATGATCTATACGATAACCCGCACCTGTCCCATTTAACATCCTAATACAAGATTGTTTACCAAATACAATGGTAAAACAACACTGTCAAAAGGGTTAAAAACGTATAGGAAAGATCTTTGAGTAAAATAGGGTAGAAAACTCTTAGTTAATTGATCAAAAACTTTCAAAACATCCTTGCTATTTTCAAACACACTTCACAACACAATTTCAAAACATTTCCCAAATCAAACTTTAAAACATTGAAATATCTTTTCAAAAGACAAACACCTTTGTATATATTCAAACAAGAATCATTACAAAGGTTGCCACAACGATGACCTCTTTTCAAAACATTTTCAAAAAACCATACACAAAGCACCATTTCAAACAATTCAAAAGCAAAAGCAAGTGATCTAAACAAGTAACTAAGAGCCCATGGATAACCATGGATGAAAAGGGTGCTTGCACCTTCCCTTTTCATAATCTACTCCCCGAACCCAAGAAAACATCTCAAAGATCTTTCCTGTGCTTTTTTACCTTTCCTTTGGATAAAATAAAAAGTCGGTGGCGACTCTTGCTAAACCGAAACATTTGCAAACACAAACGCAAAACCTCAAGTCAATTCTCCCACCGTATCACACCTAGTTTTGCACTCTGCATTAGGAGATAGCTAATCAAGCTTCAAACCCCTAATTCCATTGGGCATCAAGATAGGCTTCTTAAACAAATTTTATTCCAATGATGCTAAGATAATGATGCTTCAATACTTGGCTAATCCAGACCCCAATAACTCTAATTTGGATAAAACCCTAATTTTGACTGATGAAACAAAAGGATGTGATTCTCCCTAGAATAAACACAATCTTCAATCTCCTGATGATCCAATGAGGTGGTTAAGATATCTTGAGATATGTGAAACCTTTGGGCTTGAAAGATCCAGAGGTTTAGATAATAAGGCTCTCCTTGAGCAACTTGTCAATACAATCAATCTTCCAAAGCTTGAGGAAGACTTTGATAACTAAAATACTTTGATCTCATCACAACGTATGAATGCAATGCAATATGATGTTTATGATGAAACATAAGCCTAAATCAAGAGGGTAAATTTTCGGGTGCAACATGTCCTCTTGAGAACATCATTGTTTCTAGACGTTACTGACGAAAACTATAACTTCGTGAGATACCCCGGAATGGACATGCACATGCAAGGTTAGTATATAGTTTCATTTTTCTGACATTTCTTTTTGAAAAGTAAACATGCTGTGATGTAAGTGCAAGTGATCATGGGGTTACTACTTCCATGATACCTATTTTTGCAGTAATGTCTCTGCATAGTCTGCTAATACCAGGATCACAAGTTTGGAACATAACCAGAAGATCATCATGAACACCAGATTCGGAACTTAGAAAATAAATATGAGAACCTCCTAGTCACTGACATAAATCCATAACATAACCATTAGAACCAATAATCAGCGTCTGAGTATAGTCACCATATGAACATGAGTAACCATCTGAACATGGTAACCATCTGTACCTGTGATAAAGTATTCCCACCCTACTCACGGGTGAAAACTAGGCCAGGGTAAGGTCGGGTAACTCAGAATCGAGGGTACTCTTGAAAAACTATCACCGTATCACCTATGTGAAAATGATATCCACTCATTTATACCTCATCTGAGCATGGACGACATGGCGGCAATAGTTAAACCTAAGTCAACTAGCAGTTCAACTTCCATTATTTTCCTAGGTTTTTATGGTTGTCACTCGCCCTGGGTATTGGGCCTTTTACCTCATAGTAACACCCACTTAACGAGAAATAGATCCAGTACAACAGTAGCATACGGAAAACAGTAAAATGCAATGCATATACGCTCAGGTAATCATGTATGGAGGAATAAACTGAAAGCATAAAAATAAACCCACAAAGAAAGGAAACAAGAGCTAGGAGCAACTCTGGGATGGACCAGCATTTGGTCGACCTGTCCCGAGTGAAGTTGCCAGCTGAAACAACCGGCTGAAAATCATCAAATAATGAAGTCTCCATCGAACCTCTTTTATCCCACATGAAGGGAAAGGTAAACATCGAGAAAATCTGATAAGGGAGAAGTCACGGTCTTGTGGTCGGGAGATCAGGTAAGGAATTCTGTTACGCGAGGGGAGGTATTAGCACCCCAGACGCCCGTAGTACTCTACAGTATCCCACTCTTGTTGTTCTAATCTTATGGGTGTGTTTAATCTATGCTTATTGTTTACTACTGGGGTTGAATGCATGTAAAAGAAAGGAGAAAAGAATGTAGGGAAAATAAAGTTGTACTCCCTTCGGCCCTACCCCAATGCCTACGTATCCTTATTTGAGGAATCATAACTACTGTAGTTCGGCTAACATTTTTTTGTTTGTTTTGTGTTTTTTATGAACAATGTTAATTCCTCCTTCTTCTGCATCTCGACCGTTGGAGGCTCACACATTGGCATAGAAGTAAATTAATAATGTCCTTACTTGAAAAAGGTTTCGAGTTACACCCTCGAGGCAAGATGCCACATTTGATTGGATTCTGTTTTATTACCTTAAAAAAGGGTTTAAATGTAGTTAGCATGTTTTTGATTTGCTAAGAAAGGTGTTTTAGTTTTAAATGCAAGGATGCAAAAAGGGAAGAAAAGAGTCTAAAGGGATACTAGCCTATTTTATATCCTAATGTTATCATACAATAGTGGACCTAAGGTTTGGATTAATAAAAGGGAAGTATCTACCTAATGTTAGCACACATGGATTGCAACCTAAGGTCTAACTTGCATCCGAACGGAGCAAGCACATCCTAAGGGAACATGGTATGTACAAGGATAAAACAAGCAAGCTCGAAAGAGCACATACATAAAATGGTAAGGAAAATAAGTGAAATTCTTTAGCCAAGGGGAGCGTATCACCCGAGACCAACAAGCGGGAGTAGGATGAAAAAGCAAAAATGTGATGTCCAAAGCGACTGAACACCTAACCAAGATATATGAGATCGAGGTAGGCGACAGAAGGCAATATGAACCATCACGGAGTATCAGTATCAGCCAATGCAAACTCCCGGCAAAGCATGGGAGTTTGATTGTGGAACCCTTCCCCACTTGACGACTCGATACACATGAGCAGGCACAACTCCGAAGCATCATGGTGCGTCACGAGCTAAGGATGACACGGACGAAATTGCTGGGGTTGATTGCTAACCCTCCCTGTTCGCCTTCTTTTGAGGACTTCAATAAGGGATGGGGGAATAATGAAGGCACAAAATGTAAACACCCCTGCAAAATAGCTAAACAAAGGTAGGGTTTTAAACAAACCACACACAAGTATCACCCAATGGCAAACAATGTGGAATTGCCCTAAACGAGCCTTTAAATAAACCAGAGGGGTTCTTGACATCATCAACAATAGAGACCCTTGTCATACTTCTGTATTTCTACTTCTCATGGCATGAGAAAGCAGTAAAAGACCTACTTATCATGATTTCTAGAAAAGTGGTAAAGAAATGCGATAAAGTGCAGAGAAGTACCAAGGTAGTATCAGCGACTACCACAAGAAAAAAATTGTTAAAAGCAGACGAGAGCACTGGAGAAGCAGGGAGTATGTGTCGAGCGAGCTAGCATCGACAAAGAAATCCAGTGAGAATATGCATCGAGGCATCAATAAGCAAGATCAGAATGTATAGCGGACACATCCGTATCACAAAGTGCCTGCACAAAATGCAATTATGCAAACCAAGACCAGAATGTGTATCGACACATTCGTATTTCCGAGCACCTGCACAAAATACAATTATACAAGATACGGGGCACAAAACAATGACACGCGTGTCGAACGCAAAATTGAACCACAAATAGAAAGTCCAAACAAGTTTTCCGATTAAATAGTAGAGTAATAATTACATGATCGGAAACTATCCAAATGCACCTTGCACAATCAACACACATGTTAAAAATAACAAGGAAAACTAAAGTATAAAAGAGTAGAAGGAAATTTGGAGCAAACAATAACCAAAGTAAAGCAAAAGAAGCAAAAAGAAAAAATTTAGAAAAGATGTGTCAACCGCAACAGGGCATGAGTCGACTCATCCCTGAAATTTTCTTAGTTTGCATCGACCAGAGGGTCGGTGCAACACTTCTTGCAGGTGACCAGAATGTTTGCATCGACTACAACAGGGCTTGAGTCGACTCGTGCCTGGGATTTTTCTCAGTTTGCATCGATTGGAGGGTCGGTGCAACACTTCCCGTGTGTGGTCCAAACTATTTGCGTCGAATCAAAAATGCTATGCGTCGACTCAACTGTAGTCTTGTTCAATTGAAACTTTGAAGCAACATTACTTTTGCATCAAGTGTCTATTTCGCGCATGGTTCAAATCGTTGCAAAGATTGAAAATCATAGAATATCCACGGCACAAAACGGAAACTAAAACAATAAAAAATTATACGAAAAATTCTCCGATCTTAGCACGATCGACATGTGAAATCATGATCCAATTTCATGAGTTTCGGCACATTTTTATCGGATCAAAAACCAAATTAACATCAATTATGCTACAACCATGGCGCAAGCAAATTTTTACGCAACCAAAAATCAATTGATTCACGCGGTAAGATCAAGGCACAATGGCTTAAGCATTTTGTCAAACGCATAATCTCCGAAATTAAACTCATGATTTTTGCGCAATTAGAGATCCAAATTATACCACACATAATTAATCAAGAATCATCAATTAAGCTTGAAACAACTTTAACATTTTTTCTTATCAAATAAGCACTTTCATGAAAATCAATTAAATGAATATGCACTTATTTAATCATCCAATTCCGGGTTTGTGCATCATGATTCAAGATTAATTCCCATTTTTATAATCGAAATCACTTCCACAATTCAAATTAGATCAAAGTTAAATTTACTGATCCACAAAAGTGCTTATTTAAGAATCACTTATTTGAAAAGTGCTTAAATAAAGAAAAGCTTACCGTAGAATTGAGGAGGAAGCTTAGGTATAGAGATTTCAACAATCGGATTCAAGATCGGAGAAGAATTGAGCTTCTTTGACTTTTTGGATCTTGAAGAAGTTGTTGGAAAAGTTATTGGTGTTCTTGATGAAAATGAGAGAAAGTTGCTCTTTGATCCTTGAGCGAGATGAGAGAAAGGTTTTAAGTGTTTCTTAGAATTGGTCAATCATGAGAGTCCCCCCTTGAAAATTGGAGTGAATAAGACTATATAGTGTACCCTTTTTTGAATAAATGAGCCTCCAATAAACACAAGCAAATGTGCAAATTTTCAGTTCATCAGAGTCTGACACCTTCAGGTCAAATTCGTAAATCCCTCGGTGCGACTTTCGAAGTTGAAATGTGAAACTAAAATGTATCCAACATCGAGAACAACATCGTGTCCGATGATCGGCTCAAATGGATAAACAATAATTTAGTTATGATTTTTCAAAGTTTCACCCAGATGAAAATATTTCTCGGTTCAAGATTTTCAATGTGTTGCGCGCGTTTTGGACCAAAAACAAAGGCCTTCGGTATACCGTTCGAATTGGAAAGATGAAAGAAATATTTAGCCAAATCAATTTGTGAACCAATGCCACAAGGACCAACTCAATACGATAATAATCGACCGAGTTATGATTTTCTGAAGATGAAACAGGTGAATATTTGTCACAATTTTCCTGTGCGAGCATATTTGATGAATTCATATATTCGAAGACTCTCTGAGCAGAATTAGCTTCCGTCCGTGAGAGACAAAAATGTAGAGGACATCAAGAAGAAATTTTGGCCACCAGAACAGGCTCAAAACAATGAATGGTCTTCGAGTTATGAATTTTCTAGTATGCGAAAATTGCACCTTTATCACACTTTTCCACAACACTTTCACTTGTTCACCTTCCAAAAGAACCGCGTATTCAGAGACTCTCCTTTGAGAATTAGCTTTTAGTCCGAACATGAAAATTTAAGAGAACATCTAGGCGGTTTCACAACCTCAAGAATCAACCCAAAACACCATTCCAAGCTAGATATATGAATTTTCAAACTCAGATAAGTCAAAACACTGTTTCCAATTCGCATTGTTTTAAATTCACGGAAAACACCCAAATCTTCCACAACTCAAACATGCATTAAAAAATCATGACATTTTTATATGTTGATCAAATACCTTGATCCCATGCCAAATTATTTTATTAATGGTGCATGATGTGTTAAATGACCTAATGGAGGGTATGCAGATGGAATGAGAAGCGTAAAATGCATAAACTAGATAAAAGTGAAAGGGTATGACAAATTTGGGGTATTACAGTCAATATCTAAGAAGAGATCATTTTCATATTTACCGTGACATAGGAGGTAAATGATATAAGTTGGAAAATATGACTCACTAATGCTTGGAGACTAATATAGCAAGTTTTGATTTGATTTTATCTATTCATCACAACCTAGGGAATGGATAAAACAAAGTCTGATAATACCTTAATGCCTGGAGACTAATGCAATGGATTATGCAAATTTATTCGTATATCTATCGCAACCTAGGGGATAGATAATTGAAAAAGCTTGATAACTACATAACTGCATGTAGACTGTCGCGATGAGTTATATCACGAATTTCACACACTGCTGCATCGAGACTGAGGCAATGAGTTATATTGTAGATGAGGAAACACATTATTGCATGGAGACTGAAGTAATGAGTTGTGTCGTAGAAAAAACTGTCTTTAATGATTGATTCTTAGATGACTAAATCAGAGATAAGATTGGGTTTTACCGGTTGTGTCTATTCTCAACCAAGATAATAATCGAATGGCGGGTCCAAAGACATTGGTTCCGCCCAAAGCATGTTTGAAAAAAATGTCATGTATGATGTATATGCATGATGTCTTAGACTGATATGAACCCAAAGTGATATGCATTGAGTGTCTATATATGCCCCAGACATTATGAATAACATTGATACTTTGATATGGTTACGTGTATGTCATACTTGATGTGAAGCTCTTAGTGGGAAATATACTGTCAGGATTTCCAAAGAATCTACTATCGAGATTCGATTAAGGACTACCCACTTCCAAGGTCTTCTGAAAAATCATCTTCCAAGATCAACCAGGGGAATCTACTGCCGAGATTCGATTTTGAATTACCTTCTATCGAGGACTTCTGGATAATTATCTGCCGATATTAACCATGGGAATCTACTGTCGAGATTTGGTTGCGAATTACCTTCTATCGATATCTTCTAGATAATCGTCTGCCGATATTAACCAGGGGAATCTACTGCCGATATTCGAGTGTGAACTACCTTCTTCCGAGGTCTTTTGGATAATCATATGCCGAGATTAACTAGGGGAATCTTCTACCAAGATTCGATTGTGATATACCTTCTGTCGAGGTCTTCTGGATAATCATCTGCCAATTATCAACCAGGGGAATCTACTACCGAGATTTAATGTAAAATCATCTTCTGACGAGGTCCTCTTGGAAATCATCTGCCAAGATCAACCAGGGGAATCTACTGCTGAGATTCAACATAGAATTACCTTATACCGAGGTCTTCGGGAAAATAATTTGCCGAGATTAACCATGGGAATCAATCACCGAGATTCAATTAAGGACTACCTATTGCCGAGGTCTTCTGAAAAATCAACTGTCGAGATCAACCAGGGGAATCTACCGTCAAGATTCGATGTAGAATAGATAACTTGATTTGTCAATAATGATTGTCTCTACATGAAACATGGTTTTATGATATGCATTATGTTTTATGATTATGCATGAAATGTAATGATTGAATTTTGTATGTGGCGAGTGACTTGGATATGTGTAAATGGATGTTGGATTTTGAAATAGGAATGTGTAATTGGGATTTCTTGAGATATGCTCGATCCATGCATTCTGAATTCATCAGACGGATGAGATGATAAGCATAACTTGATTGTGGATCAAAGAGTTCTAATACATGATTTATGCACCCTTATGCTTTATGATTATGACTTGAATGGTTTTTGAATGGTGTCCCTGTTGCGGTTAAAGAAATGATTAAGACTCCAAGAGGTTACACGTGTGACAAGAATGATTATTGAAAAAGTGGCAGGGTATTATGCTGACATGATTTCCTGATACTCTTTTTGAACTCGAAGATTATGGATTTAGAAGGGAAGTCCCCTGAGGATCGTGAAAGTGTGAAGTGAGCTTGCCTTTTGTGTCTTGTCTTTCCACAACATTCGAATTATAAAACACCATGCCTTTGATTAACCAAGCCTTAGAATTATTTTTCCTTGATGAACCATTTAGAACAAACTCCTTTTGAACGACCCTCACTGTGGTTTTCCCCAACATTCAAATTTTGAAAGATGTCTCCCTTAATCTCCAGGACTTGGAGGAAGTATCTTCATACAAAACTTAGACCTCACCATGAACTTGACATAGTTTGCCCCAAGTATTGGAAGCTTGAAAAATCTGTACTTGAAGTGTCTTGAAGGGGAATTTGGACCCTACGTGCGGTATGGTGAACTTGGTACGTACTTCCCCAACATTTGATTCTTGGTAGTTTGCCCTTGATTATGAAGGCCTTGAGAGGTTTGTTAAAGTGAGGAAACCGATTCATTCCCCAGTTGTGATACGACTTGATTAAGGAATGCTCCTTCGAAAGGAATGCCCCTGATTGAACAGTGCTTTGAAACTTGATCCAAGTTGATTGAATCTCAGAATGACCATCCCTTGTTAATAGTATCTTCATGTGATATAGCCCTACGATCACTTGTCTTGCCTAGGGTTCTTCCTTAGATGTTTTCCCCCTGAAATGGATCACTTTTGAATTTTTTTGAGATCTCCTTTCACTAATCCTATTTTCGATTTCATCGATATCTCTCTATTTCGATCACTTATCAATCTGTATATCTCTCTCAAGTGGTTTCTCACGGTTTCAACAACACAAAAACTACTCTTCTTATTGTATACTCCCTCAGTTTTGCTCACAGAATCAACAAAAACAACAAATCTTGTTTTCTTTCCAACCGCAAATCAACAATAAAAAAATTCTACTCAAAAAATCAACAACAACAAGTTCTTCCTAAAAAAATAAAAATAAAACTCTCTTCTCATTTTCTCATCCCAACCGAACAACAATAACAAACGCTCAAATTCTAAGGTTCTAGCGTGTTCAAAACAGAAGCAACAAATAAGTTTCTGTTTGGTTCCAGCAACAACAAATCACATTCAAAATTAACTCAGAGAGACTTAGTTGAGCTAGAAAAAAATTCTAAGAAAACATGGGTGTTGAGTTTAATGCGAAAGCAATGGTGGAAGAAGAGTTACCTGTCGGAATCTCTCTCAAGGAGCTTCGAAAGATATAAATCCAAGGAATCTATGATTTTGTTGTTATAGTCAATGAAGATACTGCATAATTGTTGTTTGTTCCCTTTCATAGGTTCATGGAATTGAGTTGTTGAAGTTGTTGTGCGCTTTTGATGCTTTTGGAGTTGTAATTTCTGAAAAAATGCAGGTTGACGAAGGTATTGAATCTGAATCTTGGGGGATGCTTTTGCAAATTACCTTGACATCATAACCATTTTTTCTCCCCTTTTTTTCTTTCCCATGTCAAGTTTTTGTCACCATCCCCCCCCCCCCCCCCCCCCCTCAGCTTTCGCTTTTAGGTCTTATAGCATTTTAGAATTAAGTATTTTAGGAATTTTTTTTCAATTGTTTATCGTTACAAATTAAAGAATTAGTGTATTTAGGGATTATTCTGATTTTGTTGTAATGTATTGATTATGAAGATTTGATTGTGTTTGCATTGATTTTGCCCTGTATTTGTAATAAAGGTTCCGGATTTGACTTTGTTTCCTTCTGATTTAGTTTATGTATTTTTGAATTTTTTTATTATGTTAATTTTGTATTGAATCTGGACAATAATGCAAGAATTGTTTGATTCAAACAATAACAGTTCTTTAGCGTCAAACATTCGCTTCTTTTCCTTTTGATTTGGATAGTGGGCGTTCCCTAGACTCTACTTTAAGCTTGAGTGGCTGATTTGGGATTGTAATGGACCAAATGATTAAGCTGCAGCCTTCTCTAGTCAAACATTTTTCAATTAATGAAACAATTATTCAGTTTAATTAGAAACAATAATAATGTTAATATTAATATAATAATATTAAAAAAATATTAGACTTAAAGTCAGATCTTGACTTTAGTTTAATAACAAAATAATTTTAACACAATAATTTTGTTAACCATATGGCAATAATATTGATATAAATAACTATATAAATAGTTATAATAGTACTAAAAAGATTTTAATAACAAATAATAATGATAGTATTAAACATATGTTGACTTAGTTAAAAATGGGCCCCAAGCCCTCTTATTGGGCCATAGAATTGATTTAGAATTTGTAAAGCCCACACACCCCTTCTCCTTATAATACACCCCTCTTTACTTAAAATTAAGAACTCTTAGAATTTAAAACTAAAAGAACAACACCAACAATAACGGAAAAGAAACTAGTTATAAGTTATCCACTAATGTTATTAAGGAAAATTTGGGGTATGACAAATGCATGGGACAAAGTGTCTTGTGACAGACCTGCTGCCCAAAGAGACATGTTGCAAGTTCATTTCAGCACCAGGCAACTTTTAATGGTTTTTATCTAGTAGATTTCATCCTTATCAATCCAATCTTCCAGCTTAGTGAGTGTTTCCATACTCAAACTCATGCCACATATGCCCTAATATTGAGACTCTTCACTACTTGCATCATTTTCAAGCTTTTTTTACCTGATGGTAAGTGAGGTTGTATTGAAGTTATATTATCGGCATGACAAAACTTGACACCTGAGTGTGCATATACAAGCAACAAACACATAAGACTCACAAAAGAGAGCACCTAGTGTGCTATATTTTAACTAAGCTAAAAACATCAAAACAACTTAATTAACCCTAATTATGCTTATCAAAACAAGATAAACATCAAGTAATAAGGGCTTAAATATCTCACAAATAATGAGTTATCAATCATCATTAAAACTACTTAACAATATTTCCTGCATCAACTTGCATAACACATACTCCACATTCTCCCTTTTTAATGATGACAACCCATCTCTCGGGGAGGTGGTAAAATAAAAAGAATAGAGAAAAGATTTGGAGTGGTTAAACTCCTATTCACATATAAAGATAATATAATTTTTCCCTCTTAGAGTATACTTCTTCTCCTAGCGTTATTAAAAGGGAAATATAACCAAATAATACATAGAAATTATGTAGTACATATGCACATTTTAAAAAAAAACATCATTCATATATTTAAAATGGAGAGACTTACACAAAGAGAATGGAAGGAAAAAGAAACAAACAACTAAAATAAAACAACAAAAGTTTATTCTACTAAATGTTTCCATCATTATTATCACCAAAAATCCAGGAGGAAAAGGTACTCTAGAGTAAGCAAGGTTTCATGCTAGAAATGTAAATTGGGAACCCATATAGTTTATGGTCTTGATGTGTTCTTTCTAGTTGGTTATGATGGGGTTGAGCATAGCTTTAATAGAATGATTTTGAGAAATATAATAGTCAAATTCTTTGAGATTTGATGTTCTTGCTTGTTGGGATGCTTGTTGAAGAGATTTATTTTTTGCCTCACTACCATTGTTCATTAAGACTCCTCTATCATCATTGATATGAATTTGACTCAAGGAAATCAGATCTTCCATTTCTATATCGAATCCAACATGCGACAAAATTTTTGTAATCAAGAAAACAAATGGTAACCACGTGCTTCTCTTTCTACAATTTTCCCATATGTGTTAGAGTACTGATGGGAAAAATAGAAAGTGTATTAGTTTTGCCTTGCAGTGGTAATGGGAACTTCCCCAAATGTCGATCTCAAGGACTGCATCCAATTATCGAGTTCAATTCACATTCAATTAAACAAAAACTTTAACTCAGGTTTTGGTTTAGGAATTGTCACCTAGCGGAAATAAAAATAAGCACAATATAAATTAGGGCTTTTTTCACAGATATGAGGAGCATGCTAGGGTATGGTGTATAATTTTCCCTGTAACAACCTTGAATCCTGATCTCTTCAACAATTTCATATCCTTCAATTACCATCCCTTTAGATTATCTTCCCCTAAGTCCTTAGTGGGAAAACCTTTAACCATCCATCCTACATCCTAAGTCCTTAGAGATATCTGATAGAGTCAAGCCTTTATTTTATTAATGGTTAAATCTGGTAACTATAGGGTATCCATATTCCTAGGTGATATCTACTATAGCCTAATTATACAAAAACCTTAACAACCATGGTCAAGCTGGTTGTTAACCGTAAATCAATCCTAATTTGTCTGATCAGGAAGGCATAAAAACATTTTACAATTAAATCAAATAGAGAAGACTATTGTATAAAAGAAATTCATGAATCTAAATCATTTAGAGTCAAAATCATTTAGATTCTTAGCTACTCATATTGTTCAAAATAATCAAAAGATAAAGATTAGACATTACAAGTAATTGGACAACTTCGATCTTCAATTGCTTATGCTCATGAGAATCTTTCGCTCTCCAAGAACCTTGATCTCCCCAATCTTCAGTCGTGTAAACTATTATTCGCTGCCAAAAAGCCCCTTCATTCCTCTTTCAAATGTTGTTTAATAATGAACAATCCATTTGTCTAGTTTGTAAATGCCCAAAACGCCCCTTTGGGTCCTAAATCATGAAAAAACATAAAAACATTCAAAATCAGCATCCTGGCCGACACGGCCCGTGTCACCTAACATGGGCACTTGTGTCGTTCTCTATCCATCATACTAATAAATCCTCTCACCCAGACCTTCTGACATGGGCCGTGTCAGCTGACACGGGCACCCATGTCTTCTCTACCTCTACCTCTCAAACCGCATGCTGAGTATGTTCTCCTGACACTACCCGTGTCAGGTGACACGAGAGGCCGTGTCAGGTACCTTGTAGCTTGGTTTTGAATACTTCCTCTGAAACTCCAAATTCTTCACTTTTCGCACTGATTTCCTAGTTTTATCCCTCAGCCTGAAAACCACAAAATACACAACTGTGATCGGTGGATCTGGAACTGACTGTTTAACGCTGGTTCGCGAAATGTCGCGGAAGCAAGAGTCGCCACCGTCTTTTATTTTCTCCAAATGGAAAGGACAAAAGCACAGAAAAATTCCTTAAAGAGATTGCTCTCGGTTCGGGAGGTAGATTATAGAAAGGGAAGGTGTTAGCACCCTTTCTATCAATGGTTATCCATGGACTCTTAGATACTTGTTCATTTGTGTTTTCAAAATTGGTTTGTTTGCTTTTCAACTGTGGGTTTTAAAAAGTTTCTTTGAAAATTCCAGTTCGACTCTTGTATCGGTCCTCAAGAGTGTTTGAAAAGTTGCTTTCGAAAGCTTTTTGAAAAGGTGTTGGTGTGAAAAGTATTTTTGATTTGTTTTGAAATGTAGAGCAAGTATCTAGAGTCGTCTACCTACCCTAAGGAATTCGTCTGTGTAAATGTCCTTTAAAGTAGTGCCATCCCACCATTGAGAGGTAGGTAGCACCACCGTTGGAGGTGTTCGGGTCAATTCGAGTTTAGGGACATGGTGATCACCGGAGCAATGGGAAGACACCTTAGAAGCTACCCTCATGCCAGGTTCCCGGATCATGAGGACTTACTAAGACATCCTCTACTCGACGATCACCTTTCGAGGCAAGGCAACAGTGAGGCGTACCCTAGGGGTGGTGTGTGCGATTTGTGTGTCGTTTTCATTTGCATTTATCTTGTCATGTTATTGGTGTTCTACGCTTGTTTTTATTTTGTCTATACATTCTTTCATGCCTTTGATTTAACAGTTAAAAAGTTGCGAGAAGAGTAAATTCTAAGCTATTACAAATGGCGCGGGTCCACATCGCCAAAATTTCCTGAACCCGATTTGACAGAAAAAATAAAGAAAGTAAAAATAAAGTGCGAGCAATTAAAAGGTTACATGGCCTTGGGAGAGATACATAAATATTATAAAGAAATAAAATAAATATGCGAATTAATAAGAAATTAAGAACGAGGGCGTTGGACCCTTTTGCAAAATTAAATTACATGGAATTGATTAATTAAAATTAAAAGAAAGAAAGAACTTGTTTTTTTGGTATTTTTTAGTATTTTAGGATTTAATATGAAAAAAAGAATTAATTAAAATTAATACTAACCCTAATTCTAATGGCTTTTAATTTATTAAGAAAACATTGAATTTTAACCTAAATTAATCCTAATTAATTTATATACAAATTTAATTATAAAAATAAATATCTAATTATTAAATATTTGATTATCATGAAAGAAAAATAAAAGGATGAAAAATTATTAATAAAACCCTAATTCTATGTTTTTTAAATTTATTATGAAAATATTAAATTTAACCCTAATTTAAAACTAAATAATTTAGGAATTTATTTACAAAATACTAACTAATTAAATATATTTAATTTTTGATCTTTTCTGATTTTTATGGTATTTTGTGATTTTTATGAAAATAATAATTAAATTAATTAAACAAGCAATTGATAAAAAATAAAAAAAATAAAGAAAGTTAAAAGAATTTGCAAACCAAGGGGGGTTGTAGTCCCCAACATGGAGGTTAAGTCCAAGAATTCTGGCCCATTTAGCATGGCCTTGTTGACTTTTCCTGGGAGTATGCTGGTGCGTTGACTACAATCCATGGTATTGCGCAATTCTTGGCCTTCTGATTATTCTACTGGGACGCGTGGACGCTTGATCAGGAAGGTGTATGGTGCGCTCCAGTCTTGAAACTGCATGTGAACATGGATTGCAAAATAATATGGGAAATAATGAAGACCTGGGGCTCGAACCCAGGTCATGTACTTTACCAACAACAACGCTTGCCAGCTGAACCAATTTACACATGTTAATATATAATAAACAACAAATATAATAAATAAAACAAGCGTTAGTGGGGCCTCTGCGCGCGAATTTTTGAATACTCCAACCATTACTCCACACGTCATCATCTTCCTCGCATCTTCGTTTTTCCTGAAAACAGAACAAACATAGGCAACGGTTTTTACACCGTTCCCTTAGGCCATATTAGGGAAAATAGCGACTAGCCCCAGGGGCTCTATAAATTAGGCGCGAGGGTATCCTTATGATCGTCTGAACGCCCTGATTTGAATGATGGTGGTCTTGAAGGCCAATTTTTCCTCATTCAAAAACCCCTAATCCAAGGTCCTGTAAACCCTAGAAAACGATAATGGCATAATCGCGTACACAGCTCAAAAACACAATTAAACATATGAGTTAGCTTTAGAATTGCATAAGGAGTATGAATCAAGCATCAAAAATCATTAAAAGTGCATGAATCGAGATGCAAGATTATGAGATTTTTTGTGCACAGGTCCGGTTCGTGTTACCAATTCTTTAAGCTTTGAGGAATGTTTTTGATTGGGAAACGTTCAGTGAACCTTCAGCAAGCTAAAGAAACAAAAATCGTGCCTTGAATCGCCCTAGAATGAGGTTTTCAGTTTTGAGTTTCTTTGCAAAAAATTCAAGTTTGTCAATTGGTTTCTAGCGCAGCTGCGTGTGTAATGGCATTAGGTTTATATTCAGGCTTATGTAATGAACCAATTAGGTCAAGAAAATTGATCAAGATCTTTTGTATTCATGGCTTTGAAGATTTGATTTTCAAGCATTGTTTTTTCAATCTTTTCCATGCATTTTTGTACCAATTATGATCCAATCAAATTGATTCTTTCCAATCTTAACCATGCACGAAATATTGAAGGCATATCATGTATACAAAGATTTGAAACAGTAGGTTAAATATTTTCCATGTATTTAATTTGATTTAAATGAATTATTATAAATAAAAATTCAAATAAATAAATAAATAATGAAGAAATACTTCCCTTTGGGCCAAGTGGTCGTGCACATGCTATGGATGATGAATTGTGGAAGAAAAATGGGCCCATTAGCAATTTGAGGTCATTTGAATCAATGTTGACTTTTCAAAATATCCAAAAATTTCCCAACTTCCACAAGGCATAACTTGCTCAATTTTTAAGCTTTTATCATGTTTTTGGACATTTTGGAAAGGTCTTTGAGTCCTCTAACCAATTCCTTTGGTCCCATGTCATTTTGATTTACCAATCTCAAGTTATGGCTTTTGACTTAAAGTCCCTTTTTGTTGACTTTTGAAAATGACCTATAATGTTGAAATTGATAACTTTTTGTGAGAGCATTTATTGGACTTGAAGTATGAAGATGAGTTGTAGGGAATGTCTTTCTCTTCAAAATGAGCTTTGGATGGAATTTTTCTGATAATCCATGTGAAAGTTATGCCCTGGTCAATTTGCAGTTGACTTTTTCAGCTGTCCAAATAAGGAAACTTTTGCATTTTGATGATTTTTGAGCCAAGCTTTGAGAATCATGATCAAGCATTGATCAAATGATGTTTGTGGCTTCAAAATGATATGTTGACCAAAAATTTGAACTTTTGACTGCCAAATGACCATTTTGCCCCTACAGTTGACTGTAGTGCAATTAGGGTTTTGACTGTGCAGTTTTGTGCTGAATGTCTTGAAACTTTGTATGAGGATGCTTGACCATATTTGCAGGCATGTGAGACTTGATTGGACCCTTGGAAACTTCATTTTTTTGATCAGAACCAAAAACCCTAATTTTGACTGCTTGGGAGACCCTTGCACTGTGCAACCCTTGGGGAGATTTGAAGCATGACTTGGCAATTTCTTGAAGAATATGGGAGGGCAAATTTTGGGGTACAACAGTTGCCCCTGTTCAATCTTCTTAGACCTGAGGATGCAGATTAGCTGACGTGCCTTTCGTAATCCGAGGGTGGAAGATGATTGAACACTAGAGTGCCCAGAAATTTGCGCTCACATAGTAGCAGTGTGATGATGGGAATGGGCTTATAGATGCCATTTGGAGATTGGCGAATAGGATGATGGGCTTATAGATGCCATCAGGATGTCGATCGCGTAAGAGATTCCTTAGCGAGAACCTGCATACCTGCAAAACAGAAAATGATTACCTGACACGTTGCAGGAGTTGGTTTTCAGATGCTTGGTATAGATGTGTCCTGCCTGGTTACAGGAGCTGGATCTGGAGCTTCACTAGATGATGAATGAACCAGGGATGGTTACTACCTCAGCATGAACGGTGAGAGAACCTTGGGTGACTTTAACTTCAACAACGCTCGTTGAGAAAATCTTGGTGGGAATTACCATCTTCGCAGTATCGGGAAGAGAACCAATAGGCAATTATAATCTCAAAAGCGGACCTTTGAGAAGAACCTGGAATGGAATTATCACCTCACGCACCGTCGGGGAGGGGACCATAGGAAATCATAACCTGAAAGGGAATTACATCTCACGCACCGTCGGGGAGAGGACCAAAGGAAATTATAACCTGAAAGGGAATTACATCTCACGCACCGTCGGGGAGAGGACCAAAGGAAATTATAACCTTAAAGGGAATTACATCTCACGCACCGTCGGGGAGAGGACCAAAGGAAATTATAACCTGAAAGGGAATTACATCTCACGCACCGTCGGGGAGAGGACCAAAGGAAATTATAACCTGAAAGGGAATTACATCTCACGCACCGTCGGGGAGAGGACCAAAGGAAATTATAACCTGAAAGGGAATTACATCTCACGCACCGTCGGGGAGAGGACCAAAGGAAATTATAACCTGAAAGGGAATTACATCTCACGCACCGTCGGGGAGAGAACCATAGGAAATTATAACCTGAAAGGGAATTACATCTCACGCACCGTCGGGGAGAGGACCAAAGGAAATTATAACCTGATAACTTCTACTGAGTCTTCATCAGACAAATCTTTTGGGAGTCGATTTAGCTGGACTAGAGAAGGCCTTGGACTGGATAATAAATCTTTGGAGTTGATTAATTGGACCGGTCTAGGTCTTGAAATATGATTGAGAATGTAACTGCATCTTTCCTGAAAGGTAAAGGTCAGTCATGTGCAATGCATGATATGGACCATGCAATGATGTTCTCAACATAAATGAGATTTGTAAGATATGACGCGTATACGCATGCTATAATGATATATGTGATGTTTAGGAATATATGTTTTCGTCTAGGAAAATAGATCCTTGACGGGTGCCGGGAAGTCACTCCTGGGCTGATGTTGGAGAATAAGCTTTTGCTGGGGATGATAGTTGCAAGAATACCGGTAGGAGAAGATAACTCCGTTGAGGAATAAACTTGGCAAATGGAAGATTCTGCGGGGAGAAAAATACTCTAGCGACCATGCTGGGGAGTGATACTCTGTGGGGAGAGAGATACTTTGCTGAATTGTTGATAACAACTTGCTGAGGATATCTTTGCTGAATTGTTGATAACAACTTGCTGAGGATATCTTTGCTGTGTTGGAAGTGTTGATAGACTTCGCTGGGGGTAAGAAGATTGTGTTGACGACGACCTTTCCGTGGCTTTTGGCTGAGGATAACCCAGTTATATCCTGTTAAGGAAATAACTCTTTGAATAAAGCCAGACGACGCGTTCGTGCTCTGCGAGAGATAAGCTTCCAGAATCTACTGGGGATAAGCTTACTGCTTGGGGAGATGTGGATTCCAACTTTCCTGGGGAACTAGATTGGACTCTTCTGGGGGAGTTTTGAACTGCGGGGGAAGTGATTCCTTTGAATGTTTGATGTACCGCCGGGGAACAATCTTTAGGCCAAGACTGCCGGGGATGCTTGTTAAGAATAGGTGTATATGGCTGCTGGGGAGGTATTGAGATCTACTGGAGGATACTCAACTTCCTTGAGATTTGATAACTCTGCTTGGAGAGAGTGTACTGACTTGCTTACTCTATGGGGAATTAGGATATTTGGTTATGTTTTTTAGCTGAACCTACCTTGGTACCTTGGAGGATAGAACAATCAGATTGCTTAAACCACCCGTTATTGCCCCTGTTTCTATGGGGGAGACACATGTGGGACGCTGATAATTGTTGAGGGTCAAACCTTCTTCTGGTAGGCAGGTGACAAGATGACAGGACATGGTCGTACGCTTTGATCCCTAACTTTTTCCTGGACCGCCCTTTCGGGTTTTCGGTCCACCGGGATACCCATTTTTGCCCAAGCCGCCTTTTCAGGTTTTCGACTTGCCGGGTGTACAGATTTTTCATTTCATCCCTTCATTTTGCCCGAACCCTTTTGGTTCGCCGGGAAGCCCTTATTTTGCCTAGGTGTGTCAACCTAGCGGGTCCTTGATTATGCGCAGTATTTTTTCGACTATGTCCATGTTCTCAGAATGTAGGGAGTCGCCCCTGGCTGTTTGTGTTGCCATAGTACCAGAAGATTTTTGACCAGGCAAGATTTATTGTTGGAATGCCCCAAGTGACTCAGGCGGAGATTTGCCCTAGGATATTTGGCCTTTGAGAGATTCTCCGAATCTTGATTGGATTGCCCTAGTTAATGGACCATGGTCATGTCTGCCCCTTGATTGGAGGTACTTCTGTTCATTAGGCATTCGTCGTGCGAATTTTCCTGCTGTTCAAACGAAAAGTCATATGCAAACAAAGTTATGTTAAAAATGCAAAGCTTATGTCTGTCTTGAGGATTTTGAAAATGCATTCTTTTTTCATAAAACAAGTGAATGTTTGTAAAACGTGATGTCAACTCCGTATTTACCGTAGGCCTTAAGGAGTCAGGATACCTTTCGTAACAGTATGCTTTCGAGCCAACCCATGCTTCAGCTAGGACTTTTAAGGGTTATAACGTGGCCTGGTTCACGGTTTAAGAAACAAAGGATAAAGGCTCAAATTATTTGTACCCACCCACTCTTCGTGATGTCCTCCAAACCTAAACTCAGTTGATCGTACGTTAGACCTTGTTTGAGTCTTTGCTCTGATTTTCCGGTGATGATTCGGATGTTGATAACTTATTTTGAATAGGCAGTCATTCCTTTTTTTGTTGAGGGTTTGTAAGACCTCTTTCTTGTCTGATTTTTTGTTATCCCTTTCTTTTTTGCCTGAACTGCTTCCTTCTTTGGAATTGCAGTCAGCGGGATGCCCCAGTTTTGTAAGTCTCCTTCATGGGTTTTGACTTAATGGGCTTTTATTTTTTTGAGATATAACGACTGCCTATCTGTATGATTGTTCAGAACCATCACTGTCTTTCTTTGTCTCGTAAGGATCTTTTTGGTGCCCTTCGTTATGCACTTGGATCAACTGAGAAGACTACCCTGCCCCAGGTTACGACTACAGGTTTTAAATTTCGAAAAGAAAAACTCCTACTCCTTTGGCTCAGAGGGGTTGACGAGGGATTATCATCCTTATAACTCCAGTGTTTAGGGATTGAAACAATGCATGTACCTCATCAGCGGGGTCTGTTCAAAAGCATACTGTAGATTAGGGTATCGTTTTCGTCATCCTCCCTCAAGAGGCTTAGAATTTTTAATCGAGAGTTAACATCAGAAAATAATTTGCGTATAGTGAATACGAATATATTGCTTCAAAACAGACATATGCGATGCATTAATGAAATAACAATGTTTAACATGAGTAAATGTTTGAATAGAAAGAAATTACAACTTGAAAATCCTAACGAACAAAAGTCTTCTCATCTCAGGGCTTGTTACTTCAAATGGTGCCTCCTGTAGGGATGGTAGGAGCACTCAGCCTGGCCATCTTGGGTGAATTCCACAGCTCCTTCCTCAATCAGGTCCTGGATTTTATTCTTCAAAGTCCAACAATCCTCTGTAGCATGCCCCGGGCTGTCAGAATGATAAGCGCAGTGAGCGTTGGGGTTATAACTTGAAGGTGTCCTGTTGGGATTCTTAGGAGGATCCTTTAGAGTCACCAAGTTCAACCTCAACAGTTGTTGTAAGGCTTGAGGCAGCGACACATTGAGCTTGGTGAATTGCCTTTTGGGCTCGTTTGGCTGAAGCTGGTGAGGTTGATACTGAATTGGTGATACTGAAACCATATGAGGAGCTTTCTCCTTGCCTCTTTGTCTCAAAGATGGTCGAACGATGACTGGATTTTTACCCTTAGACGTTTGCCCCAGTTGGTTATTCTGAAGCAGTTGGTTGATGAGAACTCCGAGCTCTTCTTGTCTTTGAGCTAACCCTTGAATGGAAGTCCCCTGCCCCAGCATCTGGGCTTTCAATGCATCCACCTCAGCTTATAGGTGTTTCAGCCTTTCATCCTCAGCACTGTTCCTGACAAAAGTCTCCATGAGAAGTGTCCTTAGCTCCTCCTGCCCCTTGGATAGATTCAAGAGGATTTCCTCGAACCGAGTCTCTTGAGCAAGAAGATCCTGGTTGTCTGGTTGGAAAGCCATTGCTGAAATAAACAGCGGGAAGGGTAAGTAACCTGCAACAAGGGTACCTGTTATGCAATGATGTGTATGACATGCATGCAATGTTTTCAAGGACCTCGCGGGGTAAACAAGAAAATTTGTTAGCATTTGGATCCGGTAGCTTGATTGAAAGAACTTCGTATTTGTTGAGAATTCTTCTTCAAGGGTCAGAGCTCACCATATCAAGTGGGTCATAGCCCCTGACTACCTTGGCTAGAGGAAAATAAATCCTCTTTGCCCCTTGCTGGGATAGTTGATTCATCATGACCTGCATCACAAGCCCTTGAGATCCTTGAAATGGGTTAGGATGTATGCAATGGTATGATGTCATGATGCATGGGGTAATATGGATAAACCCTGTTATGAGCCCTTATTAAGGACTATAAACAAAACCTGCAAGCAAACTCAGTAAACCCTGTTATGAGTCCTAATTAAGGACTATAAACAAAACCTGCAAGAAACTCAAGTGTCAGATAACAAGCATGCAAGTAGTCAAGTTGGAAGGCACACAAGTCACACAAGAGAAACCCTTAGAGTTTAGGCCAGCTTGGGGTCTGGGTATTACCCTCTTGAAGTTGGTGGGCTCAACCTGTCCTATCAGAAGTAACCGGGTTCTAAGGGTCCCAATATCATTGGATTGATTTCATTGTTCATCGTTTCGATTTAGCCACTGAACTGGCGACCGAAATATTCCAAGAAAACAACCCTCAATCGAGTGTAGTATCGAGTATCAACGAACCTCGGACTGCACCAAAGTCAGTTATCTCACTACCCTAAAGAGGCCAAGATGGTTCAATTAAGGTTCCTAAGGTCAGTTGATGCTTCACGACACCACGCGGAGGCCCCGTACTCTCCTTGACTGAACTCAAGGGTTACCGGCACACACCAAAGTGCCACATCAACATAGCAGACTGTTTCAACCATGTCGGTATACCCCGCACAGTTCCCTCACAGTCTTGTTGCTACTTTCTAAGAAGGTATCCCCAGATCTGGGTTAGGATCTTTAGAACTCCCAAGACAGTCCCACAATTTAAAGCAAGCAAAGCAATACAATTGAAAACACAGTTATGAACTAAGCCCTAAGGTACACCTCACTTTATAAGAGTTCCCCAGCAGAGTCGCCAGTTCTGTGATCGGTGGATCTGGAACTGACTGTTTAACGCTGGTTCGCGAAATGTCGCGGAAGCAAGAGTCGCCACCGTCTTTTATTTTCTCCAAATGGAAAGGACAAAAGCACAGAAAAATTCCTTAAAGAGATTGCTCTCGGTTCGGGAGGTAGATTATAGAAAGGGAAGGTGTTAGCGCCCTTTCTATCCATGGTTATCCATGGGCTCTTAGATACTTGTTCATTTGTGTTTTCAAAATTGGTTTGTTTGCTTTTCAACTGTGGGTTTTAAAAAGTTTCTTTGAAAATTCCAGTTCGACTCTTGTATCGGTCCTCAAGAGTGTTTGAAAAGTTGCTTTCGAAAGCTTTTTGAAAAGGTGTTGGTGTGAAAAGTATTTTTGATTTATTTTGAAATGTAGAGCAAGTATCTAGAGTCGTCTACCTACCCTAAGGAATTCGTCTGTGTAAATGTCCTTTAAAGTAGTGCCATCCCACCATTGAGAGGTAGGTAGCACCACCGTTGGAGGTGTTCGGGTCAATTCGAGTTTAGGGACATGGTGATCACCGGAGCAATGGGAAGACACCTTAGAAGCTACCCTCATGCCAGGTTCCCGGATCATGAGGACTTACTAAGACATCCTCTACTCGACGATCACCTTTCGAGGCAAGGCAACAGTGAGGCGTACCCTAGGGGTGGTGTGTGCGATTTGTGTGTCGTTTTCATTTGCATTTATCTTGTCATGTTATTGGTGTTCTACGCTTGTTTTTATTTTGTCTATACATTCTTTCATGCCTTTGATTTAACAGTTAAAAAGTTGCGAGAAGAGTAAATTCTAAGCTATTACAAATGGCGCGGGTCCACATCGCCAAAATTTCCTGAACCCGATTTGACAGAAAAAATAAAGAAAGTAAAAATAAAGTTCGAGCAATTAAAAGGTTACATGGCCTTGGGAGAGATACATAAATATTATAAAGAAATAAAATAAATATGCGAATTAATAAGAAATTAAGAACGAGGGCGTTGGACCCTTTTGCAAAATTAAATTACATGGAATTGATTAATTAAAATTAAAAGAAAGAAAGAACTTGTTTTTTTGGTATTTTTTAGTATTTTAGGATTTAATATGAAAAAAAGAATTAATTAAAATTAATACTAACCCTAATTCTAATGGCTTTTAATTTATTAAGAAAACATTGAATTTTAACCTAAATTAATCCTAATTAATTTATATACAAATTTAATTATAAAAATAAATATCTAATATTAAATATTTGATTATCATGAAAGAAAAATAAAAGGATGAAAAATTATTAATAAAACCCTAATTCTATGTTTTTTAAATTTATTATGAAAATATTAAATTTAACCCTAATTTAAAACTAAATAATTTAGGAATTTATTTACAAAATACTAACTAATTAAATATATTTAATTTTTGATCTTTTCTGATTTTTATGGTATTTTGTGATTTTTATGAAAATAATAATTAAATTAATTAAACAAGCAATTGATAAAAAATAAAAAAAATAAAGAAAGTTAAAAGAATTTGCAAACCAAGGGGGGTTGTAGTCCCCAACATGGAGGTTAAGTCCAAGAATTCTGGCCCATTTAGCATGGCCTTGTTGACTTTTCCTGGCAGTATGCTGGTGCGTTGACTACAATCCATGGTATTGCGCAATTCTTGGCCTTCTGATTGTTCTACTGGGACGCGTGGACGCTTGATCAGGAAGGTGTATGGTGCGCTCCAGTCTTGAAACTGCATGTGAACATGGATTGCAAAATAATATGGGAAATAATGAAGACCTGGGGCTCGAACCCAGGGCATGTACTTTACCAACAACAACGCTTGCCAGCTGAACCAATTTACACATGTTAATATATAATAAACAACAAATATAATAAATAAAACAAGCGTTAGTGGGGCCTCTGCGCGCGAATTTTTGAATACTCCAACCATTACTCCACACGTCATTATCTTCCTCGCATCTTCGTTTTTCCTGAAAACAGAACAAACATAGGCAACGGTTTTTACACCGTTCCCTTAGGCCATATTAGGGAAAATAGCGACTAGCCCCAGGGGCTCTATAAATTAGGCGCGAGGGTATCCTTATGATCGTCTGAACGCCCTGATTTTAATGGTGGTGGTCTTGAAGGCCAATTTTTCCTCATTCAAAAACCCCTAATCCAAGGTCCTGTAAACCCTAGAAAACGATAATGGCATAATCGCGTACACAGCTCAAAAACACAATTAAACATATGAGTTAGCTTTAGAATTGCATAAGGAGTATGAATCAAGCATCAAAAATCATTAAAAGTGCATGAATCGAGATGCAAGATTATGAGATTTTTTGTGCACAGGTCCGGTTCGTGTTACCAATTCTTTAAGCTTTGAGGAATGTTTTTGATTGGGAAACGTTCAGTGAACCTTCAGCAAGCTAATGAAACAAAAATCGTGCCTTGAATCGCCCTAGAATGAGGTTTTCAGTTTTGAGTTTCTTTGCAAAAAATTCAAGTTTGTCAATTGGTTTCTAGCGCAGCTGCGTGTGTAATGGCATTAGGTTTATATTCAGGCTTATGTAATGAACCAATTAGGTCAAGAAAATTGATCAAGATCTTTTGTATTCATGGCTTTGAAGATTTGATTTTCAAGCATTGTTTTTTCAATCTTTTCCATGCATTTTTGTACCAATTATGATCCAATCAAATTGATTCTTTCCAATCTTAACCATGCACGAAATATTGAAGGCATATCATGTATAAAAAGATTTGAAACAGTAGGTTAAATATTTTCCATGTATTTAATTTGATTTAAATGAATTATTATAAATAAAAATTCAAATAAATAAATAAAAAATGAAGAAATACTTCCCTTTGGGCCAAGTGGTCGTGCACATGCTATGGATGATGAATTATGGAAGAAAAATGGGCCCATTAGCAATTTGAGGTCATTTGAATCAATGTTGACTTTTCAAAATATCCAAAACTTTCCCAACTTCCACAAGGCATAACTTGCTCCATTTTTAAGCTTTTCTCATGTTCTTGGACATTTTGGAAAGGTCTTTGAGTCCTCTAACCAATGCCTTTGGTCCCATGTCATTTTGATTTACCAATCTCAAGTTATGGCTTTTGACTTAAAGTCCCTTTTTGTTGACTTTTGAAAATGACCTATAATGTTGAAATTGATAACTTTTTGTGAGAGCATTTCTTGGACTTGAAGTATGAAGATGAGTTGTAGGGAATGTCTTTCTCTTCAAAATGAGCTTTGGATGGAATTTTTCTGATAATCCATGTGAAAGTTATGCCCTGGTCAATTTGCAGTTGACTTTTTCAACTGTCCAAATAAGGAAACTTTTGCATTTTGATGATTTTTGAGCCAAGCTTTGAGAATCATGATCAAGCATTGATCAAATGATGTTTGTGGCTTAAAAATGATATGTTGACCAAAAATTTGAACTTTTGACTGCCAAATGACCATTTTGCCCCTACAGTTGACTGTAGTGCAATTAGGGTTTTGACTGTGCAGTTTTGTGCTGAATGTCTTGAAACTTTGTATGAGGATTCTTGACCATATTTGCAGGCATGTGAGACTTGATTGGACCCTTGGAAACTTCATTTTTTTGATCAGAACCAAAAACCCTAATTTTGACTGCTTAGGAGACCCTTGCACTGTGCAACCCTTGGGGAGATTTGAAGCATGACTTGGCAATTTCTTGAAGAATATGGGAGGGCAAATTTTGGGGTACAACAACAACCAATGCATAGAACATAGAAGAATGGACTAAAACACTTGACAAAATAAAGAAACTATAACTAAAATCAACTGTAAATAAAGGTGTAAAAACCATTGATAAAATTCCAAAAAACTTAAACTGTTGCTTGACCTCAAGCGACCATTATAGGAACTCATGAAAAGCACAGTAGCCCGGCAGTCATACGTGAGACATCTGTTCAAATTGACCAAGAAGCATCCCGTCTGATGTTCACATCACACAAAGAGTTTGTTTAAGAATCTTTGAATATAGAGCTTCCTCTTTAGATACATCTCTAACTATGATTTTTACTTAAGTCCCTTTTTAATTTTCCTCCTTTTTCATTCGGATAGTCAAATCAAGGCAATGAGAATTATAATGATCATCACATGCACAAGACTAATCAAGAATTTTTTCTTAGGCACCAAATAGTGACATTAGCTAATTTTAATTACCAATGAAAATTTTAAACTTTGCAGTTATATATTGTCCTTTTGGATGAAGTTTGGGGATCAACCCCCTATTGAGCTGAATAACTGGATGAGGGCTACCCAACTTAGCGAGCCAATTTCCTCTTACCGCCTTTTCATAATTTGGTGCTAAATTTATTTAATTATCCATCAACCATACATACATGTGAATCTATGTTATGCCAGACCGTAAGGATAAACTACTTCAGGAGTACTTCTCAAGATTCAAGTGTTGTACCCCAAAATTTGCCCTCCGATATTCTTCAAAGTTTTTGGCAAGCATTTGCTCAAGTCTACTCAAGGGTTGCACAGTCAAACCATCCTCCTAAGCCAGTCAAATTAGGGTTTTGGTTCTTGCAAGGAAGTTGAGGTTTTTAAGGGCTCAATCAAGTCCCATATGCCCATATACATTGTCAAGCACCTACATGTCAATTTTCAAGGCTCACAAGGTCAAGTTGCACAGTCAAAAACCCTAATTGCCTCACAATCAACTGTAGGGGCAAAATGGTCATTTGGCAGTCAAAAGTCAAAAATTTTGGTCAACATCTTATTTTGAAGCCACAATCATCATTTGATCAAGTCTTGATCATGATTCCACAAGAATGGCTCAAAAATCATCAAGATGCAAAAGTTTCTATTTTTGGACAGCTGAAAAGTCAACTGTAACTTGACCAAGGCATAACTTTTTCATGGTTCATCAGGAAAATCCCATCCAATGCTCATTTTGAAGGGGAGGACATTTCTTACAACTCATCTTCACATTCCAAGTCCAAGAAATGCTCTCACAAAAAGTTATCAATTTCAACATTATAGGTCATTTTCAAAAGTCAACAAAGAGCACTTTAAGTCAAAGACCATAATTTGAGATTGGTAAATCAAAATGACATGGGACCAAAGACATTGGTTAGAGGACTTCAATCCCTTTCCAAAATGTCCAAGAACATGTTCATATGATCAAAATTGAGCAAGATATGCATTGGAGAAGTTGGGAAATTTTTGTGAAATGGCAAAAGTCAACTATCCTTGAAACTTCAATTTTTGACAAAAGGGCCCACTTTTTTCCACTTGATTCAGATTTTCCATGCCACCCACGTGTCCCATGATTTATTTCAAGATTAAAAATTAATTTTTCTATTTTTATTTAATTTTATTTGATTTAATTCATTTTAAATCTTTAAAATTCAAATAAAAATCAAAAAATTTAATTAAGGGATATCTTGTGGCTTGAATGGCTTTGATGCATCATAAGGAACATACCAAATTCGTGTAAAGGTCCATTTCAAGCATGAAATTCAAAATTAAACAAAAATGGCAAGTGCTTCAATGATGATTATGGAAAATTCTCAAACATCATTGCATTGGTTTTAAGGCTCCTAAAGGCATTTGATTACATTCAGAGACATATATGCAACTCTCCCATACATCATTCACGACCTAGAACTCTCTCAAACGGCCAAAGCAAATCCAAAAAACTTGAAGAAAAATCACAAACTGAAATCCATATTCCAGCGTGATTCGAACCTTTCTTTTGATCCAAACACATTCCCAGCATTGCCAGGAACCTTTTGCAAGCACAAACAAGTCCACACACTCAAGAACTCGTGCTACACAGTCACACGGTTCATCATTTTTTTTATAATCTAAATTCATTTTGCACGCATCATTAACATATTTTGAATATTGCTTTGTCTTTCTAACATTGTACTGAAGCTTTTGACATGATTTAATTTGAGTATGGTGCCTTAAAATGAAAACCACCATGGACGGATGCTAGGGTTCCAAAGCTTTTAATTTGCGGTTTTTCTTATACTGCAAAATTAAGCCCCCAAACATACATGGTTGAAATCAGCATGACAAGACGAATCCAAAACATACCTTGCGCCTTTTTTATTTGACCTGTGTGCCTAATCGCTATTTTTGGCGTTGGCATTTTGTGGGGGTTTAAAACCCCCGTTACTTGTTCTTTATTTTACAGGAAAAGGTTGAAGACGAAGGGCGTGGCAACATGGGATTGGTTAATTCAAATCACGCGCACTCTTTTTTATTTTCCAGCATATAACGCATTCTTTTTATATAATATTTAGTTCTCATTTTACTAACAAACGCGCAGGATTGGTGTAGTGGTTGGCAATGTGTTTGGTGATCTTTGGGACCTGGGTTCGATTCCCAGGTCCCCCAATTTCCTTGTTTCAATTTTTTCCCAGGTAATCATGTGCAGGCCCTCAAACAGCTTCCACCATAAACCCTCACAGATCAGCTTGCCAAGTGTCCATCAGTGCAAATCCAAGGGCCAAGAAGTGAGGAGCACCATGCTCAGGAGTCAACACACGCGCACTCAATCCAGAAAGTCAAACCAAGCTGGCTTCTGAATGGGCCTCATAATTCTATGCACACCCTCATTTCTGGCCCAAACCCCCCTTGGGTTTGCTCTTCTTTTTTATTATTTTGTCATTTCATTTTCTTTTTATTTGCTTTATTTGATTTCTTATTCTTTTTTTATTAACAATTAACCAATTATTATTTTTCATAAAAAAAAAACCAAAAAGAACTAATATTATTACTTTATTAATTTCATTTAAGTAATTATTTTGTAAATAAATATTGATAAATTGAATTAGTTTTTTTTTAACTAGGCAACTTTAACTTTTTTATTAATAATTAGAAATAGATTTAGAATTAGGTAAAATTAACTTTTAATTTTATTTATTTTTATTTTATTTCATTAAAAAAACATAAAAATACAAAAAAAAAACTTTTATTTTTTTAATTAATTAATTAATTAGTTTAACAATTAGTTTTAATCTAATTTGATCTCAAAAAAGACAAAAAAATTCATTTCTTTTCTTATAAGGGTCAAAACCCTTAAGGCATTCCCGATTAATTTTTATTCGCACGCATTTATTTTATTTTGATTATTATGTAACTGCTTCAAGAATGTAATAGTAATTAGGTTTATTGCTTTCTTTACTTTCCGCACTTTATCAAAACGGGTCTTTGTATTTTTGGCGATGTATAGACCCGCGCCTTGTAATAGCGTAGAATTTATATTTCCGCAATTTACTTTCTGCACCCCTAACTGTTAAATGCATGAAAGAATGTATGTAAATAAAACCAATCCGTAGCTCACAAAATAACACGTACAAAGACAATTAACTGAAAAACAACACACAAAGCACATGCCACTCCTAGGGTACGCTTCACTCGTTGCCTCGAAAGGTGGTCATCAAGTATAGGGTGTCTTAGAGGTCGCCCTTTTGTCCAAAAGATCCAGTTGCCTCGAAACGGTTGCCTCAGATAAAAGGATCTAGGACATTAGGGTTACTTCTAAGATGTCATACCATTGCTTCGGTGACCACATTGTCCCGATAATCGAATTGACCCGAACACCTCCAACGATGGTGCTACCTACCTCTCAATGGTGGGATAGCACTATCTAAAGGACTCTTACACAGCCTAATTCCTTAGGGTAGGTAGATGACTCATGGGTACTTGCTCTTTTCAAAAACAAACAAAATACTTTTCACACCTTACACTTTCAAAAAAGTTTTTTCAAACAATACTTCATACACTCTTGAGGACTGATACAAGAGTTACCTAGAAGTTTTCAAACGAACTTTTTTCAAAAACCACACACACTTGAAAAGCAAACAACATTTTGAAAACATAAGAGCAAGTACCTAAGAGCCCGTGGATAACCACGGATAGAAAGGGTGCTAACACCTTCCCTTTCTATAAATCTACCTCCCGAACCGAGAAACATTCTCGAATAAGGAATTTTGTTGTGCTTTTTTCCTTTCCATGTTGGAGAACATAAAAGACGGTGGCGACTCTTGCTTACCGCGACATTTCGCGAAACCAGCTAAAAAACATTCAGTTCTATTTCCACCGATCACATCAAGCATTATGGTAAAAATTTACATGTTAGAATCGTATCACTTTCATATTATTTCAAACTTCCTACCTCCCAACAACCATCCCTTTGTCTCTATATATTATTCCCGAACTCTCTGAGAAACAAGTTCTTGAATAAAACAAAAAATTTCGGAAAAATATGGGAAGAACTTCAACTCGTGGATTTACACAACACTTAGCATAAAACCAATAAATAGATCAAATAGAAAATAAGTAAAAAGAAAAGCAATAAAATCCCCCAAACTTGAACTAAACATTGGCCCCAATGTTTTAGAACAAGCTCGGGAAAGGTGACTCACAGAGGGAAATGCAACACCAATTACTGCCTCCTAGATTTCACCGGTAAGGCTCCCTTTTTATTACCTGCATACAAAACAAAACAAAATACAAAAATAAACTAAGTTACTTAAAAGCTTGTGTTTCCACCCACGAAGCGCTTCGTTTAACATCCCATGGCTCGATGGTTCTTCCCCTTATTGGGGGTACTTTCTCTTCCACACCTTGTTGCTTGTCTTATCCGCAACCCAAAACTTATTTAGATCTAAAGCATTGATCACTTTGTCCTTCAAACCACTTCCAACTTCCATCTTCTCATCTCAGTGTTCCTTCATTTTTCTCTTTTTCCCTTCTTTACTGAGCTTAGGAATTTTTATTGATGCCACCTGAGAGATTTTTCCTGAGACTTCTTCAGGGAGTGATTTTGAACTGTTGTTTCTACTTCTACATTGATCATTCTGACTGAAGATTTATACTTTCCACCTGCACCTTTCTTCTTGATTTCAAAAACCTTCAAGCTTATCTTCTCATCAAATGATTGAAGTTCCAGATTTTCTGTCTCGATATCAAAATTGCATCTACTAGTCAGCATAAATGGTCGACCAAGAATGATAGGAGTCTCTTCAAATTCTTGTATGTCTATGATCTGAAAATAAATTGGGAAAACAAAATTGTCAATTTCCACTAATACATATTCAGCTATCCCATATGACTTCTTGATGGAGTGATCAACAAATTTCAATTTTGTTCCAATCTCGCTTATCTTCTCAATGCCCAACTTTTTGAAAATAGACAATGGCATCAAACTCACACTAGAACCAGAATCAATTAGGACCCTCTTGAAAGTTCTGTCTTTTATGGTGCATGGTATTGTAACTGACCCCATATCCTTATGCTTGACATGTATTTTCCTCTCGGGTGCAATTATAGACAATTTCTCATCACAGGGTACTGATCCCTTTCCTGTTGATCTCTTCTTTGATATTGCCTCCTTCATGAATTTCTGATACAAATGAATTTTCTCGAGTGCTTCAAAGAATGGTGTGATACAGTGGGAAAGAACTGACTGTTTTTTGGAATGCTGGTTTGCGTTTGTTTTCGCAAAATGTCGCGGTAAGCGAGAGTCGCCACCGTCTTTTATTTTATCCAACAAGGAAAGGAAAAAAGCACAGAAAAATTCCTTTTTCGAGATGTTTCTCGGGTTCGGGGGGTGGATTATAGAAAGGGAAGGTGTTAGAACCCTTTCTATCAGTGGTTATCCACGGGCTCTTAGGTACTTGCTCATATTCTTTTCAAAATTGCTTTTCTTTGTGCTTGTGGGTTTGAAAAAAGTCTTTGTTTGAAAAGTGTAAGTGTGAAAGAGATTTTGTTTTTTGAAAGAACAAGTATCTAAGAACCATCTACCTACTCGAAAAAGGAATCGTTCTATGTTATCTTCCTTTAGACAATGCTATCCTACTATTGATGAGTAGGTAGCATCGTCGTTGGAGTTTTAAGGGTCAATTCGAATGCGGGACTTACGGTCAGCAAAGCAATGTTAGGATGCCTTAGTGGTAACCCTAATGTCTTAGATCATTTGTTTTGAGGCAACAATATTTGAGGCAACCGTTTCGAGGCAACTATGATCTTTGGACAAGAGGGCGACCTCTAAAGTGACCTATACTTAATGACCGTGTACGAAGGCAACCAAGTGGGGTGTACCCTAAGAGTGCGCATGTGCGAGTGTGTTGTTTTTTGGTTAATTTTGTATTTGTACATGTTAATGGTTATCTAAGTTGATTTTAGGTTAAACATCCATTCTTGTCATGCATACCTATTATCAAACATCTAACAGTTATATTTGCGGAAGATAAATTGCGGAAATTAAATTACAAGGCGTCGGGTATTTACATCGCCAAAGACAAACCCTTTAAAGTAAAGAAAGCGATAAAAAATAATAAAAGTCCTATTAGCTATTAAAAACCGGGAACAAGTACAATATTGAATAAAAGAAAATAAATCGCGTGCGAGAAATTAAATCGAGCGCAAATAGGGTTTTGACCCTTTTTGAGAGAAAATATCTTTTTTTTGTTGTTTTTATTTAAGAGAGAAATAAATTCTAAGTTAATTACTAAATTGAATTAAATAAATAAATTAATTAAATGAGAAAAGTTATTTTTTGGATTTTTTGGTATTTTAAGAAAGAAATCAAAATTAATGTTAGTAATTAAAACCTAAATTAATTCTAATTTAATTTTAATTGTTTACAAAAAAAAGTTAAAGTTATTCTAAAAAAAACTAAATTAATTTAATTAGTGTTTATTAACAAAAATAAAAGTTAGAATTTAATTTGATAAAGAAAATATTTTGTGGTTTTTTATTTTATAAAGAAAAAATTATTTGATTGGTTAGTTAATAATAAAAATATAATCAAACAAACAATTAAATAAAAAATGAAATAGAAAGAGTTAGGGGTGTGGGCCTGATTAGTGGTGTTTGAATTGCAATTCCATGGCCCAATAACATGTTGTCCTTGTTGACTTTGAGAGATTCAGTGGGTACACATTGACTTTGCTTATGATAGACCTCCAGATCATGGCCACCAGATTTGGCCTTTGGCCATCTGGCCATTGGATGATTGAGAGACTATGGTGGGCTGCACGTTTGGACTATGCACATGATCACCTAAAAGAAAAAATTAACAAAGAAAGTGAAGGACCTGGGATTCGAACCCAGGTCCTGTACATGACTGCCAGCTTGCTTTACCACCAGGGCGTTGTGCTTCATTTGTACATGAGATATAAAATAATAATAATAAAAGAAAATGGATCAATATGCCAGAAAAAACAAAATTAAGCACACCATGTTTGAATGGACGAATTGGAGCATGACACGCCATCGTCCCTGTCGTTGGACCGTGGCTAAAACACTCCCACCCTATACCAATAGACAACAGTCCGTAGCTATAAGCCATGCCATCTCCAAAATTTGCTACGAGCCACAAAAATGCAATCCAAAGGCATGGTCATGCTCGTCTCCTCATCCCTGTCACAACCATGCCCCTTTTGATAGTCATTTTTTCTTGGAAGATAAATACCCAAAAAGGACCACGAAACCCTAGCTATGGCTTCTCACAGTATGAGTCATATACACAAAATTTGATAATGTATAAAGCTTAGAAACATGGTGAGGATCATGAATATGCAAATAGTTTGTACAAAAGATGCAGGAATAAAGATTTGTGAATTCAATAAAGAAATGATTTTTTCTGTGACACTTACAGTGCTTTAGAAGGCTTGTGAATGAGTGCTTTGGATCCAGGAGGATCATATTATCACCCAGGAATTGATTGGTATCCTTCTTGGCTTCTGAATTTGCCTCTAAGTATGAATTCGAACTCAAGCTTTTTCACACTTTTTTCAAGTTTTGTTTTGAGTGTTCTTGCAGCCTCTAGCCTATTTTTCGTGTCCTTTGGCTTGTATATGTATGATAGAGTGTATTAGGTCAAGAATTATGCTTTGAATCTTTGCACATCAATGCCATGGGATTTGATTTGATCCACCATTGAAAGCTTGCCTAATTTGTCAAAAAAATCCATCTTTTGTTCATGATATGGTGAGATACGAATTTGATGCTGACCATGATGATGATTAAGTCCTAAAATAGCCAAAAAGATATCAAGCAATCAATATTTGGATTTTATTTGATTTAATTTGATTAAAAATGAAATAATTCAATAAAAAATCAAATAAAATAATAAAATTGATAAATGGACACAAGGCTGAAGCTAGGACACGTGTGCAATGTGACAAAATCAAATCAAGTGAAAAAGAATGGGCCCATTTGACAAAATTTGAAGTTTTGGGGATAGTTGACTTTTGGCAATTTTGCAAAAATGCCCAACTTCAACAATGCATAACTTCTTCAATTTTGAACTTTTGGAAGTGTTCTTGGACTTTTTAGAAAGCTTGAGATGTCCTCTAACCAATCCTTTTGGTATCATCTCATCTTGGCAAAAAAAGGTGTTTTTGTTGACTTTCAAAAATGACCTATAATGTCTAAATTTATAACTTCTTGTGAGTGCATTTTCTGTTCTTGGGGTATGAAGATGGATTGTAGGAAATTGCATCCTATTAAAAATGAGCTTTTGATGGGTCATTTATCATAAAGTATGAGAAAGTTATGCTTGGTCAAAGTTGAGTTGACTTTTCCTGCAAAACCCTAATTTATCAACTTTTGAGTCTTGATGAATTTTGAGCAATCCTTGATGAATCGTGATCAACCCTCGATAAAATGATGAAATATCCTTCAAAATGAGAATTTTGACAAAAAAATATTGAAGTTTGACTGTTTATAGGTCACCGTTGACTTTTGCCCTAACACAATCGATTTTTGGACCCTTTGAGCAATTGACTGAGCAAACTTCCTCTGCAAGGCTTGAAATTTGACATGGACGATCTTGAGAGTATATTAGGACATTGGGGAGCACTTGAGGTCATTTGGACTCAAATATCTTGATGCAACACAAAACCATAATTTGAGGTTGATTGTCTTAGGAGATAGCTTGACTGTCCAACTCTTGAGCAAACTTGAGCAACTTGGAGATTTTTCTTGCAATGTTTTGAGAAATATGAGAGGGAAAATTTTGTGGTACAACAAATGGTATATTGATCTATAGCTTTTTGACCAATTGAACAAATTTATCAAACTCTTTCTCTTTTGTGTCCTTCTTTGCCACTCGAGATGGATACGATAACTTAATCACTGGTTTAGTCTTCTCTTCAACTAGCTTCACAGGTGATACCACTTCATCCTGTTTTTTCTTTTTCTCTCTCACTTCTAACTCTACATAAATGATATTATCATAAAATTTTACCTTATCTTTCTTCTCTTCAGAAGCTTTCTCATTCCTTGTTGTGACAATATTAACATTCTCATGATTTTTCTGATTTTCTTGTGCTCGCAGTGCTACCTGGTATGCAATATGTCCCATTTGAACTTCCAAATTTTTTATTGCAGTTGTGGTATTCCTGTGATTACTTCCTTGTCTCTTCTTGAATTTGAGAGGTGTGGGCAGCCATCTTTTTAATAGCCACCTCCCACTCTTCCTTCTGAGGAGCTTGTTATTGCTGATCTTTCCAGGAGAAGTTAGGATGATTCTTTAGCCCAAGATTATAAGTGCTATAATATGGGTTATTTTTCCTCAAGAATATTATCCCCTCAATTTTTTATGGAGTTTGAAGACATTGCACAGTAAGGTGTGGTCCACTAGAAATTTCACAAACAAATTTTTGTACATGTTGATCTTGAGCTACTTGTTGGGTACCTATGCTCATTGATTTCAACTTTTTCTCCACTTCTGGAGCAATAGCCTCTTCAATTTTTAGTTGCTTATTCACTTCCAACTTCAAATCAATCACTCCCTATGGTTTTCTTACAAGTCTGTCATAAATCTCCAGATTCTCATTTGCAGCAATGGCTTCAATAATCTTATTCACACCAGTGGTTATTGTAAAGTTAGGTGAGCCACCCGTAGTTGTATCAATAGCTTCTTTTTCTTCATTCTTAGGCCATTTATAAACATTTGCATTTTCTCCATTTTACCTATTTTATGAGTGGGACATGATACTAATAACCCCTTAAACTTATTATAAGCATCACCTAGCGACTCTCCTTCCTTTTGCTTAAAATTCACAATATCATATCTTTTGCAAATATAGACAGAAGTAGGAAAGTACTCATCAAGAAAAGTCTTCCCCATCTGTTCCTAAGTGGTGATACTTCCACCAGGCAATGAGTAAAACCACTCTTCAGCATCTTCAAACAGCATGAACGGGAACATCCTTAATTTCTTGGCTTCTTCAAAGTTCCCCTCGATCTTCAAAGTATTACTCATGGTGAGAAATATTTGCAAATGCTTATTGGAATCTTCATTGATCTTTCCGGTGAAACATATGTTCTCGAGTTGGCGGATGGTTGAAGGATGCAATTGAAAATTTGCAACATTGATCGTTTTATTCAAAATAGCCAACCAACCTGCTGGAGTATTTCCTCCTTCGTAATCCCCAAGAAGTCTCTCTGGTGGTGGTGGTTCTTCAGCCTTTTTTTTAGACTCTGAACCTAAATGATTTGATGAACCTTCTTATTCATGTCTTGCTAACCGAGCTTGTCTACGCCTTACGTGAAAAATTCTGTCGGTTTCTGCGTGAAAAGGAAATTCAGATGAGGGCTTTTCTCGCATGCAAATGTTAGGAAAAATTTGGAAAAACAAAAATAAAAAAATTATAGAAAATAAATTTTAGCGGCAGAGCAACAAAATTCTAATTGAACTCAAATTACACTCAATAACTCGCTAGTCCCCGACAATGGCGCTAAAAACTTGATGGGAAAATAGCAAGTGTACTATTTTTTCCTTGCAGTAATAATAGGAACTTCCCAAAATGTCGACCTCAAGGACTGCATGTAATTATCGAGTTCAATTCACGCTCAATTAAAAGAAAACTTTAACTCAGGTTTTGGTTTATGAATTGTCACTTAGCAGAAATAAAAATAATCAGAGTGTAAATTAGGGCTTTTTTCACTGGTATGAGGAGCATGCTAGGGTATGGTGTATAATTTACCCTATAACAACCTTGAATCCCGATATATTCAACAAGTTCATATCCTTCAATTACCATCCCTTTAGATTATCTTCCCTTAAGTCCTTAGTGAGAAAACCTTTAACCATCCATCCTACACCATTAGTCCTTAGAGATATTTGATGGAGTCAAGCCTTTATTTTATAAAGGGTTAAATCCAATAACTATAGGATATCCCTAGTCCTAGATGATATCTATTATAGCCTACTTATACAAAAAACTTAACAACAATGGTCTAGCTAGTTGTTAACCATAAATCAAACCTAATTTGTCTGATCAGGAAGGCATAAAAATATTGTATAATTAAATCAAATAGAGAAGACTATTGTATAAAAGAAATTTAGGAATCTAATTCATTTACATAGTCAAATCAGGGACACCCCCTAGCATTTGGGGGATTAGATACTCATATTGTTCAAAAAAATCACAAGATAAAGATTAGACATTACAAGTAATTGGACAGCTTTGATCTTCAATTTCTTCCGCTCATGAGAATCTTCCACTCTTCAAGAACCTTGATCTCCCCAATCTTCAGTTGTGTAAACTATTATTTTCTGCCTAAAAGTCACTTCATTTCTCTTTTAAACGTGGTTAAATAGTGAATAATCCATTTGTCTCAGTCAGAAATGCCCAAAACGCCCCTCTTGGTCCAAAATCATGAAATATCATAAAAACACTCATAATCAGCGTCCTGGCCGACACAGGTCGTGTCACCTGACACGTGCACCTGTTTCTTTCTCTATCCACCGTACCAATAAATCCTCTCGACATACCTTCTGACACGGGCCGTGTTAGCTGACACGGGCACCCGTGTCATTCTCTGCCTCTTCCTCTCAAACCGCCTGCTGAGCATCCTCTCTTGACACGACCGATGTCAGGCGACACTCGTGGCCGTGTCATGTACCCTTTAGCTTGGTCTTTAAGACTTCCTCTGAAACTCTTAATTCTTCAATTTTCACACTTATTTTCCTGGTTTTATTCCTCTGAGCCTAAAACCACAAAATACACAACCAACGCATAAAACATAAAACAATGGACTAAAACACTTGACAAAATAAAGAAACTATAACTAAAATCAACTGTAAATAAAGGTGGAAAAAGCACTAATCAAGTACCCCCATTGGCCTAATTATTTTTTATCTTGTAATCTAGTAACCATGTAATCACCATATTAGTTTTAGACATTTACCCATGTTTTAACTTTCTAGGGATTAGCATGTGGGTAACCACATAATAGATGAGCCTAACATTTAGAGTAAAAATCCCATCGTAAGTGGGAATATGTGACCTATTGATTGATCATTAAGAAGTGTTTAAGAAGAAGACAGAAAGTTAAAATCCTCTTTAGCATTAGGGGCTTCACATGTGTATGTAGATTTGGTATTGGGTAAATCACAAACAACAATAACAAATTCCTCAAAACAAATAGGAATTGTATTCTTGCATACCTTTGTAGTGACTATCATGTCCTTGTAGTAGAGATTAGTGTAGATTATCGTTACTAGCATTTTAAACATCTCCCTAGGCTTTTTTAAGATAAATTTCCCAAAATTTACTTGATTAAGGGAGTTGAAAAACTCAAACTTCTCAAAGTAGCCCTCATCCACATAATGAGTTGGGATAAGTTGATTGTTAATAAGGGACAAATTGTGTTTATAATTAGTAGTAATTAGTGGCCCTTTTCACTTGGTCTCATTGGATATTCTTGTCAAAACCTTAAACTTTAGTGTAAATAATTGGTTTTTAGTTTTATCGTGTAAATATTTTTTAGATTGATCATTTGCATCTCATTTTGTAGTTTTCCTTGCATTGGTGAAGCATTGGGCATTAAAAGGCAAGAAAAAATCTTCAAGATGCATTTTGGAATGAAATCAAAAGCTTCAGGTGGGGCTAAGTATGGTCTAAGCACCCTAGAAGGTGTCTAGTTAGGGGCTTGCACGCTAAGCGCCATTTTCCCGTTCTAAGTGTTGTTTCAGGCGGCTTGATCCTTTTTGTCTTCTAGCCGTGCTAAACTTGCTCTATTGGGGTAGCGCATTCTGCTTTTCCAAATTTCTATTAATACCTTCGTACATCATATTTTTCAGTTACACACACCATTTGAGAGATAGAAATGCCAACAATATCATAGAAACTAAGAATCAAGAGTTTGGAGATGATTTCACAATAATCTTCAACTTTTCAACATTGATGCTTGTTAATCTCTTCTCCTTTCTTTTGAAGAAAGATACCATGATATGTAGCTAAACCCCCTTGTGTCAAGATTAAATGTAATTAATCAAACTAGTATGTATTTCTTTTGATCCTTGTTATGTGAACTAGTTATGAATCAACATAGATGATTATCTTATCTTTTATGTTATATTTATAGTTTGAATCACTATTGAGAAATATCTTTCACGTCTTGACCTAATATTATCATCTATCAAAGACCAGAATCAAGACATAAATTTGGAGTTTGATATTCACTTGTATCAAGTCTTAATGTTATTGTATTACTTAATAGGTTGAGAGTTCATCGATTAAACAATATGGTAAAAACCACAACAACTGTTAGACATAAGTGGTTTTGATGAGTGATACGTGATTATAACGATTAATAACAAAGTTCACAGGCTATATTATTCGATTACATATGAAATAGGTTAATGAGATATAATCCTGACATGTTTCTTTACCCGTTAAATGTTAATCTTTTACTGTTGTTACATGTTTTTTATGCAATCGATACTTTTCACAATCAAAACACTTATAATGCACCTTCGGGGTAAGATCCGGTAAACTCCTGGGTTTCATTGTCAGTGGTAAAGGTATTGAAGTTGGTCCCGCCAAGGTCAAGATATTCAAGAAATTCCATACCCCCATACTGAGAAGATAGTCAGAGGTTTCTTGGGACGACTGAATTACATTGCCCGATTTATTTCCCATTTGACTGCTACTTGTGAGCTAATCTTCAATTTATTGAAGAAAGACCGGGTAGTGAAGTGGAACGATGATTTCCAGATAGCCTTTGAAAAAAAATCAAGGAGTACCTCCAAGAACCTCCAATTTTGATACCACCTGTCGAAGAAAGACCTTTGATCATGTACCTAACAGTGTTAGAGAACTCAATGGGGTGTGTATTGGGCCAGCATGATGAGTCTGGTCGAAAAGAGCATGCAACATACTACCTTAGCAAAAAGTTTACCGACTGTGAAATAAGATACTCACTGCTTGAGAAAACTTGTTGTGCTTTGGCATGGGTTGCTCGTCGACTAAGACAATATATGTTGACCCATACAACTTTCTTGATCTCTAAAATGGATCCCATCAAATACATATTCGAGAAACCAGGTCTGTTCGGAATGATAGCTCGATGGAAAATGGTCTTGACAGAATATGACATCCAGTACACCACTCAGAAGGCTATTAAAGTAAGTGTATTGGTAGATCATTTGGTGCATCAAGCCGTAGATGACTACCAATCTATGAATTTCGAGTTCCCAGATGAGAATGTTATGCTAGTTACAGATTATGAAGAACCTGGACCATATAAAGGACCTGAGCCAGGATCCTGATGGACTATGGTTTTTGATGGAGCTTCCAACGCACTTGGTAATGGAATTCCTACTGTGATTATCGCTCCCAAGGGTTTCCATACGCCGTTTACTGCTAGATTGTGCTTTGATTGTACCAACAACATGGTCGGATATGAAGTGTGCATCATGGGTATCAAAGCTGCTATTGACCTAAGAATCAAGTTCTTGAATGTATATGGGGACTCAACCCTGGTAATCAGTCAAATTAATAGAGAATGGGATACGAAGCACCCGAATCTCATTCCTTATCGGGAGCATGTATTGACCTTAATTCCATATTTCGAGGAAATCACTTTTGAGCATATTCCACGAGAAGAGAAACAATTGGCAGATGCATTAGCTACCATCTCATATATGTTCAAAGTTAAATGGGAAATGAGGCTCCTCGAATTACTATTGGGAGACTAGATGAACCGACAAATTTTTCGAGGTTGATATTGATGGAGAAAAAGAGAAGCCTTGGTTTCATGAAGTGAAAAGGTACATCGAAGCTCAAGAGTATCTTGAAGGAGCATCTATCAATGACAAGAAATTCCTATGGAGGTTCTCTGCCAAATTCTTTTTGAGCAATGGAATTTTGTACAAGCGCAACCATGATTCGACACTGCTTCGTTGTATGGACAAGAAGGAAGCTGCGAAAATTATGGAAGATATGCACGAAGGTATCTTTAGTACTCACTTCAGAAGACATACGAAGGCTACAAATATTTTGAGAGCGGGTTACTATTTCTCGACCATGGAAACTGACTGCCATCACCACTCAAGAACTTGTCACAAGTGTCAGATCTATACTGACAAAGTACAAGTGCCCCAGGTTCCTTTGAATGTATTGACTGCTCCTTGGTCGTTCTCAATATGGGGTATTGATATGATTGGAGAGATCAAGCCTACCGCTTCCAACACACATCGATTCATCCTCGTCTCCATTGATTACTTCACGAAGTGGATTGAAGCAGCCTCATTTTCCTCTGTTACCAAGAATGTTATAGTCCGATTCATCAGGAACCACCTTATCTGTCGGTATGGAATCCCAAAAAGGATCATCACGGACAATTGTACTAATCTTAACAATACTATGATCACGAAACTTTTCATGCAATTCAAGATTAAGCACCATAATTCTTCTCCATATCGATCGAAGATGAATGGCACAGTGGAAGCCGCTAATAAGAACATTAAGAAGATTATACAGAAGTTGACGGGGACGTATAATGATTGGCATGAGATGTTACCATTTTCTCTTTAAGGCTATCACACTTCAGTACAAACACCAATTAGGGCAACCCCATTCTCTCTAGTCTATGGTATGGAAGTTGTTCTACCTGTCGAAGTTCAGATTCCTTCTCTAAGGATTATGAAATACGCAGGTTTAGACAAAGACGAGTGGATTTAGACTAGGCTCGACCAGTTAAGTTTGATTGACGAGAAGAGGCTTACGGCGGTGTGTCATGGCCAGATGTACCAGAAGCGCATGATCAAAGCCTTCAACAAGAAAGTCAAGCATCGGGTATATCAGGTTGGCGACTTGGTAATAAAGCGCATCATTCTACCACAAGGTGATGCCAGGGTAAAATGGACTCCCACCTATAAAGAGCCATTTGTGATCAAGAAGATATTTTCTTGCGGCACTATGATACTTACCACCATGGACGATGAAGATTTTAAGCACCCTGTGAGCGCGAACATAGTAAAAAAATACTATGCATGAATATGACCCGCTAGGTTGACTGACCTAGGCAAAAATAAGGGCATCTCAGTGAACCAAAAGGGTTCGGGCAAAAATTAGGGATATATATATATATATATATATATATATATATATATATATATATATATATATAAAGATTGTACACCTGGCAAGTCGAAAACCTAAAAAGGCGGCTTGGGCAAAAAAGGGTAGCCCGGTGGACTGAACACCCGAAAGGGAGGTCCAAGCAAAATTTAGGGATTAAAGCGTATGACTATGTCCTGTTGGATCATCTACTTACATCAGGCTTTATTACCAACATCAAGTTTGAATGGTACAAATCAATTCAAACAACTTCTTCCAACAGCGAGGGATGAGATGCCCGAGGACATAGGGAAAATAGCAGAGTTGAAACCGGACGAGATCATTTACACATAGCTATATGTTTTGTTGTTACTTTGTACTCTTTTCATGGTTCGAAGATTTCATCTTACTAGGATTTCTGTCTCAATGTACAAAACCGTCTGTTTATAGGAAAATTATCAATACAAGTCAAATTTCAAAATTCAATTTTGTTCAACTTTTTCAGTTTTGTTTGCAAAAATGTCCAATGACTAAATTGAATGAAAATATGCATATGAATATGATTAATTGTTGACAACTATATGCATAAAAGTAGGAATAAGAATTTACTAAAGACTATAGGAGTCAGGATAGCGTCCAAGTCATCCACAAATCCCCATAGAGAGATCCCCACAGAGCTTACTTCATAAGCTCACCACCTACAAAGATACATTCCCCCCACAATTCTAATATGCCTTCAAGACAGAAATTGAGGAATTTTCCAAAAATTAACCTAATCATACTCCCCAACAGATCTCTTGGCGGATAAAAGAGGTTGATCATTTCTCCAACATATAGTGGAAGCTTCCCCCACATAGCCTACAAAATTCCAATCCCCACCAGAGAATTACTTCCTCAGTAGAGTTCATGGGAATTTAATCCCCCAGCTGAGTTCATTTCTTCAACACTGTGGAATCTCCTACAAAATTCTCTTCTCTAGCAAGGCTCATTTCTTCACCAGAGTATGTGTCTCCGGCAGGGTCTATTTCCCTAGTAGGGTTTATTTCCCCAACGAAATTTAATTTCCCAAGCAAGATTCATTTCTCCAACTACTGCAAATCACCGGAAAATTCTCTTCTCCAGCAAAATGTAGTCAAAGGTGATATCCCCAGAAGATTGCTATGGAATCTGAAACAGAACCAAATGATATTCAACATTGTCTTCCCTAGAAGAGTTTCCATCCATACTAGAAACTTGGTCATATAACGCCTCAGAATATTATCCATCTTTTTTATCCCCAATCAAGGTATATAAGAACTAAATTCCCCCAGTCGAGCGATGAACGACCAATGTTCCTGAACTCTTCTACCCCCAAGTAGAAGTCAAACATCCCTAACGGAGTATCTTCAAAACAGAAGGCAGGAATCCCCAACAGAGATATTCTAAACAAGATCAAAGATTCATATTACTCATCCCCAACAACATCCAGGGATTTATTTTCCCAGCCAAAGATGTTATACAAAGCTACCAATATGCTTCAATGACATCTTTCATCCATACATCATTCACCAAATATCATAGAATATGCATATGAAACACATATAGCACACTCTCATTTGGTTTGAGAACATATTTACGCAATGCATCACATACAACATGACATTACATACAACTAACTCTTTATCTTTTCAGGTAAGAGTCTACAAACATACGAATATCATCAACAATTCTCAAACAGGTAAAAGATTAATTCCTGAAACAAGACAGGGTAACTATATGTATGACCAGGTCGAAGATTAATTCCTGAAATAAGACGGGGCAACTATCTGTATGACCAGGTCAAAGATTAATTATCGAAACAAGACGAGACAACTATCTATATGACCGAACGATATGTATTCCCGAAACAGGACGGGTTTACCAATAGGAAGCAGATCAAAGATTAACTCCCGAAACAAGACAGGGAAACTATCGACATGACCAGGTGGTATGAAATCCCGAAGCAGGACGTGTTTACCAACAAAGACAGACTGCATATCAACTCCCAAAACAGGACGGGGCAACTATCTACACGACCAAAACATTTCCCTCAGAGAATAAATTTGATAAGTGGCTACTTAAGGACCTTCCTCATAGATTCATTCTAATAAGCACTCTTCAGATACATTCAAGCATAGACTCATTCTGATACTCCTATAGACAATCACTTTGGATGGAATCTATAAGCCCATCTTCGAATACATTCAGTCACCTCTCTAATGACATCTTTATGCCCATTCAAGCAATATTATCAACCAACAGCGTTACTTTCTGCATATGCGAGTGCAAATTTCTAGGCACTTAAGTGTTCAATCCTCTTCCACCTTTAGATCACGAATGGCGGACATGTCAATCTAACTCTCTAGATTTAAGAATATTGAACAGGGGAAGTTGTTGTACCCCAAAATTTTCCCTCCCATTTATCTCAAGACACTCTCTGAGGATTATCAAAGTCTCAAGGTTGCTAAAGAATTGATCAGACAAATTCTCCTCCTAAGCAATGAACTTACAACTAAGATTTGGTCTTTGACAACGAAGTTTGGGTTTCTAAGGTATCAAGTGGATTTCATGGTTTCTTACATGTCTTCAAGAATGCTCATACCAAGTTTCATGCCTTGCATCACAAGTTTTCTCAGTCAATTGCTCAAATGACTGAAAATTAACTGTATTGCACAAAAAGTCAATTATGGGCAACTTACAGTCAAACCTCAAGATTTTTTGGTCAACATTAATATTTTGAACTTACATTCATCATTTGATCAAAGGTTGATCATGATTCATCAAGAAAACTCAAGATTTTATCAAAAGTCAAAAGTTGCCAAATTAGGGTTTTCTTAAGGAGAAGTCAACTGAACTTTGACCAGACATAACTTTCACATGCTTCATCAGTTTTCCTCAACCAAAGCTCAATGTGAAGGAAATACAATCCTCTACAAATTTTTCTCTCTAAGCTCAAGTCCAAAAAATGCTTCATTTGAGAGATATGAGCCAATACATTATAGGCCATTTCAAAAGTCAACAAAAAGCCACATTTTGTCAAGGCAGCTTACATCAAGATAAAGTCTCCAAATGTAAAAAATAATAAAAAGATAGATTTTAGAGTACATCCTGAGCTTTCCAAAAAGTCAAAGATCACCTTCAAAAGATGAAAACTGAGAAAGTTATGATTGATACAAGTTGGGAAATTTTGAGCAAATGTATGAAGTTCAAATTGAGAAAACTTGAAATTTTAGGCTATTCAAAATTATTTCTAAGTTCAAACGTGTTCTACACTCTATATGCACCTCAAGACATGTCCATACACCTCCCTTTGATTTATTATATTTTATTTTTCTTTTTTATTATTTTAAAAAGTCAAAATAAGATAAAATAAAACAAGGATTTTTACACAAGTCCAAGCCCATCATATGTTGACCTAATTCTCCATTATATATTCTCAGCAAATTCAGACAAAGGCCACAGAAAACCTTGTGCAAAAAAGCCTTCCAAAAAAATCACAAAATTCTCAAACAAGGGCAACCTTCAAACCCTAGCTTGCAGCTATCTTCAAGCATTCTTGCATTCCCAATCGATTCCTGAAGAGGTACATAGTAAGAATGGATCCCATTCAATGATCCAAACCTTCCAGAACCCGCACGCATACATGGTCATTTCATGTTTTTTTGCAAAATTCATATCTTAATTTCTTTAATGTTTCATTGCATACTCACCTTTCAAACGTGTTCATGAGATATTAGTCTACAGGGAAGGACCATTGCAGGCGTCCCATGCTATCAGAATTGTGCATCACCATGATTGTACCGATTCCATGTATTCTGGCCATAGCTCCCACACCCTTGTGTTTCAGGAAAAAATAACATCCCATTTAGTTTGCAAGCCTTGATTTAGGGGGGTAGGGTATTTCTAGATTTCTAATATGTGTTGTTTTGCAGGAATAAGAAATCTATTCGCCGGAGAAGACGACTGGAGCTAGGGCTCCATCGCCTCTCTGGCCCATATGTTTTTGTTTAATATTTGTTTTAATTATTTCAGTTTAAACAACGAATGTATTACCACCCCGGTGGTTAAACGCGTACGCTTAAGACATTACTATGCTAAGGCATAGGTTCGATCCCAACCTTTTTGTATTTTGTTTCTTTTTTCATATTTTCCTTGTCTTATAGATTATAAAACAGGTTGGTGTTGTTCCTTGACACCAAAGTGCGCTTGACCTAGTGGTGAATATGTTGGTGAAAGTGCAAAGGGTATGGGTTCAACACCCACCCATGGCAATTTCGGTTTTCTCCTCTATTTTCTATCCTTCTTACTCTTTCCCTTATTTTCTCTTAATTTCACCAAAAACCTATTTACAAAACCTATTGTTTTTTATAAAACCCTTTATTTTCCATAAAATCTAATTAGGTTTTTTTAGGTTTTTCACTAATCATTTTTAATTAAAATCAATTTGGGTTTTTTAGGTTTTCTAACTTAATTAATCAAATTCCTTTTTCCAATTAATTAAATTTAATTAGTTTATGTGATACGGTGGCAGAACAGACTATTAATACTGGTTTACATTTTGTATTCACAAATATGCGGTAAGCAAGAGTCGCCACCAACTTTTCTTTTATCCAACAAAGGAAAGGGTGGAAAGAACAGAAAAAATCCTTTCGAGAGTTTTCTGAGTAAAGGGGTAGATTATGTTAAGGGAAGGTATTAGCATCCTTTCCATCTGTAGTTATCTACGGGGTCTTAGATGCTTAGCTCATGTTTTGAAAATTGCTTGTGTTTTGTGTGTTTTGAAAATTGTTTTGAAAATGCCTTAGTGTGGTGATTCACTTTGTGATAACTCTTGTATCAGTCCTCAAGAGTGTTGACAAGGAGAATGTTTTTGAAAGTGTTTTTGAAATATTTTTGTGTATGTACAAAAAGTTGTTTTGAGCAAGCAACTAAGAACTTATCTACTTATACTCGAAAAAGTCGTTCTTTTCTCCCTATCCTTTAGACAGTGCTATCCCACTATTAGCGAGTAGGTAGCCATATCGTTATATGTATGAGGGATAAGCGCGGGTCATCGTTATTGTCATAGAAGGCAACATATAGGGATACCTTAGCAGTTTGAAGGAATTGTCATGATATATTCATAAGCAACATCGAGGGACAAGATCTTTTCTCGTAGGCAATTTGAGGGACATTGAGGGACTATGATCTTTATGATAACCTTAACCGAGGGTCTTTGCTAAGGGTATCCCTATGTTCAAGGGACATGATCATTGTTTTTCCGAAGACAACAAGTGAGGTTATCCTAGAGGTGCGAGTGTGTAAATGATTCAGTTCAGTTATTTATCTTGCAACTAGGGTTTTCTATCGTTCATTTTTATCTTTTCATACAATCCTATTAATCTAAGCATTGCATAAAATATAGTAGCTGAAGGTAAAGGCGGAAATGTAAACCTAGGTTATTACAGAGCTTTGGGGTAGTTACCTAATAGTGAAGAGTGCTGAAAAGAAATTCTAAAACTATTACATCCCGGAAGCAATTACATGATAATGATAAAAAAAAGGGAGAAAAAATAAAGCTACGCTATTACAGTTGAACGCGCCATATACACTTTATCTAGGAAAATAAAAATAAGATGAAAATAGCAAAGAAAATGTTTTGGTGATTTTTTATGTAAAAATGATTTATGATAATTAATTAAATAAACCTAAAAACTTAATTAATTTTAATTAATAAAGAAATGTTAATTTTGAAAAAAACTAATTAAAATACCTAAAACCTAATTAATTTTAATTAATAATAAAAAAAGATTAATTTTGAAAAAAGGTTAATTAAAAAAAACCTAAAACCTAATTAATTTTAATAAAAAAAAGGTTTAAAAAAAAGCTTATCTTTAATGATTAACAAAAAAATATTAAGTTTGCCAAAAAAATAGATAGAGGAAGAAGCATCAATGGGAAATAGGGTTAGAAAATACAAATAATGTAAATGTTCGGGGTGGGTGTTGAACCAAAAATTAATTTAAAACTTAAAATTAATTATTCGAGTTTATTATGAAAAATCAAAGGTTTGTGAAAAATGTTAGGTTCTACTAAAAAGGTTTTAAACAGAAAGAAGGAAAATAGGTAAAAGGATAAACAGAATGGAAAAAAAAACCAAAATCAATAGGGGTGGGTGTTGAGACCACGCCCTTAACCTCTTCAGGATGTCTGTCTTGCCATGCATTAGTTGTTGTTATGATCCGGCCTCAGTGTTTTGTGATAATCCTGCATGGGACCATTAGATGGTCTAAATCTGCAGCATTGAATCTCATGAACACATTAAATAAATTACCATATCATGAAATATAAAGAAAGCAAATATATTAAATTTTGTAATGTTAAAACCGATATGGCATGTATGAATGCTTCTACACCCTTTTGATCATGCAGATCAAATCAGTCTTACCCTTACTGGAGAATGAGATGGCTTGTTTGTAGTGAGATGGAGGTTTGTAACAAGGATGGCTTGTTTGTAGTGATATGGGGGTTTGTAATATGGATTTCAAGATTCCTAGGATTCTTGAAAGAATTTAATATTTTGACAAGGTTGTCGCAAAGGTTTTTTTCGTCGTGTCCCGTTTGTGTGAAAAAAAATGAGATTATATAATAGAATTTATAACAAATATATGGGCTTTGAATATGCAATTGGGCCTCCAATAACCACAAGCAATAGTGCAGATTTTTATTCACTTGAGTCTGACACGTTCCAGGCTAAATCGCACAGACTTAAGTGTAATTTTTTAAGTTGAAATATGAAAACAAAATGTATCCAACATTGAGAACTAACTCTTGTCCGAAAATGGGCTCAATCAGATGAACGGTGAATTAGCTATGAATTTTTGAAGTTTTGACTCAGACAAACTTATTTTGGGCTCCAGTGTCAATTCTGACACATTCTTCAATAAATAACTGGTATTGATCGGTGCATAACCCGGTCTCGACTTTGGAAGAAACGTTGTAGATATATGAGTCAGTGACCTTGTGTAAAAAGATGGGTCCGATCCGATAAAAATTGACCGAGTTATGAATTTTTGAATTTTCGATCCAGATGAAATAATATTCAGCATTCAGGATTTTCGATGCGTCACGCGCACTCTGGGAAAAAAAATAAGGCCTTGTAGATACCGTTCGAACTCGATACCTCATATGAAAACATAGCTAACTCAATTTGTGAAATTTTGGCGCTATAACAAGCTCAATACGATGAAAATCGACCAAGTTATGATTTTCTGAACATGACGCAAATAAACATCTGTCACAAATTTTCTGTACGAAAATACTTGATAAATCCGCATTTTTGAAGACCTTCTGATTGAAATTGGCTTTCAGCTTTGAGAGATAAAAACATAGATGACATCAAGAAGGAATTTTTGCCACCGGAACGGGTTCAAAACGAGCCACGATCTTCAAGTTATGATTTTTTTAGTGCGTAAAAACTGCACTTTCAGTACACTTTTTGCACCATATTTTTTCGAGAAAAAATTGCACATTCGAAGACCTTCTTTAAAGAATTGGCTCTCGAGTCGAAGCTGAATTTGAGAATATGTTATCAGGGATATCTTAGGGAAATAACACTTGAATATGATGCACCGGGTTGGACTTGTGAATCTTTGAACCCCGAATCGTTGTGAAACATCGAACCGATCTTCAGCATGGAAAATACTCTGAATACATCCATTGGCGAAATAAACGTCACTTGTAACCTGACGAAACTTTTTAAATATAACTTGATTCCATAACCATAAAACCAATGATATGCATGTATATAATAATGAAAATAAAGAGGGTAAATTTTGGAGTACAACAGTTGTCCCTGTTCAATCTTCTTAAACCTGAGGATTTAGATTGGCTTGTCTGCCTTTCGTGATATGAAGGTGGAAGAGGATTGAACACTAGAGTGCCCATAAATTTGAACTTGCATGAAGTAACATTGTTAGTAGATGCTAATCGGGAATGGGCTTACAGATGCCATCTGGTGAAGATGGCTGAAAGTCGTCGGATATGGGCTTAAAGACGCCATCCAGAGAATATGATGGAGAGTCGTCGGTGATGGGCTTAAAGATACCATCCAGAGTAGATGTTGACTTCATAAGAGGTCTCTTTGTGGGGATTTCTGTTCCTGTTGTCTGAGGAGGAGTCCACTGGGGGATGTTGATTTCTGTTGTTTTCCTGTTGAAATCTAGGCTCTGCAGTAATTTGATGGGGAGAATGAAATTAACTGCTATCTGGAAATGTATCAAAAGAAACTTGTGTAGGGATGTTTCAGGATGAGTCCAGGTAAGACTTCATCTGGAAGTTTATGAGAAGGAACCTGAGTAGGGATGTTTTAGGAGATATATGAGAGGGAGCCTGGGTAGGGAAACTTTAGAATGAGTCCGGGTAAGACTGCATCTGGAAATTGTAAGAAGGAACCTGGGTAGGGTTGCCTCAGGATGAGTCCGTGTAAAACTGCATCTAGAAATTGTGAGAAGGAACCTGGGTAGGGCTATTTTAGGAGATATATGAGAGGGGGCCTGGGTAGGGCGGCTTCAGGATGAGTCCGAGTAAGACTGCATCTGAAAATTGTAAGAAGGAACCTGGGTAGGGTTTCCCGAACATTAGTCCGTGTAAAACTGGATCTGGAAATTGTGAGAAGGAACCTGGGTAGGGTTGCCTCAGGATGAGTCCGTGTAAAATTGCATCTGGAAATTCAAGAGAACGAACCTGGGTAGGGTTGCCTCAGGATGAGTCAGTGTAAAACTGCATCTGGAAATTCAAGAGAAGGAACCTGGGTAGGGTTGCCTCAGGATGAGTCCGTGTAAAACTGTATTTGGAAGTCAGAAGAAACCCGTGTAAGATTGCTTCATGATGAGCATCTGTAAAGATGTATTTGGAATTCAGAAGAAACCTGTGTAAGATTGCTTCATGATGAGGCCGTGTAAAGATGTATTTGGAAGTCAGAAGAAACCCGTGTAAGATTTCTTCATGATGAGCCTGTGTGAAGTTGTATTTGGTTGCACAGATAATTACTTTGTTTTGTTTCAGGAGCTAATCCTGGACCTGTTGAAAATTGTTGATGATAAATATTTGTTGATTGTTCTTTCCTGAAAAGGTAAAGCATTAGTTGTATGAAATGTCATGATGTATGAAATGCATTGTGTAATGGTGTTCTCAAAATAAAAGAGATTGGGATGTATGCATTTATACTGCAGATGCTATGACGTTTGTAGAATGATGTATGAATTCAATGTATGAACATATAAGCTATTCTATTGCAGTATTGTTGAGCCAGGGAAAATAAATCTCTGATTGTTGCTGGGGGTGAAGAATGTAGGTCTTCAAATATGTTGAAGTTAAAACGATGGGAGATAAACTTCCATTGTTAGAGAAATAAACTTTGTTGGGGAAGGTAAACTCCATGAACTGAAGTGTTGCTAGAAGATAGTCTAGAATAAGTATCAGGATGACATCCGTCTTTGGATCGTACCTGAACCGTTTCTAGAAGATGGTCTAAATAAGTATCAGGATGACATCAGTCTTGGGATCTTACCTAAAGTGTTGCTAGAAGATAGTCTAGAATAAGTATTAGGATGGCATGCGTTCCTGGATCGTACCTGAACCATTTCTAGATGAGAATCTGAAATAAGTGTCCAGATGGCATCCGTCTTTGGATCGTACCTAAACTGTTTGTAGATGAGAATCTAGAGTAAGTGTCAGGATGACATCCGTCTTTGGATCGTACCTGAACCGTTTCTAGATGAGAATCTGGAGTAAGTGTCAGGATGACATCCGTATTTGGATCGTACCTAAACCTTTTCTAGATGAGAATCTGAATAAGTATCAGGATGACATCCATCTCTGGATCGTATCTGCACTGTTTCTAGATGAGAATCTGGAGTACGTGTCAGAATGACATCCGTCTCTGGATCGTATCTGTACCGTTTCTAGATGAGAATCTGAAGAAAAAAAGTGTCAGGATGACATCCGTCTTTGGATCGTACCTGGACCTTTTCTAGACGATAATCTGCTTTATTCAGAATATTTCTGTTGGGGAATGGAAACTCTATAATTCGCTTGGGGAATCCCGTGAAGCTTGGCGACTTCATTGGGGAATTTTCGTTAGAGCAGTAATTTGGAGATTTTGCTCTGTCGAGGGTATGAGAACACCTGACATCAATAGGCTACATGCTAAGAACATGGCAGTGACCTTGAAGTAGAATGCCCTTGCCTTTGTACCTGCTGGAGAAGGTATCTGCTGGGATTTTGTAGATGGTTTGACTGTTATCCCAACTCGAGGGGTTTTGAGTAGATGCAGATCAGGGTAATAAACCTTCTACTGATAGACAAGTGACGAGATGACAGGACGTAGTGGTACGCTTTAATCCCTAACTTTTTCCTGGACTTTCCTTTCATATTTTCAGTCCATCGGGATAACCTTTTTTGTCCAAGCCACCTTTTCAGGTTTTCGACTTGCTGGGTGTACAGTTTTTTTATATGTATATCCCTAATTTTTGCCCGAACCCTTTTGGTTCGCCGAGATGCCCTTATTTTTGCCTAGGCCAGTCAACCTAGCGGGTCTTTGTTCATGCGTAGTATTTTCCGACTATGTCCATGTTCATCGGGTATAGAGAATTGTCATTGTCCATAGTAGTAAGTGTTGCCACACTGCCAGAAGATATTTGTTTGATCGTACAGGATTCGTTGCTGGAATTCATTTCCAATGCCCCAAGTGATTCAGATGGAGATCTGCCCCTGGCTATTTGGCATTTTTTGAGAGATTCCTTGAACCTTGACTTGAGTTCCCCAGATCAGTTGGACACCATGCTATTCCCCTTGATTATGAAAGGCCTATCACTGGAATGTCTTTCCATCTGAGGTGATTCTGTCCACTGAGAGGATTTCTGTTCATCGAAAATTCATCGTGCGAATTTCTCGACTGTTGAACAAATAGTCATATGAAAATAATGGTATTTTAAGAATGCAAAGCTTATTTCTATCTTGAAGTTTAAAAAGTCATTTTTTAGTAAAACAAACACATTTTGTAAAAGTGTGATATCAGCTCAGGATTTATAGAGAACCCTACAGGAGTCAGGATACCTTTTGTAACAGTATGCTTTCGAACTAACTCATGCTTCAGTTAAGACTTTTGAAGGTTGTAGCGTGGCCTGGTTCACGGTTCAAGAAACAAAGGATAAAGGATCAAAATTTATTTGTACCCAACTCGTTCTTCGTGATGTTCTTCAATCCTATGCTCAACTAATTATATGTTTAGATCCCAATTGAGTCTAGAATCTTTTCTCTGATACTTGGTGATGGTTTAGAAATTGAATGTTTATTTGAGAAGGCAATCATTTTTGTAATCTTTTTTTTGTTGAGGATTTGTAGCGACCTCTTTTTTTTTATTTTGTTATCCCTACTTTTGCCTGAACTGTTTCTTTTACGACTGAATGTACCTCTGAATTAACTGAGAAATCTACCATGCCCCAGGTTATGATTAAGGGAATAAATTTGTATGAAAAGGAAAAAAAATTCATACTTCTTAGGATCAAAGAGGTTGACTAGGGATTATCTTCCTTATAACTCCATTGTTTAGGATTTGAAACAACGTTTGTACATCGTCAGCGGGGCCTGTTCAAAAGTATACTGTAGAGATTGTGGTATCATTTTTGTCATCCTCCCTCTAAAGGCTTAGAGCTTTTAATCAAGAGTTTAATATCACAAACGGGAAGTAAGAAAGAAGTTCAAGCATAGTGCAAACAAATTAATTCAAGACAAACATGTGCAATGCATTGATGAAATAACAAGGTTTGATATGAATAAATGTTCGAACAATCAAAAGAAAATTACAAATTGAAAATTCTAATGAACAAAATACTCTTTGTCTGATCTTGTCACTTCAGATGGTGTGCCTTGGAGGGATAAGAGAAGAATTCCAGTTGACCATCTTGTGTGAATTCCAATGGTCCCTCATCGATCAGGTCTTCAATTTTGGATTTTAATGTCGGACAACTATCAGTATCATGCCCTGGACTATTGGAGTGATATGCACGCCTTGCATTTATATGTTACATTGGAGAGGCGGTATTGGGATTTGTTGGAGGATCCCTCAACATGACCAAATTCAATTTCAACATGTATTGCAAGACTTGCAACATTGGTATGCTGAGTTTGGTATATTTCCTAGTGAATGAATCCCGCTAACGCCGATTACCCCATGGTTGTTGGAGAGGTTGTGGTTGGGCTCATGATGTAGCAGAAATTTTGAAAGGTCCACTTTACACCAAGCCAACTCCTTGTCTCATCAGGGGCTGATTAACAACTTGATCCTCAGCCTCGACCGTTTGTTTCATACGACTGCGACCGTCTTGATGAAGTTTGCTGACGAGGATTCTTCGCTCCTCTTGTCCCCAGGCTAGGATTTGGATAAGAGCCATTTGACTGATCATCTGGGTCATCATCCTTTCCATCTCAGCTTGCAGTTGTTCAACCTGGTCATCCTTGTTGTTGTCAAGACGTTTCTTGGTTAGATTCCCAGTGAGGAGTGCTTTCAATTCTTCCTGCATCTTGTATAGGTTTAGGAACATTTCCATGAACTGGGCCTCTTGAGTTTGGAGATCTTTGTCGTCTTGTTTGAGAGCCATTGCTGAAATAAACAGCAAGAACATGAGAGACCTGTACTGGAGACTACCTGTTATGCAATGACGTGTATGATATGAAAATGTTTTCAAGGATATCGCGGGGTAAACAAGAAAAATGTTAGGCGTTGAACTTTACAACTTTTATTGAAGCACTTCGTATCATTGAAGGTCCTTCTACAAGAGTCAAGCTCACCATATCAAGTGGGTCATAGCCCCTGACTCAAGTTGTCACTTTGGTCTTTTGACAGTGTTAGCTAGAGGAAAATGAATCCCCTTGCCCCTTGCTAGACATCTGCTTTATCATAACCTACATCACATGCCCTTGATATCCTTGAAATGGTTAAGGAAATTTTATGGTATGATGTGTATGCTATGCATCAAGCAAAAATGCAGGGTAAGAAACCAATTTATTGGATTTATACAAACAAAGTCCTACAAGGAATACAAACAAAGCCCTGCAATGTGTTCAAATTATTAGGCAAATAAAACAAACAAGTCACACAAGTAGCCTTAGGTTTAGGCTTGCATGAATTCCATAGGTAAGTACCCTCTTGAAGTTTAGTTGGCTTAACCTGTCTTAGAAATAGTAACTGGGTTCTAAGGAGTCTCAATGAGTGTAGTATCGAGTATCAACCGATTCCCAGCTTTACACTGAGGCCGACTACCTCACTACTTTCTAATGGCCAAGTTTTTTCAACTAAGGTTCTAAGGTTCGTTAGTGCTTCAAGACACCACACGGCGGCCCCGTATTCTCCTCGATTCAACAAAAGGGATACCGGTACCAACCAAAGTGTCACACCAATACGGTTATCGCTTTAACCATATCGGTCTACGTCGTACATTCTCCAAGATCTATTGTTGTTTACCTAAAAATATGCCCTATATCCGGGTATAGGATCTTTACAAGAATACCCCAACAAACCCTCAAAGATAAAGCAGTCAAAGAAAACAAAGAAAGCAATTTTAAAATGATCTAGACCCTAGGGTAAACCCCACTTTATAGTTATCCCCAGCAGAGTCGCCAGTTCTCTGATACAGTGGTAGAACTGACTGTTAATACTGGTTTGTGTTTTATATTTGCAAATGTTCGGTAAGCAAGAGTCGCCACCGACTTTTCTTTTATCCAACAAAGGAAAGGGTGAAAAGAACAGAAAAAGACCTTTCGAGAGTTTTCTGAGTAAGGGGGTAGATTATGGAAAGGGAAGGTATTAGCATCCTTTTTTTCCATAGTTATCTACGGGCTCTTAGATTCTTAGCTCATGTTTTGAAAATTGCTTGTCCTTTGTGTGTTTTGAAAATTGTTTTGAAAATGCCTTAGTATGCCGATTCGCTTTGCGATAACTCTTCTATCAGTCCTCAAGAGTGTTGACAAGGCGAATGTTTTTGAAAGTGTTTTGAAATATTTTTGTGTAGGTGCAAAAAGTTGTTTTGAGCAAGCAACTAAGAACTTATCTACTTATACTCGAAAAGGTCGTTCTTTTCTCCCTATCCTTTAGACAATGTTATCCCACTATTAGCGAGTAGGTAGCCCTATCGTTGGATGTATGAGGGAAAAGAGTGGGTCATTGTTATGATCAAAGAAGGTAACATATAGGGATGTCTTAGCAGTTCGAAGGGATTGTAATCATATATTCGTAGGCAACATCGAGGGACAAAATCATTTCTCGTATGAAACTCGAGGGACATTGAGGGACTATGATCTTTATAATGACTTTAACCGAGGGTCTTTGCTAAGGGCATCCCTATGTTCGAGGGACATGACCATTGTTTTTCCGAAGGCAACAAGTGAGGTTATCCTAGAGGTGCGAGTGTGCAAATGATTCAGTTCGATTATTTATCTTGCAATTTGGGTTTTCTATCGTTCATTTTTATCTTTTCATACAATCCTATTAATCTAAGCATTGCATAAAATATAGTAGCTGAAGGTAAAGGCGGAAATGTAAACCTAGGCTATTACAGAGCTTTGGGCAGTGACATAATAGTGAAGAGTGCGGAAAAGAAATCCTAAAACTATTACATCCCGGAAGCAATTACATGATAATGATAAAAAAAGCGGGAAAAATAAAGCTACGTTATTACAGTTGAACGCGCCCTATACACTTTATCTAAGAAAATAAAAATAAGATAAAAATAGCAAAGAAAATGTTTTGGTGATTTTTTTATGAAAAAATGATTTATGATAATTAATTAAATAAACCTAAAAACCTTATTAATTTTAAATAATAAAAAATGTTAATTTTGAAAAAAATTAATTAAAATACCTAAAACCTAATTAATTTTAATTAATAATAAAAAAAGGTTATTTTTAAAAAAAAGTTTAATTAAAAAAACCTAAAACCTAATTAATTTTAATTAAAAAAAGGTTTTAAAAAAAAGCTTATGTTTAATGATTAACAAAAAAAATTAAGTTTGCCAAAAATATAGATAGAGGAAGAAGCATCAATGGAAAATAGGATTAGAAAATACAAATAATGTAAATGTCAGGGTGGGTGTTGAACCAAAATTTAATTTAAAACTTAAAATTAATTATTCGAGTTTATTATGAAAAATCAAAGGTTTGTGAAAAATATTAAGTTTTATGAAAAAAGTTTTAAACAGAAAGAAGGAAAATAGGTAAAAGGATTAATAGAATGGAAAAAAAACCAAAACCAATAGGGGTGGCTGTTGAGCTCACGCTCTTAACCTCCTCAGGATGTCTGTCTTACCGTGCATTAGTTGTTGTTATGACCCGTCCTCAGTGTTTTGTGATAACCCTGCATGGGACCATTAGATGGTCTAAATCTGCAAAGTTGAATCTCATGAACACATTAAATAAATTACCATATCATGAAATACTAAGAAATCAAATATATGAAATTTTGTAATATTAAAACCGATATAGAATGTATGAATGCTTCTACACCCTTTTGATCATAAAGATCAAACCAGTCTTATCTTTATTGGAGAATGAGATGGCTTGTTTGTAGTGAGATGGAGGTTTGTAACAAGGATGGCTTGTTTGTAGTGAGATGGGGGTTTGTAACAATGATTTCAAGATTTCTAGGGTTCTTGAAAGAAATTGATATTTTGACAAGGTTGTGGTAAAGTTTTTGTCATCGTGTCCTGTTTGTGTGAAAAGAATTAGATTATATAATGGAAATTAGAGCAAAGATATGTGCTTTGAATGTGAAATTGGGCCTTCAATAACCACAAGCAATAGTGCAGATTTTTATTCACTTGAGTCTGACACCTTTCAGTCTAAATCACAGGGACTTAAATGCAATATTTTAAGTTGAATTGTGAAAACAAAATGTAGCATACATCGAGAACTAGCTGCTGTCCAAAAATGGGCTCAATCGGATGAACGGTGAATTAGTTATGAATTTTTGAAGTTTTGGCTCAGACAAACTTAGCTTGGGCTCTAGTGTCAACTCTGACACGTTCTTCAATAAAAAACTGGTATTGATCGGAGCAGAACCAGGTCTCGACTTTGGAAGAAAATTTGCATATTTCCGAGTCAGTGAACTTGTGTAAAAGGATGGGCCCGATCCGATAAAAATTGACGGAGTTATGAATTTTCGAAGTTTTGACCCAAATGAAATAATATTCAGCATTCAGGATTTTCGGTGCATCACGCGCACTCTGGTTAAAAAACGCATGTCTTTTGGATACCCTTAGAACTCGATACCTCCTGTAAAAACGTAGCTTACTCAATTTGTGAAATTTTGGCGCTGGAAACAACTCAATACGCTGAAAAACGACCAAGTTATGATTTTTTGAACATGACGCAAATAAATTTTGTCACAAATTTTTTGTACGAAAATACTTGATAAATCCGCATTTTTGAAGACCTTGAGATTGAAATTGGCTTCCAGCCGTGATAGATAAAAACTTAGATGACATCAAGGCAGGAATTTAGCCACCAGAACGGGTTTAAAACGAGCCACGATCTTCAAATTATGAATTTTTTAGTGCGTAAAAACTGTACTTTCAGCACACTTTTTCACCATATTTCTTCGAGAAAAAATCGCACATTCAGAGATCTTCTTTAAAGAATTGGGTCTCGAGACGAACCTGAATTTGAGAATATGTTATTAGGGATATCTTGGCGAAAGAACACCTGAATATGACGTGTCGGGTTGGACTTGTGAATCGTTGAACCCCGAATTGTTGCAAAACGTCGAACCGATCTTCAACATGAAAAATACTCTAAGAACATCCATTGGAGAAATAAACGTCACTTGTAACCTGATGAAGCTTGCTAAATATACCTTGATTCCATAACCATAAAACTAATGATATGTGTGTATGTAATAATGAAAATAAAGAGGGTAAATTTTGGGGTACAACAGGTTATTAGGTTAATCATCATTAAAACTTTTTATCAAATAATCACCAAAGACAATTTCCTTTTCCGTTTTCTTAGTCTTACAATTAGCATAGTTTTCTTTTCTCGCGTGTTTTACGATTATTATAACTGCTCACAATTTGTAATAGTAATTAAGGTTTTATTTTCCATATTTTATTACTTATGTACCTCTCCCAAAGCCATGTAATAGTCTAGGATTTTATTTTTTGCTTTTACTTTCCACTTATTTACCACTTTCCTATTTTTTACTGTTACTGTTAGTAAATAGGTCATGTATGGCAAGATAAAATAAAATGGTAGCAAACCCTAATTTCAAAGATAAGCATAACTGAAAATAATCGCTTCTCACACTCGCGCCTCTAGGGTAACCTCCCTTGTTTCCTTTCAATAAAAGCAGTCATGCCCCTCGAATGTGGGGACGCTTTAACATTGTCCCTCAAGAATAAAGATCGTAGTCCCTTGATGACCCTTTCGATGTTGCCTTTGGTAAATGATCTAGTCCCTTAATGATAAATTTCTAAAGTGTCCTTACCAGTTGCCTTCTATGACTGAACGATGACCCACGCATGTCCCTTCATATTCAACGATAGGAATTCCTACTAACTAATGGTAGGATAACATTATCTAAAGGAGAAGGAAAGAACAAGAAATACTTTGAATAGGTAGAACACTCGTAATCGCTTACTCATAAATATTTCAAAACAAACACTTTTCACAACGCTCTTCAAGAAATATTTAAAATAAAACACTTTGTACGCATTCTCGAGGACATTAACGAGAATCATTACAAATTTCTTCCTCACTATGGCTACTTTCAAAATATTTTCAAACACACATTCACAAATAAATTTTCAAAAAAAACAAAGTGAGCTAGCGATTAAGAGCCCATAGATAACTACAGATGAAAAGGGTGCTAATACGTTCCCTTTTCATAATCTACCCCCGGAACTCAAAAATCTCAAAGATTTTTTGTTCTTTTCACCATTTACTTATTGGATAAAAGAAAAGTTGGTGGCGACTCTAGCTATCTGCAACATTTGCGATAAAACGCAAATACAAGTCAGTTCTCCAATTGTATTACACATATCATTAGTGTAGGCCTATAATTTGTGTAACGCTTGGATCAATCTTGCCAACATTATTTCAAATCTCTATTCAAGTTTCAAGATTTATTTCATTTATAATTTTATTCAAGTTTATCTCATCTGCTTTACTTCCAGGTTTATTTATTCGAAATTATTTTAGTTTCTTGTTCTTATAATATTGTTTTATCATTACAAATCTAAATATGCCTATGTCCATGGTTAATAATTATAATTTCATATTTGTTTCTTTAAGTATGTCCTGGTAAATTACTTAGAGTCTAGTATGTGAGAACCATCGTTTCTGACGGGACTCGGTAATAAGTTGGCTTAATATATGTTTGAAAATTCAGTTTCGGTCTTTGTTTTTAAACTTAATTTAAATAGCTTTTTCATGAGAGTGAGAGTTTACTTAATACGATTTTGTCACGAGAGTGGGAAATTAACTAAGGTTCGAGTCGGCATTGCGTGAGCGTGGGGGTCAAATCGGATAGTAGAATCTAGGCATTAATTCTAAGCACAACGAGAGTGCTTTAGGATTAATTAGAAGTTGTTCATTTTTCAAAACACATTCCTTAATTAAAATGGGCGAGAAAGAGAAAAATCTCATCGTTAAGGAATGCGGCTTTATTCAAAAGCACGAGATTGTGAGGTTCATTCTTTAAATTGATATTTTCTACTAAATACATTTTTAACATCAATATAAGCCAACAAGTTACAAACTCCAAGAGGTACGCGAAATACATATTTAGGTCTCTCTTTTCATATATATATATATATATATATATATATATATATATATATATATATATATATATATATATATATATATATATATATATATATATATATATATATATTTCCTTAATCTTATTTTATTTCACTTTTACTTCTTAGTTTCCCCTAAATTAATAATTCATTAGCATTAGCTTTATATAGTGGAAATAGATTACAGTAGGTTGACATTGGTCTCTGTGGGTTCGACAATCTTTTATATTATTTCGTTATTTCCGTGCACTTGCGGATGCATCCCATGTCAACTATATTTATTCGTTATGTGTCTTATAATGATTATGATCTACTCTCCCCTTTTTCTTGGAAATGTTGCCTATATATGTGGGTAACTTGAAGGAGATCAGAAATAGTTTGTTGAAGCTTAGAGGATAACTTCAGAGTGTGTTTATTGCTTTTCGTTGAATACAGGGAATCTTGCTCTGATATACAACATAAGGGTTGGGATCGATTGGTTGTGACTTTTAAACCAAGCACTATTTTTTTATCTTGAGATTTTATATTACCATCATGACTTTTTCCATGTCTCAGATTATGATGATATAAACATGAAGTGTGACGAATTTATTAACATTTTAACTACCTTTCATGATATTGAGATTATTTTATGAAGGAGTTTAAGACTCATTAATTATGTTGCGAAGTTCGAATTGAATTAGTTGCAATACTAGAGATTATATTTAAGCGTTTTCTTTGCAACCCGTGTTATGGAGCATGATTATTTGTGAAATGATGTTTATATGAAGATGTGAAATCATTGTTGTTGTCTTTCACTTATTTATATATTAAAAATATTCGTGAAAGTCGTGGGATTTTAGAAGGGTGTTACATATATAAAGAATCATCACCGTCCAGAAGCTTCGATTGTAGAAAGGTACATCGCAGAAGAAGCTATTGAGTTTTGTACAAACTATTTGTCAGATGCAAACTTTTAGGAGTTCCAGAGTCTCGTCATGATGGATTTTATGATGGTAGAGGTATTCAAGGTTTGAATTTTAATACATTTAGTTGAGAATGAGTTTTTCAAGCACATTTTTATATATTGAATAACCTTAGTGAAGTTGATCCTTACTTGACCACATACAAAGCTCTTATAAAGGAAAAATACCCCCGGATGAATGAAAAATGGTTGTTAATGGAGCATAACAGAACTTTCATAGATTGGTTTAATGAAAGTATTTCTAAAGAGAGTGGTGCATCAGATAATTGCAAATGGTTGTCATGTTTGATTAACTTTAACGTAACTTGGAGTGCATACAACATTACTAAATATTCGTTCTACAAAAAATCAAAGGATGATCATAGCACCATGCAAAATAGTGGTATTATGGTTGAGGCTGAATCTATGTACTTTTCTAGTTCCAAAGATAACAATCTAGTACTAGTATCTAGAGGATTCATTGGGATCATTGAGGAGATTTTGGAGATTGACTATTTTTATTTTAAAGTGCCTTTATTTAAGTGCAGGTGGACCGACAGTAAAGCTGGAGTCGAAACTGATGGATTAGGATTCACAAGGGTTGATCTTTGAAAGGAAACTAACAAGAACAAACCATTCATCATGGCAAACCAAGCCAAACAAGTTTTTTATGTCACTAATCCATCTAACACTAGATAGTCAATTGTTCTTCAAGGAAAAGATCTTCCTTATAGTACTGATGAAAATCAAGATTTCAACTATGAGACTCCTTGTTTAGAAACACGTGTAAGTCAATCATCTGAAGAAAATGACTTAGATGATGTGCATGCTATTTGTCGTGATCATGAAGAAGGCATATGGAAAAACTAGTAAGTAAATGTCTTGTTACTTTTGTTTCTTAATCATTTGTTTTAGTTTTGATGTAAAATTATAAAGTGTGTTCCATTTTGGGTTTGTATAAGGTGTAATCAATGAATATTTATGTTTCAGATTGACGAATAGACGCACCATTTTGGGTTTGCATTGGTTCTGTATTCTATATCATGAGGTTCTGTATTTTGTAATTCACGTACAGACGACAGTAAAAAAATTTATAACCCCTCGGTTTCCCAAACAAATCGAAGTAATAATATTGATATATTACCTCGGTTCATCAAAAAAACGAGTGTTAGTAATTGGCGCGCCCTCAAGTAATAAAAATTCTGAGGATGGGAATTAAACCCACATGTAGTTAATGTAACCCCTCAGTGTTTTAATACTCGAGGTGATAAGGGATAACCTTTCATGATTCCCTTACTAACCTCTATTCCGCATCTGACATCAAACGCATTTTGCGTCCGGCGTTAGATGTGTTTTTTATAGTAGTGTCAGTAACTCAACACTAGCAACTTTGCGCTCAACATGCAGTGCTGAAAGCAATGAAAACATATGAGCTTCATCTTTTAAAAGTTCTTCAACTTTCTTAGCAAGTTAAAACACTAGTTCTCCACTTTCACCAAATTATGGGAATCTCACGTTCTTGTTGTAACAATGGATATGAGCATAGTTGAACTCCAACCCGTTCATTCTAATAATAACATCAATTTGGTGCAAGGGTAAACACATCAAATACATCATGAAACCTTTACCTAAATGGTCAAAGGACAACTCAAATAGACAAAACTAGTAGTAACAAAACTATTAGCAGGAGTATCTATCACCATACTATTCATAGAAGACAGTTTCAATCCCAACATAGTAGCACATTCTAGCGAAATAAGAAAATAAGTAGCCGAAATATAAATAATAGTAACCAACTTAAATCATTAATAAAATAAGTACATCGAATCAAGTTTCCCTTCATGGAATCTTTTGAACCATTCAAAGAGAACACTCTACCATTATTCTGGGCAGTAGTAGCAGCATTCTACTTTGGCTTCTGACATTGTGTACTTGCTAATTCTCTATTTTTGTGATTGGAATTATGTTTGGTAAAACTAACTTGGCATAAACATGTTGAAATAACATGTTCTATCAACTGGAGAAACATGTTGAACAAGATGTATTATGCAGAATCATTCGACATCGTGACTATGTACATCTGGACAATTGGATTCGTTTAGGTTGTTACAGATGCTGAATATCCTTGCAATATTATGATATCCTATTTGGCACTTAGTTTATGAATTAAGAGATTCATGATTAATTCAAGGAGTATTCATAGTTTCTAATTATGGATATAATTTAGGAATCTAATGATTAAAGTTCTATTTTTATGCAGAAGTTTTTCCAGATTTTTAGCAGCTAATTTGCTACATTTTTGAAGCCTAATCCAATCCAGAAGATTGCTTTAAAAAGATTGTCACTAACCTAGTTTTAGTGTGGAACTTATGTGTGTTTTTGTTAGGGTTTGTGTGTGTTAATTGTGAGCCTCTCTAACATCATCTTAATAAAAGAGTATGATTGTTCTATTGAGTTGTAAGTTTTGTCAGTAATTCTAAAAGTTTTTAAGCAGTGAATGATTGTGTGTTTTTGAAGTTTGTCTTCTAATTCTTCTGAATTGTGTTCTTGTCATTGTTTGTGACTGGAAGGGATTTGAGAAGGGTCTCATACCTAGATGAGTCTTAGGTAGAGGTTAAGCACGGGTAGTGATTAAGTGAGTATATTTTAAACTTGTGAGAGTTTGTTATGGGTCTACAAATTGATACTATTTAGTTGACTTCGTCCCTGGCTTGGTAGCCCTCAAAGTAGGTGTTGTTCTACACCGAATTGGGCTAATAACTTTGTGTGTTCCTTTATTTTCTGCATTGTTTGAACTGTTATACTTTGTCATTATATTTTGTTCAGAGATTAGTATCTCGACATCTCTTAGGACATATGAGATCTGAATACTAGAATTTTAATTGGTATTAGAGCAGGCATCCTACTCTGTAACTGGGTAAGATTCAGGGAAGATACTTTCTGGTACAATGAATAAGGAAGGAGGATTTACGAACAGATGACCCATCCTTGATGGAACCAATTATGACTTTTGGAAAGATCGAATAGTGGCTTTAATCAAGTCCATGGATAGCAATGCTTGGAAATCTGTTGTCAAAGGGTGAGATCCACCAATGGCTAAAGATAAGGACGAGAAGACTACTGATATGCTGAAGGCTGAGGAAGACTGGAATGATGAAGATGACAAGTTAGAAGAGGGGAAATCCAAAGCATTGAATGCCCTATTCAATGGAGTGGACAATAACATATTCAAACTGATAAGGAATTGTATTGTTACTAAAGAAGCTTGGGAGATCTTGAAGACTGCTAATGAAGGAACCTCTAAGGTGAAGACTTCAAGACTTCAACTTCTTGCCACCTAGTTTTAGAACTTAAGAATGAAGATGGATAAGAGTATTCGTGACTTTCACATGAATATTATTGAGATAGCCAATGCCTTAAGTTCCCCGGTGGAGAAGATGTTAGAAGCCAAGTTGGTGAGAAAGATTCTCATATCTCTTCCAAAGAGGTTTGACATGAAAGTGACTGCTATTGAAGAAGCCTAAGATATAAAAAACATGAAGTTTGATGAGCTTATAGGATCCCTATAGACCTTTGAGCTAGGGATCAATGAAAAATATTAAAAGAATAAGACCATTGCCTTTATCTCTAATACTGATGATCTTGAAGATGAATGTGACTTAGATAGAGAGGAAGGGTTGTCTAATGAAATTTTTCTTCTTGGAAGACAATTCAATAAAGGTTTGAATAAGATGGACTAAAATTCAAGGTATAATGTCAAGAATAATTATTCGACATCAATAAAAATAAGAACTATGGTAGAAGGCCCATACCTGAAGAGAAGACCAATCAAGGAAAAGGAGTTCATTGTCATGAATGTGGAGGTTTTCGAATCTTCCAAACAGGTTAATGCACTGACTAGAATTTATGATTCCAATGAAGAATCAGACTGTGAAGAACTCACCTTTGAGGAACCTGTTGTCTCATACAAGGAGTTATGCCTCAGAAGTGAAGAAGTATGTCAACAGAGGAAGACCAAAAGAAAGTCATTGCTCAACTACAATCTAAAAAGATGGAACATATGTCTATTATTTATGAACTGAATGATGAAGTTGTATTGCTCAATTCAAAACTTGACAATATAACTAAGTCTGTAAGAATGCTTAACAGTAGCTCTGATGTGCTGAATGAGATTCTGCAATATAGAAAGAATGCTAGAAAGATCAAAGGTCTTGGTTATGATAATCAAGGTGTGAAGAACAAAGGAAAAGATCCTGAAGAAAAGTTTCTTTAACCAAAGAAGAAATTGGAATAGAAGATGTCAAATCCAATGTCCCAACATCAACAAAGACTTCAGAAAAATCAATCAGGAAATAAGGCTCCACGATGGAGATGTCATTATTGTGGAATGTTTGGTCATATAAAACCCTATTATTACTGGTTATATGGCCATCCCAAATATGTTTCTCCACCCAAAAGAGAACAGATTGTTGTTAAAGCAAAGAAACAATGGTTTCCCAAAAATGCTACTTCTGGATTTATAGTTCATACTTCTCCCAGAGCTTCTACCAGAGAAGATTGGTACTTTGATAGTGGTTGTTCTATAAATATGATTTGTGTTAAGAAATTATTGGTTTACATTAAACCATATTCCACTAGTTATGTCACTTTTGGAGATGGATCAAAAGGTGAAATAAAGGGTGTTGGAAAGTTGGGTTGTACATGAATCCCTAGTCTTCATGATGTGTTGTTTGTTAAGGGGTTGACTGCTAATTTGATAAGTATTAGTCAACTGTGTGACCAAGGTCTCAAAGTTAACTTTACTACATCTGAATGTCTGGTAACAAATGAGAAGAATTAAGTTATCCTAAAGGAAGACAGATCAAAAGATAATGATTACTTATGGATTCCTCAAGAAAGAAATTACTCCTCCACATACTTGATTTCAAAAGAAGTTTAAGTGAAGTTATGGCATACAAAACTTGGCCATTTACATCCAAAAGGTATGAAGAAAGTCTTGTCAAAGGAAGCAGTCAAAAGTATTCCCAAGCTAAAAATTATGGAAGGAAAAATCTGTGGTGAATGTCAAATAGGAAAGAAAACCAAGATGTCACATCCAAAGTTACATCATCAAATTACTTCCAAGGGGTTATAAATTCTTCATATGACGTTAATGGAACCTGTGCAGGTTGACAGTGTTGGTAGAAAGAGATATGTCGGTGTAGTTGCTGCTGATTTTTCAAAATTTTCCTGGATGAACTTTAGCAAAGAAAAATCAAATGGCATTGAAGTATTTAAGGATTTATAGAAATTACAGATGGGAAGCATGGAACAAAAGATATCTACAAAGGGCATATTTGAAGAAGACTTTTTTAAGGTGATGACAAGGGAGAACAGTGGTAACACTCCTAAAACATGTGACATATTCAAGGAGTGAATGAGGTTATTTGACAGAGGCAAGAGGTGGAACACCACCTTAAGATGATCAAGAGTGTTTGGTTCCCAATGCTATATTATGCCTATGCTGTTACCGCTGATGGTGGTATGTGTTTGTGCGTGCATGATATCTTACCAAATGTTATGACATTTTTACTAATGTGTGAACTTGGGTATTTCATATTGGTTTGTTGTTTTGGATTTTCTTGTGTATTGGGTCTTCTTCTTGAGGGGGAGAAATAATTGTCTAAAACAAGGGAGAATGGTTGATCACTATTGTGAAGAAGGCATCTGCTATATGTGGTTCATCATGAAATGTTTTGGTCACCCATGTGTTTAGTGATCCGGATGGTTCCCTAAGAATTAATATGGAAGGACAAGGCAAGATGGACTTTGTAACACCCTTCTAACTCACATATATTTCACATGTATTTTTATGAAAATAAAACAAATTAAAACCACAAAAAGGTGTCACATCTTCATGTAAACGTCATACACAACATAATCCTGCTCCATAACACGAGTTTCAAAATTATTTAAGACAAATCCTTCATGGATGACAATTAATATACATGTTCATATTTCTCATAGCGTAATTCATAGTTCAAAAACATCATATTATAATACTTCGTAAAACTTCATCATACTTCATGATTCATAATTAGAATTTAAAACAACTCGAGTACCATGAAAGGTAACCCAACATCATAGAAACAAAACAAAGAACATAAGTTCATAATTCAAACTATCCCATCCCCAATATTACATATCAGAGAAAGACCTACTCTACTCCATGGAAAGCAATTAAACACACTCTGAAGCTATCCTCTAATGCTTCGACGAGCTAATCCTGATCACCTGCAAGTTACCCACGGAAAGAGGAAACATTTCCTAAAAGAAAGGGTGAGTCTATCATAATTATTATAAAAGACATAAGGAATAAATATAGTATACATGCACATAGGCAAGGCATCACACACCATCATCAGAACCTCATGTATACTCACACCTTCACAACATCATCAATACATAACCGCATATCATCAAAACACCATTTATCAACAAACATCATTTAATCAACTCATTAAGCAATGTCACATATAATGTAATGCAATGTCATAGAATCATGCATGTGGTACCAAAACTTCACTGATGAATCAGTCGTCGTTATCTCCAAAGATCCCCACTAATAGGATTGGTTCCCACTTGGAACTAGAGCACTTCACAGTTTTGCACTTAATTCACACTATGGGATTGATGCCTTCACTAGACTATTGTACTACCATCTTCATTGGACCAAAGTCCTATCAACATCACTGCATAGAAGTCCTAAACTATGCCATGAATGCATGATACACAATAACATAATAAATACAACCACGACTAGTCAAAACGCATCATCATTCATGAATTCATCACAACATCATGGTATCATCATAATCAACAAAACATCATCATAATATCATCATATCTTCATAATAAACAAAGCATCATCAAAACATCATAACATGATCATAATAAATAAAACATTGTCATAACATAAATATATCTTTATAATAATGAAGCATCATCATAATCCAACACAAGGAACCTAACTTCATCCTAGCTTAGGTATTTGGAAAATACTTCTTATTTCTAATTTTATTCCATCCAACTAAATTTATAGCTCTTTTAAGAAAATCTAACTCAGCATTCAATTCTGGACACCATCGCCCGACGACACCACCTCCATCTCCTGACGACACCTCCTTCGCGTCTTGCATCACCCGACAATGCTTAGAGAAACATACTCCAGTAACTTTCTTCTTTTATACCCTCCTTCGCTTCTATTTTCTCCTGGCTATGGCCACGCGACACCACTATCTCCCAACGACACATCCCATCGCCCGACGATTCTACACGAACAGGGTTTTCCTATTTCGATTTCCTTCATAAAAACTAGTCTCAATTCTTGAAATTTTGCACCAAAACAGTCTCAATACTCATGTATTTCAACATATAATCATCATATAATAACAATACAACATTATAGGCATTATATACACAAACTCCTGGAAATTCAACAAGGTATTTTCACCAATTCCAACACAAGTTCATCAATTGTAACACAATCATCAAATCACTAAAACCTAACACATCCTATATTTATTAGACATTAGATCGATTATTATAACAATGATAAAACTCCTCTGACCTTAGATTATTGCTAGCAATCAAATCCTCTCCATGCTCTACAGAAATTCCTATGCTCCTTCTTGCCTCTTTGTGCCCTAGTTCTTCCTCTGCGTTTTCTCCCAAAAATATCGTACAAAATGTGCGCTTCTAAAATCCTAATTCTTTTTTGTCTCACTTAACCCTTGGTCCTTAATTGGTCTTCCACTATTATCCTCGCTTATTATTCCCAAATGACCACCATGTCCTCATAGTTTCTACCTTATATTTTATTTCTAATTATTTAATTAAAATCATTCTAACTAATTATTATAATTATTCTAAATTACTAAAAATCCTCTTAATTATCTTAATTCCCACTACACCACACATATCATCATATCAAACATCGTATTAACCATCATATTCCACCCATCATCATAAATCATCACAAGGACTCACATAAAAAATACCAAAACACCATATATATCAAATACTTCACAATGACTCATATATTCATGCTAAATTACTTAAATAATAATCAATCTAGAATTCGGGGTGTTATAGACTCCATGTGTGTTGGGTGGTTTTATCTGAAGTCCTCAAAAGTAAGTCCAGTGGTGTGATCATTGTGAAATATACTAATGTCCAAACTAAAGTTGGGACATCATCTCAGCATATTAAGTCTCCAAGATTTAGGAGGTGCTCTATATGAAAACTCTCTAGTCATAATTTCTATCTTCAGAGAGTTCTTCTTTGGTGTTTATATCTCCACTTCATTGAGAGTTAGTTTTCAGTGAAGTGTTAAAGTTACTCTTTTGGCCAAGTCTGAAGGAGTCAGTATTTATTAATTATCCTTCTTCGTGGCTCTTTGTTCAGATGTGGTTATCTGTGTATTATGGTCTTGTTCAAAGACTATGGTTCAGTTTGAGGGAATTCTGAACTCTCAATGATTTTAATGCTTAAAGAATGCAATGTTCGAGCAGATGTCATGACATTTTATTATGGAGAGCTTAGTCCAAAAGTACCAAGGATGATTCTCTTGTTCACCAGTGATTCATTTTCCTGGTCAGGTTTTTCTTTTGATCCCTGTTTTTATTTGATACATTCCCAGTGGTGTCTTGTGCATTTTTGTATTTGTTAATTTGCATTCATAAACATAAGCATTTCATGGCATCTTAGGGCCAAAAATAGGACTTGTTTTTATATTTAAGTATCTTCAATCGCGTCGACACAAAGATTTTGACCTTCACATCTCTAGATAGAAGACACTTAAATAAGGGAAGCTGTTGTACCCCAATTTTTGCCCCTAATATTCCTATATCCTATCTGTTGTACCCCAAAATTTTCCCTCCCATATTTTTTAACACATGGCAAGTGAGGTCCCCAAATTGCTCAAGGAAGTTCAAAGGTTGACCAGACAAACTCTCTCCTATGGCAGTCTACTTCAAATTAGGGTTTCATTTTGCATCAAGATGCTTGAGTCCAAAGGATCCCAAATGCTCACCATTGTCCTGATATGTTCTCAAGATCATCCATGTTAAGTTTCAAGCCTTGCTGAAGAAGTTTGCTCAGTCAATTGCTCAAAGGCCTGAAAATCAACTATACTAGGTCAAAGGTCAACTGTGACCCACATACATTCAAACCTCAATATTTTTGGTCAACATCCTCATTTTGAAGTATCATTCATCATTTTATCAAGGTTTGATCATGATTCCTCAAGGATTTCTCACAATTCATCAATACCCAAAAGTTGCTAAATTAGGGTTTTATAGGAAAAGTCAACTCAACTTTGACCAAGCATAACTTTCTCATACTTTATCATAAATGACCCATCCAAATCTCATTTTGAAGAGGATGCAATACCCTATAATTCATCTTCATCTCCAAAGTTCAGAATATGCACTCACAAAAAGATATGAATTTTGACATTATAGGTCATTTTGAAAAGTCAACAAAAACACCTTTTGGGTCAAAGCTTCATACATGAACATGGAAGACTAAATTGAGATGAGACCAAAAGGGTTGCTTAGGGGACATACTAAGATTTCTAAAAAGTCCAAGAACACCCTCCAAGGGTCAAAATTGAGAGAGATATGCATTGTCAAAATTGGCAATTTTTGGGAAATTGTCAAAAGTCAACATTGATCAAAATTGCATTTTTTCCACATGGGCCCATATTTTCAAGATTGCATCTCATTCCTAGAATAGTCCACGACCTATAGGACCCTCCATGCTTTATTTATTCATTTATTTAATTTATTTTGATTTTTATTCATTTAAAAGTCAAATAAAATCAAATAAATCCAAATAAAACATATAATGTGTTTTAGAGATGATTTTTGCATTGAAGGAAGATCTTATGTGCTGTCAAATGAGAACCAATTCTTGCAAGACTGATTTGGGTTGAAAAAGATTGGATTGAAGCAAATTTGGAAAGATATCATGTGCCATGAAAGACCAAATCAAATCTTCATAATGGGCAAGATTCAATTGGTTTTGGTTGACCTAATAGGTTGCACTACATATACAGAAGGAATCCAAGGCAAGAAAAGAGGTTGAACAGTCGTGTCAAGCAAGAGCAAAACTAAAAAAATTCAAGAAAAAGTGGAGATCCAAATTCTAGAATAGAGGACCTTGGAGAGCAATTCACGGCCAGAATTCAATTCCAGGATGTCTCAGGGAGCATTCCCAATCGTTTACAAGCATCAGAACATCCAGAATCATTGCCTATCACTCTCACGGTTTGCAAAATTGTCCATCTTCAATTGATGTAATTCTTGCATATTCAGTATGTTTAAATTACGTATTTGTATTCATCATCATGTTTGCAATGTTTCTGGATAGTTTGATTTGAGTTACAGTGCAGGAATAAGCTTTTGCCATTATTAGGGTTTCGTGCTCCAATTTGGGGTTTTTGTTTTCAAGCGAAATTAGACAGAATAATGGGTACCATGACGATCAAAATTTCAAACCCAGCTGATTCATGGTCCCCAAGTGAAATTATATTGCATATGCTTGATTCTTGAATGTCACAGGTTTCAACAACAGACCTGAGTCTGTAGCTAAAGGTTCAAAGTCTAAAACGATGGTTCCAGGGAAGAAGACAACAGTGTGTCACAACCTGATTGGCTGATTCAAATTCTGGCGCATTATTTTGGCCAGAAAACTTGTTTTTTCTGTTATACTATTTGTTTTTATTGTATTAACAAGTTAACATCCAACGCAGTTGGTCAGAGGAAGGAAATCAGAAACTCATGTCCTGGGTTCGATCCCAGGCGTGAGCTTTTGGCATTTTCTCCCTTGTTTTCACCAGATCCAGCACATACACCTTCTGAAGGTCACCATCTTCTGGATCCATCAGCCAGAACTAGGTCCAGCGCGCCAGCATTTTCTAAAGGTCACCATCTTTTGGATCCATCAACCAGAACCAGGTCCGGCGCACCAGCATTTTCTAAAGATCACCATCTTCTGGATCCATCAGCCAGAATCAGATCCAACGCGTACACCTTCTGAGGACCATCACCTTTTGGATCCATCAGCTAGAATCAGATCCAGCGGACTTCATCGTCTGGACCATCATCTTCTGGATCCATCTCCAATCAGATCTGCTGACAGCAGGCCCCTTGGGTTATTTCTATTATTTTTCTTTAATTTCTTTTCTTTAATTATTCTATTTTTTTAATCAACACAACAAAATTATTTTATTAAATTAACCAATCAAAAATAAATAAAAAACCAAAATAATATTTATTTTCTTAATAAATGTTTAATTAATTTAATTAATTTAGGGAAACTTTAATCTCTTTCACAATTAAAATTCAATTAGAAATTAGGGTAACTCTTGATTTAATTTTTATTTCCTTATCAAATAAATAAAAATGCAAAAATAGGTTTCAGATTGAATTTATTATTTTCCTTAATTTAAAATCAATTAGAATTTAGGATTTTCTTTTCAATCTAACTATGTCATTATGTTCTTAAAACATGACAAAAACCATTTTTTAATCAATCACAATTAGGTTTATGCAAGGGTCAAAACCCTAGATTGTTTCGTATTCGATTCATCGCGCGCGTGTTATTTATTTTTGCCAATATTGTTGTAACTGTTCATGGTTTGTAATAGTTTAATCTAGGAGGTTTTACTTATCGCTTTTCCCCGGGTTTTTGGCTATGTAATTAATCCCCCTCACTGAAGCCTTGTAATAGCATAGATTTACTTTCTCGCATTTTAATTCCCGCAAATATTTAACTGTTTAGATGTATGCTAATAGGATTGTATGACAAGAATGCATGACAAAATTAATACAGTTAGAAAACCCTAATGTACAAAGATAAATAACTGAAACTAATCACTCGCACATATCACTCTTAGGGTATACTCTCACTTCGGTTGCCTTCGATAAACGATCATTAAGCATAGGGTGCCTTAGTTATTGCCCTCCTGTCTAAAAAAGATCAAACGTCCCTTTCGAATTGAACCTTACAACTTCAACGACGGTGCTACCTTTTTCTCAATAGTGGGATAGTGATGTCTAAAGGAAACAAGAACATAAACAATCTTTTTTCGAGTAGGTAGATGCTAATAGGTACTTTCTCAAAATCAAAACTTTTCACATTTACACTTTTCAAACAAATTTTCAAAAACAACTTCGTCACACCTTTGAGGACTAATACAAGGGTTATCACGAAGTTAAAACTCTTTTCAAAAACAAAGCAAGCACACACAAGCAATTTTCAAAATGAGCAAGTACCTAAGAGCCCATGGAAAACCATGGATAGAAAGGGTGCTAACACCTTCCCTTTCTATAATCTACCCCCCGTACTCAGAAACATCTCAAAAAATGTTTTTTCTATTCTTTTTCCTTTTCATGATTGGATAAAATAAAAGTCGGTGGTGACTCTTGCTTACCGCGACATTTTTGCAAAAAAAAAATGCGAAGCGCAAACCAGCGTCAAATAGTCGGTTCGGTCACCGTATCACAGAACTGGAGACTCTGTCGGGGATGAATAAGTGGGGTATACCTTAGGATCTAGTTCATCATAATTGCTTCTCTTGATTTCTTTGTTTGCTTTATTTTTGAGGATTCTGTTTGGGGTTACTTTAGATCCTAACCCGAATCTGCGAAATACCTTTTAGGTAAGTAGAAATAGACTGTGAGGGAACTATACGGCATAGACTGATACGGTTGAAGCAGTAGCTATGTTGATGTGGCACATTTGTTGGTACCGGTATCCCTTATGGAGAAACAAGGAGAATACGGGGCCGCTACATGGTGTCGTTAAGCATCAACTGTCCTTAGAACCTTTAATCGCCCAATTTGGCCATTAGAAAGTAGTGAGATAGCCGGCCTCGGTGTAAAGCTGAGAACTGGTTGATACTTGATGCTACACCCATTGAGACCATACTCTCGAGATAGTTCCGGATGCAAGAAAAGATTGCGTGAGTTGAAACCATGACCAATGGAGGATGGTCAATGATATTGAGATCCTCTAGAACACGGTTACTTTTTCTAGGACAGGTTTGAACCAACTTAACTTCAAGAGGGTATTACCTTTGACCTCATGCAAGCCTTAAACCTAAGGGTTTTATGTGATTTGATTGTGGTTGTAATACTTGTTATTTGCTATACCTGTGGTTTATCATGACACCATGCATCATAACATGGCATTCATGTTTCATTACACTAACCATTTCAAAGACCAAGGGAATTTATCTTTGTTCTGTTTTGCAGATTATGGCTTCCGTGCGTAGAAATACCATCTGAGTCAACTTTGTGCAAATACCTGCTCAACTTAATGAGCTAGCCTCAAGAGTTTCTGAGACTTCTATGTTCATTAAGAGACACAGTTAACTTCTCAGCCTGGTTACTTCAAATCTTGATGAGCAGATGATGAGCGTATTATTTCAGTTCTTTGACCTCGTGCATCATTGCTTCACCTTTCCAGATTACCAGCTGGTACCCACCTTGGAAGAGTTCTCTCATCTATTGGGCATATCCATCCTTGAACAGGTACCCTTCACAGGTATGGAAGAAGTTCCTAGACCAGAAAACATTGCCTCAGCTCTGCATTTAAAATGGGCCGATGTGGTATCCAATTGAGAAACACGAAGCGGGGTCGAGGGTTTTCTAGCCAAATTTCTGATAGACCAGGCTCAGCTATTTGGGGATGATTTGGATTTTAAAGCTTTTGAAGATATCTTGGATCTTCTTATATATGGTTTGGTTCTCTTCCTGAATTCGGATTCCTTTGTAGATGTGAATGCTGTCAAGATTTTCCTTTCTTGTAGCCTTGTGCCTATCTTACTGGGAGATATCTTGTATGCTCTTCACACCCGTACTATGAGGAGAATAGGGACTCTCATGTGTTGCATGCCATTGCTGTCAAGGTGGTTTATTTCTCACCTCCCTAAGTATGTGTTGAAGAACGAAGAAGGTTTGGGTTGGTCCTACAGAATAATGTCACTTGCTCATACATATATTTTTTGGTGTTCCCGGGCTATGGAAGACACTGTTGTTATTGACAGTTATGGGGGATACCCTAATGTCCCATTACTTGGTATCAGAGGGGGTATAACTTACAATCCTTGTCTAGCTTTGTGACAATTTGGTCGTGCTCGAAGAGATGGTCCCCATGAGCTACTTCTTGAGGACATTGTATTTGACTATAAGAAGGACGTTAAGGAGCATCGCCGGAGGTTTATACGAGCTTAGGGCATGGTGAACAGATCTGACCCCCAAGAGTTGGGACCGAAGACTTCCCTTCCTATGCAGCCTTACCTCCAGTGGGTCCGAGCTCGTGCTCAAAAGCTCACGATGCCTTATGAAGCTGTATTACAAGTGATTGTGGAGCCCACCAATGAAGAAGGCATTCGTTACACGGTTCTCTATCCTTACATGCCCACTGATCCTGGGGAGTTACAGAGGTCTTGGATTCATCTGAGGAATGAGCAGGATACTTACCAGGAGCAGTTCCATGAGCAAGAAAGGAAGATTTTAAAGCTCACCAGGAAGCTCGAGGAAGAAAGAGTGATCAATGACTACATCAGCATAAAGAGGAAGCGTCCTTGGGACTTTTGATTTTGCTTTTTTCTAAGTTTAGATTTGTTTTATTTACTTCTTTGTAAACGCCTTAAAGGCATTATTGAACCTTTCAAAGTTTAAGCTAATAAAGTTTTATTTATTTTTGGTTTACAAATTTAAATCTCCCAAAGTCTTTGAAATCATTACATGCGCATCCCATTATCATGCACATCATTACAGGTACCCTGACAGGTTTCTCATCTTCTTTGTTGTTTATTTCAGCAGAAATGTCTTCCGATCAAGCCATCAAAGATCTTCAGGCACAGAACGCCCAATTCCAATAGATGTTCATAAGTCTGGCTAAAGGGAAAGAGGATCCGAAGACCCTTATTATAAAAGAGAAGAAGAAGAAAAAGAAGGTCGGTATTCTAAACATGGGTAGAAGATTCAGAGAAAGGTTGAGACAACCAGTTGATCTGACCTCCTCATCCAAGGACGGGGAGAACCAAGAAAGGGCAAATGACCCTAGTCCTGCAATTTCTGATAACGATATGGATTACGATGATGAGCAATATCCTCCTGCTGAGGATAGGTACAAGCAACTAGAAGACCGTCTAAGCGCTATGGTAATTCAGAAAATACCTGGTTTGGATTTTTGAGAACTGGGACTAGTATTAGGAGTGGTGATCCCTCATAAGTTCAAAGCTCCAGTTTTTGCCAAGTACGATGGAGCATCCTGTCCAAAACTCCATCTCCGCTCGTATGTTATGAAACTCTAACCCCACACTGCTGATAGAAATTTGTGGGTGCATTTCTTTCAAGATAGTCTATCAGGGACTCAGCTTGAATGGTTCTATCAGTTGGAGGGGGCCAGTGTACGAAACTGGGAAGATCTTGCTGCTGCTTTCTACAAGCAGTATCAGTATAACGCCGACCTTACTCCCACTCATACTCAGCTCCAGGGTATGTCCATGGGTACAGGTGAAGGTTTTAAAGACTATGCTCAAAAGTAGAGAGACTTGGCTGAAAGAGTTCAACCTCGTTTGTCTGATATGGAGTTGGTTGACATGTTTCTGGGGACGTTATCTGGTCCATTTTTCAAACACTTGATCGGCAGCTCGTCATCTGGTTTTATTGAGTTGATTTTGACTGGAGAAAGAGTGGAAGCTAGAATTCGAAGTGGTAAAATACAGAAGGATGCCTCTTTGAGTTCGGGAAAAAAATCTTTCACTGGTAAGAAGGAAGCCAGTGCAGTCTATAGCCCGAGGGGCCAGAGCAGATCTGAACACTGTACCGTTATCAGTGATGACCCTTTCTAGGATACCGTACCGGCAGATGAGATTCTGCTTGATGAAGCGGGCAACCACATTCTTTGTAACGGATGTGAAGGAAGCTGCTTCGACCCACTTTGTGAAGTAATCAATGGCCACTAGAATGAAGCGGTGTCCATTGGAGGTTGTAGGCCTGATCTCCCCAATCATGTCGATTCCCCACATAGCGAAGGGCCAAGGAGCTGTTAAGACATTTAGAGGAACCGGAGGCACGTGTACCTTGTCTGCATAGATTTGACATTTATGACAAGTCCGGGAGTATTGATAGCAGTCTGCTTCCATGGTAGACTAGTAATAGCCTGCCCGTAGAATTTTCTTTGCCATTGTATGCCCGCTAGAGTGAGTTTCGAAGGTACCTTCATGCAATTCGGCCATGATCTTTCCAGCTTCAAGCTTATCCACACAACGGAGCAGAACAGAATCATGATTGCGTTTGTACAGGTTGCCATTACTTAGGAAGAACTTAGCCGATAATCTCCTTAAAAACTTTTTGTCATTGACTGAAGCTCCTTCTGGATATTCTTGAGCCTCGAGATACCTTTTGACTTCATGAAACTAAGGCTGGTCCACTACTTCTTCGGTATTAATCTCGTGACAGTGTGCTGGTTCTTCCCTCCGTTCAATGGTGAGTTGGGGAGCCTCGTTATCCCAATTAAGTTTAAACATGGATGACATTGTATCTAGAGAAACTGCTAGCTGATGTTCTTCTCGCGGGAAGTGCTCGAAGTTAATCTGCTCGAAATGTGGTAGCAATGTCAAAACATGTTCTTTGTAAGGGATGGGGTTTGGATGCTCAGTGTCCCATTCTCCTTTGATCTGATTGATGACCAAAGCTGAATCCCCAAACACAACTAAAGATTTGATTCCCAAGTCTATGGAAGCCTTGAGTCCAAAGATGCATGCTTCATATTCTGCCATGTTGTTCATACAGTTGAAGCAAAGTCTGGAGGTGACAGGAGTGTGGCATCCTTCCGGGGAAATGAGTACAGCACCAATACCGTTACCAAGTGCATTGGAGGCCCTATCAAAGTACAGGGTCCATCGGGATCCTTGTTCAGGTCCGTCATATGGTCTAAAATCTTCAACATTGTCCAATGTCATGATGTCTTCGTCAGGGAAGTCGAACATCATGGATTGGTAATCTTCTACAGCTTGATGAGCCAGATGATCAGCTAGCACACTGCCTTTTATAGCTTTTTGGGTCGTGTATTATATGTCATACTCTGTTAGGATCATCTGCCATCTAGTTATCCTTCTAGACAAAGCAGGCTTCTCGAAGATGTACTTTATCGGATCCATCTTAGATATTAGCAAAGTGGTATGAGTCAACATATAATGCCTTAGCCGGAGAGCAGCCCATACCAAAGCGTAACAAGTTTTCTCGAGCAATGAATATCTGGTTTCACAGTCGGTAAACTTTTTGCTAACGTAATAAATGGCATGCTCTTTTCGGCCAGACTCGTCATGCTGCCCCAATACGCACCCAATTGAGTTTTCTAAGATGGTCAGATACATGATTAACGGTCTTCCTTCAACAAGTGGAATCAAGACAGGAGGCTCTTGTAAATACTCCTTGATTTTATCGAAAGCAATTTGACAGTCATCATTCCATCTAACTACCTGATCTTTCTTCAACAACTTGAAGATTGGTTCACAAGTAGATTTTAGGTGAGAAATGAACCTAGCAATGTCGTTTAGGCGTCCCAAGAACCCCCTGACTTCCTTCTCAGTGCGAGGAGCAGGAATTTCTTGTATAGCTTTGACTTTGGCAGGATCAACCTCGATGCCTTTGTTGCTGACAATGAAACCCAAGAGCTTACCGGACTAGACTCTGAATGTGCACTTGTTCGAATTCAATCTTAGCTTGTACTCCTTCAACCTAACAAACAACTTTTGCAAGTGATCAAGGTGTTCTTCTTCAGTTTGTGATCGGGCTTTCATGTCATCTACGTAGACCTCTATCTCATGATATATCATATCATGAAACAAAGCTACCATGGCGCGTTGATAGGTTGCCCCATCATTCTTCAGTCCGAATGGCATCACTTTGTAGTAGAACGTACCCCACTGTGTGACAAATGTAGTTTTCTCCATGTCCTCAGGTGCCATTTTGATTTGGTTATAGCCTGAGAATTCGTCCATGAAAGAAAACACTTTGTGCTGAGTTGTATTGTCAACCAGGATGTCGATATGTGGAACTGGAAAATCATCTTTAGGGCTGGCCCTGTTTAAATCTCTATAATCCACGCACATTCTCACTTTGCCGTCCTTTTTAGGCATGGGCACAATGTTAGCGACCCATTGTGGATAGGAAGTAACAGCCAGAAATCCAGCATTGAACTGCTTCATAACTTCTACTTTGATCTTCTCTGACATGTCAGGTCTCATGCGACGGACTTTTTGCTTCACTGGTGGACAGTATTCTCTTATGGGTAGACGGTGTACCACAATGTCTGTATCGAGTCCCGACATGTCTTCGTATGACCAGGCAAATATCTCAACATAATCATGCAACAACTGAATTAGGCGCTCTTTGACACTCGGCTCTAGATTGGCACCCACTCTAATTTCCTTTTTATCATCCTCAGTACCCAAGTTGATTGTATCCAACTGCTCCTCATGAGGCTGAATTGCTCTTTCCTCTTATTGTAGTAGTCTGGCCAATTCCCCTGGCACCTCACAATCTTCCTCACCATCGTATTCGGCTTGGTAGATCAGATCTTCAGAGTCACTAAAGGCTATAGCAGTATCGTTACCCATGGGATCCAGTATGGAAGGGTACCTGCATTTGTGAGTGTGGGTGTGTGTAAGGGTATAGCCATCTTAAAGCAACAAAATGTAAAAGAAAGACAATGAGCACAAAAGGTTTATATATGAAAAAGCGTCCATGATTCATTAAATGACATATGAAAATGAAATAAAAACCCTTACAAATGTACTATTGTGCCTCGGGTAAGACACAAGGTTGAAAAAGTACGAATTGTTTGTGAATTATTACAGATCCAACAGAAATGGAAAAGATAAATTACTGAGATATGAAAGTAATCGGAACAAAGTCTTTTGCTTCCCAGTTGCACAGTCCTCCGCTGACAGTAGGAAATATCCAATCTTCCAGGATGCCATCTTCTTCACTGTCCTCTAGTGCGTTAATCCCTTGAGGGCTGATCTTCACAGGTGGCCCTCCGGCACAGGCGCGACGCACGGCCTTCTGAGCAGTCGAAGTAAACCCCAAGCCGAACTTGTCTGATTTGTAGAGAAAGTCTGGAAGCTTCCCCCAGATGGTGGATCCGTCTTCTTCCACCACTGCCTTTGCATCCTTTAGAGAAGACATCCGAGGTGGAGGTCTTGTGATCATAGGAGTTGAGGATACCGCCTTGGTTGCCGCTATTTCCTGAGAGACTTCTTCAAAATGTTGGAAAGGGGTTTCAATGAATTCTCCATCCAATTCTACATATCAGAAAGAATTCAGATGACTAATCATGTATTCCTCTTCCCCATGGACAGTTATGATCTTCCCTTGGACGGGGTACTTTAGCATCTTATGCAAAGTGGAGGTGACATCATCGGCATTGTGAATCCAGGGGCGTCCCAACAGGAAAGAGTAAGAAGGACGGATGTCCATCACGTAGAAGGTTGAATGGAACGTCTGGGTTCCCACCTTGATCGGGATGTCCACCTCCCCATGGACCATCCTCTTGGAGCCGTCAAATGCTCTCACAATGATGTTACTGGGTTTTAATGTTGGACCCTCTCAATCTAACCTATCAAGGGCTTTCTTCGGTAAGACATTTAAAGATGATCCAGTATCAACCAAGACATGGGCTAAGGTCGTTCCTCTACACTCCACCGAGACATATAGTGCATCGTTGTGCTTTCTCCCTTTGGGGGTCAAGTCAGCATCGGAGAAACCCAGGCCATTGTCAGTTGTCAAACTGGCCACACACTCTTGGAATTGATCCGCAAACGTCTCTTGCGGCACATGAGCCGTCTTCAGAAATTTTACCAAAGCTTTGGCATGTGCCTCAGAGCATAGCAACAAGGCTAACATAGAGATTTTGGAGGGGGCCTGCCCCAGTTGTTCGACCACATCATAATCACTCTTCTTAATGATCCTCAGGATTTATTCCATCTCCTTCTTGGATGTTTCAAGAATAGCTAGTGATTGAGCCTTCGTCGGGACGGGCTCCTCTTGAACATTCTTTCCTTTATTCTCAGTGGTGGAAGTAGGGATAGGAATTGTATTGTCTTCTTTGTTGGTCGGTACGCTTGCAGGCATAATCACTGGTACATATGTAATCTTCGGAACGGCCACAGGTCCAAAGACTGCCTTTGGAGGGGCAATGTTACTGATGTCGAAAATGTCCTCTTCGGAGCCCTCTTCTTTGGCAGTCTGTTCAATCTGTTTGACACCATGGTAGTAGATTTCTCCGCCATAATTCCATGGTACCATTTTATCTGATTTGTATGGGGTTGGCCCGGGCATTGTTATCTTCAACGGAGTAGTCATAGGAGGAGATGTAATCCTAACAGGTCTTTTAGGGACCCTGGAAGGATTGGCGTATATGGTTATTATTGAAACTTCTGGAACTGGAATGGGTGAAACAGGAGCTTTCTCAAACAAAATTTCTTGATTATCAATCAGTTGTTGGATACCTTTCTTCAGCAGAGGGCAGTCAAATGATGAGGACAGGCAAGTATGGAAATTTTTGTCACATCCTGGGAATACACCAGCCTTTAACAAATTCAACTAGATGGTCGATAGCGGAGTTGACAATTCATCCACGGTGTCAACAAATAAGTCTTCCTCAACAGCACTGTCATTGTGTCCATGCCTAGGCATCAGAGCAGAAATAACATTCGGTTTCTCAGGAGCTTCAAATTCAACTTCCTTTGTATCTATCAGATCTTGACTGGTTATTTCTCGGCTGATTATTTCTTGGCTGGTCTGATGCAGGCTTTTGAATCATAACGGCCCCCACTGTTGGTCGATGTTCGGTTCTTCCCTGATTCCTCTGTGCATAGACAGTAGACACTTCCTTCTTTCCCGTGAAGGGCTTTTTTACAGCTGCAGAGGTAGACGCGTCTTTCTGAATTTTCTCGCTTCTTATACCGGCTTCCTTCCTCTCGCCAGTTAAAATCAATTCGGTAAATCCTGCAGAGGAGCTTCCAATCAGGTGATTAAAGAAAGGTCCTGAAAGAGTTCCCAAGAACATGTCCACTAGCTCCCTTTATGACAAAGGTGGTTGCACCCTTCCGGCTAAATCCCTCCACTTTTGGGCGTAGTCTTTGAAGCCCTCATTGGACACCATGGCCATACTCTGGAGTTGAGTACGAGTTGGTGCCAAATCGGTGTTGTATTGATATTGTTTATAGAAGGCTGCTGCCAAGTCTTCCCAAATATGCACATCATCCCTTTCCAACTAGTAGAACCAATCAAGCTGTGTTCCTGATAAATTGTCCTGGAAAAAGTGAACCCACAAGTCTTTGTCCGCAGAATGTGGCTGCATCTTTCTGACATATGAGTGGAGGTGCATCTTGGGATAAGACACCCTGTCATACTTAGAAAATAAAGGTACTTTAAACTTTGGAGGGATTACTATTCTTGATACCAGCCCTAATTCCTCAAAATCCAAACCCGGTACTCTCTGTACTTCCATAGCAGCTAGACATTCTTCCAAGTTTTTGTATTTATCATCGGCCGAAGGGTATTGTTTTTCAAAGTAGTCCTCTTCTTCCTCTTCTTCTTCTGCTTCAGAATCTGATGGTACTGCCGTTCCCTTTCCTTTTCTTTCCCCTTCCTCAGAGGTTGATGGAAATTCCAAGGTCCTTTTGGCTTGTCCCTGAAATCTTCTGCCCATGATAACCACACCGGTTGGCTTCTTCTTCTTTTTCTCTTTCTCTTTCTCTAGCAGAGTTTTGAGCTCCTCCTGCCCCTTGGCCAAGGTCAAGAGTAGCTGTTGAAATTATGAATTCTGATCTTGTAAGTCTTTGATCGTTTGTTCAAGATCCATCTTGCTGAAATAAACAACAGAGAGATGAGGAAACTTGGTGTGAAGACTTGTTTATGCTCATGATGAATGATATGTATTCATGCAATGTTTTCAAGGATTTAAAAATTCAAATTTGTGTCAAACAAAAAAGGAACACACGTTATATTAATAAAATAGAATTTGAGTACATCCATGCCCCTAGGGCAAAATAATACAAAATTCTAAGATAAAAAGACGTTGCGCATCCTCTTTGGTGCAATGTAGGTGTTGAGAGTATGCTCTTCGTGAAGTAACCAAGTGAGTTCCAAAACCTTCTTCTCGCTTGCGTAGAATTGGGCTTCGAAAGTATCGCATTCTCCCTTGAGCTGTATCCAACTCCTTTGTAAGTCTTAGAGTGATATTGGCATGTCAGGATGTAGGAGGGTGTATGGAACCTCTCCTTCCTTAACCGGCTCTATAATCACTGGGAGAACAGAGGGGTAAGGCATCATAAGACTTTGGGCACGGGTTCGTACCCACTTGAGGTAAGGCTCAAGAGGGATGGAATTCTTGTGTCTCAAAGTCTTACTATCTACCTTGTTGGGCATCCTCCAAGCCCGGATGAACCTTTGACGAAGTCCTTGGTTGTCGTTGTCGAAGTCGAAAACCAAAATTTGAATCAGCATGTCATGTGGGCCATCCCTTCGGGCATAACCAAACTGTATTAGAGCCAAGCAGGGGTTGTAGGTGATGCCTCCCCTAATGTCCCTCTAATTGGCATTAGGGAATTCCCCACAACGGTCGATGATGATAACATTCTCTTTGGATCGAGAACACCAATGAATATCTGAATGTGTAAGAGTCATCAACCTTTGTGACCACCTCAAACCTTGCTCATTCTTCAAGACTGATTGGGGAAGATGAGAAATAAACCATCTTGCCAGGAGATGAGTGCAACACATGAGAACACCTCTCTTCCTCATTGTGCGAGTGTGAAAAGAGTGTAGGATGTCTCCAAGCAATGTATGCACCGGGTTGCGAGCCATGAAGATTTTGATAGCACTCACATCTATGAGTTCGTCAGGGTTAGGGAACAAGATCATCCCATATATGAGAAGAGCTACAATATCCTCAAAAGCTTGTAAATCCAAGGAGTTCCAACAGCTTTGGGCCTTCTCAAACAAGAACTTTGCCAAGAAGCCTTTGACACCACTTCTAGTTTCCCAATGGGTTGTGACATCAGATGAGTGCAAGTGCAGAGCTTGAGAAATCTCTTCTGGATTTGGATCTCTTTCCGTACCGTTGAAGGGTAGTTTATTGAGAATAGGAATCCTCAAGAGTTGAGAGAATTCTTCCAAAGTGGGCACAAGCTGGTAGTCAGGAAATGTGAAGCAGTGATGCAAAGGGTCAAAGAACTGGAAGAGAACCTTCATCATGTCTTCCTCTATGTTGGAAGTGACTAGGTTGAGTAGATGACCATGCCTCTCGGTGAATGGAGAATTTTCAGGAATCCTTGAAGCTAGCTCCTTGAGTTGTGGAGGAATTCTTACAAGGTTGACTTGGATAGTTTTCCTGCGAAGTGATTCCATATCCTACAAAACAAGAACAAAGATGAATTTCCAAAATCCTTGAAATGGTTAGTGGATGCATATGATGCTCATGATGTCCATGATGTTATGCACAAGTATATATGTACAAGCAGATTTCACAAGTTCCTAGTTTAGGCTTGCATGTGGTTTCATAGGTAAGTACCCTCTTGAAGTTTAGTTGGCTCAACCTGTCCTAGAAATAGTAACCGGGTTCTAAGGAGCTCAATATCACTGTATTGTTTCCTTGTTCATTGTTTCAATTCAAGCCTCTTACCGGCGACCGAAATATTCCAAGGAACCAACCCTCAATGAGTGTAGTATCGAGTATCTACCAACTTCGGATTGCACCAAAGCCGGTCATCTCACTACATCCTAAAAGGACAAGTTGGTCAAGTAAAGGTTCTAGAAGTTCGTTAGTGCTTCATGACATCACTCAGCGGCCCCTTATTCTCTTTGATTGACTCAAAGGCTACCGGTACCCACAAATATGTCACACTAACATAGTTATTGCTTAGGCCGTGTCGGTATACCCGCACAATTTCCATAACGTGTTTCTATTTACCTATAATGATTCCCAAATCCGGGTAGAGGATTCAAACCCAAACAATAGAACCAAAGTGTAAAGCAAACAAGTTAAACAAGGTAAGCAAATAAAGGTGATCTAAACCCTAAGGTAACTCCACTTTTATAATATTTTCCCCAGCAGAGTCGCCAGTTCTGTGATGCGGTGGGAGAACTGACTTGAGGTTTTGCGTTTTGTCACAAATGTCGCGGTTTAGCAAGAGTCGCCACCGACTTTTATTTTATCCAAAAGGAAAGGTAAAAAAACACAGGAATGTCCTTTGAGATGTTTTCTTGAGTTCGAGGGGTAGATTATGAAAAGGGAAGGTGCTAGCACCCTTTTCATCCATGGTTTTCCATGGGCTCTTAGTTACTTGTTTAGATCACTTGCTTTTCCTTGAAATTGTTTGAAATGGTGCTTTGTGTGGTTTTGAAAGTATTTTGAAAAGAGGCCTTTGTTTAGGCAATCTTTGTAATGATTCTCCTTTGTAAGAATGTATACAAAGATGTTTGTCTTTTGAAAAATGTTTCAATGTTTTGAAATATGTTTGGAAATGTTTTGAAATGTGTGTGTGTTTTTGAAATTAGCAAGGATTGTTTTGAAGTAGATCAAGTAACTAGAAGCTATCTACCTACTCAAACGTCTTTCTTGTGCATTTTTTATTCCTTTGACATTGTTGATTTACCATTGATTTGGTAAACAACCTTATCTTTGGATGTTAAACGGGACAGGCGTGGGTCATCGTATGACCATGATAGAAATGTTGCCAAGTATCTTAGCATGTTTGAGGGACCAAGATCATATTTGTTTAGGCAACCTTTTGATAGCGTCATCGAGAGACTATGATCTTATTTTGTTTTATTTTGCCAAGATACTTCGCGTGCGTAACATGGCCATTTTGTTTTAGGCAACCAAGTGGGTGAAACCCTAGGGGTGCTTGTGTGCAATGTGTGTCATTTTACATGCATTTATCTTGGATTAGGTCTTTTCTATTTGTTTTGTTTTTGGTCTTGTCATGCAAATCCTAGTTTACTAAGCATGGTATAAATGCGATAAATTGTGTAAATGTAAACTAAACTATTACAACAATTATTATGGGAGGGGGGATACAAGTTTTTTGAATGGGGATATTGCACAAAATAAACCCTAAAATACTATTACAACCCAATTGAATATTGTGCGAAATAAATAAATATACAAATATTTAAATATGCAATGCAATGTATTTATGGAAAAAATGTTTTGTACTTGGTTTTTTTTGTATGAGAAAAATAATTGATTAAACCCTAGAAAAAAAGGAAAAATAATATTATTATTTTTGAAAGGGGGAAACCCTATTTTTTTGATTAAAGAAAATATACATTCTATATTAATATTTTGTCCATTTTTGTACAAGAAAATAATAAATAATATTATGTACAAATATTTAAAATTAAAATATATATGAAAATAAATATTTTATGTGTATAAATAATATAATAAAAATATATAGTATTTTTAAATGTATTTATAATTTATTTTAAGAAAATAAAGTATATTATCCTAATAAACTATTATTTATCCCAAAAAATAATAATAAAATAAAATAAAATTGAAAAAAATAAAGAAATTATTTTTATGATTTTTTAATGTTCAGAAAAAATTATTATAAGCAATAAACATAAAAATATGAAGAAAAATGCAAAAAATATAAAACAATAATCAGGGGGGTGCAAATAGTGGTCAGGGAGGTGTGAATAACAAAAAGCAAACAGGCCCAATGCACCAAGGCCCAGAACATCAGCTTCGTCCTTGTCCTTGGTTCCTTCTCCTTCGCGCGCTTATGGTTCAAACCTGTAACTCTCAAATGCTTGCACAAAAACAAAAACTTATAACACAAAACATGTAGCATTTTATCTCACGATTCTAATGATATAAAATTTGTAACCTAACTCTCAAAGATCAGAGAGAATTTAATCAGCCCTAATTCGTGACATAAATATTTCAGCAACTTCAAGCTTCAAATTATGTTAGCTCAGTTAATATAAATGACAAGTATGCATATGTACAGCTTCACCATGTTATAGACTACATTTTTTCTTCACAAATCGTGGCTTGAGGATGCCTAAATAGAGAGATAGAGATTTGAAAAATACCTCATTCAGCTGGATTTGGATATGATAGTGTGGGGACTTTGATTGAGGTCTGAGGATCTTGTGAGCTTCCTTGAAGTTCCTTCAAGCTATTGCAATGCCTAACTTGCTTTGTGGATGGCCAGAACTCTCTGTAGAAGTCAAGTTGCAAGCTTCCAAAGTGAAAATGGCAATGGCTGAAACCGGGGTTACAACAACAATGTAAAGGCTTGGATAGCTTTGATAGGATATTTATGAAGTGTTTCAAGTGTTAAAAGGAAAAACGCACGAGCCAAATAAAGTTGGTAATGATTTTGCAGAACTGCAATGTTTTGGCAGAATTTTGTGTTTTTTGAGCTTGAGAGTGTTTTGGATGATATCAATTCGTGTTCAGCATTGTAATGACTTGGTATATTTGTATAGAATGGATCCAAAGTCCACTCTCACTAGCTGTACAACTTCTAGCACTTTTGGCCAACTTTCTTGCATTTTAAGAAAAGTGAAATGACTTATGCAAACATGCTTGTACTGCTTGCTTGTGAGCTGATAGGAGTTAGTACACATTGCTTAAGATCTGTCGAAATTTCCTGCACCAAAGGGACAACTCCAAGGCTCAAGAATGATAAAGTTGCAAAAGCTCACTTTATGAAAATGGCAATGTGCCCTTTATGCCATTAATGGAAAAATCTCTTGTACAATGCTCCAAAAGCAATGATAAAGCCCTTATCCTCTGAGTTTTCATTTAATTATGGAGTGCAGAATGAGTTTGGGAACTATAATGCAAGGTACAAGCATCCAAGATCAGATTTGCAACTTGACACTTTGTGAAAATGGCATGAACAAAAGTGATAAAATGCCAATTTCTCTTCTTCGATTCTCCCTAACCAAAAATGATCTTGGAGAGTTCTTGGACATTTTGGAAAGCTTGCAATGTTCTTTATAATCAATATTTGAAATGAATTTTGAGATACCTCTTGGAACTAGGTGAAAAATGTCCATGAAGTTGGGTCAAAAACCTGCCTAAATTAGGGCAAATTTTCACTAAGTCATTTAGTTCATGGACCTCTATTCACAAATTCATAACATGAGATCCAAGCATCTTTTAGGAAAAGTTTGTGAAGAAAAGTTGTAGATTACATGGATGACTACAACTTTCATGTTGGAAGTTTTCTTTGAATCAAATTCCATCATGGTGTAAAAGTGGTGGAAAATTGGGAAAAAATAAGAAAATTTCCAATACTTAGAAAAATTCTAAGTTATGAAAATTTTCAAATTCAAAACCCTAATTTTCAAAATTGATTTTCTTAGTCAACAAGTTTCACATTTTGACATGTCTTGATGAATTATGACCCTTGGCACTTTATTTTGACCAAAAAGTCAAAGTTTGACTTTTCAGTGTACAGTTGACTTTTGATCAGTTGACTGGAAAATTCATTTGTCAATTCAATGAACTTGAGATTTTTTGAACCATGTAATTAGGTCAAGATGATTCCATTGAACCCTTGAAATCATGTTTGAACCCAATTGGTCATTGGCTAGGTTAAAAATTAGATATTTCCCTTTCTCAGTCAAAACCCTAATTTTGACCATTTTGCCCTTTTGATGATTTGATCAAATTTCTTGAGGAGTTGTGATCCAAACTTGATCAAATGGTACATATGAGTCTAAAATGTTGTTGTGGATCAAAAATTATGAAATTTGACTGTAAATTGGCCATGGTTGACTTTTTCCCCAATATAGTTGATTTTTAGGTCAACTGTCCAATTGACTGATCAAAAATATGGTTCAAGGCTTGAAACTTGTCATGAGAAATCTTAGGGGTCCAAGATGAAGTATGAAAGTCACATGAAGAATTGGTGGTCCAAAAATACTTGTGCAAACTCAAACCCTAATTTTAGGTTATCAGTGCAAGGTGATGTCTTGAGCTGACCAAACCCTAATCTTGTCTTGAGTCCAAGAAGTCTTGTGAGGAAAATCTTGATAAATGAGAGGGAAAATTTTGGGGTACAACACTCACTTGAGCATTTCTTTTCTTTTTCAAGACACCTAATAATCAACACGAACCCTAAAAAAACTTTAATGATACTTGGACTATTTGGTTACTATCCTTGGCATTATGGAGTATTGGACTTCTTGGACTTAGGATTAGAAACTTTGGCCTATGTTGGATACCTTGTGACCTTAATTGATATTTTTTATGGAGTTCTTTAGGTTTACCTCAAGACATTGGGTTGTTTGTTTGTTTAGTGTGCAGGTGGTTGTGATTACATACTTTGTTTGTAATATGGAATTCACCTATATACAGTCGTTACTCTGCCCAATTTTTGTGAAGACTAAACACAGTTGAAGAGGTCTAGTATCTTTGCTTGCTTAGTATCAATTCAAGGAATGGGAATTCTATCTTGACTCATAATGTCATGTATTGGCTTCTTGTCGGTTAGATGGTTCTTATCCATAGCTTTTACCTTATGCTTTAGGATAGTCTCTTCTTTTCCTCCCATCTTCTTTAATTTCAAAAATCTTCTTCCTCCTTTTGAAAAATCTTCTTGTTTTTAAACTTGGACCACTTTCATAATAAACTTGGACTTAAGTCCATGCATTTTCAAAACTTTTTCATAAATAAACTCAAATCAACTTAATAATACCTTGATAAACTCAAATCAACTAATCTCATTTAAAACCATTTTGCCACTTTGGCTTTTTACTTTAAAACTTTTCTAAAAAGATTGGACTCTTTTCAATCCTTGTAGTGATGCAAACAAATATACTTCTACAATATGTAGTGAATAGAGATATTTTCCACTTGGGTGTTGAGTGAGGGATTGTTGATTTTAAAATCCAAGCCATATCCTCCACTTTGAGATGATGCAAATTCTCCTTTCTCATGTTTGTGGGTAGTAAATATGTTTTCCACACTGTTGTACCCCAAAATATGCCCTCTCGTTTCTCAAAGGATTAACCTGGACCCTTAAGTTTGCTTCCATCCAATTGCAAATCTGAAATTACAAATTTTCCAAGAGAATCGTTCACAAGGGAAAAATGGTCATTTACACACCAAAGGAGTCAAACTATGACTTTTGAATCAAAAATCAAGTTCCAAGAATCATATTTCATTAAGGCATGAATTTGGTTCATCAAAAATCAAAAGTCAGGAATTACTTTAAAAATCAAATTTTCTAAACATTTAGAAAATTTTCTAAGTGTCTAGAGAATATGACACTTCAGAACTTCTGAGCCAGCCTCTATGCAAGTGCAGTCAGAAGTTGCAAACACGGTTCAGAACATGTCGCTTCAATCAGAACATGCAGAAGCGATGCTCTTTGGTCAGAACATGATGCTTCAGTAAAAACATGATTATTTAGCATATGAAGGCTATGTTCAACGCTCCAGTCAGAAGATACCCCTTCAGCATTTGGAGGTTACGTTTATGATCTTCTTCAATCAGAATATCACCAAATCCCAAGACCTCGTTTAAATAGCTTGCTACACTACTACAGTACAGTACTCTAACCAACAGTTAATCCAGTCCACGCCTGTGTTTTTCCAAATCTTGTATTTGTATCAAATACAAAATGTTGTGATCAAAAAGCAATGGAACAGTGTGCCAAAAAGTTAGAATCCCATTTGTTTTTCCCCCCAAAACCACAACAAATTCATCTATAAAATAGTGGCTTCATCACACTCACAAGTGGCGGGGCTTTGAAGGAGAGGCTGGCTTTTGGAAAGAGAGAACTATCAAAAGAGAAAAAGAAACCTGTGAAACCCTTCATAAAAATCCAGATTTCCAAAATAGAAAACCAAACCTTTGTTCTTCCCTTTGAAATAAAGAACTTGGCATTTTCTCTTTCGTTACTCTTGCTGATTCTAGAACATCCAAAGGCAGCAACTAAAAGCTCCAAGCACGCTCCAGGTTCAAGGTAAGTCTTTCTGACTTTGCTTGTTTTTTTCATTTTGAACATCATTAACATGTAAATATCATAGTATTAATGTTGTCCATATCATTGCATAAGTACAAAAATTGTGGATCAGAGTTTCTTGATTAGGGCTAGACTCAGATTTAGATTTAGAACTTCTATAAACTGTTGTGATGTTATCCTTCTGATTTGTTGTTTAAAAAGAACTGAATAAATCGCTGATGTGCTGATTAAGAGTTGAAATATGGCATAGAACTTCTGATGTTCACTCACAGTTTTAGCATAACACTGGACTTCTGAGTTCTCCTCATTGTTTTAACATACAGAACTTCTATGACTTTTCTCACTGTTAACACAAACAGAACTTCTGATGTTCTCTTCACTGTTTAAACACACTGAACTTCTAATATTCACTCACTGTTAATGCACACTGAACTTCTGATATTCACTCACTGGCTTAGCACAATACAGAACTTCTGATGTTCTCCTCACTATTTAAAAATACTGAACTTCTGATATTCGCTCACTGTTAGTGCACACTGAACTTCTGATGTTCACTCACTGTCTTAGCATAAACTGAACCTCTGAGTTCTCTTCACTGTTTTAATATACAGAACTTCTAAGATTTTCTCATTGTTCTAACATTCAGAAGTTCAACACATAGCAACCAGAAATTCTTTGTTTTCCCTCTAACATGTCTTACCGGACCTCAGAGTGTACCAATCCAGAACTTCTGATTCCACTTACGTTCCTTTCTGAGTCATCACGCGTCGTGCTTCAGAACTTCTGATCCACGGTTGTTTTTCTTGTAGCAGCACGCTGTTTCAACTCTTTCATTTATTTTCTTTTTTTTTATTAACCTTTTTTATTTAATATAAAATGACATAAAAATATTCTTTTTTTATTAATTTACATTCGATATGGCTGTAATACTAATTTAGGATTTAATTTTATTTGCAATCCCCATTTGTAAATATGTACCCCCATCCCTAAAATATTGTAATAACGTAGCACTTTACATTTCTGCAATTTATCGCTTTCAAATGTAAGTGCTAGTAATTAAGGTGTGTATGGCAAGACATGAAAACAACAAAATAGACAACCTAAAAGCAAGACTAAATGCATGCAATCAAACACACTTTGTACACATGCACCCTTAAGGTTAACTCCACTTGTTGCCTATCGGAAATTAGTCATGTCCCTCGAACATGGGTGTTTTAGCAAAAGACCCTCAATAAAAGATCATAGTCCCTCGATGACCCTCGATGTTGCCTTCGGTAAACGATCCAGTCCCTAAAACGACATTGCTAAAACATCCAATGGGTTGCCGTCTATGACTATACAAACATCCCACACCCGTCCCTTCACATCCAATGATGGAGCTTCTTACCAAAACAATGGTAAGATAGCAACATCTAAAGGAGGAGGAAAAACACATCTAAGACCTTTTGAGTAGGTAGGTTCGCTCTTAGTTACTCGCTTGCTCACAACAAAAACATTTTATACACCAACACTCTCATTTTGAAACACTTTTGAAAACAACACTTTGTACGCGTTCTTATAGAAATGAGAACCATTACAAAGGAAACGCTTTTCAAAATCACTTTCAAAAAACACATCGCACAAACACATCTTTGAACTATTTTCGAAACAAACACTTTGTATGTGTTCTTATAGAAACGAGAATCATTACAAAGTTATATTTTCAAAATACTTTCAAAACCCATACCACAAGCACATTTAAACAAAATCAAGTGGTCTAGCAAGTAACTAAGAGCCCATGGAAAACCATGGATGAAAAGGGTGCTAATACCTTCCCTTTTCATAATCTACCCCCCGAACTCAAGAAAACATCTCTAAAGGTCTTTCTTGTTATTTTCACCTTTCCTTATTGGATAAAAGAAAAGTCAGCGGCGACTCTTGCTAACGGCAACACTTGCAAACACAAACGCAAAACCTCAAAGTCAGTTCTCCCACCGTATCTCAGAACTGGCGACTCTGCTGGGGGAAATTCTAAAAGTGGGGTTACCTTAGGGTTAGATCACATTTAGTTGCTTAATTGTTTGATTTGTTTGCTTTACATTATGGGTCCTTGTTTGGGTTACTGTTAAAAATCCTACACCCAGGAGGATTTAGATGTTACTTTCTATAAGCAGTATCAGTACAATGTTGATCTTGCACCAACTCGTGTGAAATTGCAGAACATGACCATGGGTTCCAACGAGAGCTTCAAAGGGTACGCCCAAAAATGGAGAGATCTGGCTGGTAGGGTGCAGCCCCCTTTAACTGACAGGGATCTGATTGACATCTTCATGGGAACTTTGACAGGGCCTTTCTTCAAACACTTGATCGGAAGCTCCTTAGTTGGGTTCACCGAGCTAATACTGACTGGCGAAAGGGTCGAAACTAGCATCAAAAGTGGAAAGATCCAAGGAGCTACGCCTCCTGGTGCTCAGAAAAATCTATATAGTGGGAAGAAAGAGTACAATGTTGTGTATGGTCAAAAGATTCGTCATGATCAACATGTAGGGGCAATCCTGATCTCTAATCCCACGCCTGTTCAACAAAGAGAGAGAAATAGGCGTAGGGTAAGATATCAAGAAAGGCAGTACACTAAAATCAACATGCCTTTGTCTCAAGCGTTACAACATTTGCTGGAGTTGAAACTGATCACGCTAAAGGATCCTCCTCAAAATCCCGACACCTCCTCTTTTAAGTACAATCTGAGCGTAAGGTGTGCCTATCATTCTGACAGTCCCGGACATGACACCGACGAGTTGGACTTTGAAGAACAAGATTCAAGACTTGATTGATTCCAAGGAGATCGATTTTGACCCTTCGAAGACTCCAAACGTGATCACTGCTCCTATGCCAAATCATTGAGAGCGTCTTGTTCATTTTGAATTTTCAATTGTAATTTCTTTTGTTGTTCAAACAATTATCTATTAATGTCAAAATTTGTTTCATTAATGCATTGCATATGTTTTTCTTGATTTGATCCACTCATTTTCATTACATTTAAACTATGCTTTTTTACTCACTTTATGACATTCAACTCTCGCTAAAAGTTACAAGCCTTTAGAGGGAGGATGACGAAAACAATGCCATAATCTCATACATTGTGCTTTTGCACAGACCTTGCTGACGATGTACAGGCATTCTTTCAAATCCTAAACACTGGAGTTATAAGGAAGATAATCCCTAGTCAACCCCTTCGAGCCAAAGAAGTAGAAGTTTTCCTTTTCTCATAAAAAATTGAAACCTTTAATAAAAAACTAGGGCAGGGTAGTCTCTCAGTTAATTTAAATACGCGTTAAGCCGCAAACTCTCATATCGTAATACAACGAATGACATCAAAAACATTCCTCTAAAATCAAAAGATGGTGATGGTTCCCTATCATATAGGCAGTCACTATTTCTCAAAAAAGTAAAGCACACCAAGTCAAAACCTACAAAAGAGAATTAAGAAAAACTGGGGCATCCCGCTGACTGTAATCTCAAAACAAGAATAGTCAGGCAAAAATCAGGGATAACAAATCAAAAGAAATAGGTTACTACAAATCCTCAACAACATGAAAAAAATTTATGCAAAAAATGACTTCCTTCCGACAAACTTAACTTGTCTGAGCCATCACCAACGCGTCATTCTAGACTCAATTTGAGTTCAAACGCATAATTAACTGAGCTTAGGACTGAAGAACATCATGAAGAATGGGTGGATACAAATACAGTTTGAGTTTTTATCCTTTATTTCTTAAACCGTGAACCAAGCCACGTTACAACCCTTCAAAAGTCCTAATTGAAGCATGGGTTAGTTCTAAATCATACTGTTACAAAAGGTATCCTGACTCCTTTAAGGCTTTGCTCTAAATCCTGAGTTTGAATTTTCTTAACAAAATTTCTTTACTTGCTAAAACGCATTTTCAAAACTTCAAGACAAACATAAACTTTGCATTACTTGAATATCACTGTTTGCATATGGCTATTTGTTTGACAGCGGAGAAATTCACACAACGAATATCTGATGAACGAAGTCTCTCTCAGTGAACAAAATCACTTCAAGAAGGATGACACTTCCATTGAAAAATCTCCTATCAACAAGGGGACATAACATGTCACTATCCAGCACACCTGGGGAAGTCCAGTCAAGATTCCAAGAAATCTCTCAAGAATTGAAGAGTAACGAGGGGTAAGTCTCCATCTCCGTCACTTGGGGCATTGAACGTTAATCTCAGCAAAGGGTTACGTACAATTAAACATTTTTTGGCAATGCCGCAAACATTTGCTGCTAGGGGCATTGACAAATTTCCCAAAAAATTCTTCTCATAGGATGATTCCCCAGCAAGAGTTTAATCTCTGAAAACCCTTCCCCAGTTGAGACAACCTCAAGAGTCCTCGAGGACTTTCCCCAACAAAGTCATCACCTCTCTAATAGACTGACAACAGGGTTTATTCCCCAACAAACGACAGGATTCTCCAGTTTGAGTTTTCCTTTCCAACTACTACAAATCAAAGGACCACAACTCCCTTTCCCCAGTAGACTACTCTACAATCCCCAGCAAGTTACTGTGAAACCTGGATCCGACCAAATATCAGTTCAACTTCGACCCCAGTAGAGAAACAAACAATCGAGACTCCTGAACATTTTCCCCCAAGCAGGAATCAACACTCTATACAGAGGTTTCAACATCTCCCGGTGGAGTTCTCCTCAAACAAAAAAACAGGAATCCCCAGTGGAAACATTCTGAGAAAAGTTTGAAGACACACTTACATCTCAATAACATTCATAGCATATGCATACAAAATACATATAACACATATATATTTTATTTTGAGAACATCATTACACAATGCATACATCATGACATTGCATAAAACTAACTCTTTACCTTTTCAGGAAAGATCGATCGACAAATAAAGGTTATCATCTTTTGGAGTAGTAATCATTCAAGATTCCTTCATCATCCATTGAGGTAGTAATCATTCAAGATTCCTTCATCGTCCTGCTTAGGTAGTAATCGTCCAAGATTCCTTCATCATCCGTTGAGGTAGTAATCTTCCAAGATTCCTTCATCATCCCGTTGAGGTAGTAATCATTTCAGATTTCTTCATCGTCCTGTTGAGGTAGTAATCTTCCAAGATTCCTTCATCATCTATTGAGGTAGTAATCATCCAAAATTCCTTCATCATCCTGCTGAGGTCGTAGTCATCCAAGATTCCTTCATCATCCTGCTGAGGTAGTAGTCATCCAAGATTCCTTCATCATCCTACTGAGGTAGTAGTCATCCAAGATTCCTTCATCATCCTGCTGAGGTAGTAGTCATCCAAGATTCATACATCATCCTGTTGAGGTAGAAGTCATCCAAGATTCCTTCATCATCCTGCTGAGGTAGTAGTCATCCAAGATTCCTTCATCATCCTGCTGAGGTAGTAGTCATCCAATATTCCTTCATTATCCTGTTGAGGTAGTAGTCATCCAAGACTCCTTCATCATTCTGCTGAGGTAGTAGTCATCCAAGATTCCTTCATCATCCTGCTGAGATAGTAGTCATCCAAGATTCCTCCATCATCATGTTGAGGTAGTGGTCATCCAAGATTCCTTCATCATCCTGCTGAGGTAGTAGTCATCCAAGATTCCTTCATCATCCTGTTGAGGTAGTAGTCATCCAAGATTCCTTCATCATCCTACTGAGGTAGTAGTCATCCAAGATTCCTTCATCATCCTGTTGAGGTGGTAGTCATCCAAGATTTCTTCATCATCCTGCTGAGGTAGTAGTCATCCAAGATTCCTTCACCATCCTGCTGAGGTAGTAGTCATCCAAGATTCCTTCCTCATCCTGCTGAGGTAGTAGTAATCCAAGATTCCTTCACCATCCTGCTGAGGTAGTAGTCATCCAAGATTCCTTCATCATCCTGCTGAGGTAGTAATCGTCCAAGATTCCTTCATCATCCTGCTGAGTCCAGATACAATCACCTTCGGATGGCATCTTTAAGCCCATCTCCAACAACTATCCACTACCTCTCTAAATGGAATCTTTAAGACCATTCCCTACATAACCAACTAACACATCTTCGAGTGCAAATTTTCTGGGCACTCTAGTGTTCAATCATCTTCCACCTTCAAGTCACGAATGGCAGATTTACCAATCTAACTCTTCAGGTGTAAGAAGATTGAACAAGGGCAGTTGTTGTACCCCAAAATTTTCCCTCTCATTTTTCAAAGGATCAACCTGGACCCTCAAGTTTGCTTCCATCCAATTGCAAATCTGAAATTACAAATTTTACAAGAGAGTCGTTCACAAGGGCAAAATGGTCATTTACACACCAAAGGAGTCAAACTATGACTTTTGAATCAAAAATCAAGTTCCAAGAATCATATTTTATTAAGGCATGAAATTGGTTCATCAAAAATCAAAAGTCAGAAGTTACTTTGAAAATAAAATTTTCTAAACATTTAGAAAATTTTCTAAGTGTCTAGAGAATATGACACTTCAGAACTTCTGAGCCAGCCTCTATGCAAGTGCAGTCAGAAGTTGCAAACACGGTTCAGAACATGACGGTTCAATCATAACATGCAGAAGCGATGTTCTTTATTCAGAACATGATGCTTCAGTCAGAGCATGATTCTTCAGTATATGGAGGCTATGTTCAATGCTCCGGTCAGAAGATGCCCCTTCAGCATTTGGAGGTTACGTTTCTGATCTTCTGCAATCAGAACATCACCAAATCCCAAGACCATGTTTAAACAACCTGCTACACTGCTACAGTACAGTACTCTAACCAGCAGTTAATCCAGTCCACGCCTGTGTTTTTCCAAATCCTGTATTTGTATCAAATACAAAAGGTTGTGATCAAAAAGAAATGGAACAGTGTGCCAAAAATTTAGAATCCCATTTGTTTTTCCCCCTAAAACCATAACAAATTCATCTATAAAATAGTGGCTTCATCACAATCACAAGTGGCGGGGCTTTGAAGGAGAGACTGTCTTTTGGAAAGAGAGAACTATCAAAAGAGAAAAAGAAACCTGTGAAACCCTTCATAAAAATCCATATTTTCCAAACAGAAAACCAAAACTTTGTTATTCCCTTTGAATCAAAGAACTTGGCATTTTCTCTTCCGTTACTCTTGCTTATTCCAGAACATCCAAAGGCAACAACACAAAGCTCCAAGCACGCTCTAGGTTCAAGGTAAGTCTTTCTGACTTTGCTTTTTTTTTCATTCTGAACATCACTAACATGTAAATATTATAGTATTAATGTTGTTCATATGATTGCATAAGTAGAAAAACTGTGTATCAGAGTTTCTTGATTAGGGATAGATTCAGATTTAGATTTAGAACTTCTATAAACTGTTGTGGTGTTATCCTTCTGATTTGATGTTTAAAAAGAACTGAATAAATAGTTGATGTGCTGATTAAGAGTTAAAATATGGCATAGAACTTCTGATGTTCACTCACAGTTTTAGCACAACACAGAACTTCTGAGTTCTCCTCATTGTTTTAACATATATAACTTCTATGATTTTTCTCACTGTTAACACAAACAGAACTTCAGATGTTCTCCTCAATGTTTAAACACACTGAACTTCTGATATTCACTCACTGTTAATTCACACTGAACTTCTAATTTTCGCTCACTAGCTTAGCATAATACAAAACTTATGATGTTCTCCTCACTGTTTAAACACACTGAACTTCTGATATTCACTCACTATTAATGCACACTGAACTTCTGATGCTGACTCACAGTCTTAGCACAAACTGAACCTCTGAGTTCTCTTCACTGTTTTAATATACATAACTTCTAAGATTTTCTCATTGTTCTAACATTCATAAGTTTAGCACATAGTAATCCAGAACTTCTATGTTTTCCCTCTAACATGTCTTGCAGGACCTCAGAGTGTACCAATCCAAAACTTCTGATTCCACTGACTTTCCTTTCTGGGTCATCATACGCTTGGCTTCAGAACTTCTGATCCACTGTTGTTTTTCTTGCAGCAGCACGCTGTTTCAACTCTTTCATTTATTTTCTTTTTTTTATTAACCTTTTTTATTTAACATAAAATGACATAAAAATATTCTTTTTTTATTAATTTATTTCTTTTTTTCATTAAGACTAAAAAACCATTTTCTAAACAAGTTCATTTCACTTTTTCTTATACATTCTTATCCATTCGATATGGTTGTAATACTAATTTAGGATTTAATTTTATTTGCAATCCCCATTTGTAAATATGTACCCCCATCCCTAAAATATTATAATAGCGTAGGACTTTACATTTCCGCAATTTATCGTTTTCAAATGTAAATGCTAGTAATTAAGGTGTGTATGGCAAGACATGAAAACAACAAAGTAGACAACCTAAAAGCAAGACTAAATGCATGCAATAAAACACACTTTCCACACATGCACCCTTAAGGTTAACTCCACTTGTTTCCTATCGGAAATTAGTCATGTCCCTCAAACATGGGCGTTTTAGCAAAAGACCCTCGATAAAAGATCGTAGTCCCTCGATTACCCTCGATGTTGCCTTCGGTAAACGATCCAGTCCCTAAAACGACATTTCTAAAACGTCCCATGGGTTGCCTTCTATGACTATACAAACATCCCACACCCGTCCATTCACATCCAATGATGGGGCTTCTTACCAAAACAATGGTAAGATAGCAACATCTAAAGGAGGAGGAAAAACACTTCTAAGACCTTTTGAGTAGGTAGGTTCGCTCTTAGTTACTCACTTGCTCACAACAAAAACATTTTATACACCAACACTCTCATTTTGAAACACTTTTGAAAACAACACTTTGTACGCGTTCTTATAGAAATGATAACCATTACAAAGGAAACCCTTTTCAAAATCACTTTCAAAAATCACATCTCACAAATACATCTTTGAACTATTTTCGAATCAAACACTTTGTATGCGTTCTTATAGAAACGAGAATCATTATAAAGTTATATTTTCAAAATACTTTCAAAACCCATACCACAAGCACATTTAAACAAAATCAAGTGGTCTAGCAAGTAACTAAGAGCCCATGGAAAACCATGGATGAAAAGGGTGCTAATACCTTCCCTTTTCATAATCTACCCCCCGAACTCAAGAAAACATCTCTAAAGGTCTTTCATGTGCTTTTTCACCTTTCCTTGTTGGATAAAAGAAAAGTCGATGGCGACTCTTGCTAACCGCAACATTTGCGAACACAAACACAAAACCTCAAAGTCAGTTCTCCCACCGTATCTCACACACGGACAATGACGATGATGATTATCTCATAAAATTAATCAACACACTTGTGTTTTTAAAAGTTTTAAAAGGTGAACTATGTGTACCATGATCCCCTATTGCACGAAAGGTGGTACGTAGGCACTAAAGGTTCGCAACCGCAGAGGGTGCAAAAATCATAAAAAAAATATACTTCTTTTCTCACCTCCACCATATATTTTCCATACAACATTTTATAGCCAAAATATACAGATTTTTACAAAGAGGTTCCTACGGAGTATCGTGGATGTTTAGGGTGCTAATACCTTCCCTTTGCATAACCAACCCCCTTACCTTGAATCTTTCCCACCTCTTTTAGGTTATTCACTCTTTTCCTATTCCTTTGGAAACTATAAAGTGCAGTGGCAAATTTTATTTTGATCTGTATAAGTCTAGTCAAATCCAATGACTTAGTCTTTAAAATTTCTACCGCTACTAAAAAAAATTGGCGACTTCACTGGGGAAAGATTGACCTCTTGCTGGTTCATCGCTAACTGAGTTAAGCCTATCTTTGTTTATATTTGTATATGTGCTATTGTTGTTTATGTGTTATATGTTGTATATATGTTTTCCTGGATTTTCCTGGTTTTCAGGGTGCTTGGTGATTACTTATAAGTCCTATACCCGGACTTGGGCAAACTTTAAGATAGGACGGGCGGTATAGTCATGTTAACTTTGAAGGAGTAATCCCAAAAAAGGGGGCATGAGATCCCTCACTCAGTGGAGGCCCCTTTGACTGTAGTGTCATTTACCGAGTAATCGAGAAGACATACTGCTTTCGACCTGGGAGCCTTCTGAAGCTGAGGACCGTAGAATATCTAACCCATCTTTGCCTTTTAGGTATAATGCGGAAGCTATGACGGAGTAATCCGGAAATAGTTGTCACACGATACTACGCATGGACGAGTTTTTCTTGAGAATATTACTAATTACCGAGTTAATCAGGAAGTTGGTAATATCCGAAGGAAGGATGTAGACTATGGGAACCTCTAGATCCTTGTTCGCCAGGTGATAACTTTTAGACCATACCTTATGGGTATTACCTTCGACCTCATGCTCGTGATATTGAACCTTTGAACCCTATTTGTGTTCTTGTGTGTGATTGTTGCATCATGCATCCATGCACCCATAAGCATCTTTTAAAGGAATTTCATTTCAAGGGACTTAAGAAGTTGACCATTTGTGAATATCTCAGGTACCTTTTGACCATGGATTATGGAAAAAGAAAGACCGGAAAATACAGTTTCAAAGATCCCAAGATAGATGAGTTGATCAGTCTAATTCCCGAGATCGAGTGTTCTACAGATTTTCGGAAGAAGTATGGATCCACCATTCATCTCATGAAGCTTAGGATGAAAGAGGCTATTCTCTCGACCTTGGTCCAGTTCTATGATCCAATGTATCATTGTTTTACTTTCCCTAATTATCAGGTGATGCCTACACTGGAGGAGTATTCTTATTTGTTGGATTTACCTATTACCGATCGTGTTCCTTTCACTACTTTGGAGGGTGAGCCAAAATCACATGAGATTGCTACTTTTATTCATCTGGGGAAGTCTGAGGTTGAAACCCATATGACTACTAAAGGAGGTATTAGAGGATTATCAGCTAAGTTCTTATTGGATAAAGCTCGTTAATTTGCCAGGATGAAGAGTACAGTCGCTTTTGAGGCCATCTTTGCTCTACTTGCTTACGGGTTGTTCTTATTTCCTAATGTGGACAAGTTTGTTGACGTCAATGCTATCAGGACCTTCATGATTGGAAACCCAGTTCCTACATTATTAAGAGATTCTTATTACTTTATTCATCTTCGGAGTTCTTATCATGGGGGGATGATTATCTGTTGCACGCCTTTGTTGTACCGGTGGTTTATCTCTCATATGCCTCAGTCTGATGCTTTTTGAAATGTCAGGAAGGAACCCCATTGGGCTCCTAAGATCATGGAACTTACTCACTCAGATATTGATTGGTATCATCGAGTTTACCAGGATATAGAGATTGTTGACAGTTGTGGTAGCTTCCCAATGTACCTCTTCTTGGTACAAAGGGAGAAATTAACTACAACCTTGTTCTTGCACGATGACAACTTGGTTATCTGATGAGGGATAAACCAAATAGTATTCATTTGAGTAGTTTCTTTATGAAGGAGGAAGAACACCATAGGGAGGCTAGGGAGTAGATTGCGAAGGCCTGGCGTCACGTTCATAAAAAGAGTAGAAAAGACTTGGGACCTAGGGGGTTGTTTCTTTGGAGCCATATCTTCAATGGGTCCAAACGAGAGCTATTCAGTTGAATATTCCATATTCCCGGGAAGCACCTATACCTGATTTGTTTTTGAAGACCACTCCTCCCTTATTGGATGATGTGGAAGAGCTACAACTTGCTTTATTTGGGATGCAGTAGGAAAATGATGCTTGGAAGAATAAGTGCCAGACTTTAGAGATTTCCTATAGAGCATATTTGAAAGAGAAAGACGACTTAATTGAGATTCTTGAGAGTCAGGCTGTAGACATGATGGGGAGGCAAGGGGATTTATTTTCTCCTAAGCCTCACTCAGATGCTAGTTGCTCACTTCCTGATTCAGGTGATTGGAAGGAGGTTGCCACCGGATATGTGGAAGATAACCAGAGGTTGAAGGCTCAGATTGCCAGACTTACAGGTAAGCGCCAGGGTATAGAGTGATCTCCATCAGCTTTGCTTCTTAGGGTTTTAGACTTTACTTTCATCCTGTATTTGGGATCATTGAAACTTTTAATCCATTTTTAAATTATTATAATAAAAAAATTTAGTATTTCAAATGTGTTATTACTTTGATATTTGCAACGTGTCTATAAATCTTTAAGTCCCTTGAAATATTAATAATAAAATAAATCATGTGCATTGCATATCATGCATCATATTGCACATATTTCTTACATTTCTTTGGATATCCAAGTGTATTACCAAGCTTCTTTAATTCATTCAGAAAGCTGTCTTACCACTACAACACTCAAGCTAATTTCATAAGGAAGATGGACAACTTAGAACAAGAGAATCGCGAGCTGCGCGAGGAAGTTTCTGCTTTGAAGGCCGGCATGGCCAATCTTACTGCTCATATGGAATCTCTAGTGGCTGCTCAGAATCAGCCATCGAGTGTTCAACCTCAACCAACAAGAGTTACTACTGAAGCTCTGATTGTTCCTGTGTCTGCTGCTCCAGTTGTTGTTCAGAATCGCATGCCTCAAGGTTGTCCATGGGGAATGCCAGAGAACTTTGCGCCTGAAGGTTTCAATCTTGGTCCTCAAGAAGCTCTAGTTATTCAGACTACTGTTACTCCCGAACCTCATGTGGTTCATGTTGCTCCTGTTGCACCTCCTTCGATGAATATGGTTCCATTTGTTAATGATGATATGTGTCGTCCTTTTCCTCCATCAAGTGAATACTTGGGTCTTTATGACATAATGGATGATTTTCAAGAGCAGTTTGACAAGATGCAGAGGGAGATGAAGGCCCTCAGGGGAAAGGAATTGTTCGGGCAGAATGTGAATGATTTATGCTTGGTCCTGAATGTTAAGATACCTGAAAAGTTTAAGGTCCCAGAATTCGAGAAGTACAAGGGCAACACTTGCCCTCGTGCTCATCTTGTGATGTATGTAAGGAGAATGTCTACCCATACTGATGATCAGCGTTTGTTGATTCACTTTTTTCAGGATAGTTTGACCGATGTTGCACTGAAGTGGTATTTGAGTTTGGATAGCGTCAATATCCATACTCTCAATGACTTGGGAGAAGCATTTATCAGACAATACAAATACAACATGGACATGGAGCCTGACCGTGATCAACTTAGGGCCATGGTCCAGAAGGACAAGGAATCGTTCAAAGAATATGCACATAGATGGCGTGAGGTAGCCGCCCAAGTGATTCCTCCCATGGAAGAGAATGAGATGACTAAGATTTTCCCAAAGACTCTAGGTGCTTTCTACTATGAGAGGATGGTAGAGAGTGCGCCAAGTGACTTTACTAAAGTGGTAGGCATGGGTATCCGCTTAGAAGAGGTTGTGAGAGAAGGTCGTCTAACGAAGAGTGAAAGTTCTGGAAGTGCAAAGAAGCCATCTTATGGGTTTTCCAAGAATAAGGAAGGAGATACAAACACTGTCATACAAGAAAGGAGGGTTAATCCTCCTAGAAGAAATTATCAGCTTCATCAGAAATTCGCCTCAGTTACTCCAATTGTTGGTGTAGCTCCAACCACTATTGCTTATCAGAGACCATCCCAGCATGGGAATCAAGGGTATAATCAGAGAAGGGAGAGTTATGAACCTATCTGTATGAGTTATGCAGAGTTACTCCCAGCGTTAATACAGAAGAAGTTGGTTCATACCCGACCACCTCCCGTTGTACCATCACTGTTGCCTTGGTATTACGAGGCAGACCAAACATGTGCTTTTCATCAGGGAGCACCAGGGCATAATGTGTAGAACTGCTATCCTTTTAAGACTGAAGTACAGAAATTAGTGAAGTCTGATATTCTATCTTTCAAAGATGTTGGACCTAATGTGAAAGACAATCCTCTTCCCAAACATGGAGGAGAAAATGCTGTGAATATGGTGGCTGGTTGTCCAGGCGACTTCCGGATTTTTGATGTTAATATGGTTAGGGGAGATTTGGTGAAAATGCATGCAGACCTCTGTGAATTTAGCTACTATGCACATGACCATGCCGATTGTGCTATTTGCAGTACAGACATACAAGGTTGCCACAAGATAAAGGCTGATTTGCAAGTGATGATGGATGAGGGCCTCATCCATATAATCAGGCCTAGGGCAGAGTATGAAGAGGAAGTAAACATGGTTTCTGGATATCCTGGAGAGTTCATATTTTTTTATGTGGAGTATATGAATGAGGATCTTGTACAATTACATGCTACTTTCTTCCACATGGCTGGTCAGGTAAAACATCAATAAGGATCTTGTAGAATTTGATGTCGGGACTCCCGAGGATGTTCAATTGTGAGAAAAGGTGTTCAGTTGTTATTAGATAATGGAACCATCAAGGTTACAGGTCAAAGGGATAATTACCATGAAGTTGATGTGATTGAGGTTTGTTTGGCTGAAGAAGAGTCAGATAATGAGTATGTCTCTGCAGATGAGTATTTCTCCTCAGATGAGGGTTTGTTTTCCACAGATGACTCCTTAATGAATGATTATGTTGAAGAATGGGTAAACGTTATTGTTCCTTGTTTTAGTGCACCTGCCCATTTTGAAGTTGAGTATCATAGCAAGCCACCCATTACTCAGTTGGTGATTAGTTTGCCGGGTCCTGTCCCCTACAAGTCAGATAAGGTTGTACCCTACAAATATAATGCTACAATCTTAGAGGATGGTGTGGAAATTCCCATCCATCCAATTCCTGATGTTGTAAATATGGCTAAGACTAGCAGAGTGACCCGCAACGGTCGTGTATTTGCACTAGTTTTTCATGGAGATGTTAGCGCTGGAAAGAAAATTGTTGAAGATGTTGAACCCAAGAAGGCAGTGGGTGAATCTAGTGGAGCTACGCTAGAGAAAGAGGTGGATGATATTTTGAAGATAATCAAGATGAGCGACTAAAAAATTGTGGATCAGTTACTGCATACTCCTTCGAAAATATCAATCTTGGATTTATTGATGAACTCCTCTACCCACAGAGAATCTTTGATGAGGGTATTGGACCAAACTTTTGTGGAGAGTGATATACCAGTAGAACAATTCAGCAGTGTGGTAGGGAACATTACGTCATGTAATAACTTGAGTTTTTGCGATGATGAATTTCCCGATGAAGGGAGGAATCACAACCTGGCCCTCCATATCTCTATGAACTGCAAGAATGATTCACTATCCAATGTGCTAATTGATAATGGATTCGCATTGAATGTTATATCGAGGAGCACTCTTATAAAGTTGAAATATCAAGGAACGCCCATGCACCCAAGTTGCATTATTGTGAAAGCGTTTGATGGATCAAGGAAATATGTTATTGGTGAAGTGGACTTTCATATTCATATAGGCCCACATTTGTTTCAGATTACTTTCCAGGTCATGGATATTGTACCCTCTTATAGCTGCTTGTTGGGATGGTCGTGGATACATGAGGCAGGGGCTGTCACTTCGACTTTACACCAGAAGCTAAAGTTTGTACGTGAAGGAAAAGTGGTAATTATAAATGTAGAACAAGCATTATTGATATCTTATTTATCCTCTTTCAGCATTGTGGAGGCGGATGAAGCTACTGTTGGAACTCAGTTCCAAGCTTTATCCATTGATAACATAAGAAGAAATGAGAATTGTATGGTTTCTCTTAAGGATGCACAACAGGTTGTGCGTAATGGCCATAGTGAAGTTTGGGGACAAATTGTGGACCTACCTATAAACAAGAACAAAGCTGGCTTGGGATTCTTTGTGAAGAATGATAAAGGTAAGAGCTTGAAACCGAAGTCTGCTGCAGATAAGTATCAAGACATTTTCCGTAGCGGGGGTTATCTTCATCCAACTGTTTCCAGGATTAATGCCATTGTGGAAGATAAAGCAGAGCCAAAAGTTCCAAATTCACGGAGTTAGGGTTCATAACTGGATCACCATTGATGTTCCCTCTTGCATACATGTTTCAAAGTAATTTGTTTTTATTAATCTTTTTGAAAAGCTTTCACTCTACCTAAGGTGAAAGTATTAATATTGTATGGGCTTATCTGTTTGCTGTGACTTTTAAAATCAATAATAAAAGTTGTCTTTGTTTCCCAAATTGTGTTTTTATTTTTGGCTTTTTCTTGGAAAATGGTAATCAGAAAAAACCTTTCAAGATAAATAATAACTAAAATTCAATCTGCATGATCACTTGTAATATTTGTCAGTTTCTAAAAGCATTCATAAATCATATGTGCAGATTAATTAAAAAACCTGTTGAATACATTGACCCTGCATCATCTCCCAACTTTGAATGTCCTGTGTATGGGGCCGAAGAAGAAGACTATAATGAGATTCCAGAAGAGGTCTCACGGTTTCTTGAGCGCGAGGAGAATGCCATTCAGCCATATAAAGAGCCATTGGAAGTAATCAATTTGGGTTCAGAAGAAGATCCGAAAGAGTCAAGATCAGAGCATTGTTGCATCCTGATGTGAAGAGCAGGTTGATTGAGTTGTTGAAAGAGTATGTGGACATTTTTGCTTGGTCTTACCAAGATATTCCTGGTCTAGATACAAATATTGTAGAGCACCGTTTGTCGCTGAACCCAGAGTGTTCTCCAATCAAACAGAAGTTGCAAAGAACTCACCCAGATGAGGCAGTAAAGATCAAAGAAGAAGTTCTAAAGCAGATTAATGTTAGTTTTCTTGTGACATCAGTGTACCCTCAGTGGATTGCCAATATTGTCCCAGTACCGAAGTAGGACGAAAAAGTTCTCATGTGCGTATATTACAGAGATCTAAATAAAGCTATTCCAAAATATGATTTTCAATTGCCACACATTGATATGTTAGTGGATAGCATAACAAAATTTAAGGTTTTCTCATTCATGGACGGATTTTCCGGGTATAATCAAATAAGGATGGCTCCTGATGACATGGAAAAAACAACATTTATCACACCCTGGGGAACATTCAGTTACAGAGTGATGCTCTTTGGGTTGAAGAACGTTGGTGCAATGTACCAGAGGGCTATGACAACCCTATTCCATGATCTGATGCACAAGGAAATTGAGGTATATGTTGATGACATGATTGCTGAATTCCAGACTGAAGAACGACATGTAGAAGATTTATTGAAGTTGTTTCAACGTTTGAGGAAATATCGCCTCCACTTGAATCCAAATAAATGTACCTTCGGTGTTCGACCAGGGAAATTGTTTGGTTTCATTGTTAGCCAGAAAGGGATTGAAGTTAACCCTGATAAAGTCAAAGCAATTCAAGAAATGCCAGTGCCGAGAATTGAAAATCAAGTCAGAGGGTTCCTCGGGCATTTGAATTATATTTCCAGATTCATTTCCCACATGATTGCAATGTGTGAATCGATATTTAAGTTGTTAAAGAAAGATCAAGGTTGTGTGTGGACAGATGACGGCCAAAGGGCATTTGAAAGTATTAAAGAATATCTGCTTGAACCTCTTATCTTTCTCCCTCCTGTTGAAGGAAGACCACTGATTATGTATCTGACGGTGTTAGATAATTCCATGGGCTATATTTTGGGACAACAAGATGAAACATGGAAGAAAGAGTATTCCATTTACTATCTCAGTAAAAAATTTACTGATTATGAATCGCGGTATTCCATGCTAGAAAAGATATGTTGTACTCTGGCTTGGGCAGCAAAATGTTTGTGGCAGTATATGTTGAATCACACTACTTGGTTGATCTCCAAAATGGATCCAATCAAGTACGTTTTTGGAAAGCCTGCTCTTATTGGAAGAATTTCCCACTGGCAGATGTTGTTATCTGAATATGATATCGAATACCTCACTCAAAAAGCTATTAAAAGCAGCATGTTAGCAGATTATCTTGCTCACCAGCCAGTTGATGATTATCAATCTGTGAAGTATGATTTCCCTTATGAGGATGTGATGTTTCTGAAAGTGAAAGATTGTGATGAACCGTTGCCTGAAGAAGGTCCTGATCCTGAATCTCGCTGGAGTATGATATTTGATGGAGCTATGAATGCTTATGGTAAAGGAGTTGGTGTTGTGATTGTTACTCCACGTGGATCGCACATTCCTTTCACTGCAAGTTTGACGTTTCATTGTACTAATATTATCGCAGAATATGAGGCTTACATCATGGGTCTCGAGGAAGCCATTGACCTCAGAATTAAAATTCTAGATGTGTATGGAGATTCAGCTTTGGTAATAAATCAGATTAAAGGAGAGTGGGATACTCATCACCCTGGCTTGATCCCTTACAAAGATTATGCTAGAAGATTGTTACCCTTCTTTAATAAGGTTGAATTCCATCACATCCCTAGAGATAAAAATCAAATGGCGGATGCTCTGGAAACTCTGGCTTCTATGTATCAAGTGAATACTTGGAATGATATACCTTGAATTATAGTTCGGCGACTGGATAGGCCCTCTCATGTGTTTACAATGGAAGAGGTAGCAGATGAGAAACCTTGGTATTATGATATTAAGCATTTTCTCCATACTCAGGAATACCCAGTTGGTGCATCAAATAAAGATAGAAAGACATTGAGAAGATTGGCTGGCAGTTTCTTCCCCAGTGAAAATGTGTTGTACAAGAGAAATTATGACATGGTCTTGCTCAGATGCGTGGATAGAAACGAAGCAGACCTGTTGATGCACGAGGTTCATGAAGGTTCATTTGGCACTCATGCCAATGGACATTCGATGGTTAAAAATATGCTAAGGGAAGGTTACTATTGGCTGACAATGGAATCTGACTGTTACAAATTTGCGAAGAAGTTCCATAAATGCCAGATTATGCGGATAAGATTCATGTGCCTCCGAAACTTCTCAATGTTATTTCTTCCCAGTGGCCCTTCTCTATGTGGGGTATTGACATGATTGGGATGATAGAACCGAAAGCTTCGAATGGACACCGTTTTATCTTGGTAGCAATTAATTATTTTACCAAATGGGTGGAAGCTTCTTCATATGCTAATGTTACCAAGAATGTGGTTGTACACTTCATTAAGAATAATCTCATATGTCGTTATGGTGTCCCAAGCAGAATTATCACCGACAATGGCTCGAATCTGAATAACAAGATGATGACATAACTTTGTGAGGAGTAAAAGATTGTCCATCACAACTTATCTCCATACAGGCCGAAGATGAATGGGGTCGTTGAAGCTGCTAATAAGAATATCAAGAAGATCATCCAGAAGATGGTTGTTACTTATAAAGATGGGCACAAAATGCTCCCTTTTGCTTTACATGGATATCAAACATTTGTCCCCACTTCAACGGAGCAGGCCCATTCTCTTTTGTGTATGGAATGGAAGTTGTGCTCCCAATCGAGGTTGAGATTCCCTCTTTGCTTGTGATAATGGAAACCAAGTTGTTAGAGGCTGAATGAGTCCAGAACAGGTTTGACCAATTGAATTTGATCGAAGAAAAGAGAATGACAGCTTTGTGTCATGGACAGTTATATCAGAGGAGAATGAAGAAAGCTTTTGATAAGAAGGTCAAGCCTCGTGAATTCAGAGAAGGAGACCTCGTGCTCAGGAAGATCTTGTCTTTTAACGCTGATTCTAGGGGCAAGTGGACTCCCAATTTTGAAAGCCCATATGTTGTCAAGAAAGCCTTCTCTGGCGGCGCATTAATTCTTGAAACTATGGATGGAGAGGAGTTCCCCCGTCCCATGAATGTTGATGCAGTCATGAAATACTTCGCCTAAAGAAATAAAAGAACAGCTCTCTAAGTTGAAAACTCGAAAGGGCGGCTTAGGCAAAAAAGAGCGTCTCGGTAGGCCGAAAACCCGAAAGGGCGGTCTAGGCAAAAATTAGAGATATAAATAGAATAATATTTCCCGCTAAGTTGAAAACCCGCAAGGGCAACTTAGGTAAAAGTTAGGGACTTTCTTGGCCAGTAACTACATCAGAAAAGACTTGATCATTGAAGCAACAATCTTCTTGGATCCTCACCACACTTCAACGGAAGTTGCTGCTCAGGATTTCAAAAGTTGTTACAGGGGATAGTGGTCATTGTATCTCAATGTATCCTTTCTATTATATATTACCATTTTCTGAACTTTGTAATCATCCATGGAGTCTCGCCATTCGTAGACTACAATTCTATCAATAAAATTTGAGCTTTTACCCAATTCTTTTTATTTATTATTTTATTTAGCTTGCAGAGACTCCATTTATTATTGATAATAATTTTCAAAGTGAAAAGATTAAATAACAAAATTGTTTTTCAAAAAGAACTTACAATTTACTTTTACTTTAGATTTTGTGATTCAAGAGGAAAATAAAAGTGGTGATCCCAGGAATGGACGAACTCCAGTAGTTTTGAGAAGTTTTGTTTCCCCCGGAAAGGTTTTCTCAGGACATTTTCGTTGTATTGGGTTTGTGACTCTAGTGTCCCCAGTCAAGTCTCGGTTCATTTTTCATTTTTGAGTTTGCATGATATGAAGACCTAATCCAAGATTCTCCAGTGAAGGCTTCTCTCATTTGATAGAAGTCCTTTCTCCCTAGAGAAATTGGTGCAATAATTACTCTCGAAAAAGCACGTATCTCCGGTTTCCCCAGGGAAGAACGTATCTTGCTTTACCCTTGATGATGTGGTGTTGATCTCCCCAATGAAGTCAGCACGAAGTCCCCAGTAGATGTCTCGATGATGAAGCATTATCTCCCTTAGTGAAGTTTGTATGTTTTTCTCCTTTAAAGTTGGCCTAAATTCCCCAATGGATGTTTTGAAGATTTGGTTTCCATCTTCCTTAATCAAAATCGGTTTTGCAGTCCCCAGTAGAAGTTCTATGCATGAAAACATTTATTTCCCCATTGAAGTTTGAGTGTTATTCACCGGTGAATCCTGGAGAAGGACGTATATCCCTGTATCTGTACTGTTTTGTCGTTGTGTTTGTTTCTCCCCAGTAAAGTTAAGCCATGCAGTAAGACTTTGTTTCCTCAGTTGGTGCTTATTGTCTTTTGGAATGATCATCTGGGATGTGATTTAGCTGAGTGTTGTGTGCGCCCGAGTTGGTTTTGTTTGTTTATCCCCAATATTATATGTTTGTTTGGTCAGCATATGCATGATAACCCTCATACATTCATACGTACATCATACATAGTTAAATTTAGAAAATCATTGCTCATTCACATTAGTTAATATTTTGTTGACATATTACCCTGTTTTGTAGAGTTGTATTATCCTCTCCCCAATAGAGTATCAGCCATAAGCAGAAAGTGTATATTCTTTCAATTTCCCCACTGAGTTATCCCTCGTGGAAGAGTTTTTCTTTAGCCTTCCTACACAGCTCTTTGTCTGGATGTTTTGGATTTTCTTCTTGAGTTTATTTCTCAAAGAATGTATTTTGGTATAATGTTTTACTCCAGTTTATTTATGGTTTTAATCTTTATTTCCCAGTAATATTATTACTTTGGATTTTTGCAAGCTTCGATTTTTGGTTCGAGAATGTGCATTTATTTTTCATGAGAAGATTTTATCTCCTCAGCAGGAATATAGTGGCGTTTCCTCAAAAAGTCATATCTCTTTCCCCATAAAGTCATTTTATAATCCTTCCTATAACAGCAAGCAGCAGGTCTCTTTATTTGAGCAACTCCTCAAGAAACTTAATCAAATCATCAAAAGGAGAAAATGGTCAAAATTAGGGTTTTGACTAGGAAAGGGCAATTTCTGGATTTTGACCTAGCAAATGATCAATTGGGTTAAGGCATGATCTCAAGATTCCAATTGAATCACTTTGACCTAATGAAATGGTTCAAAATACTACAAGTCCATTGGATTGACAGATGAATTTTTCAGTCAACTGATCAAAAGTCAATTGTATACTTAAAAGTCAAACTTTGACTTTTTGATCAAGTTCAAGTGTAAAAGATCATAATTCATCCAAACATGTTAAAACATGAAAAATTTTCACCAAGAAATCAAGAATTCAAGATTTTATTTTGAAAAGTTGAAATTTCTTAACTTAGAAATTTTCCTAAGTATAGAAAATTTCTTATTTTTTCACAACATTGAGCCAAGTTTTCACCATGATGCAAGATGATTCAAAGGAAACGTCCAACATGAAAGTTGTAGATCTCCATGAAATCTCCAACTTTTCTTCACACCACTTCTCCTAAAAATGCTTGGATTTCAAGTTATAATTTTATGAATACATTCTCATGAACTAAAAATAACTTAGTGAAATTTTGCCCTAGTTAGGCAGATTTTTTATCTAACTTCATGCTAGTTTTTCACATGGTTCCAAGGGGAATCTTCAAAAGAAATTCAAATATGAGTTGTATAGAATATTTCAAGCTTTCCAAAATGTTCAAGAACTCCTTGAGATCATTCTTGAGCAAGGAGAATCGAAGAGATGGAATTAGGGTTTTGTCACTTGAATTTAGGTCATTTTCATGATGAACACAAATGCAAATCCATGCTAGGATGCATAATCTTTGCTTTGCATGCCTCAAACTTGTTTATCACTCCTTAATTAAATACTTACACAGCTGTTAGGGCTTTGATCCAAGCAAATGAGCTATTATCCAAGTTGCATTTCCATTAATGGCACAAAGTGAACACTTCCATTCTTGTAAAGCAAGCTTTTTGCATAAAGTCATTCTTGAGCCTCTAACTTTTTCCCTCTGATCACACTCATCCACAAAGTCAGAAACAAACTTGTTTAAAGCATGAACAACTCTACCTTAGCAAGTACACAAGCATTGAAACTTGTTTTCTAAAAAAATCACACGTTAGGCTTAAGAATGCAAATTCAAATTGTGAGTTGTTACAAGTCTCCAAACCTCTTGCTTATAAGACACACACTATTTGCAAGTTGACACACGAGCAAGAAGCCCCTGAAACTCACTCAAACTCCCTCTAGCCATAAAATTTTCCTAAAAAACCATTGTTGTGTAAGTTTTGACTTTTCATACCAAACTCACATTTCCCTCGTGTGTTTCTTGGGCTTTTAGTTTCTAAAGCTTCCTTGCATCAAAACTAACTCACCCTTGTACTTGTTTCATTTCTGTAACACCATATTCCCTATCTTCCATAACCAAAAAGAAAGCATAATAGTTGGACTTCTCCAGGCCATTCCAGCCATCCTCAGCTCAAGCCAGCCATTGCACTAACTTCCTAGAGGTCCAAGGAAGCTAACCTGATCATCAACACTGACTGAAACAAGCTCATTTGCATTTCATGATTTCCAGTTTTGATGTATTTTTCTTGAACTTCTATCTCAATACTTAGGCATTGTTAGGCTTACAAATGTGAAGATAAGATGTAGACCTCATTGCCATGAAGTTGTACATATCCATAGTTTGCATTTATATGGCTTGAGCTTAGAGAATTTTAGAGTTGAAGTTTCTGCAATTTTTAGGGTTTAAATTAGGGCCAGAGAAATTCTCACTGATCTTTGATTTTCAGCCTTAGTTATTTACATGGTTATAATCGTGAGGAAGAATGCAACAAATTTCATTTTGTCACTTTCCATTTTTGTTGATAAATGAAGAAGTTACAGGTACATCGGCTGGAGGTTGAAGATGAAGTCATCAGGACTGGATTTGCCTTATATATTTATGGTTTTGCCTATATAAACGGATGTATAGCCACCCTAGTGGTAAAGAGCTCGCCTATTCACCCTATGGTCCTGGGTTCAAGCCCCAGCGAGACCATTTTGGCTTTTTTTCCAATTTTTGACATTCTTCTGATTGTTTGTTTGCAGGCGCTGGGGCCTTTAGGCCTGGCATTCTTTTTTTATTTTGCTAACATACCCCCTGTTTACTTGTGACACCACCCTGACCCATTTTTATTTTTATTTATTTATTTATTTCGTTTTCTTTTAAATATATTTTATAAAATACCAAAAAAATTCATAAAATATATAAAAAATGTAGATTTATATTTTGACATATCTTTTCTTTGCATTTACATTTCTTGCATATTTAATTCATCTTGCATATTAATTGTTTCAATTATTTGTAAAATAATTCAATTTGGTTGTAATAGATTAATTAGGTTTATATTATTGCAATCCCCGTTCATAAATTGTATCCCCCCTTCCATCAATGTTGTAATAGCGTAGTAACTTTAAATTTCGCAATTTATCGATTTTACATAACATGCTAGTAATTAGGGTTTGTATGGCAAGATAAAAAACAATTAAAATAGAAAACCCTAATTCAAGACAAAAACAAGCATGAAAATTACAAACTTGCACACGAGCACCCCTAGGGTTATCCCACTTGGTTTCCTTACAAAAATGGCCATATTACGCATGTAAGGTATCTTAGCAAAAACAAACAAATACAAGATCATAGTCCCTCGATGACACTATTCAAAGTTGCCTTACAAAATGATCTTAGTCCCTCCAAAAGAATGCTAAGATACCTTGAAACATTTCTAGTCATGGCTATACGATGACCCACGCTCGTCCCGTCTACATCCAATGATAGGGTTGCTTACCAAATCAATTGTAAGACAACAATGTCAAAGGAAAAGAAAATGAACAAGAAAGACATTGAGTAGGTATATTTCTCCCAGTTACTTGCTCCATTTCAAAATAAACATCCTTGCTATTTTCAAAACAATCACATACACTTTCAAAACATCTTACAAAATTGAAAATATTTTCAAAAGATCAATATCTGTGTATACATTCTTACGAGCGAGAATCATTACAAAGATTTCCTAAACGATGGCCTCTTTATAAAATACTTTCAAAAAACCACACAAAGCACAATTTCAAACAAAAGCAAGTGATCTAGCAAGTAACTAAGAGCCCATGGATAACCATGGATGAAAAGGGTGGTAATACCTTCCCTTTTCATAATCTACCCCCCGAATTCAAGAAACAATCTCAAAGGTCTTTCTTGTGCTTTTTCACCTTTCCTTTTGGATAAAAGAAAAGTCGGTGGTGACTCTTGCTAACCGCAATATTTGCAATCAAACGCAAAACCCTCAAGTAAGTTCTCCCACCACATCACAGAACTGGCGACTCTGCTGGGGACAATTCTAAAAGTGGGGTTACCTTAGGGATAGATCACATTTATTTGCTTACATTGTTTGACTTATATGCTTTACATTATGGTTCTTTGTTTGGGTTTGAATTATCTACCCGGATTTAGGACACCTTATAGGTAAGTAGAAATATGTTGTGGAAACTGTGCGGGGTATACCGATATGGTCTAAGCAATAGCTACGTTAATGCGACATATTTGTGGGTACGGGTAGCCTTTGAATTAATCAAAGAGAATATGGGGCCGCTGAGTGATGTCATGAAGCACTAATGAACTTCTAGAACCTTTACTTGACCAACTTAGCCTTTAGGATGTAGTGAGATGACCGGATTTGGTGCAGTCCGAAGTTGGTAGATACTCGATACTACACTCATTGAGGTTTGGTTTCTTGGGATATTTTGGTCGCCATTAAAGAGGCTTGTGCTGAAACAATGACCAAGGAAACAAATTAGTGATATTGAGCTCCTTAGAACCCGGTTACTATTACTATGACAGGTTTAAGCCAACTAAACTTCAAGAGGGTACTTACCTATAAAACTCCATGCAAGCCTAAACCTAAGGACTTGTTTGCTTTGTCTGTATATGCATACTTGTACATAACATCATGAACATCATATACATCCACTAACCATTTCAAGGATTTTGGGATTCATCTTTGTTCTTGTTTTGTAGGATATGGATTCACTTCGCAGGAAAACTATTCAAGTCAATCTTGTGAGAATCCCTCCACAACTTAAGGAGCAAGTTTCAAGGATCCCTGAAAACTCTCCATTCACCGAGAGACATGGTCACCTACTCAACTTGGTCACCTCCAACACATATGAGGAAATGATGAAGGTGCTCTTTTAGTTCTTTGATCCTTTACACCATTTCTTCACCTTTCCCGACTATCAACTTGTGCCTACTTTGGAAGAATTCTCCCAACTCTTGAGGATTCCCATTCTCAATCAACTACATTTCAACGGTGCGGAAAGAGACCCAAAGCCAGAAGAGATTGCTCAAGCTCTACACTTGCACTCATCTGATATCACAACTCATTGGGAAACAAGGAGTGGTGTCAAAGGTTTCTTAGCAAAGTTCCTGTTTGAGAAAGCTCAAAGCTGTTGGAATTCCTTGGACTTGCAATCCTTTGAGGAAATTGTGGCTCTCCTCATCTATGGGATGCTTTTGTTTCCAAATCCTGACCAACTCATAGATGTCAACACCGTCAAAATCTTCATATCCCGCAACTCGGTGCCTACATTGCTAGGAGATATCCTACACTCTTTTCACACTCGCACAATGAGGAAAAGAGGTGTCCTTATGTGTTGCACTCCTCTCTTGGCAAGATGGTTTATTTCTCATCTTCCCCAATCTGTATTAAAGAATGAGCAAGGTTCAAGGTGGTCACAAAGGTTAATGATGCTCAAACATTCAGATATTCAATGGTGCTCCCAATCCAAAGAGAATGTTATCATTGTCAACCGTTGTGTGGAATTTCCTAATGTCCCTTTACTTGGAATTAGAGGAGGAATCACCTACAACCCCTGCTTAGCTTTAAGACATATTGGTTACGCCCGAAGGGATTGTCCGTACGAGATTCTGATTCAAGGTTTGGTATTTGACTACGACAACGACGATCAAGGTCTTCGCCAGAGATTTATCTAAGCTTGGAGGATGTTAAACAAGGTAGATAGAAAGACTTTGGGCCTCAAGAATTCCATCCCTCTTGAGCCTTACCTCAAATGGGTAAGAACTCTTACTCAAAGTCTTATGATGCCTTATCCCTCCATTCTCCCGGTAATCATTGAGCCTGTCATGGAGGAAGATGTTCCATACACTATCCTACATCCTGACATGCCCCCATCTCTTGAAGACCTATAAAGGGATTGGATACAGCTCAAAGGAGAGTGAGATACTTTCGAAGCCCAATTCTACGCAAGCGAGAAGAAGGTTTTAGAACTCACTAGGCTACTTCATGAGGAGCAGACTCTCAATGCCTACATTGCACCAAAGAGGATGCGTACTACTTTTCTATCTTAGAGTTTTTGTATTATTTTGCCCAAGGGGCATTGATGTACTCAAAGCTTTATCTTATTAATATAACGTGTGCTTCCTTTTTGTCTAAAACATATTTGAATCTTTGAAATCCTTGAAAACATTGCATATGAATATACCATTCATCATAACATAAGCAGGTCTTTTACAACAAGTCTCCTCATCTCTCTACTATTTATTTCAGTAAGATGGATCTTGAGCAAACAGTGAAGGATCTCCAAGCTCATAATACACAGTTTCAACATTTTCTCTTGACCCTAGCCAAGGGACAAGAAGAATTGATTACTGTGTTGGCTGAAGAGAGGAAAAAGAAAACCAAGAAGGTAACCAGAGTCTTAAACATGGGAAGAAGATTTCATGGGCAGACAAGAAGAACCTTGGACTTGGAAACAACATCTGGTGAAAGAGACAGCCAAGATGGTAAAGGAAAGGAAACAATTATCCCGTCAGAATCAGAAGAGGAAGAGAAAGAAGAGGACTACTCTGAAGAACAATACCCTCCAGCTGATGATAAGTATAAACATCTCGAGGAGCGGCTGAACGCGATGGAAATCCAAAAAGTGCCAGGCTTGGACTTTGAGGAATTGGGTTTGGTGTCAGGGATTGTGATCCCTCCGAAATTCAAAGCACCTGTATTCGCCAAATATGACGGAGTTTCATGCCCTAAAATGCATCTCCGGTCATATGTGAGGAAAATTCAACCCCATACCGCTGATAAAGACTTATTGGTGAATTTCTTCCAAGACAGTCTGTCTGGAACTCAACTTGAATGGTTTTACCAACTAGAAAGAGCCAACATTCATAATTGGGAAGATCTTGCTGCAGCTTTCTACAAACAGTATCAGTACAATGCTGATCTGGCCCCTACCCGTACTTAGCTCCAGAGTATGGCCATGGCTTCCAATGAGGGTTTCAAAGACTATGCACAAAAATGGAGAGATTTGGCTGGAAGAGTTCAACCCCCTCTATTTGAAAGAGAATTGGTAGACATGTTCTTGGGTACCTTGTCTGGTCCCTTCTTCAACCATTTAATCAGAAGTTCATCTGTAGGCTTTATTGAATTAATATTGATCGGAGAGAGGATAGAAGCCGGTATAAAGAATGGAAAGATTCAGAAAGACGCATCTTCTTCTACAGCTGTAAGGAAGCCCTTTATTGGAAATAAAGAGGTGGCTTCCATATACCCATAGAGAAACCAAGATAGGGCCGAACGTCGACCAATGGTGGGGCTGTTATGATCCCAAAACCCGCGTCTGATCAGCAAAGAAATAATCAAACAAGGGTAGAAAGGCCACTCAGGCAGTTCACCATAATCAACATGACCCCGTCTCAAGTATTACCACATCTACTAAGATCCAACTTGGTGACCTTAAAAGAAGCTCCGAAAAACCCTAATACAACATCTCCTCGTTATCATCCCAATGCCCGTTGCGCATATCACTCTAAAATCCCTGTCACGATACTAATAATTGTTGGGCTCTAAAGAACAAAATACAAGACCTCATTGAAGCAAAATAAATTGAGTTCGATGCGCCTGAAAATCCGAATGTCATTTTTGCCCCTATGCCCAGACATGGCCACAATACCAATGCCATTTGTTGTACCCCAAAATTTTCCCTCCCATTTCTCATTGATTTCTCACCACAAAACCCTTGAAGCTCAAGATCCAGTTAGGGTTTCATCTGCTCAAGACTTCTCCTTGCACTGCTGATCCAAATTAGGGTTTGTGTTTGCACAAAGATGTTTTGACCTAAAATGCCTAAGATGACTTTCTTGCTTCATATTGGACTCCCAAGTTTATCCATACCAAGTTTCAAGTCTTGATTCCAAGTTTTGCCCAGTCAATTGGACAATTGACCTAGAAATCAGCTGTATTGGGGAAAAAAGTCAACTGTGGCCAATTGACAGTCAAATCTCATGAAAATTGACCCACATCAACATTATAAACTCACGTGGACCATTTGATCAAGTTTGGATCACAATTCCACAAGAAATTTGGTCAGATCACCAAAAGGGCAAAATGGTCATTTTTTAGGGTTTTGACTGCACAAAGGCAATTTTTAACTGTTTGACCCAACCAATGGCAAACCAAGCTCACCTATGGACTCAAGGACCCCATGGAATTATCTTGACATGCTCAACAAACTCAAAAGATCCCAAGTACACAGGATTGACAGTTGAATTTCCCAGTCAATTGATCAATTTTGACTGTATGCTGAAAAGTCAAACTTTGACTTTTTGGTCAAAATCAAGAGTCAAGATTCATTTTTCATCAAAACATGCCAAATCATGAAACTTGTTCACCAAGAAATCACAAAATGCAAATTAGGGTTAGAAATTAGAATTTTTCATAACTTAGAATTTTTCTAAGTTATGAAAAACCCTAATTTTTTCCCAACTTTGCCCCACTTTCTCACCAAGATCCATTTGGATTCAAACAAAAGTCAAAACATGAAAGTTGTAGCTTGTTGCATAATCTACAACTTTGATTCACAAAGTTTTCCCAAATGAGGTTTGTATCTCAAGTTACAAATTTTTGAATAAGGGCACTAAACCATTCTTAACTTAGTGAATTTTTGACCTATTTTGACAAGGTTTTCTACCCAACTTCAAGGCCATTTTCCATACACTTCCACTTGGAATTTCAATTTTAATTTCAAAGATGGATTGTAGTACACATTCCAAGCTTTCCAAAATGTCCAAGAACTCATCAAACAACCTCATAACTTGAGAGAATCGAATTTCACAATATGGCAAAAACTCACTTTTGAATTGAGCATGAACATGTTCATAACTTAGGCCATTTTCAAGTCAGCATAGTTTGTGCTAAGTTACAGGTCCTAAAACCCTTTGACACTCAATAATTCAATGCAAAACCTTTGTGCCAAGACCATGTTTTGTGTGTTCAAGCATTGCCTAGAGGATTAATCCCAAAATAGATAAAGCATTTCTTCCATTTTTGTAAAAGGTAGCTTTATGTCCAATTGAAAATCCAAGCAGTACAAATGAGATCTAATTGGCAAAAGATTATGAGCAAAACACTCTGATTAAGGAGAGATTATGCAGCTCATTAGGGGGCCTCTACTGACCTAGAACACAACTTGAGCATTTGTTGCTTAAAGTGTAAGTAACTTGGCATATTGTAACACAACTCTCATATCAGCTTACAAACACTTAAGCAAACTGGTCAAACAGATCCAGGACATCATAACCAAGCTAGTACACGACCCTAACATCTCTCATACACTCCCAATCTCAGAATCACCTTCAAACTGCAAAAACAGGGCCAGGCCTGCAGTTTGAGTGCCATCTTCCATTTCCCTCAAGCTCTCTTGCCCAAACCAGTTCACACACATTCCCTAGCATCTATGAAAGCTGACCATGACTTGAAACACGACCTGTAACTCCTCTAACAAGTTCCACCATTTTCATTTTTCCATTTTGCAGTTGAAGTTCTACAGCTCAGTTCAAGGTGTCTCAAGGCAAAGTAAATATTGGAACAGCATCACCACACCTCAAGGAAGCTATACCAACCATTATCTTACACTGAAAGCTCCCCATTTGCCAGATAGAACTTCAACTGAACAGGTACTTTGGTGAACTTCTATCTCTCTCATTAGGCATCATTAGCTCTAAGTTTGTGAATAAGCAATGTTCTACTCATGCCACTGAACCTGTACATGCTTTTACTTTTCATTTCTTTTGCTTGAGCTTTGAGAATTTAAGGTTTGAAAATGACAGAAAACTTAGGTTAGGATTTAGGATTGTTAAAATTCTCTCTCATTTCTGAGAGTTAGGAGATGTTCTTTATATATTTGGAATCATGGTTCCATGCTTAACATTTTTTGTGTTGAAAGTTTGTGCAAAAGATCAAAGAATCAGGATGTTGGGATAGAAGAACAGGGCGCACGTTTTTTTGAATATTGTTGTTCAGAGGTTGAAGAAAGGTCTTCATGGGCTGGGCTTATGTTGACTTTCCTTTTTGCACCATATAATTTGTTCTGAACCCCCTGAGCCTATTTGCTTTATTTTTAATGTTTTTTGACTTTTTCTTTTTTTAATTGACTCATTTATTTTTTCTCAGCATATTAAAAATATAAAAATATTTTTTCTCATCATTTTTGAATTTATTAGGTATTTATTTGATTTTTCTTTTAGTTTGTACATAAATAAATAAATATATACTTTTTTGTTTAAAATACTAAAATAGCACAAATATATTTTATACACTTTTATCTTATTTTTACTTCCTGAAAATATTTTATAGAAAAATACTTTTTTTATTTAAATATTAAATATTATTAATTAATATATATAATACATATTTTGTAAATAATATAAATAAATAGGTATATATTAATACACTTAGGATATAAATACCAAAAAATGTACATATTTTATTTTATTAATATTTAATGCTAAAAAATGCATTTTTACAAATATACTTCATTTTTCTTTTATTCTTTGTATATAAATAGCAAATATTATATATATTAAATAATTAATACCCTTTTAATTAAAATTAGGGTTTTTTGCCCTAAATATAAAAATACTCCAAAAAATACTACCTTTTTATTTCTCTTTTCATTTTACATAAATAATACTTTTTCATACATATAAAAATTCTTTTACATCTTGCATATTTATTTCATTTCCATTTAATTTATGCTTTTGATTATAATGTAAATATTCAAAGAAAATGATGTAATAGTTAGGTTTAATTTCTTGTCTAAATATACCCCATTTGAAACATTGTACCCCCCTCCCCATATTATTGTGTTGTAATAGTGTAGGAATTTAAATTTCGCACTTTAATGCTTTCTAAACATACTATGCTAGAATTAGGGTTTGTATGCGAATAAAACGAATAAAATAGTTTGACCTAATTTCAAGATAAATAAGCATGAAAATGGACAACACATTTCACACTTGCACCCCTAGGGTATTCCACTTTGTTGCCTTCAAATAAGTTGGGCCATATTGTATGTTGAATTTCTTTGGGTAAAACAAACAATCAAATGAGCATAGTCCCTCAAAATGTTGCCTAAATGAATGATCAAGTCCCTTTTTAAAGAAAAATTGCCCAAAGACATTTAACACTATTGCAATTATGGTCTAAACGACGACCCGCGCCCGTCCCTTTCACCTCCTAAGGCAAGATTGTCCACCAAATGCAATGGTGGAACAAAATTGTCAAAAGGTTTAAAACATAACAAAAATCTTTGAGAAAACTTTAGGGTAGATAACTCTTAAGTACTTGCCAATTTGCCAAGAAAACACTTGCCTAATTTCAAACCACAACTCACAAACACTTTCAAAACCAACTTTCAAAAAACCTTGAAACATCTTTTTAAAAAGACAAAACACCTTTTGTAAAACATTCGAGTAAAGAATTGTTACAAGGGTAGCCTATACAAGGCATCTTTTCAAAACATTTTCAAAACCACACACCAAGCACCATTTCAAACAATTGAAAACCAAGGCAAGTTGATTTAAGCAAGTACCTAAGAGCCCATAGATAACCATGGATAGAAAGGGTGCTAATACCTTCCCTTTCTATAATCTACTACCCGAACCCAAGAAAAAATCTCAAAGGTTTTTGCTGTGCTTTTTAAACCTTTCCTTAGGATAAAATAAAAAGTCGGTGGCGACTCTTGCTCAACCGAAACATTTGCGAAAATAAACGCAAAACCATAGTCAGTTCTCCCACCGTATCACAGAACTGGCGACTCTGCTGGGGACATTTTTATAAGTGGTGTAACCTTAGGGCTTAGATCACCCTCTTGCATGACAAATTGTTTGAATTGTTTGCTTTATATCTTGGCTCTATTGTTTGGGTTTACAATCCTACACCCGGATTTTGGGAAACATTCATAGATAGCAATACGTTGTGGAAACTGTGCGGGGTATACCGACACGGTCGAAGCAATATCTATATTAGTTCGACATATTTGTTAGTACCGGTAACCCTTGAGTTCAATCAAGGAGAGTACGGGGCCGCTGAGTGATGTCACTAAGCACTAATGACCTAGAACCTTACTTGACCATCTTGGCCTTTTATTAGGGGTAGTGAGATGACCGGCTTTGGTGCAGTCCGAAGTTGGTAGATACTCGATACTACACTCATTGAGGGTTGTTTTCTTGGAATATTTTGGTCGCTAGTTAAGTGGCTAAACCAAAACAATGAACAATGAAAACAATCCAATGATATTGAGCTCCTTAGAACCCGATTACTATTTATAGGACAGGTTTTTAAGCCAACTACACTCAAGAGGGTACTTACCTATGAAACCCCATGCAAGCCTGAAACTAGGGTTTGGTGTGATTTGCTTGTACATATGTGTTGTGCATACATCATAAACATCATAAAACATCATATGCATTCACTAACCATTTCAAGGGTTTTGGATCTTCATCTTTGTTCTTGTTTTGTAGGACATGGAAATTCCTCGCAGAAACACCATTTAAGTCAACCTGGTGAGAATCTCTCCTCAACTCAAGGAGATCACTTCAAGAATTTCGGAAAATTCATCCTTCAGTGAAAGACATGGTAGACTGCTCAGCCTAGTCAACACCAACATTGAAGAAGACATGATGAAAGTTCTATTCCAGTTCTTTGACCCTCTTCACCACTGTTTCACTTTCCCTGATTATCAGTTGGTACCCACTTTGGAGGAGTTTTCTCAACTCCTAAGAATCCCTATCCTTAATCAACTACCATTCAACGGTACAGAAAAGGAACCAAAGCCGGAAGATGTTGCTCGAGCATTACATCTACAACCATCCGACATCAAGGGGCATTGGGAAACCAGAAGCGGCGTCAAAGGATTTTTAGCAAAATTCTTGTTTGAGAAGGCACAAGAATGTTGGAATTCATTGGACCTACAAGCCTTTGAAGAAATTGTGGCACTCCTTATCTATGGGTTGGTCTTGTTCCCAAATCCTGACCAATTGGTAGATGTCAAACGCCGTCAAAATCTTCTTGTCCAGAAATCCAATACCAACATTGCTTGGGGACATCCTTCACTCATTTTACACACGAACAATGAGAAAGAGGGGTGTTCTCATGTGCTATACTCCTATCCTTGCAAGGTGGTTTATTTCGCACCTTCCACAATCTGTCTTGAAGAATGACCAAGGTTCAAGGTGGTCCCAACGATTGATGACTCTTACTCATTCTGATGTGCATTGGTGTTCTCGGTCCAGAGAAAATGTCATCATCGTCGATCGTTGCGGAGAGTTTCCTAATGTTCCTTTACTTGGAATCAGAGGAGGTATCACCTACAACCCTTGCCTAGCTTTGAGGCAATTTGGATATGCACGGAGGGATGGCCCTCATGACATGTTGATTCCTAACCTAGTTTTTGACTTCGACAACGATGCGCAAGGACTTCGCCAAAGATTCATCAGAGCTTGGGGAAAACTTAACAAGGTTGATAGCAAGACTCTGGGACACAAGAACTCCATCCCTCTTGAGCCTTATCTCAAGTGGGTACGAGCCCGAGCCCAAAGTCTAATGATTCCTTATCCTCATGTACTCCCAGTGATTAAAGAGCCCGTCAATGAAGGAGAGGTTCCCTACACCATCCTACATCCAGACATGCCTACATCGTGGGAGGAAATGCAGAAAAGTTGGATTCAGCTCAAGGAGGAACGAAATACTTTTGAAGCTAGCTTCTACGCCAGTGAGAAGAAGGTTCTAGAGCTTACCCGCCGACTCCATGAGCAAGAGGCCCTCAACACCTACATCGCACCAAAGAGGATGCGCAATGTCTTTTAGCCTTAAGAAGTTATTTTGTAATATTTGGCCCATGGGGCATTTATGTACTAACAAATTTCTTCTTATTAATATGACGTGCGTTCTTCTTTGTCTGAAACAATTTTGATTGTTCTAAATCCTTGAATGCATTTCATACATAAGCATACCATTCATCATGTGCATAAGCAGGTCTCACTCCAGGTTTCCTTATCTGTCTGCTGTTTATTACAGTAGGATGGACCTCGAGCAAACAGTCAAAGACCTGCAAGCTCAGAATGCACAGTTCCAGCAACTCCTGTTGACCTTGGCTAAGGGTCAGGAGGATATCAAGACTCAGTTGGGGAATAAGGACCCAGTGAAAAAGAAGAAAAAGAGGATTGGGGTGGCTACTTTGGGGAGAAGATTTGACGGAGAAGCTCGAAGAGTGCTTGAATTTCCTCCTACTTCTGATGAAGGGACCAGTAAAAGAGATGGAGTTGCGGTGCCTTCCGAGTCTGATGCGGAGGAAGAAGAGGTTGAAGAGGATGAAGATTATTCTGACCAGCAATACCCTCCAGCTGATGATAAATACAAGGGTTTAGAAGACAGATTGGCCGCCATGGAATTACAAAGAGTACCGGGTTTGGATTTTGAAGACTTGGGTTTGGTTGCCGGGATTGTGATTCCCCCAAAATTCAAAGTGCCAGTGTTTGTGAGGTATGATGGGTTGTCCTGCCCCAAAATGCATCTCAGGTCCTACGTAAGAAAGATTCAACCCTATACGGCAGATAAAAATCTCTGGATTCATTTCTTTCAAGACAGCCTTTCGGGAGCTCAGTTGGAGTGGTTTTATCAGCTAGAAGGAACCAGTGTCAGAAATTGGGAAGATTTGGCCACCGCTTTCTACAAAAAATACCAGTATAATTTTGATCTTGCTCCTACTCGTACCCAACTTCAGGGTATGTCACTAGGAACAAGCGAGGGATTCAAAGAATATGCACAAAAATGGAGGGATTTGGCTGGCAGGGTGCAGCCTCCTTTAACCGACCGTGAACTCGTTAATATGTTTCTTGGGACCCTATCTGGGCCATTTTTCAACCATCTAATTGGTAACTCTTCCGCGGGGTTTACCGATTTGATCTTAACAGGCGAAAGAATAGAAGCTGGCATCAAGTCAGGAAAGATTCAGAAGGGTGTTGCCGCAAGTGTTGAGAAGAAACCTTTTAAGAAGGAAACAGCTGTGGTATATTCTCAGAGAAGAGCAGGGAAGACGGAGCGTCGGCCAACTGTGGGGGCCGTAATGATTCAAAACACTCCAAGCGAGCAGCCTCGCTATAACCAGTCCAGACCAAATCAACAACGAGTGGAACGACCACAACGGCAGTTCACCCGTATTAATATGACTCCAGCGCAAGTGCTTCCCCATCTGTTGAAGTTGAATCTTTCCACCATCAAGGAGGCACCAAAGAATGTGAATACGTCCTCTCCGCATTATCATGCCAATGCTAAATGCGCCTACCATTCAGACAGTGTTGGACACGACACCAATGATTGTTGGGCACTCAAGCATAAAATCCAAGACCTGATAGAGGCTAAGGAGGTAGAGTTTGACGCTCCAGAGAAGCCTAATGTGATATCTGCACCCATGCTGAAGCACGGCCGAAATGTCAATGCCATTAAAGAAGATTTGTATGTTGCTGATGTCAGTGATCTGACTACTCCATTGCTAACCATTAAGTTGAATCTGTTGAGGGTCGGGATCTTCCCAGGATGTAAAGAAGATTGCTATTGTTGTTACTCTCTGCCGTTTGATTGTCCGTTACTGAAGAAAGGAATCCAAGGCCTTATGGATAGTCGACAAATTTTGTTTGAAAAATTTTCTGCTATTCCAGTTCATACTGAAGATGTCTCAATCATAACCATTCACGCCAATCTTTCCAAGGCCGTCAAAAAGCCTGTTAAGATTACACCAGCTACGAAATCTGTTCCTTTGAAGATAACAATGCCAGGGCCTGTTCCCTATGTTTCTGAGAAGTCGATACCTTGGAACTATGGCGGTGACATCTACTACCATGGTATCAAGCAAATCGAAGTAATTGAAGAAAGTTCGGATGATGAAGAAGCCAGCATTAGTAACATTGCGGACACCAGCAAAATCACCAGGAGCGGGAGAATATTTTCTCCAGAGATTGCCCCTCCAAGAGCAATCTTTGGACCCTCGTCAGCCGATAAGGTCGTCCCTACACCAATAAAACTTTCTGCTAGAACTCCTTTGATTGAAGATGTTATTGTTCCTAATATTGTCTCTCCTACCGCTGCTGATAAATGTAAGGGAATCCAAGATATGCCCGTCAGGATGAGGGCTCAACCCTTGGTAATCCCGGAAACCTCCAAGAAGGAAATGGACGAGATTTTGAGGATAATCAAAAGAAGTGACTACGATGTGGTAGAACAGCTGGGGCAAACCCCCTCCAAGATCTCCATGCAGGCACTATTACTTTGCTCGGAAGCGCACGCTAAAGCCCTGATAAAATTCCTGAAGGCAGCGCATGTGCCCCAGGAAACCTCTGCGGATCAATTTCAAAATTGCGTGGCTAGCCTGACTGCGGACAATGGATTAGGTTTTTCTGATGCCGACCTAACTCCTAAGGGTAGAAATCACAATGATGCTTTGCACATTTCAGTCGAGTGTCGAGGAACTACTCTCGCACATGTCTTGGTTGATACTGGTTCGTCGCTGAATGTTTTGCCTAAGAAGGCCTTGGATCGACTAGATTGTGAGGGGTTGGATTTGAAGCCGAGCGATATTGTTGTCAGAGCTTTCGATGGTTCGAAGAGAATGGTCCATGGAGAGGTTGAAATTCCCATCAAGATAGGAACTGAGGTATTTAAATCCACTTTCTATGTGATGGACATCCGTCCGTCATACTCTTGCTTGCTAGGTAGGCCTTGGATACACCATGCTGGGGCAGTTACCTCCTCCTTGCATCAGATGTTGAAGTACCCTGTCAAGGGAAAGATCATCACTGTCCATGGCGAAGAAGAGTACATGTTTAGCCACTTAAATTCTTTCCGGTATGTGGAGGTTGAAGGAGAGTTCATTGAGACGCTGTTTCAACATTTCGAAGAAGTCCTTCCTGAAATAGCAGTAGCGAAGTTGGCAGCTGAGACACCGAGGCAGATGGCCAGGATGGCATCTCTGGAAGACGCAAGGGCCGCAATAAAGGAAGGGAAGAATTCAGCATGGGGGCAGTTGCCTGACATTCCACATAAGACATACAGGTTTGGATTAGGGTTCACAGCCGCTGGTCAGAAAGCTATGCACCGTGCGAAGATTGATAGGGCGCCAGTCAAAATTTCTCCCTACGGAATCAACGCCTTGGAAGACAAAGACAAAGAGGGCAACATTGAAGAGTGGATTTATCCAACTGTCAGGGGAGGATTGAGTAACTGGGAGGCAAAAGACTTTGTCCCCATCACTTTTATTCATCAGTAATTTATCTGTTAAACATTTCTTATTTGGTCTGTAATATTTACTCTCAAACAATCCGTACGCTATCTTTTCACCTCCTGCCTTGCCCGGGGCATGTAGGTCCACTTGTAAGGGTTTTGATTATTTTTCATATCCATATGCCATGTTTAATGATTCATTGGACGTTTTTCATTTGATAAACTGTTTGTGTTCATTTTCTTTCCTCTTGCATTTTTTGTCTAAGGATGGGTATCCCTTACACACACCCGCACTCACCAATGCAGGTACCCATCCACTCCGGATTCCATGGGCGACTATTTTGCTGTATCTTTCAATAACTCTGAAGATCTGGTCAATCTAGCCGAGTATGAAGATGACGAAGGTTGTGAAGTACCCGGGGAACTAGCCAGACTTCTGCAACAAGAGGAAAGGGCCATCTTACCGCATGAAGAGCCATTGGAAACTGTTAACTTGGGAACCGAGGAGGACCGGAAGGAGGTGTAAGTGGGTGCCAATCTGGAACCGAGTGTCAAGGAACGCTTGATACAGTTGTTGAATGAGTATGTTGAAATCTTCGCTTGGTCTTATGAAGACATGTCGGGTTTAGACACAGACATCGTGGTTCACCGTCTCCCCACAAGAGAGGATTGTCCGCCGATCAAGCAAAAAGTTCGCCGAATGAGGCCTGACATGTCTGAAAAGATCAAGGCAGAAGTAATGAAGCAATTCGATGCTGGCTTTCTGGCTATTACGTCCTATCTTCAATGGGTCGCTAACATTGTGCCGGTACCTAAGAAAGATGGCAAAGTCAGGATGTGTATGGACTACCGGGATTTGAATAGGGCCAGTCCCAAAGATGATTTCCCGCTCCCTCACATTGACATTTTGATCGACAATACAGCTCAACATAAAGTGTTTTCCTTCATGGATGGATTCTCGGGCTACAATCAAATCAAAATGGCCCCCGAGGATATGGAGAAAACAACTTTTGTCACACAATGGGGCACTTTCTGTTACAAGGTGATGTTGTTCGGGCTGAAGAACGCAGGGGCAACTTATCAACGCGCCATGGTAGCTTTATTCCATGATATGATTCATCATGAGATTGAAGTTTACGTAGACGATATGATAGCTCGGTCACAAACAGAGGAAGAGCACCTTGAACATCTGGAGAAGCTGTTTGCCAGATTGAAAGAATACAAGCTCAGGCTGAATCCAAGTAAATGCATTTTTGGAGTTAGGTCTGGTAAACTCCTGGGATTCATCGTAAGCAACAAAGGCATTGAAGTCGATCCCGCAAAAGTGAAAGCAATACAAGAAATGCCTGCTCCCCGTACTGAAAAGGAGGTTAGAGGGTTCTTGGGGCGCTTGAACTATATTGCCAGATTCATCTCGCATCTGACTTCTACCTGTGAGCCAATTTTCAAACTCTTGAAGAAAGATCAGGTAGTCAAATGGAACGACGATTGTCAAGCTGCTTTTGATAGAATCAAGGAGTATTTGCTAGAACCTCTTATTCTGATGCCACCCGTCGAAGGAAGACCATTGATCATGTATTTGACCGTCTTGGATAACTCAATGGGGTGTGTTTTTGGCCAGCATGAAGAGTCTGGTCGAAAAGAGCATACTATTAATTACCTTAGCAAAAAGTTTACCGACTGTGAGACTCGCTACTCACTGCTCGAGAAAACTTGCTGCGCTTTGGTATGGGCTGCTCGCCGACTAAGACAGTATATGTTGACTCATACTACCTTGTTGATTTCCAAAATGGATCCTATCAAGTATATCTTCGAAAAGCCCGCTTTATCTGGAAGGATAGCTAGATGGCAAATGATCTTAACCGAGTATGACATTCAGTACACCACCCAAAAAGCTATAAAAGGGAGTGTACTAGCTGACCATCTGGCTCATCAGGCTATCGAAGACTATCAACCCATGAGATTTGACTTCCCAGACGAGGACATCATGAATTTGGACAACATTAAAGGCGATGGACCGTATGACGGACCCGAAAAGGGATCCCGATGGACCCTGTACTTTGATGGTGCTTCAAATGCACTTGGAAACGGTATCGGCGCGGTACTCATTTCTCCGGAAGGTTGTCACACACCTTTCACGGCCCGACTTTGCTTCAGCTGCACAAACAACATGGCTGAGTACGAAGCTTGCATCTTTGGTCTCAAGGCTGCTATAGACTTGGGGATCAAATCTTTGATCGTATTTGGGGACTCGGCTTTGGTTATCAGTCAAATCAAAGGAGAGTGGGATACCAAGCATCCTAATCTTATCCCATACAAAGAACATGTCCTGACATTGTTGCCTCATTTCGAGCAAATTACCTTCGAGCATTTCCCGCGAGAAGAGAATCAGCTAGCAGATGCTCTAGCCACAATGTCTTCCATGTTTAAACTCAACTGGGATAACGAGGCTCCTTAAATCACCATCAAGCGAATGGATGAACCCGCGCATTGTCACGAGATTAATACCGAAGAAATAGTGGAACAACCCTGGTTCCATGAAATCAAAAGGTATCTCGAGACTAGAGATTATCCTGAAGGAGCTTCCGTAAATGACAAGAAGTTCTTAAGGAAATTCGCTGCTAAGTTCTTCCTGAGCAACGACATCCTTTACAAACGAAGCCATGATTGTGTATTACTCCGATGCGTGGATAAAGCTGAAGCAGAGTTGATCACGACTGACATACACAGCGGCACATTTGGCACTCACTTGAGCGGGCATACAATGGCTAAGAAGATCCTAAGGGCGGGCTATTACTGGTCTACCATGGAAGCTGACTGCCATCAATATTCCCGTACTTGCCACAAGTGTCAAGTCTATGCTGACAAAGTGCATATCCCTCCGGTTCCTCTCAACGTCCTGACTGCTCCGTGGCCCTTTGCAATGTGGGGCATTGATATGATTGGAGAGATCAAACCCACGGCTTCCAACGGACATCGTTTCATCCTGGTTGCCATTGACTATTTCACCAAATGGGTCGAAGCAGCTTCCTTCGCCTCTGTTACTAAAAATGTGGTTGCCCGCTTTATCAAGCAAAATCTCATATGTCGGTATGGTGTTCCAGACAGGATCATCACAGACAACGGTACAAATCTGAATAACACAATGATCACTGCATTGTGCGAACAGTTCAAGATTTATCATCACAATTCATCTCCCTATCGGCCGAAGATGAACGGTGCTGTTGAAGCTACGAACAAAAACATTAAGAAAATCATTCAGAAAATGACAGTCACTTACAAAGACTGGCATGAGATGTTACCGTTTGCTCTGCATGGATACCGTACGACGGTACGTACTTCAACCGGGGCAACCCCATTTTCTTTGGTTTATGGCATGGAAGTTGTTTTGCCTATGGAAGTCCAGATCCCTTCTCTAAGGATTATGAAGGATGCAGGTTTGAATGAAGATGATTGGATGCAGACCCGACTTGATCAACTCAATCTGATCGACGAAAAGCGACTTGCTGCTACATGCCATGGTCAGACGTATCAAAAGCGGATGATCAAGGCCTTCAATAAGAAAGTCAGACGTCAAGTGTATCAAGTCGAAGACCTCGTAATCAAGCGGATTATCTTGCTGCAAAGTGATCCCAGGGGCAAATGGACTCCTACATATGAAGGACCATTTGTGATCAAGAGCATATTTTCTGGTGGTGCAATGATTCTGACCACCATGGACGGCGACGATTTGCCGCACCCTGCAAACGCAGACGTAGTCAAAAGATACAACGTGTAAATAACCCGACAAGTCGAAAACCCGAAAGGGCGGCTTGGGCAAAAATGGGCATCCCGGTGGATCGAAAACCCGAAAGGGCGGTTCAGGCAAAAATTAGGGATAAAAACAAAAAATCTGTACACCCGGCAAGTTGAAAACCCGAAAGGGCGGCTTGGGCAAAAAGGGGTTTCCCGGTGGATCGAAAACCCGAAAGGGCGATTCAGGCAAAAGTTAGGGAATTAAAGCGTATGACTATGTCTCGTCGGATCACTTCAAGAACAATCTCTTCATCAACCGGTTCCAGGCTTCTGATCAATCCAGTCATCGTCAAATGAAGCATTGAATGGACAGATATTCAGAGTTGTGAAAGCTATAGCGGAATGGAATCCCATGGAATTATTTCACATAGCCATCCTTATTTTGTATAAACCTTTCAAATACTTACGACAAAATCCTCTTGCTAGGATGATTGTCTCCTTTGTACAAATATACTCATAGAAAATCAATACAAATACTTTTCCCAGAAATTTGTGTCATTTCCTTTTCTTTTCTCTTGCACTATTTGTTTTATTTTGAGAAATGTCCAATGTTTTGTTAAATAGGCATATGCATTTGAAACATAATCATTTTCTTATGAGTCGGGAAAGAGGATTACTGATAGATCAAAGGTACAGTTGGATAACCCGATACCCTTTTAAAGGAAACCCCCGGGAGATTTGGAATCCATATCCCTAGCAAGTCTTGAAGCTCATCCCCAGTAGATTCTGGAAGCTTATCCCCCGCAGAGTGCGGACGTCTCTCCCGAGTTTTATTCAAAGTTATTTCTCACAAGGACTTATAACTGGGTTATCCTCAGCTAACAACCACGGAAGATCGCACTCGCCAAAATTCTTCCTATCCCCAGCAGAGTTCATCAAAATTCCCCAGCAGTAACTTATCTTTGCAATTCCCCAGCCAGAAGGTCCTCAGGAGCTCATTTCCCCTCAGAGTCTAAGTTTCAGAATCCCCAGCGAAGCCAGGCTAATGAACCTTCTCCCTACAGAGTTTTAGGAGAACAAATCTTGAGTTCCCCAGTGAAGTCGCCAAGAGTTGCTCCCCGCCAAACTGAAGATTCTCAGCCTTGCATCCCCAGCATGAGTCTACTAGATTGGTACTCCCCGGTAGAAGTCTTCAGGAATTCCCCAGAGGCTTGTTATACAACCCAAGCTCCTTATTCCCCAGTCACAGCCAAGGAATTATCCTTCCCGGCAGCAGTCACGATGCTTTTATCTTCGGCCATCCAGGATTCATCTATCCCCAGCAAGACAGCTCATCAGCTTACATGCGCATTCATTACATTCATATCATAAACATTGATATAACATATATTGCATCATACATTTCATGCAACATAATTTGGTGTTTAGCTGACATTTTTTCCTTTTCAGGATTAGAATAAAAAGCTATCCTTAACAATTTCAGATGCAGTTTTACACGGACTCATCTTCAGGCAACCCTACACCGGTTCCCCCTCAAATTCCAAGATTTCTGAAAACAGTTCACGGGTTCTCCAAGTAACGGATGTTAACCTATCACTTGTTCAGTTTCTTCTCAAGACTTCTGAAAACAGTCTATAGATTCTTCCCAACAACGGATGTTAATCTATCACTTGTTCAGACGCAACTTCTGAAAACAGTCTATAGATTCTTCCCAACAACGGATGTTAATCTATCACTTGTTTCAGACGCAACTTCTGAAAACAGTCTATAGATTCTTCCCAACAACGGATGTTAATCTATCACTTGTTCAGACGCAACTTTTGAAAACAGTCTACGGACGCTTCCCAACAACGGATGCTGCTCTATTGCTTATTCAACTTCAAGATTTCTGAAAACAGTTCACGGGTTCTCCAAGTAACGGATGTTAACCTATCACTTGTTCAGTATCTTCTCAAGACTTCTGAAAACAGCTTACGGATTCCTCCCAACAACGGATGTCAATCTATTGCTTATTCAGACCCCCAGTTCAGAGATGGTCCAAAGCTTGGACACCTTCCTGATACTCATTCCAGATGGCATCTTTAAGCCCGTCCCCGACAAGATTTTGTCGCCCCTCCAGATGGCATCTCTAAGCCCATCTCCAAATGGCATCTCTAAGCCCATTCCCGCATCCTTTGCTTTGACGAGTGCAAATTTAAGGGCACTCTAGTGTCCAATCTCCTTTTACCCTCGAGTCACGAAAGGCAAACTGGCCAATCTAACTCTTCGGATTCAAGAAGATTGAACAGGGGCAATTGTTATACCCCAAAATTTTCCCTCCCATTTCTCATTGATTTCTCACCACAAAACCCTTGAAGCTCAAGATCCAGTTAGGGTTTCATCTGCTCAAGACTTCTCCTTGCACTGCTGATCCAAATTAGGGTTTGTGTTTGCACAAAGATGTTTTGACCTAAAATGCCTAAGATGACTTTCTTGCTTCATATTGGACTCCCAAGTTTATCCATACCAAGTTTCAAGTCTTGATTCCAAGTTTTGCCCAGTCAATTGGACAATTGACCTAGAAATCAGCTGTATTGGGGAAAAAAGTCAACTGTGGCCAATTGACAGTCAAATCTCATGAAAATTGACCCACATCAACATTATAAACTCACGTGGACCATTTGATCAAGTTTGGATCACAATTCCACAAGAAATTTGGTCAGATCACCAAAAGGGCAAAATGGTCATTTTTTAGGGTTTTGACTGCACAAAGGCAATTTTTAACTGTTTGACCCAACCAATGGCAAACCAAGCTCACCTATGGACTCAAGGACCCCATGGAATTATCTTGACATGCTCAACAAACTCAAAAGATCCCAAGTACACAGGATTGACAGTTGAATTTCCCAGTCAATTGATCAATTTTGACTGTATGTTGAAAAGTCAAACTTTGACTTTTTGGTCAAAATCAAGAGTCAAGATTCATTTTTCATCAAAACATGCCAAATCATGAAACTTGTTCACCAAGAAATCACAAAATGCAAATTAGGGTTAGAAATTAGAATTTTTCATAACTTAGAATTTTTCTAAGTTATGAAAAACCCTAATTTTTTCCCAACTTTGCCCCACTTTCTCACCAAGATCCATTTGGATTCAAACAAAAGTCAAAACATGAAAGTTGTAGCTTGTTGCATAATCTACAACTTTGATTCACAAAGTTTTCCCAAATGAGGTTTGTATCTCAAGTTACAAATTTTTGAATAAGGGCACTAAACCATTCTTAACTTAGTGAATTTTTGACCTATTTTGACAAGGTTTTCTACCCAACTTCAAGGCCATTTTCCATACACTTCCACTTGGAATTTCAATTTGAATTTCAAAGATGGATTGTAGTACACATTCCAAGCTTTCCAAAATGTCCAAGAACTCATCAAACAACCTCATAACTTGAGAGAATCGAATTTCACAATATGGCAAAAACTCACTTTTGAATTGAGCATGAACATGTTCATAACTTAGGCCATTTTCAAGTCAGCATAGTTTGTGCTAAGTTACAGGTCCTAAAACCCTTTGACACTCAATAATTCAATGCAAAACCTTTGTGCCAAGACCATGTTTTGTGTGTTCAAGCATTGCCTAGAGGATTAATCCCAAAATAGATAAAGCATTTCTTCCATTTTTGTAAAAGGTAGCTTTATGTCCAATTGAAAATCCAAGCAGTACAAATGAGATCTAATTGGCAAAAGATTATGAGCAAAACACTCTGATTAAGGAGAGATTATGCAGCTCATTAGGGGGCCTCTACTGACCTAGAACACAACTTGAGCATTTGTTGCTTAAAGTGTAAGTAACTTGGCATATTGTAACACAACTCTCATATCAGCTTACAAACACTTAAGCAAACTGGTCAAACAGATCCAGGACATCATAACCAAGCTAGTACACGACCCTAACATCTCTCATACACTCCCAATCTCAGAATCACCTTCAAACTGCAAAAACAGGGCCAGGCCTGCAGTTTGAGTGCCATCTTCCATTTCCCTCAAGCTCTCTTGCCCAAACCAGTTCACACACATTCCCTAGCATCTATGAAAGCTGACCATGACTTGAAACACGACCTGTAACTCCTCTAACAAGTTCCACCATTTTCATTTTTCCATTTTGCAGTTGAAGTTCTACAGCTCAGTTCAAGGTGTCTCAAGGCAAAGTAAATATTGGAACAGCATCACCACACCTCAAGGAAGCTATACCAACCATTATCTTACACTGAAAGCTCCCCATTTGCCAGATAGAACTTCAACTGAACAGGTACTTTGGTGAACTTCTATCTCTCTCATTAGGCATCATTAGCTCTAAGTTTGTGAATAAGCAATGTTCTACTCATGCCACTGAACCTGTACATGCTTTTACTTTTCATTTCTTTTGCTTGAGCTTTGAGAATTTAAGGTTTGAAAATGACAGAAAACTTAGGTTAGGATTTAGGATTGTTAAAATTCTCTCTCATTTCTGAGAGTTAGGAGATGTTCTTTATATATTTGGAATCATGGTTCCATGCTTAACATTTTTTGTGTTGAAAGTTTGTGCAAAAGATCAAAGAATCAGGATGTTGGGATAGAAGAACAGGGCGCACGTTTTTTTGAATATTGTTGTTCAGAGGTTGAAGAAAGGTCTTCATGGGCTGGGCTTATGTTGACTTTCCTTTTTGCACCATATAATTTGTTCTGAACCCCCTGAGCCTATTTGCTTTATTTTTAATGTTTTTTGACTTTTTCTTTTTTTAATTGACTCATTTATTTTTTCTCAGCATATTAAAAATATAAAAATATTTTTTCTCATCATTTTTGAATTTATTAGGTATTTATTTGATTTTTCTTTTAGTTTGTACATAAATAAATAAATATATACTTTTTTGTTTAAAATACTAAAATAGCACAAATATATTTTATACACTTTTATCTTATTTTTACTTCCTGAAAATATTTTATAGAAAAATACTTTTTTTATTTAAATATTAAATATTATTAATTAATATATATAATACATATTTTGTAAATAATATAAATAAATAGGTATATATTAATACACTTAGGATATAAATACCAAAAAATGTACATATTTTATTTTATTAATATTTAATGCTAAAAAATGCATTTTTACAAATATACTTCATTTTTCTTTTATTCTTTGTATATAAATAGCAAATATTATATATATTAAATAATTAATACCCTTTTAATTAAAATTAGGGTTTTTTGCCCTAAATATAAAAATACTCCAAAAAATACTACCTTTTTATTTCTCTTTTCATTTTACATAAATAATACTTTTTCATACATATAAAAATTCTTTTACATCTTGCATATTTATTTCATTTCCATTTAATTTATGCTTTTGATTATAATGTAAATATTCAAAGAAAATGATGTAATAGTTAGGTTTAATTTCTTGTCTAAATATACCCCATTTGAAACATTGTACCCCCCTCCCCATATTATTGTGTTGTAATAGTGTAGGAATTTAAATTTCGCACTTTAATGCTTTCTAAACATACTATGCTAGAATTAGGGTTTGTATGCGAATAAAACGAATAAAATAGTTTGACCTAATTTCAAGATAAATAAGCATGAAAATGGACAACACATTTCACACTTGCACCCCTAGGGTATTCCACTTTGTTGCCTTCAAATAAGTTGGGCCATATTGTATGTTGAATTTCTTTGGGTAAAACAAACAATCAAATGATCATAGTCCCTCAAAATGTTGCCTAAATGAATGATCAATTCCCTTTTTAAAGAAAAATTGCCCAAAGACATTTAACACTATTGCAATTATGGTCTAAACGACGACCCGCGCCCGTCCCTTTCACCTCCTAAGGCAAGATTGTCCACCAAATGCAATGGTGGAACAAAATTGTCAAAAGGTTTAAAACATAACAAAAATCTTTGAGAAAACTTTAGGGTAGATAACTCTTAAGTACTTGCCAATTTTCCAAGAAAACACTTGCCTAATTTCAAACCACACCTCACAAACACTTTCAAAACCAACTTTCAAAAAACCTTGAAACATCTTTTTAAAAAGACAAAACACCTTTTGTAAAACATTCGAGTAAAGAATTGTTACAAGGGTAGCCTATACAAGGCATCTTTTCAAAACATTTTCAAAACCACACACCAAGCACCATTTCAAACAATTGAAAACCAAGGCAAGTTGATATAAGCAAGTACCTAAGAGCCCATGGATAACCATGGATATAAAGGGTGCTAATACCTTCCCTTTCTATAATCTACTCCCCGAACCCAAGAAAAAATCTCAAAGGTTTTTGCTGTGCTTTTTAAACCTTTCCTTAGGATAAAAGAAAAAGTCGGTGGCGACTCTTGCTCAACCGAAACATTTGCGAAAATAAACGCAAAACCATAGTCAGTTCTCCCACCGTATCACACCATTGAAGAAGGATTTTTTGTTACTTCAATTAATGAACTCATGACCCCACTTCTGACTATTAAAATGAATTTTTTAAATGCTGGTGTGTTCCCGGGCTGTAGTGAAGTTTTCCATCTATGTTTGTCCTCCCCAACCAGTTGTCCTTTGTTGAAAATAGGCATTCAATGCTTAATAGATAACAAGGAGATTTTATTCGAGAAGACTCATGTTCCACCTGTTCCTTTTGAAGATGTTTCTATCATTACCATTTCCGCCAATTCTTCCAGGGTCTCCACCAAAAGACCCGTTAGAATTACATCAGTTCTGAAAGAAGCTCCTTGTCCCTTTGCTATGTGGGGAATAAATATGATTGGGGAAATCAAGATGACAGCCTCCAATGGACACCGCTTCATCCTAGTGACCATTGACTACTTTACAAAGTGGGTAGAGGCAGCTTCCTTCGCTTCCATTACCAAGAATGTTTTTGCCTATTTCATCAAGAAAAATCTCATTTGTCGGTACGGCATCCCGGAAAGGATCATCACTGACAATGGTACAAATCTCAACAACACTATAATCACCGTATTATGCGAGAAATTCAAGATTCAGCATCACAATTCTTCTCCCTATCGGCCAAAGATGAATGGTGTTGTCGAAGCTGCAAATAAAAATATTAAAAAGATCATACATAAAATGACAGTCACATACAAAGACTGGCATGAGATGTTACCATTCGCTCTACACGGGTATCGTACCATGGCTCGCACATCAACCGGGGCAACACCCTATTCTCTGGTTTACGGCATGGAAGCTATCTTTCCTATCGAGGTCCAGATCCCCTCTCTGAGAATTATGAAGCATGCGGGACTGAACAAAGACGACTGGATCCAGACTCGACTTGAGCAACTGAACTTGATTGATGAGAAGAGACTTACTGTTGTTTACCATGGTCAAATGTATCATAAACGGATGATCAAGGCTTTCAACAAAAAGGTCAGACGCCAAGTGTATCAAGTTGGAGATATGGTGATCAAACGCATCATATTGTAGCAAGTGATTACATACTTTGTTTGTAATTTGGAATTCACTCGTATACAACCGTTACTCTACCCAATTTTTGTGAAGACTTAATACACTTGAAGTTTGGTTTTCTCAAGAAGTCTAGTATCTTTGCTTGCTTGGTTTCAATCCAAAGAATAGGAATTCTATTTTGACTCATAATGTCAAGTATTGTTTTCATGTTGGTTAGATGGTCTTTATCCCTAGATTTTACCTCATGCTTTAGGATAGTCTCTTCTTCTCCTCACATCTTCTTTAATTTCAAAAATCTTCTTCCTCCTTTTGAAAACTCTTCTTGTTTTTCAACTTGAACCACTTTCATAATAAACTTGGACTTATGTCCATGCATTTTTTTAAAACATTTTCATAAATAAACTTCGATCAACTTAATAATACCTTGACATTTTTTGTGAGAAGACTAAAAGTCAATCAATCTCATTTCAAACCATTTTTCCACTTTGGCTTTTACTTTGAACTTTTCTCAAAAGATTGGACTCTTGTCAATCCTTGTAGTGATGCAAACAACTATACTTCTACAATATGTAGTGAAGTGAGATATTTTCCACTTGGGTGTTGAGTGAGGCATTGCTGATTTTAAAATCCAAGCCATATCCTCCATTTTGAGATGATGCAAATTCTCCTTTCTCATGATTGTGGGTAGTAAGTATGTTTTCCACACGGACGATGACGATGATGTCTTATCTCATAACATTAACCAACACAGTTGTGTTTTAAATTTTTAAAAGGTGAACTACGTGTACCCTGATCCCCTATTGCACGAAAGGTGGTACGTAAGCATTAAAGGTTCTCAACCGGGGCGGGTGCAAAAATCATAAAAAATTTACTTCTTTTCTCACCTCCACCATTTATTTTCCATACAACATTTTATAGCCAAAATATACAGATTTTACAAAGAGGTTCCTGTGGAGTACCATAGATGTTTAGGGTTCTAATACCTTCCCTTTGCATAACCAACCCCCTTACCTTGAATCTTTCCCTCCTCTTTTGGGTTATTCGCTCTTTTTCCATTTCTTTGGAAACAATAAAGCGCGGTGGAGATTTTTATTTTGATTTGTATAAGTCTAGTCAATTCCAATGACTTAGTATTTAACATTTCTACCGCTACATACCCGCTCCAATGACGTTTTGGTGATGGTTCAGACAAGCTTAGTTTATCAGAAGAAGGTCATTTTTGTAACATTTTTCTTATTGGTCGAGGATCTGTAGTGACCTTTTTTTGGTTTATTATCCTTGATTTTGCCTGACTATTCTTGTTTTTGAGGTTACAATTAGCGGGATGCCCCAGTTTTTCTTAAGTCTCCTTTGCAGGTTTTGACTTTGTGGGCTTTTTCTTTTTTTGAGAGATAATGATTGCCTATGTGATAGGGAACCATCACTGTCTTTTGATTCCAGAGGAATGTTTTTGACGTCATTCGAAGTGAAAGTTTGCGACTGAACGCGCATTTGAATTAACTGAGATACTAACCTTCCCCATGTATTGATTATAGATTTCATATTGTTTAAAAAAAAGAAACTCCTACTTCTTTGGCTCAAATGGGTTGACTAGGGATTATCTTCCTTATAACTCCAGTGTTTTAGGATTTGAAAGAACGCTTGTACGTCTTTAACAAGGTCTATTCAAAAACATACTGTATGAGATTAACGCATGGTTTTCGTCATCCTCCCTCTAAAGGCTTGTAACTTTTAGCAAGAGTTGAATGTCATAAAGCATAATTTAAATGTAGTGAAAACGAATGAATGAATTCGAGACAAACATATGAAATGCATTAATGAAACATAGTTTATCATTAATAGATAATTGTTTGAACAACAAAAGATATTATAATTGAAAATTCAAAATGAACATGACGCTCTCAGTGATTTGGCATAAGAGAAGTGATCACGTTTGGAGTCTCCGGAGGATCAAACTCGATCTCCTTGGCGTCAATCATATTCTGAATCTTGTACTTTAGCACCCAACAATTGTTAGTATCATGCCCGAGACTGCCAGAATGATAAGCACATGTTGCATTAGGGTTGTAGTTAGGAGAAGAAGTCTTAGGGTTTGGTAGAGGTCCAATCAACTTAATCAGGTTCATCCTCAACAAGTGTTGTAGTGCTTGAGACAGCGGCATCTTGATGTTGGTAAATTGTATTTTGGGCTTGCCTGGCCTTCGTTAACTTCCCCTTTGTTGTTGTCGCTGCGATGTAGGACCGGAGATTAGGACTTCCTCCACATGTTGGTCATGATTGCTCTTGTTTAGATTATTTTGACCATACACATCATTGGACTCTTTCTTCCCATTGTATGGCTTTTTCAGAGCATCAGAGGATGTAGCTCCTTGGACCTTTCCATTTTTGATGCCAGGTTCGACCCTTTCGCCAGTCAGTATTATCTCAGTGAACCCGACTGAGGAGCTTCCGATTAGGTGATTAAAGAAAGGTCATGTTAAAGTTCCCATGAAGATGTCAGTTATCTCCTTGTCAATTAATGGTGGATGCACCCTACCATCCATATCTCTCCACTTTTGGGCGTATTCTTTGAACCCCTCGCAGGAACGCATGGCCATATTCTACAACTGCACCCGAGTTTGTGCAAGATCAGCGTTGTACTGGTATTGCTTGTAAGAAGAAGTAGCTAGATCTTCCTAAGTTTGAATGTGGGAACTCTCCAATTGATAGAATCACTCAAGTTACGTTCCAGCTAAACTCTCTTGAAAGAAGTGGATCCAAAGCTTCTGATCAGTTGTGTATGGTCGAATCTTGCGGACATAAGACTTTAGGTGCACCTTAGGGAAAGAGACTCCGTCATACGGGGCAAAGGTGGGTATTTTGAACTTTGGTGGGATGACCACACCAGGGACTAAACCCATGTCTCCTAAGTCCAAGCCAGGCACAGCTTAGATCTCCACGGCTTTTAGTTTGTCTTTAAGTTATTTGTATTTTTCATCCGCTGGTGGATACCGCTCCTCAGAAGAGTCTTCATCATCAATAGCTATGTTAGCTCTAATGCTTCCAGCTTCCTCTTCTTGACTGTCTTTAGAAGAAACATCTTATTTTTGAGCTAGTTGGGCATGACCCTTGGACCTTCTTCTTACGTTGAGGATGACATACTTTTTCTTCTTCTTGCTCTCTTTGGTGAAGAGTGTTTTTAGATCTTCCTTCCCTTTGGCCAAGTTCAAGAGTGCTTGTTGGAACTGAGCGTTTTCAGCTTGGAGGTCTTTAAATGTTTGCTCTAGAGCCATCTCTACTGAAGTAAACAGTAAGAAGATAAGGAAACCTGTACAGGAAAACCTGTTATGATGACATGCATGGTATGTGGATGCAATGTTTTCTAGGATCTCGTAAGGTAAACACAAGAAGATGTTAGAACTTGAATGTCGATCAACAGATTTGATTTAAACACTTTGTATCGGTGGATGTCCTTCCACGAGAATCAAGCTCACCATGTGAAGTGGGTCGTAGCTGTTGTACCCCAAAATTTTCCCTCCCATATTCTTCAAGATTTGCTAAGAGCATGCTTCAAAATCTCCCAAGGGTTGCACAGTCCAATGGCCTCCTAATAGTAAAAAATTAGGATTTTGGTTCTGGCAAAGAAATTGAAGCTTCCAAGGGTCCAAACAAGTTCCACATGCCCATAAACATTGTCAAGCATCCTTATGCCAAGTTTCAAGACTTACAACACAAAATTGCACAGTCAAAAACCCTAATTGCTCAACAGTCAACTGCAGGGGCAAAATGGTCATTTGACAGTCAAAAGTCAAAATTTTTGGTCAACATCTTATTTTGAAGCCACAAACATCATTTGATCAATTCTTGATCATGATTCTCAAAGCATGGCTCAAAAAGTCTCAAGATGCAAAAGTTTCTATTTTTGGACAGTTGAAAAAGTCAACTGCAAATTGACCAGGGCATAACATCCACATGGTTTATCAGAAAAATTCCATCCAAAGCTCATTTTGAATAGAATGACATTTCCTACAACTCCTCTTCACACTTCAAGTCCAAGAAATGCTCTCACAAAAAGTTATCAATCTCAACATTATAGGTCATTTTCAAAAGTCAACAAAAAGGCACTTTAAGTCAAAGACCATAACTTGATATTGGTATATCAAAATGACATGGGACCAAGGGCATTGGTTAGAGGACTTCAAGACCTTTCCAAAATGTCCAAGAACATGACCAAAGCTTAAAAATTGAGCAAGATATGCCTTGTGGAAGTTGGGAAATTTTTGGGAATTTTGAAAAGTCAACTTTGCTTCAAATGCCTCAAAATTGCTAATGGGCCCCAATTTCTTCCAAGAATCATCACCCAAAAGCTATGCACGACCCATTGACATCCAAGGGAGTTATTTCATCATTTTTTATTAATTATTTGAATTTTTATTATTATTAATTCACTTAATTAAAATTAAATATGAAAAAATACTAAATGCCACCTTTCAAATCTTTTTATGCAGCATTTCCACTCCTTATTCACTCAAGATCTCGTGCACATCAAAAAAAGGAAAGATTCTATGCAAATAGGCATGTTCTTCATGACAAAAGGATTGAAAAAGATTCATGAAAATCACAAATTCAAAAATATTGATTGAACGGATTTTGGGCTTTGTTTTCTAACCTAATTCATTCCTCATATATGCACAAACAATAACCTAATGCTAGACACAAGCAAGCTGCGCCTGAAACCAAGAACCAAACTTGCATTTTTGACAAAAAAACTCAAAATTTTTTTCACAGTTCCAGCGTGATTCAAAGCCTACAATCAATTCCAAAAGCTTGCTGAGGCCTTCCTGAACGTAACTTAATCCTTTTCCAGTCCCCACGCACAAAGAAGTGGTAGAACAAAGTCAAACTTTCTCAAAAATTTTTCATAATCGTGTTTCAATATATATGCATTTACCATACATTTGAACATTTGATTTACACTAATATAAACTCTCTGAAGCTATTGATGTATTTTAATTGAGTTAATATGGCCTATATGAGAAGTTGCCATGGGCATTTTTTAGGGTTTCAGGAACCTTGAATTAGGGTTTTACGCTTGAGGAAAAATTGGACAACCAGACTAGCACTATCAAAATCAGGATCTCTAGACAAATTGAACCCACCGTTCGCACTCAATTTATGTGGCTTCCTCCTCTAATCGCTATTATTCGTCATGTCACTTAGTGGGGGTTAAAAACCCCCTCTATCTAATTCATGTTTTTGCAGGAAAAAGGAAGAAGAAGCATAGGTGTCATCCTGTGGTTGGAACGTTCAAAAGCTGGCGTGCGTTTTTTATCAAATACCACTAATACTCACATCTCTCTCATATTGATCATGCTCCACTAAATGAACAAAGAAACGTGTTTGGCTGGTTGGTGAGTGATGTGTCCTTCAAGCCTTGGGACCTGGGTTCGATTCCCAGGTCCCCCATATTTTCCTATATTTTTTCTCATTACATGTTCAGGTACCCAACACGCCCAGAAGTCCACCATATACTCTCATCAATGGCTTGCCAAGTGGCCATGAGCGTCCATCCAGTGGCCAGGAACCAAAGTCCATGGAATACTCCAGTCAACGCGTATGCATATGATCTGAAAAGTCAGCATGAGTCAAGCTTCTATTGGGATAAACTACTTCAGTCACACCTCCTCAATTTGGATCAACAACCCCCTGTTTGTATTTCTTTCCCTTATTCTTTTTCTATTTTTTTTTAATTTTGTTTTAATTATTTTCTTTTAATTACTTAAATAAATTTTATAACATAAAAATACAAAAAATCAGAAAACTCAAAAATAAAAATATATATTTAATTTAATTCACTAATTATTTTGTAAATAAATTTAATAACCAATTTAGCTTTAATTTAGGGTTTTAACTTTAATTCTTTTTTTTTAAATAAATAAAATACATAAAAATTAGGTTTAGCATTTTCATTTTTTTTCTTTTCTCAATAAATAATTTTTTGTCCTTATTATTATTAACCATTAATTATTTTTGTAAATAAATTTGTCATTAAATAATTAGGTTAAATTAGGTCAAACTTAAACATTTTTTTTAATAAATTAAAAACAATTTAGAACTAGGGTTTTTATTTAACTTTTAAATTTCAATTAATTCTCTTTAATTTCATAAATCCAAAAACATAAAAAATAAGTTCTTTTTCTCATTTAATAATTAAATCAATTTTCAATTCCAATTTAATTTCTTTAAAGGGTCCAACGCCCTCGCACTCGATTCTTAATTTTTTTCGCGCATTTATTTTTTTATTTCTTTTATGAATGTAATGTATTTTCCCCAAAGCCTTGTAATAGATAATTAGGACATTTACTTTCCGTACTTTCATTCAAATCGGGTCTTGGTTTAATTTGGCGTTGTAGACCCGCGCCTTGTAATAGTGTAGGACCTTTATTTTCCGCACTTTAAATTCCGCACCTTTAAATTGCTAACTATCACATGAAAGAATGTATGCCCAAATAAAAACAATGTGTAGAACACTCAATGCATGATCAAGACAAATATAACTGAAAATGACACACAAATCACACACCACTCCTAGGGTACGCCTCACTGTTGCCTTGCCCCTCGAAAAGTGGTCGTCGAGTAGAGGACGTTTTAGTAAGTCCTCATGTCCATGAACATGGCATGGGGGTAGCTTCTAAGGTGTCCTCCTATTGCTCTGGTGACCACACTGTCCCTAAAAACGAATTGACCCGAACACCTCCAATGGTGGTGCTACCTACCTCTCAATGGTGGGATGGCACTACCTTAAGGACATTTACACAGACTAATTCCTTAGGGTAGGTAGAGGACTCGTAGATACTTGCTCTAATTCAAAACAAATCAAAAACTTCTTTTCACACCTACACTTTGCAAAAAGCTTTCAAAAACAACTTTTCAAACACTCTTGAGGACTGATACAAGAGTCGAACTGAAATTTTAAACGGAACTTTTTCAAACCCACTCACCTTGAAAAGCAAACAAATATTTTGAAAACACGAATGAGCAAGTATCTAAGAGCCCATGGATAACCATGGATAGAAAGGATGCTAACACCTTCCCTTTCTATAAATCTACCTCCCGAACCGAGAACCAATCTCAATAAGGAATTTTTCTGTGCTTTTGTCCTTTCCATGTTGGAGAAAATAAAAGACGGTGGCGACTCTTGCTTCCGCGACATTTCGCGAACCAGCGTAAAACAGTCAGTTCCAGATCCACCGATCACAGAACTGGCGACTCTGTTGGGGATCTTTTAAAGTGAGGTGTACCTTAGGACTAAGATCACTGTGTTTTCAATTGCTTTAACTTGTTTGCTTTAAATTGTGGGACTGTCTTGGGAGTTCTATAGATCCTAACCCGGATCTGGGGATACCTTCTTAGAAAGTAGCAACAAGGCTGTGAGGGAACTGTGTGGGGTATACCGACATGGTTGAAGTAGTCTGCTACGTTGATGTGGCACTTTGGTGTGTACCGGTAACCCTTGAGTTCAGTCAAGGAGAGTACGGGGCCGCCGCGTGGTGTCGTGAAGCATCAACTGACCTTAGGAACCTTAATTGAACTATCTTGGCCTCTTTAGGGTAGTGAGATAACTGACTTTGGTGCAGTCCGAGGTTGGTTGATACTCGATACTACACTCAATTGAGGGTTGCTTTCCTGGGATATTTCGGTCGCCAGTTCAGTGGCTAAATCGAAACGATGAACAATGAAAGCAATCCAGTGATATTGGGACCCTTAGAACCCGGTTACTTCTAATAGGACAGGTTGATCCCACCAACTTCAAGAGGGTAATACCCAGACCCCATGCAGGCCTTGTGTGCTTTATCATGTCTGCCTTTGTAAATATTTGCAGTGTGTTTAATCATAATATCATGACATCATATAGCATCATATGCATTGGCTAACCATTTCAGGGGTTCGAATCTTCATCTTTGTTCTTGTTTTGTAGGACATGGAAACTGTTCGCAGAAAGACAATTCAGATCAGCCTTGTAAGGATCCCCCCTCAGCTTAAGGAGCTTATATCCAGGATTCCCGAGAGCTCTTCATTCAGTGAAAGTCATGGAAGACTCATCAGCTTGGTCAACACCAACATTGAGGAAGATACGATAAAGGTCCTGTTCCAGTTCTTTGACCCTCTGCATCACTGTTTCACTTTCCTGGATTACCAACTGGTACCTACATTGGAAGAGTTCTCCCGGCTTCTGAAGATCCCTATCCTTGATCAACTACCCTACAACGGTACGGAAAAGGAACCCAAGCTTGAAGAGATTGCTAAAGCCTTACACCTACAATCATCTGACCTCAAGGGACATTGGGAAGTTAGAAGTGGCATCAAAGGGTTCTTAGCCAGGTTTCTGTTTGAAAAGGCCCAGGAATGATGGAACTCCCTTGACTTATAAGCTTTTGAAGAAGTTGTGGCCCTCCTTGTCTATGGTTTGGTGTTGTTCCCTAACCCAGATCAGCTTATAGATATCAGTGTTGTCCAGATCTTCATGTCCAGGAATCCTGTACCTACGTTGCTGGGGGACATCCTTCACTCATGTTACACTCGAACCATGAGAAAAAGAGGTGTTCTTATGTGTTGTACTCCTCTCCTGGGAAGGTGGTTTATTTCGCACCTTCCACAATCAGTTTTGAAGAACGAGCGGGGTTTGAGATGGTCACAACGATTGATGACTCTTACACATGCTAACATACATTGGTGTTCTCGGTCCAGAGTGGATGTCACTATCATTGATCATTGCGGGGAGTACCCTAATGTTCCTTTACTTGGAATCAGAGGAGGTATTACTTACAACCCATGCTTGGCTTGGAGACAGTTTGGTTATGCTCGGAGGGATGGCCCTCATGACATGTTAATTCCTGACATAGTTTTTGACTTCGACAACGATGCACAAGGACTTCGCCAGAGATTTATCAGAGCTTGGAGGATGCCCAGTAAGATAGACAGCAAGACACTGGGGCACAGGAATTCCATCCCGTTGGAACCTTATCTCAAGTGGGTACGGGCCCGCTCCCAGAAGTTAGTGATGCCATATCCTCATGTTCTCCCTGTGATCAAAGAGCCAGTTTTGGAAGGTGAAGTGTCCTACACCATTCAACATCCTGACATGCCCACATGTTGGGAAGAAATGCAGAAGAGCTGGATCCAGCTTAAGGAAGAACAGAATTCTCTTGAGACCAGTCTACATGCTAGTGAAAAGAAGGTCTTGGAGCTCACCCGCCTACTGCACGAGGAAAGGAATCTCAACACCTACATTGCTCCGAAGAGGATGCATAGTGTCTTTTGGGATTGATTTGCTTTGTAATATGTGCCCATGAGGCTTTGATGTACTGAACAATTATTTCCTTAATGATAATGTGTGTTCCTTTTTGTCTACAACAAATTTGAACTTTCAAACCCTTGAATGAATTGCATAAACACATATCATTCATCATGTGCATAGCAGGTACTCTTCTTTTCAGGTTGCTTACTGTTCTTCGCTGTTTATTTCAGCATCATGAACCCTGAATCATCAACCGAGATGTCTATCAAGGCCCTTCAGGCGCAGAACGCACAATTTCAAGAGCTGATCATGGGTTTGGCTCAAGGCCAAGAGGAGCTGAAGGATTTTCTCCTGAAGAAGGAGAAGAAGAAGAAGAGAACTGTTCTTTTCAACTCGGGCCGGAGGTTTGGTAATACTCTGCAGAATGAGGAAGCTGGTTCTTCTGTAGGCAAAGACAGTCCCCAAGGGGGAAAGGCTCCAAGTCCAGTAGTCTCTGACAACGATACTGACTTTAATGAGGAACAGTATCCTCCCGCTGAAGACCGGTACAAGCAGTTGGAAGACAGACTGAACGCCATGGAGATCCAACAAGTGCCTGGGCTGGATTTCGGAGACTTGGGCTTATCTACTGGTGTGATCATTCCTCACAAGTTTAAGGCACCATCTTTCACCAAGTATGACGGGGCGTCTTGCCCCAAGCTACACCTCAGATCTTATGTGCGGAAGATTCAACCGTACACAGTGGATAAGAACTTGTGGATCCACTTCTTCCAGGAGAGTCTTTCAGGGACTCATCTCGAATGGTTCTATCAGCTGGATGGGACCAAAGTTCGTAACTGGAAGGAGTTGGCTACTGCTTTTTACAAGCAGTATCAATATAATGCCGACCTTGCTCCTACACGTACCCAACTCCAGGGTATGTCGCTAGGATCAAGCGAAGGTTTTAAAGAGTATGCACAGAAGTGGAGGGATCTGGCTGGCAGGGTGCAACCTCCGTTAACTGACCGTGAGCTGGTGGATATGTTCTTGGGGACCCTATCTGGGCCGTTTTTCAATCATCTTATCGGTAATTCATCTGCGGGGTTCACTGACCTTATTCTGACTGGGGAGAGGATAGAGGCTGGAATGAAGTCCGGTAAAATTCAGAAGGGTGCATCTTCAAGTTCTGAGAAGAAGCCTTTTAAGAAGGAGGCCAATGCTGTATACGGGCCTAGGAGGCAAGATAAACCAGAACGCCGTCAATCTGTCAACGTGGTGGTGATTGCTAAGCCTGCTGCCGCTCCTCGGAAAACCAATCAACAAAGGGCTGAAAGACCCAGAAGAGAGTTTACCCGGCTGAGTATGACCTTGTCGCAAATCCTGCCGCAGTTGCTATCCACCAACTTAGTGACTGTCAGGGAGGCCCCAAAGGTTGTGAATACTGCCTCTCCCAAGTACAATCCAAATGCCCGCTGTGCTTATCACTCCGATAGCCCGGGGCATTCTACTGATGATTGTTGGGCCTTAAGGAATAAGGTGCAAGACCTTATTGATGCAAAGGAGGTACAGTTTGAGGCACCTGAGAAGCCCAATGTAGTGACAGCTCCCCTGCCTGCTCATGGAGTGAATGCCATTGGGGATGAAGATGAAGTGGAAGAATCAGAGTTTGATAGCTGGATTTATCCGACGGCCGACAATGGACCTAGCAATTGGATTGCAAAAGACAACCTACCTGTTACTTTTGTTACGGAGTAATGAATTCCTTTGTTTTTGTTATTTGTAATAAACAATGAATTGAAACTTTATGGCCCGGTGTCTTACCCGGGGCACCGTGGCTTCATTTGTGAGGGCATATTAATTGTCATTTCATATATCATGAATAAAGACCTTGGACGTTTTCTCGCACTTCAAATCTTATGCTCCTTTTCTTTCTTTCCTTTCTTTATATATTGCAAAAACAGCTGTATTTACACACACTCACCCATACAGGTTTCAATCCACTCTGGATCTCACTGGTAACGACTCTGCTACTGCCAGTTATGACTTCGAAAATCCGATCAACTTAGCCGAAGACGAAGGTGAAGATGATTGCAAAGTGCCTGGCGAACTTGCAAGACTGTTACTCCAGGAAGAGAGGGCAATTCAACCACATGAAGAGCCGGTGGAAACGATAAATCTGGGTACTGAGACGGACAGAAAGGAAGTCAAAATTGGTGCCAACCTAGAGCTCAGCGTGAAGCAACGGTTGACTCAGATGTTACATGATTATGTGGAGATCTTCGCCTGGTCCTATGAAGACATGCCTGGGTTGGATACTGACATTGTGGTCCATCATTTGCCTACCAAGGAAGACTGCCCTCCGATTAAGCAAAAGGTCCGCCGTATGCGTCCAGAGATGTTCGAAAAGATCAAAGCCGAGGTTATGAAACAGTTTGACGTCGGGTTTCTTGCAGTAACTTCTTACCCTCAGTGGGTTGCTAATGTGGTGCCGGTCCCAAAGAAAGATGGTAAGGTCAGAATGTGTGTTGATTACAGGGATCTGAACAGGGCCAGCCCTAAGGATGACTTCCCTCTACCTCACATTGATGTCCTTGTTGACAATACTACTCAGCACAAGGTGTTTTCCTTCATGGATGGTTTTTCAGGGTATAATCAGATCAAGATGGCTCCTGAAGACATGGAAAAGACTACCTTTGTTACTCAGTGGGGCACCTTCTGCTACAAGGTCATGCCATTCGGGTTGAAAAATGCTGGGGCAACCTCGAATGGTCTTTCAGGGACTCATCTCGAATGGTTCTATCAGCTGGATGGGACCAAAGTTCGTAACTGGGAGGAGTTGGCTACTGCTTTTTACAAGCAGTATCAATATAATTCCGACCTTGTTCCTACACGTACCCAACTCCAGGGTATGTCGCTAGGATCAAGCGAAGGTTTTAAAGAGTATGCACAGAAGTGGAGGGATCTGGCTGGCAGGGTGCAGCCTCCGTTAACTGACCGTGAGCTGGTGGATATGTTCTTGGGGACCCTATCTGGGCCGTTTTTCAATCATATTATTGGTAATTCATCTGCGGGGTTCACTGACCTTATTCTGACTGGGGAGAGGATAGAGGCTGGAATGAAGTCCGGTAAAATTCAGAAGGGTGCATCTTCAAGTTCTGAGAAGAAGCCTTTTAAGAAGGAGGCCAGTGCTGTATATGGGCCTAGGAGGCAAGATAAACCAGAACGCAGTCAATCTGTCAACGTGGTGGTGATTGCTAAGCCTGCTGCCGCTCCTCGGCAAACCAATCAACAAAGGGCTGAAAGACCCAGAAGAGAGTTTACCCGGCTGAGTATGACCTTGTCGCAAATCCTGCCGGAGTTGCTATCCACCAACTTAGTGACTGTCAGGGAGGCCCCAAAGGTTGTGAATACTGCCTCTCCCAAGTATAATCCAAATGCCCGCTGTGCTTATAACTCCAATAGCCCGAGGCATTCTACTGATGATTGTTGGGCCTTAAGGAATAAGGTGCAAGACCTTATTGATGCAAAGGAGGTATAATTTGAGGCACCTGAGAAGCCCAATGTAGTGACAGCTCCCCTGCCTTCTCATGGAGTGAATGCCATTAGGGATGAAGATGAAGTGGAAGAATCAGAGTTCGATAGCTGGATTTATCCGACGGCCAACAATGGACCTAGCAATTGGATTGCAAAAGACAACCTACCTGTTACTTTTGTTACGGAGTAATGAATTCCTTTGTTTTTGTTATTTGTAATAAACAATGAATTGAAACTTTATGGCTCGGTGTCTTACCCGGGGCACCGTGGCTTCATTTGTGAGGGCATATTAATTGTCATTTCATATATCATGAATAAAGACCTTGGACGTTTTCTCGCACTTCAAATCTTATGCTCCTTTTCTTTCTTTCCTTTCTTTATATATTGCAAAAACAGCTATATTTACACACACTCACCCATACAGGTTTCAATCCACTCTGGATCTCACTGGTAACGACTCTGCTACTGCCAGTTATGACTTCGAAAATCCGATCAACTTAGCCGAAGACGAAGGTGAAGATGATTGCAAAGTGCCTGGCGAACTTGCAAGACTGTTACTCCAGGAAGAGAGGGCAATTCAACCACATGAAGAGCCGGTGGAAACGATAAATCTGGGTACTGAGACGGACAGAAAGGAAGTCAAAATTGGTGCCAACCTAGAGCTCAGCGTGAAGCAACGGTTGACTCAGATGTTACATGATTATGTGGAGATCTTCGCCTGGTCCTATGAAGACATGCCTGGGTTGGATACTGACATTGTGGTCCATCATTTGCCTACCAAGGAAGACTGCCCTCCGGTTAAGCAAAAGGTCCGCCGTATGCGTCCAGAGATGTTCGAAAAGATCAAAGCCGAGGTTATGAAACAGTTTGACGTCGGGTTTCTTGCAGTAACTTCTTACCCTCAGTGGGTTGCTAATGTGGTGCCGGTCCCAAAGAAAGATGGTAAGGTCAGAATGTGTGTTGATTACAGGGATCTGAACAGGGCCAGCCCTAAGGATGACTTCCCTCTACCTCACATTGATGTCCTTGTTGACAATACTGCTCAGCACAAGGTGTTTTCCTTCATGGATGGTTTTTCAGGGTATAATCAGATCAAGATGGCTCCTGAAGACATGGAAAAGACTACCTTTGTTACTCAGTGGGGCACCTTCTGCTACAAGGTCATGCCATTCGGGTTGAAAAATGCTGGGGCAACCTACCAACGTGCCATGGTTGCTTTATTTCATGACATGATCCATCATGAGATCGAAGTCTATGTTGACGACATGATTGCAAGGTCCCAAACTGAGGAGGAACACCTTGACCATCTGCAGAAGCTATTTGACCGTCTGAAATTGTACAAGCTGAGGTTGAACCCGAACAAGTGCACCTTCGGGGTTAGATCTGGAAAGTTGCTAGGCTTCGTTGTAAGTGATAAGGGTATTCAAGTGGACCCTGCCAAGGTTAAAGCCATTCAAGAGATGCCAGTTCCTAAGACAGAGAAAGAGGTCAGAGGCTTTTTAGGACGGCTGAATTACATTGCTCGGTTCATCTCGCACCTAACCGCTACCTGTGAGCCAATCTTCAAGCTGCTGAAGAAAGATCAGGTAGTACGTTGGAATGATGAATGTCAGGCCGCTTTTGACAGAATCAAAGAGTATCTCCAAGAACCACCCATTCTCATGCCACCGGTTGAAGGGAGACCTCTAATACTATACCTGACAGTACTCGACAGCTTAATGGGGTGTGTGCTGGGACAGCATGACGAGTCTGGCCGAAAAGAGCATGCCATTTATTACCTTAGCAAAAAGTTTACCGATTGTGAGACCCGATACTCACTACTCGAGAAAACTTGATGTGCTTTGGTATGGGCTGCTCGCCGGATGAGACAATATATGCTGACTCACACTACCTTGTTGATTTCAAAGATAGATCCTATAAAGTACATATTTGAAAATCCTGCTCTGTCTGGGAGAATAGCAAGATGGCAAATGATCTTAACAGAATACGACATCCAGTACACAACTCAGAAAGCCATCAAAGGAAGTGTATTGGCAGACCACTTGGCACATCAGGCAGTAGACGACTATCAGTCAATGAACTTCGAGTTTCCAGACGAGAGTATCATGATAGTGACTGATTGTGAAATACCTGGACCGGATGAAGGACCTGAGGAAGGATCCCGATGGTCTATGCACTTTGACGGAGCCTCCAACGCTTTGGGTAACGGTATCGGCGCTGTGATCATATCCCCTAAAGGCACTCATACTCCACTTACTGCCCGGCTATGTTTCAACTGCACCAACAACATGGCGGAGTATGAGGCATGCATCATGGGTCTTCAAGCTGCGATTGACTTAAGGATCAAGTTTCTGAGTGTCTTCGGAGATTCCGCTCTCGTGATCAATCAGATCAAAGGCGAGTGGGATACGAAACATCTGAATCTTATTCCTTACAGAGAATGTGTGTTGACATTGATCCCCCATTTCACAGAGATAAATTTTGAACACTTTCCAAGAGAGGAGAATCAGTTGGCGGATGCGTTAGCTACAATGTCTTCCATGTTCAAAGTCAAATGGGACAATGAGGCTCCCCGGGTCATCATTTGGAAACTGGACGAACCGGCATACTGTTATGACCTTGAGGCTGAGGTAGTGACTGAGAAACCTTGGTACCATGAGGTGAAGAGATATTTGGAAGCTCAGGAATACCCTGAAGGTGCATCTGTCAATGATAAAAAGTTTCTGAGAAGATTCGCAGCGAAGTTCTTCCTCAGCAACGGCATCTTGTACAAGCGAAACCATGATTCGACTTTACTGCGTTGTGTGGATAAGACTGAAGCAGAAAGGATCATGGCGGAGCTATATGAAGGTACCTTTGGAACACATTCCAGTGGACACACCATGGCAAAGAAAATCCTTCGGGCAGGGTATTTCTGGTCCACCATGGAAGCCGACTGTTACCAACATTCTCGGACGTGTCATAAATGCCAGATTTATGCAGACAAGGTGCATGTCCCTCCAGTCCCTCTGAATATCCTGACTGCACCTTGGCCTTTTGCAATGTGGGGCATAGATATGATCGGTGAGATTAAACCTACGGCATCCAATGGGCATCGCTTCATCCTGGTAGCGATTGATTACTTCACGAAGTGGGTTGAGGCAGCTTCCTACGCTACAGTAACCAAGAATGTCGTGGCACGGTTCATTCGGCACAACCTCATCTGTCGATACGGCGTCCCGGAAAGGATCATTACAGACAACGGTACCAATCTCAATAACAAGATGATCACTGAGCTCTGCGAGCAATTTAAGATACAGCACCACAACTCTTCTCCTTACCGGCCGAAGATGAATGGGGCTGTAGAAGCAGCGAATAAGAATATCAAGAAAATTGTGCAGAAGATGACAGTGACTTATAAAGATTGGCACGAGATGTTACCGTTTGCTCTACATGGGTACCGTACCTCAGCAAGGACGTCAACCGGGGCAACTCCTTTCTCCTTGGTCTACGGTATGGAGGCAGTCTTACCGATCGAAGTGCAAATACCTTCTCTCCGGATAATGAAGGATGCAGATCTGAGCGAGGATGATTGGATCCAGACACGACTTGATCAGCTAAACTTAATCGACGAAAAGAGACTCACTGCTATTTGTCATGGTCAGACATATCAAAAACGGATGATCAGGGCATTTAACAAGAAAGTCAGACCACAAGAATATCAAGTTGGGGACCTGGTAATCAAGCGCATCATCCTTCCTCAGAGTGATCAAGGGGCAAATGGACCCTGTTGTACCCCAAAATTTGCCCTCCCATATTCTTCAAGAATTGCAAAGAGCATGCTTCAAATCTCCTCAAGGGTTGCACAGTTCAAGGGCCTCCTGACAGTTAAAAACTAGGGTTTTGGTTCTGACAAAGAAAATGAAGTTTCCAAGGGTCCAATCAAGTCCCACATGCTTATAAACATGGTCAAGCATCTTCATGCCAAGTTTCAAGACTTACAGCACAAAATTGCACAGTCAAAAACCCTAATTGCACTACAGTCAACTATAGGGGCAAAATGGTCATTTGACAGTCAAAAGTTCAAATTTTTGGTCAACATCTCATTTTGAGGCCACAAACATCATTTGATCAATTCTTGATCATGATTTTCAAGGCATGGCTCAAAAAGTCTCAAGATGCAAAAGTTTCCATATTTGGACAGTTGAAAAAGTCAACTGTAACTTGACCAAGGCATAACTTCCACATGGTTTATCAGAAAAATTCCATCCAAAGCTCATTTTGAAGAGAATGAAATTTCCTACAACTCCTCTTCACACTTCAAGTCCAAGAAATGCTCTCACAAAAAGTTATCAATTTCAACATTATAGGTCATTTTCAAAAGTCAACAAAAAGGGACTTTAAGTCAAAGGCCATAACTTGTGATTGGTAAATCAAAATGACATGGGGCCAAAGGCATTGGTTAGAGGACTTCAAGACCTTTCCAAAATGTCCAAGAACATGATCAAAGCTTAAAAATTGAGCAAGATATGCCTTGTGGAAGTTGGGAAATTTTTGGGTATTTTGAAAAGTCAACTTTGCTTCAAATGCCTTAAAATTGCTAATGGGCCTCATTTTCTTCCATGATTCATCATCCAAAGAATATGCACGACCATTTGGCCCAAAGGGGATTTATTTATCATTTTTATTTATTTATTTGAATTTTTAGTTACAATTAATTCATTTAAATTAAATAAAATATGGAAAAATACCAAACAAATGTATGTGAATCTTTTTATGCAGTGTAATCATTCATTAAAGGCTCAAGATTCGTGCACAACTCAAATGGGGAAGATTGGCTATGATTGACATCAAAAACATGTGAAAAAGATTGAAAAAAATATGCCATTAAAGCCAATATTTGATTCATGATTGCATTGATCTTTTGATTGAAAACTCAACCCTAATTCATTCCATACATAAGCCAGAAGCTAGACCTAAAGCTCAAGACCTGAAAGCTGCGCCCAAAGCTGAAGAAGAACATTACAATTTTTGTGGAAAAAGTGAAAACTGAAAACAATATTCTAGCACGATTCAAAGCAAAATACCAATTGCAAAAGCTTCCTAAGGCATTACTGAATCTAACTGGACACTTTTTCAACCCTCACGCACCCAGAATTGGTACCTAGCAATCAAACTGTCTCATCTTTTTTGCATAATCGTATTTCATCATTCATGCCATAATTTTGAGTTCTAATGATTGTTTTGTATTAGTCTTATCATTCTGAAGCTAACCATATTGTTTAATTGAGTTTTGCTTGCCTATACGCGATTTCACCATTGAAGCTCGCTATGGTTCTTCAAGCTCCAAATTGGGCGTTTACGTATACTGCAAAATTAAGACATCCCAGTACCATGGCCAGAATCAGGATGCTTGGACGAACTTAACCCACTAATCGCGCCTAATTTATATAGCAAGACGGGCTATTCGCTATTTTTGAAAAGAGTGCATTTTGGGGGGGTTTAAAACCCCCGCTAATTCTTTTTTGTTTCAGGTAAAAATGCAAACAACGAAGAAGAAGATCAGGTGTCAAGGCATGGTTGGCTCGTTTGAATTTCGCGCGAAAATCATCCACTAACCCTTGTTTTGCATTATGTTATTTGTTTTCTATACTATATCCAAAGCGCGTGAATGGCTCAGTGGCAAGGCACATGGTTTGGTAAGCAATGGGACCTGGGTTCGATCCCCAGGTCCCCCTATCCCTTCAATATTATTTTTTCTAATATCATCCTATGCAGTTTCAGTCCAAAAGACCACCATGCGCTCCATAATCTCAGCTTGCCACATGGCCTATAACCTCAATCCAAGGGCCCTGATTGGAAGAGTACCATGGGCATGAGTCAGAGGTGCCACATGTGCGCTGAAAAGTCAACCAAAGGCCTCAAATCATTGGGCCTGATTGCTACAACCTAACCTCCAGTTTGGGGACAGAACCCCCCATTGGTTTGCTTTTTCATTCTTTTTTTTCATATTTTTCTATTTTATTTGTTTTAATTAGTTTTAATTTAATTCTTTAAATTAATTTATTTTCATAAAATATAAAAATAATATAAAAACCAGAAAAGACAAAAAACAAAAATATATTTTATTTTAATATCTTTGTAAATAAATTGTATCAATTAATTTAGTTTTAAATTCTAGGATTAATTTTAATATTTTTTAACAAACTAAAAATTTGTAGAATTAGGGTTTTAAAAGACTTTTATCCTTCTTTTTTTCCTCATTAATAATTAATTATTTATTTTTGTAAATAAAATTGCATCAATTAATTAGGTTAATTTTAGATTAAATTTTAATGCTTTTCTTAATAAATTAAAAATAACTAGAATTAGGTTTTAAATTCCATAATCTTCTCATTAAAATTCCATAAATACCAAAAAACTCTAAAAAATCTTTTCTTTTTATTTTAATTTAATTAATTTGTTAATCGTACTTTAATTTCATTAAAAAGGGTCCAACGCCCTCGCTTTCGATTATTAGTTCGTTTCGGACATTTTATTTCCTTTCTTATAATATTCATGTAATTCTCCCAAAGCCGTGTAAATTAGACATTTTATATTTCTCGCACTCTTTATTTTATTTTCAAATCGGGTCCTGGATTTAATTTGGCGATGTGGACCCGCGCCTTTGTAATAGCGTAGAACTTTTAAGTTCCGCACTTTTTTAACTGTTAATAAATTTGCATGCAAGAATGAATGTCAAAATAAAAATAATGCATAGATCACCAATACACGACAAGACAAAATATCTGAAAACGACACATAAATCACACACCACCCCTAGGGTACGCCTCACTGTTGCCTTGCCCCTCGAAAGGCGATCGTCGAGTAGAGGATGTTTTAGTAAGTCCTCATGATCCGGGAACCTGGCATGAGGGTAGCTTCTAAGGTGTCTTCCTATTGCTCTGGTGATCACCATGTCCCGAACCTTCGAATTGACCCGAACACCTCCAACGGTGGTGCTACCTACCTCTCAATGGTGGGATGGCACTACTTCAAGGACATTTACACTGACGAATTCCTTAGGGTAGGTAGACGACTCTAGATACTTGCTCTAATTTCAAAAACAAATCAAAAATACTTTTCACACCGACACCTTTTCAAAAAGCTTTCGAAAACAATTTTTCAAACACTTTTGAGGACCGATACAAGAGTCGAACTGAAATTTTCAAAGAAACTTTTTAAAGACCGACAGTTGAAAAGCAAACAAACAATTTTGAAAACACTAATGAGCAAGTATCTAAGAGCCCATGGATAACTATGGATAGAAAGGGTGCTAACACCTTCCCTTTCTATAATCTACCTCCCGAACCGAGAGCAATCTCTATAAGGAATTTTTCTGTGCTTTTGTCCTTTCCATATTGGAGAAAATAAAAGACGGTGGCGACTCTTGCTTCCGCGACATTTCACGAACCAGCGTTAAACAGTCAGTTCCAGATCCACCGATCACAGAACTGGCGACTCTGCTGGGGAGAATTTTAAAGTGAGGTGTACCTTAGGACTAAGATCACTTGTGTTTTCAATTGTCTGAATTGTGTGCTTTAAATTGTGGGTACTGTCTTGGGAGTTCTATAGATCCTAACCCGGATCTGGGGATACCTTCTTAGAAAGTAGCAACAAGGTTGTGAGGGAACTGTGCGGGGTATACCGACATGGTTGAAACAGCCTGCTACGTTGATGTGGCACTTTGGTGTGTACCGGTAACCCTTGAGTTCAGTCAAGGAGAGTACGGGGCCTCCGCGTGGTGTCGTGAAGCATCAACTGACCTTAGGAACCTTAATTGAACTATCTTGACCTCTTTAGGGTAGTGAGATAACTGACTTTGGTGCAGTCCGAGGTTGGTTGATACTCGATACTACACTCAATTGAGGGTTGCTATCCTGGAATATTTCGGTCGCCAGTTCAGTGGCTAAATCGAAACGATGAACAATGAAAGCAATCCAGTGATATTGGGACCCTTAGAACCCGGTTACTTCTAATAGGACAGGTTGAGCCCACCAACTTCAAGCGGGTAATACCTAGACCCCATGCTGGCCTAAAATCTAAGGGCTCTTTTGGGTGACTTGTGTGCCTTCGTACTTGACTACTTGCATGCTTGTTATCTGACACTTAAGTTTCTTGCAGGTTTTGTTTATAGTCCTTAATTGGGACTCATAACAGGGTTTACTGAATTTCTTGCAGGTTTCGTTTATGTCCTCAATTGGGACTCATAACAGGGTTTACCTGCATTACCCCATGCATAGCATAACATCATACCATTGCATACATCCTACATAAGGATTAATCCATTTCAAGGATCTCAAGGGTCTGTGATGCAGGTCAGGATGAACCAACTGTCTAGCAAGGGGCAAAGGGGATTTATTTTCCTCTAGCCAAGGGTGTCAGAGGCTATGACCCACTGGATATGGTGAGCCTTTGACTCTTGAAGAAGGACTCTCAACAACAGGAAGTTCCTTCAATCAAGCTACCGGATCCCAGCTCTAACAAATTTCTTGTCTACCCCGCGAGATCCTTGAAAACATTACATGCATATCATACACATCATTGCATAACAGGTATCCTTGTTGCAGGTCACTTACCTTTCTCGCTGTTTATTTCAGCAATGGCTTCCCAACAAGATAACCAGGACCTTCTTGCTCAAGAGACTCGGTTCGGGGAAATCCTCCTGAGTCTATCTAAGGGGCAGGAGGAGCTGAGAACACTTCTCATGGGGACTTTGGTCAGGAACAGTGCTGAGGACGAACGGTTGAAACATCTGCAAGCTGAAGTGGATGCATTGAAAGTCCAGATGCTGGGGCAGGTGACTGCCATTCAAGATTTAGCTCAAAGACAAGAAAAGCTCGGAGTTCTCGTCAACCAACTGCTTCGGGGTAACCAACTGGGGCAAACATCTAAGGTTGAAGGGCCAGTCATCATTCAACCATCTTTGAGACAAGGAGATAAGGGGAGAGCTCCTCAAATGGCTCCAGTGTCACAAATTCAATATCAACCTCACCAGCTTCAGCCAGGCAAACCCAGGAGGCAATTCACTCAGCTCAACATGTCGTTGTTTCAAGCTTTACAACGCCTGTTGAGGTTCAATCTGATCACATTAAGGGCTCATCCCCGGAACCCCAACACAGCATCTCCTATCTATGATCCCAATAAAAGGTGTGCCTACCACTCTGCCAGTCCAGGACATGATACAAATGAGTGTTGGGCTCTGAAGAACAAAATCCAGGACCTGATTGATGAAGGAGCATTGGAGTTCACACAAGATGGTCAGGCTGAGTTTTTCTACCATCCTTCCAAGGCTCACTATTTGAAGTGACAAGCCCTGAAGATGAAAAGACTTTTGTTCATTAGGATTTTCAAGTTGTAATTTTCTTTTGTTCAAACATTTACTCATGTTAAACATCGTTATTTCATTAATGCATCGCATATGTCTGTTTTGAAGCAATATATTCGTATTCACTATATGCAAATTATTTTCATATTTTTTCTGATGATCAACGCTTGATTAATAATTCTAAGCCTCTTGAGGGAGGATGACGAAAACGATACCATAATCTACAGTATGCTTTTAGACAAACCCCGCTGATGAGGTACAGGCATTGTTTCAATCCCTAAACACTGGAGTTATAAGGAAGATAATCCCTCGTCAACCCCTCTGATCCAAAGAAGTAGGAGTTTTTCTTGTCGAAAAATTAAAACCCTTTATCATAACCTGGGGCAGGGTAGTTCTCTCAGTTGATCCAAGTGCATAACAAATGGCACCAAAGAGGTCCTTACAAAACCAAAGACAGTGATGGTTCCAAATAACCATAAAATAAAAAAAACAGGCAGTCATTACCAAAATCAAAAAGCCCATTAAGTCAAAACCTATGAAGGAGACTTACAAAACTGGGGCATCCCGCTGACTGTAATCACAAAAGAAACAGTTCAGGCAAAATTTAGGGATAACACAATCAAAAAGAAAGAGGTCCTACAAACCCTCAACAACGAAAAAATGATGACTGCCTATTCAAAATAAATTGTCAATATCTGAACCATCATTGGAACATCAGGACAAAGATTCAAACAAGGTCTAACGTATAATCAACTGAGTTTAGGTTTGGAGAACATCACGAAGAGCGGGTGGGTACAAATAAAATTTGAGCCTTTATCCTTTGTTTCTTAAACCGTGAACCAGACCACGTTATAACCCTTAAAAGTCCTAGCTGAAGCATGGGTTAGTTCGAAAGCATACTGTTACGAAAGGTATCCTGACTCCTTAAGGCCTACAGTAAACACGGAGTTGACATCACGTTTTACAAAAAAAATTCACTTGTTTTATGAAAAGAATGCATTTCCAAAAATTTCGAAACAGACATAAGCTTTGCATTTTTAACATAACTTTGTTTGCATATGATTATTTGTTTGAACAGCAGGGAAATTCGCACGATGAATACCTAGTGAGAAAAAGCATTTCCAATCAAGGGGCATGACATGATCTTGGTCTATCATCCGAGGCAGTTAAGTCAAGATTCAAAGAATCTCTCAACAATGCCAAGCAGCTAGGGGCAACTCTCCGTCTGAGACACTTGAGGCATTAGACAGGAATTCCAATAATGAATCTTGCCTGATTAAACATCTTCTGGTGGCATGACAAAACACTTCTAACAGGGGCAACTCCCTACACCCTGAGAGAATGTACATAGTCGAAAAAATACTGCGCATAATCAAAGACCCGCTAGGTTGACATACCTAGGCAAAAATAAGGGTTTCCCGACGAACCAAAAGGGTTCGGGCAAAAATAAGGGATGAAAAAGAAAAATTTGTACACCCGGCAAGTCGAAAACCTGAAAAGGCGGCTTGGGCAAAAATGGGTATCCCAGTGGACTGAAAACCCGAAAGGGCAGTCCAGGCAAAAGTTAGGGATCAAGAACGCACGACTATGTCCCGCCATATTGTCACTTGCCTACCAGAAGAAGATTTGTCAATTGGCAGTCATCAAACACCTTCACAGGTACCTTCTTCTCCAACAGAAACTGGGGCAATAATGAGCCTTCCAGGCGATCCAGTTGCTCTGTCAACCAAAGTACCAAGGAAAGGTCAATACAAAGATGATTACCATCTACCTTTACAAATTCCAGATCGTGGGTTAACATCCGAAACCAAACAGGACAATCATCCACTTAATCATCATCAGGAAACCCTACACCGGTTCCTTCTCAACCTTCAGACAAAGTCTTACACGGACTCATCCACGGGAAACCCTACACTGGTTCCTTTTCTTTCAGAGAAAGTCTTACACGGACTTATCATCAAAGTAACCTTACACCGGTTCCTTCTCAATTTTCAGACAAAGTCTTACACGGACTCACCCCACAAGTAACCTTACCCCGGTTCCTCCAGAAGTCTTACACGGACTCACCCCACAAGTAACCTTACCCCGGTTCCTCCATAAGTCTTACACGGACTTACCTCAAAGATAACCTTACCCCGGTTCATCAAGAAGTTTTACACGAACTTACCCTGCAGTAACCTTACCCCGGTTCCTCCAGAAGTTTTACACGAACTTATCCCGAAGTAACCCTACACAGGTTATCTCTTGCCAGACGTAGTTTTACACGGACTCGTCATCAGTAAACCCTACACAGGTTTCCTTCTCAAAACTCCAGATGTAGTTCTACACGGACTCGTCACCCAGGAACCCTACACAGGTTCTCTATTTTTAAGGATGCAGTTTTATACGGACTCATTGACATTAAACCCTACACAGGTTTCCTTCAACTCCAAATGCAGCTCCACACGAGCCCAACCTCAAAGTAACCCTACACAGGTGTCCTTCTTTCCAAGATGCGGTTTTACACGAGCTCATCATCAGGCAACCCTACATAGATTCCCTCTTTCAGCTTACAAAAATTACAGTTCAAAAATTTCCCCAGGAGAGTCCAATCAAGTTTTCCCAGGAAAGTTTGAATCCATCTCCCAAGCAGTAAGCTTATCCCCAGTAGATTCTGGAAGCTTATCCTCGCAGAGCACGAACGCATCTCCCGGCTGTATTCAAAGAGTTATTCCCCTACCAGGGTATAACTGGGTTATCCTCAGCCAAAAGCCACGAGAAGATCGTCCTCGGCAAAGTCTTCTCATCCCCAGCGAAGTCTATCAACACTTCCAATACAACAATGGTATCCCCAGTGAAGTTACCATCAACATTTCAGCGAAGTATCTCTCTCCCCACAGAGTATTGCTCCCCAGCAAGATCGTTAGAGTACTTTTCTCCCCGCAGGGTAATCCATTCGCCAAGTTTATTCCCCAACGGAGTTATCTTCTCCTACCGGTATTCTTGCAACTATCATCCCCAGCGGAGGCAAAAATCTATTCTTCAACATCAGCCCAGGATATGACTTCCCGGCACCCGTCAAGGATTTACTTTCCTAGACGAAAAAACATACATTCATAAACATCGCATTTCCATACATTATAGCATGCATATATGCATCATATCTCACAAACTCATTTATGTTGAGAACATCATTGCTTGATCCACATCATGCATTGCATATGACTGACCTCCACCTTTCAGGAAAGATTCAGTTAAGTTCTCAGCTATATTTCAAGACCTAGACTGGTTCAGTTAAATCGACCCTAAGATTTTACTGTTTCTTATCCAGTCAAAGGCCTTCTCTGGTTCAGTCAGATCGACCCTAAGATCTCCCTGTTTCTTACCCAGTTGAAGACATTTCAAGACCTAGACCGGTTCAGTTAAATCGACCCTAAGATTTTACTGTTTTTTATCCAGTCAAAGGCCTTCTCTAGTCCAACTAAATCGACCCCTAAAAAGATTTTTCTGATGAAGACTCAGTAGAAGATATCCAAGATTCTCTCAGCGTTACTGTTGGGGTAGTAATCGTCCCCAGATTCTCTCAGCGTTACTGTTGAGGTAGTAATCGTCCCCAGATTCTCTCAACGTCCCTGTTGAGGTAGTAATCGCCCCAAGATTCTCTCAGCGTCCCTGTTGAGGTAGTAATCGCCCCAAGATTCTCTCAGCGTCCCTGTTGAGGTAGTAATCGTCCCAAGATTCTCTCAGCGTCCCTGTTGAGGTAGTAATCATCCAAGGTTCTCTCAGCGTCCCGTTGAGGTAGTAACCATCCCTAGTTCATTCATCACCTTTTGAAGCTCCATATTCAACTCCTGTAACCAGTCAGGACACATCTACACAAAGAATTTGAAGACTAGCTCCCGTAACAGGCCAGGTAATCATTTTCTTTTGCAGGTATGCAAGTTCTCGCTAAGGAATCTCTTACGCGATCGACATCCAGATGGCATCTATAAGCCCATCATCCTATCCATCAATCTCCAAATGGCATCTATAAGCCCATTCCCCACATCACACTACTATGTGAGCGCAAATTTCTGGGCACTCTAGTGTTCAATCATCTTCCACCTTCGGATTACGAAAGGCACGTCAGCCAATCTGCATCCTCAGGTCTAAGAAGATTGAACAGGGGCAACTGTTGTACCCCAAAATTTTCCCTCCCATATTCTTCAAGAATTGCAAAGAGCATGCTTCAAATCTCCTCAAGGGTTGCACAGTTCAAGGGCCTCCTGACAGTTAAAAACTAGGGTTTTGGTTCTGACAAAGAAAATGAAGTTTCCAAGGGTCCAATCAAGTCCCACATGCTTATAAACATGGTCAAGCATCTTCATGCCAAGTTTCAAGACTTACAGCACAAAATTGCACAGTCAAAAACCCTAATTGCACTACAGTCCACTATAGGGGCAAAATGGTCATTTGACAGTCAAAAGTTCAAATTTTTGGTCAACATCTCATTTTGAGGCCACAAACATCATTTGATCAATTCTTGATCATGCTTTTCAAGGCATGGCTCAAAAAGTCTCAAGATGCAAAAGTTTCCATATTTGGACAGTTGAAAAAGTCAACTGTAACTTGACCAAGGCATAACTTCCACATGGTTTATCAGAAAAATTCCATCCAAAGCTCATTTTTAAGAGAATGACATTTCCTACAACTCCTCTTCACACTTCAAGTCCAAGAAATGCTCTCACAAAAAGTTATCAATTTCAACATTATAGGTCATTTTCAAAAGTCAACAAAAAGGGACTTTAAGTAAAAGGCCATAACTTGAGATTGGTAAATCCAAATGACATGGGACCAAAGGCATTGGTTAGAGGACTTCAAGACCGTTCCAAAATGTCCAAGAACATGATCAAAGCTTAAAAATTGAGCAAGATATGCCTTGTGGAAGTTGGGGAATTTTTGGGTATTTTGAAAAGTCAACTTTGCTTCAAATGCCTTAAAATTGCTAATGGGCCTCATTTTCTTCCAAGATTCATCATCCAAAGCATATGCACGACCATTTGGCCCAAAGGGGATTTATTTATCATTTTTATTTATTTATTTGAATTTTTAGTTACAATTAATTCATTTAAATTAAATAAAATATGGAAAAATACCAAACAAATGTATGTGAATCTTTTTATGCAGTGTAATCATTCATTAAAGGCTCAAGATTCGTGCACAACTCAAATGGGGAAGATTGGCTATGATTGACATCAAAAACATGTGAAAAAGATTGAAAAAAATATGCCATTAAAGCCAATATTTGATTCATGATTGCATTGATCTTTTGATTGAAAACTCAACCCTAATTCATTCCATACATAAGCCAGAAGCTAGACCTAAAGCTCAAGACCTGAAAGCTGCGTCCAAAGCTGAAGAAGAACATTACAATTTTTGTGGAAAAAGTGAAAACTGAAAACAATATTCTAGCACGATTCAAAGCAAAATACCAATTGCAAAAGCTTCCTAAGGCATTACTGAATCTAACTGGACACTTTTTCAACCCTCACGCACCCAGAATTGGTACCTAGCAATCAAACTGTCTCATCTTTTTTGCATAATCGTATTTCATCATTCATGCCATAATTTTGAGTTCTAATGATTGTTTTGTATTAGTCTTATCATTCTGAAGCTAACCATATTGTTTAATTGAGTTTTGCTTGCCTATACGCGATTTCACCATTGAAGCTCGCTATGGTTCTTCAAGCTCCAAATTGGGCGTTTACGTATACTGCAAAATTAAGACATCCCAGTACCATGGCCAGAATCAGGATGCTTGGACGAACTTAACCCACTAATCGCGCCTAATTTATATAGCAAGACGGGCTATTCGCTATTTTTGAAAAGAGTGCATTTTGGGGGGGTTTAAAACCCCCGCTAATTCTTTTTTGTTTCAGGTAAAAATGCAAACAACGAAGAAGAAGATCAGGTGTCAAGGCATGGTTGGCTCGTTTGAATTTCGCGCGAAAATCATCCACTAACCCTTGTTTTGCATTATGTTATTTGTTTTCTATACTATATCCAAAGCGCGTGAATGGCTCAGTGGCAAGGCACATGGTTTGGTAAGCAATGGGACCTGGGTTCGATCCCCAGGTCCCCCTATCCCTTCAATATTATTTTTTCTAATATCATCCTATGCAGTTTCAGTCCAAAAGACCACCATGCGCTCCATAATCTCAGCTTGCCACATGGCCTATAACCTCAATCCAAGGGCCCTGATTGGAAGAGTACCATGGGCATGAGTCAGAGGTGCCACATGTGCGCTGAAAAGTCAACCAAAGGCCTCAAATCATTGGGCCTGATTGCTACAACCTAACCTCCAGTTTGGGGACAGAACCCCCCATTGGTTTGCTTTTTCATTCTTTTTTTTCATATTTTTCTATTTTATTTGTTTTAATTAGTTTTAATTTAATTCTTTAAATTAATTTATTTTCATAAAATATAAAAATAATATAAAAACCAGAAAAGACAAAAAACAAAAATATATTTTATTTTAATATCTTTGTAAATAAATTGTATCAATTAATTTAGTTTTAAATTCTAGGATTAATTTTAATATTTTTTAACAAACTAAAAATTTGTAGAATTAGGGTTTTAAAAGACTTTTATCCTTCTTTTTTTCCTCATTAATAATTAATTATTTATTTTTGTAAATAAAATTGCATCAATTAATTAGGTTAATTTTAGATTAAATTTTAATGCTTTTCTTAATAAATTAAAAATAACTAGAATTAGGTTTTAAATTCCATAATCTTCTCATTAAAATTCCATAAATACCAAAAAACTCTAAAAAATCTTTTCTTTTTATTTTAATTTAATTAATTTGTTAATCGTACTTTAATTTCATTAAAAAGGGTCCAACGCCCTCGCTTTCGATTATTAGTTCGTTTCGGACATTTTATTTCCTTTCTTATAATATTCATGTAATTCTCCCAAAGCCGTGTAAATTAGACATTTTATATTTCTCGCACTCTTTATTTTATTTTCAAATCGGGTCCTGGATTTAATTTGGCGATGTGGACCCGCGCCTTTGTAATAGCGTAGAACTTTTAAATTCCGCACTTTTTTAACTGTTAATAAATTTGCATGCAAGAATGAATGTCAAAATAAAAATAATGCGTAGATCACCAATACACGACAAGACAAAATATCTGAAAACGACACATAAATCACACACCACCCCTAGGGTACGCCTCACTGTTGCCTTGCCCCTCGAAAGGCGATCGTCGAGTAGAGGATGTTTTAGTAAGTCCTCATGATCCGGGAACCTGGCATGAGGGTAGCTTCTAAGGTGTCTTCCCATTGCTCTGGTGATCACCATGTCCCGAACCTTCGAATAGACCCGAACACCTCCAACGGTGGTGCTACCTACCTCTCAATGGTGGGATGACACTACTTCAAGGACATTTACACAGACGAATTCCTTAGGGTAGGTAGACGACTCTAGATACTTGCTCTAATTTCAAAAACAAATCAAAAATACTTTTCACACCGACACCTTTTCAAAAAGCTTTCGAAAACAATTTTTCAAACACTTTTGATGACTGATACAAGAGTCGAACTGAAATTTTCAAAGAAACTTTTTAAAGACCCACAGTTGAAAAGCAAACAAACAATTTTGAAAACACTAATGAGCAAGTATCTAAGAGCCCATGGATAACCATGGATAGAAAGGGTGCTAACACCTTCCCTTTCTATAATCTACCTCCCGAACCGAGAGCAATCTCTATAAGGAATTTTTCTGTGCTTTTGTCCTTTCCATATTGGAGAAAATAAAAGACGGTGGCGACTCTTGCTTCCGCGACATTTCGCGAACCAGCGTTAAACAGTCAGTTCCAGATCCACCGATCACAGACCCCCGCATACGAAGGGCCATTTATGGTTAAACATGTGTTCTCAGGAGGAGCCATGATTCTAACCACCATGGATGGTGACGACCTTCCTCACCCCGCCAATGCAGACATAGTAAAAAGATACTACGCATAAAAAAGACCCGCTAGGTTGACATACCTAGGCAAAAATTTAGGCTTCCCGGTGAACCAAAAGGGTTCGGGCAAAATGAAGGGATGAAATGAAAAAAATATGTACACCCGGCAAGTCGAAAACCTGAAAAGGCGGCTTGGGCAAAAATGGGTATCCCGATGGACTGAAAACCCGAAAGGGCGGTCCAGGCAAAAGTTAGGGATAAAGAGTAATACTATGTCTCATTGAATCACTTTGCATCTAGAATCCGGTATCAGCATCAAGTTCAGACGGCATCAATCAATCAGCTTCATCTTCAGCTAGGTCATCAAGTGATGAGACGCTCGAAGATATAAAGGCGATAGCAGAGTTGGAACCCAGTGGGATTATTCTTTTCACATAGCTGTTTTATTTTCCTTTGTACAAATTTGTATAAACTCTTATTCGGCGGCGTTCTCTTACCAGGACGTCAGCCTCTTGTATATAAACGCCTATTTACAGGCCAATTCAGAATCAATACAAATACACTTTTCAGATCAATCGCCAATTGTTTTTTCCTTTTCTGTTTTGTTTTGCGAAAAACGTCCAAGGTTCAATTTGTGATATATGCATTTGACACTAATTGCTAACTCATAAATATTTGCATACGAAACAAAGGATTAATTACAGGTAACATTAGAAACAGGGGCAATAATGAGTGGTCTAAGCAATCTAATTGTTCGGTCCATCAAGGTACCAAGGTAAGTTCAGCCGAAGAACATGACCAATATACTTTAAATCCCCAGAGAGTGAGTCAGCAAGTCAATACACTCTCCCCAAGCAAAGCTATACTTTCAGCCTTAAGGAAGTTGGGCATCCTCCAGCAAATATCAAACATTCCTCAGCAGAGTACTCAGACATTCTTAACAAGCATCCCCGACAGTCTTGATCTAAGATTGTTCCCCGGCGGTCTACCAAACATCCAGCGGAGCCACTTCCCCAATGTATCTCAGAAATTTCCCCAGGAGAGTCCAGTATAGTTCAAGATTTCCCCAGGAAAGTTTGAATCCATCTCCCCAGCAGTAAGCTTATCCCCAGCAGATTCTGGAAGCTTGCCACCTACAGAGCACGAACGCGTCCCCCAGCTTTACTCAAAGGTTATTTCCCTACCAGGATATAACTGGGTTATCCTCAGCAAAAAGTCACGGAAAGATCGTCCTCGGCGAAGTCTTCCTATCCCCAGCGGAGTCTATCAAAACTTCCAACATAACAACGGTATCCCCAGCGGAGTTATCATCAACATCTCAACAGAGTACCTCTCTTCCCACAGAGTATTGTTCCCCAGCAAGATCGCTAGAGTAATTTTCTCCCCGCAGAGTAATTCATTCGCCAAGTTTATCCCCTAACGGAGTTATCTTCTCCTACCGGTATTCTTGCAACTATCATCCCCAGCGGAAACAACAAAGCACTATCAGCCCAGGATGTGACTTCCCGGCACTCGTCAAGGATTTACTTTCCTAGACAAAAACATACACTCATAAACATCGCATTTCCATACACTATAGCATGCATATATGCATCATGAACATACAATCTCATTTATGTTAAGAACATCATGGCTTGATCCATATCATGCATTGCATATGACTGACCTTTACCTTTCAGGGAAGATCCAGTCAAGTTCTCAGCTATGTCCAAGGCCTTCTCTGGTTCAGTCAGATCGACCCTAAGATCTCCCTGATTCTTATTCCAGTTGAAGATTCCAAGACCTTGTCCGGTTCAGTTAAATCGATTCCTAAAGATTTTTCTGATTCTTATCCAGTCAAAGGCCTTCTCTGGTTCAGTCAGATCGACCCTAAGATCTCCCTGATTCTTATTCCAGTTGAAGATTCCAAGACCTTGCCTGGTTCAGTTAAATCGACTCCTAAAGATTTTTTTGATTCTTATCCAGTCAAAGGCCTTCTCTGGTTCAGTCAGATCGACCCTAAGATCTCCCTGATTCTTATCCAGTTGAAGATTCCAAGACCTTGTCCGGTTCAGTTAAATCGATTCCTAAAGATTTTTCTGATTCTTATCCATTCAAAGGCCTTCTCTGGTTCAGTCAGATCGACCCTAAGATCTCCCTGATTCTTATTCCAGTTGAAGATTCCAAGACCTTGTCTGGTTCAGTTAAATCGATTCCTAAAGATTTTTCTGATTCTTATCCAGTCAAAGGCCTTCTCTGGTTCAGTCAGATCGACCCTAAGATCTCCCTGATTCTTATTCCAGTTGAAGATTCCAAGACCTTGTCCGGTTCAGTTAAATCGACTCCTAAAGATTTTTCTGATTCTTATCCAGTCAAAGGCCTTCTCTGGTTCAGTCAGATCGACCCTAAGATCTCCGTGATTCTTATTCCAGTTGAAGATTCCAAGACCTTGCCTGGTTCAGTTAAATCGACTCCTAAAGATTTTTATGATACCGATCCAGTCAAAGGCCTTCTCCGGTCCAGTTAAATCGATTCCTAAATATTTTCCTGATAAAGACTCAGTAGAAGACATCCAAGATTCTCTCATTGTTAATGTTGAGGTGGTAATCGCCCCAGATTCTCTCATCGTTACTGTTGAGGTAGTAATCTCCCCAGATTCTCTCATCGTTACTGTTGAGGTAGTAATCACCCCAGATTCTCTCATCGTTACTGTTGAGGTAGTAATCGCCCCAGATTCTCTCATCGTTACTGTTGAGGTAGTAATCGCCCCAGGTTCTCTCATCGTTCCGTTGAGGTAGTAACCATCCCTGATTCATTCATCACCGTTTGAAGCTCCAGACCCGATTCATGTAACCAACCAGGGAGCGTCTATATAAAGAGTTTGAAGACCAGCTCCTGTAACAGGCCAGGTAATCATTTTCTTTTTCAGGTACGCAAGTTCTCGCTAAGAAATCTCTTACGCGATCGACACCCAGATGGCATCTATAAGCCCATCCACCTATTCATCACATCTCAACATGGCATCTGTAAGCCCATCTTCCTATCCATCAATCTCTAAATGGCATCTGTAAGCCCATTCCCACCATCACACTACTATGTGAGCGCAAATTTCTGGGCACTCTAGTGTTCAATCATCTTCCACCTTCGGATTACGAAAGGCACGTCGGCCAATCTACATCCTCAAGTCTAAGAAGATTGAACAGGGGCAACTGTTGTACCCCAAAATTTGCCCTCCCATATTCTTCAAGATTTGCTAAGAGCATGCTTCAAAATCTCCCAAGGGTTGCATAGTCCAATGGCCTCCTAATAGTCAAAAATTAGGGTTTTGGTTCTGGCAAAGAAATTGAAGCTTCCAAGGGTCCAAACAAGTCCCACATGCCCATAAACATTGTCAAGCATCCTTATGCCAAGTTTCAAGACTTACAGCACAAAATTGCACAGTCAAAAACCCTAATTGCTCAACAGTCAACTGCAGGGGCAAAATGGTCATTTGACAGTCAAAAGTCAAAAATTTTGGTCAACATCTTATTTTTAAGCCACAAACATCATTTGATCAATTCTTGATCATGATTCTCAAAGCATGGCTCAAAAAGTCTCAAGATGCAAAAGTTTCTATTTTTGGACAGTTGAAAAAGTCAACTGCAAATTGACCAGGGCATAACATCCACATGGTTTATCAGAAAAATTCCATCCAAATCTCATTTTGAAGAGAATGACATTTCCTACAACTCCTCTTCACACTTCAAGTCCAAGAAATGCTCTCACAAAAAGTTATCAATCTCAACATTATAGGTCATTTTCAAAAGTCAACAAAAAGGCACTTTAAGTCAAAGACCATAACTTGAGATTGGTAAATCAAAATGACATGGGACCAAGGGCATTGGTTAGAGGACTTCAAGACCTTTCCAAAATGTCCAAGAACATGACCAAAGCTTAAAAATTGAGCAAGATATGCCTTGTGGAAGTTGGGAAATTTTGGGAATTTTGAAAAGTCAACTTTGCTTCAAATGCCTCAAAATTGCTAATGGGCCCCAATTTCTTCCAAGAATCATCACCCAAAAGCTATGCACGACCCATTGACATCCAAGGGAGTTATTTCATCATTTTTTATTAATTATTTGAATTTTTATTATTATTAATTCACTTAATTAAAATTAAATATGAAAAAAATACTAAATGCCACCTTTCAAATCTTTTTATGCAGCATTTCCACTCCTTATTCACTCAAGATCTCGTGCACATCAAAAAAAGGAAAGATTATATGCAAATAGGAATGTTCTTCATGACAAAAGGATTGAAAAAGATTCATGAAAATCAAAAATTCAAAAACATTGATTGAATGGATTTTGGGCTTTGTTTTCTAACCTAATTCATTCCTCATATATGCACAAACAATAACCTAATGCTAGACACAAGCAAGCTGCGCCTGAAACTAAGAACCAAACTTGAATTTTTGACAAAAAAACTCAAAACTGTTTTCACAGTTCCAGCGTGATTCAAAGCCTACAATCGATTCCAAAAGCTTGCTGAGGCCTTCCTGAACATAACTCAATCCTTTTCCAGTCCCCACGCACAAAGAAGTGGTAGAACAAAGTCAAACTTTCTCAAACTTTTTTCATAATCGTGTTTCAATATATATGCATTTACCATACATTTGAACGTTTGATTTACACTAATATAAACTCTCTGAAGCTATTGATGTATTTTAATTGAGTTAATATGGCCTATATGAGAAGTTTCCAGGGGCATTTTTTAGGGTTTCAGGAACCTTGAATTAGGGTTTTATGCTTGAGGAAAAATTGGACAACCAGACTAGCACTATCAAAATCAGGATCTCTAGACGAATTGAACCCACCATTCGCGCTCAATTTATGTGGCTTCCTCCTCTAATCGCTATTATTCGTCATGTCACTTAGTGGGGGTTAAAAACCCCCGCTATCTAATTCATGTTTTTGCAGGAAAAAGGAAGAAGAAGCATAGGTGTCATCCTGTGGTTGGAACGTTCAAAAGCTGGCGCGCGTTTTTTATCAAATACCACTAATACTCACTTCTCTCTCATATTGATCATGCTCCACTAAATGAACAAAGAAACGCGTTTGGCTGGTTGGTGAGTGATGTGTCCTTCAAGCATTGGGACCTGGGTTCGATTCCCAGGTCCCCCATATTTCCCTATATTTTTTCTCATTACATGTTCAGGTACCCAACACGCCCAGAAGTCCACCATATACTCTCATCAATGGCTTGCCAAGTGGCCATGAGCGTCCATTCAGTGGCCAGGAACCAAAGTCCATGGAATACTCCAGTCAACGCGTATGCATATGATCTGAAAAGTCAGCATGAGTCAAGCTTCTATTGGGCTAAACTACTTCAGTCACACCTCCTCAATTTGGATCAACAACCCCCTGTTTGTATTTCTTTCCCTTATTCTTTTTCTATTTTTTTTTATTTTGTTTTAATTATTTTCTTTTAATTCCTTAAATAAATTTTATAACATAAAAATACAAAAAATCAGAAAAGTTAAAAATGAAAATATATATTTAATTTAATTCACTAATTATTTTGTAAATAAATTTAATAACCAATTTAGCTTTAATTTAGGGTTTTAAATTTAATTCTTTTTTTTTAAATAAATAAAATACATAAAAATTAGGTTTAGCATTTTAATTTTTTTCTTTTCTCAATAAATAATTTGTTGTCCTTATTATTATTAACCATTAATTATTTTTGTAAATAAATTTGTCATTAAATAATTAGGTTAAATTAGGTCAAACTTAAACTTTTTTTTTAATAAATTAAAAACAATTTAGAACTAGGGTTTTTATTTAACTTTTAAATTTCAATTAATTCTCTTTAATTTCATAAATCAAAAAACATAAAAAATAAGTTCTTTTTCTCATTTAATAATTAAATCAATTTTCAATTCCAATTTAATTTCTTTAAAGGGTCCAACGCCCTCGCACTCGATTCTTAATTCTTTTCGCGCATTTATTTTTTTATTTCTTTTATGAATGTAATGTATTTGCCCCAAAGCCTTGTAATAGATAATAAGGACATTTACTTTCCGTACTTTCATTCAAATCGGGTCTTGGTTTAATTTGGCGTTGTAGACCCGCGCCTTGTAATAGCGTAGGACCTTTATTTTCCGCACTTTAAATTCCGCACCTTTAAATTGCTAACTATCACATGAAAGAATGTATGTCCAAATAAAAACAAAGCGTAGAACACTCAATGCATGATCAAGACAAATATAACTGAAAATGACACACAAATCACACACCACTCCTAGGGTACGCCTCACTGTTGCCTTGCCCCTCGAAAAGTGGTCGTCGAGTAGAGGACGTTTTAGTAAGTCCTCATGTTCATGAACATGGCATGGGGGTAGCTTCTAAGGTGTCCTCCTATTGCTCTGGTGACCACACTGTCCCTAAAAACGAATTGACCCGAACACCTCCAACGGTGGTGCTACCTACCTCTCAATGGTGGGATGGCACTACCTTAAGGACATTTACACAGACTAATTCCTTAGGGTAGGTAGAGGACTCGTAGATACTTGCTCTAATTCAAAACAAATCAAAAACTTCTTTTCACACCTACACTTTTCAAAAAGCTTTCAAAAACAACTTTTCAAACACTCTTGAGGACTGATACAAGAGTCGAACTGAAATTTTAAACGGAACTTTTTCAAACCCACTCACCTTGAAAAGCAAACAAATATTTTGAAAAAACGAATGAGAAAGTATCTAAGAGCCCATGGATAACCATGGATAGAAAGGGTACTAACACCTTCCCTTTCTATAAATCTACCTCTCGAACCGAGAACCAATCTCAATAAGGAATTTTTCTGTGCTTTTGTCCTTTCCATGTTGGAGAAAATAAAAGACGGTGGCGACTCTTGCTTCCGCGACATTTCGCGAACCAGCGTAAAACAGTCAGTTCAAGATCCACCGATCACAGTAGCCCTTGACTCAATTTACCGTGATTTGGTCTTGACGGTGTTTGGTTAGAGGGAAAAAATCATCCTGCCCCTTGATAGACATTTGGTTCAACGTGACCCTGCATCATAGGCCCTTGAGACCCTTGAAAAATGCTATGGTATGATGTTATGATGTTATGTACAAGTATGCAAAGTAAGAAAGTTTTTATGTACAAATAGTGATATACAGACAAAGAAAACAAGTCCCTAGGTTTAGGCTTGCATGGAGTTTGTACGTAAGTACCCTCTTGAAGTTTTATTGGCTCAAACATGTCCTAGTAATACTAATCGGGTTCTAGGGGATCTCAATATCACTGACCTTTCTTTTAGGCATTGTCTCAGCTCAATAAATCTTTTCTTACGGCCAAGATATCCCAAAAGTACGGTCTCAATGAGTGTAGCATCGAGTATCAACCAATTTTCAACTTTCCACCAAAACCGGTTATCTCACTACTTCCTAATGGCAAAGTTGTTTAATTAAGGTTCTAAGGTCAGTTAGTGCTTCATGATGCCGCTCAGTGGCCTCGTATTCTCCACGATTCAACACAAGGGATACCGATACCAACAAATGTGTCACACTAACGTAGCCATTGTTTCAACCATATCGGTCTATGCCGTACAGTTTCCACAATCTATTACTACTTACCTAAAAAGGTGTCCCAGATCCGGGTAGAAGTTCAAAGCAAGTCCAAACAAGGAACCCAAATGTAAAGCATGCACGTCAAACAATCAAAGCAAATAAAGATGATATATCCCTAAGGTAACCCCACTTTTAAGTTTATCTCCCCAGCAGAGTCGTCAGTTCTATAACACGGTGGGAAAACTGACTTGGGATGTTTTACGTTTGATCGCAATTGTTGCAGTTAGCAAGAGTCTCCACCGACTTTTATTTTATCCAAATGAAGGAAAGGGTGAAAAGAAAAGGAAATACCTTTGAGATTATTTCTTGAGTTCGGGGGGTAGATTATGAAAAGGGAAGGTATTAGCACCCTTTTCATCCATATTACCTATGGGCTCTTAGTTGCTTGCTAGATCACTTGATTTTTTTGAATATGTGCTTTGTGGTGGTTTTTGAAAGTATTTTTGAAAAGGGGCCTTTGTTTAGGCAAACTCTGTAATGGTTCTCACGTTGTACAAACGTATACAAAGTGTTGGACTTTTGAAAATGAAATTCTGGCTGCAGATACTCAATGTCACGTTCAATGTTATGACACCGTATCTGACTTACTATATGACAGTAAATACAAAAGCAATAAAGAACACAGTCAATTGTTTACCCAGTTCAGTGTGCAACAACACCTACTTTGGGGGCTACTGTTGTACCCCAATTTTTGACCTAAGATCCCACTTGCATTTTTGCATTTTTTATACAAAAGTCAAGGTCACTAAATACGGTCGGTTTTAACCTCTTACCTTCGAGCTTTGACTATGTGAAGATTGTCAAGTGTTTTGAAAATTCTTAGCCTATGTATCACTAACTTATAATCAAGCACGAAGTGTGTGTGTTTTTCGTTTCTTTGATTTCATTTGCAGGGAACAGATCTGAATCAAGAGCATCAGGCGTCACGCCTCGATTAGGGTTCGGAATCTCTCAATCCGGAAGTACAATTGATCGTTGATTCTTGAAGACTGATTCATCAGGGCAATCGTGTGATTATTTCCACGCTCTGTTCAATAAGTGGTTTCAAGCTTCTCCACAACTTCCTCAGAGCACGAACAAGATTTCATCATCACTGGTTCACATGTGCATCAAGATGCTTTGGAATGCGAAGAAAGATCAAGTTTGTAGGTCAATTCAAAGCACTTTGACCAAAGTCAATACTTACACATCCAAGTTCAAACGATCGTAACTTTTCATTATTCAACATTTTTGAATGGTTACTTTTGCGTACAATTTTCTTTTACGTCATCTCTAACCCCTCTTTACCAGTCAAGGTCTGATTAGGTGCGGAGGATCATCAAAAGTTCGGATACTTAGAGGTCACTTTGATGACTGTGGCCTAATCTCAAGTAACAATTACTCGACTTTCAAGGATTGTAACTATTTCGATTTTCATCATTTCGGGATGGTTCTTTTTGCAACATGTCACAAATGATGTCGTCTGCAAGATTGCTTCAAGGATCGACATCCGATTGCGTTTGGAAAGCCATGAATTTCGCTTGAACATTTTAGGCTTAGAATTGATTTTGTATTGAGATTGTTCTTCACTAAGTCAAGGGTAAAGGCAAGATGTTGAGTTTGAGGATTCATTGATGATATATTGCTATAATACAAGTTGCTTGTATTCGAGCATTAGTAATTAGTGAATTGAAATTGGATACAGATCAAGTCTCTTCGTTTGTTCATCAAGATTCGGTTCATGGTAAAAGGTATAGGTGTTTTATTTGGAATGCATTTCAAAGTAAAAAAAGACCATTCAAGGAATCCAAGTTCATTCAATTCTAAATTCAAGAGTTTATGAAAGACATTCAAGTCTTATTTGACTATGCTACTCAATAATTATTTCAAGTCCAGACTTTATTCAAAGTTCAATTTCAATTCAAGTCTCATTTGATCATATTCAAATTGTGCAAGATTCTTTCAAGGTTCTCTTCAAAAGTGATGCTCTGTATTTATTCAAGATTCATAATTTCAAAATACACCTCGCAAGTCGACATTTATTCAAGAGTTTTTATGGACATATCATGTTCAGCAAGAATCATTACAAACTCAAAAGTCAAGAATGAATGTCATCTTAGCATACAAGTTTCATCAAGATACTATGGCTCATCACCATGTTACAAAGCAATCACGAAAATACATGGAAATCCCTAAGGTTTTTCTTCTTTCTAATCTTCAAATTCCACAAACACTTCAAAACACTCCAAACCTTGCTTCAAAATTATCCATACTGTATGCATATCAGTCCAAAAACATGCTACTGCAATGCTGCCCACAACTTGCCAAAAACCTGTCCAAAAAGTCTGAACTTTCACAAAAATGGAAATGCAAATCCTGCATCAAAAAAGGAAAAGTCAGCATATCATGTTTTGTCCAAGGCACATATTTTCCCTCCAAAAAATTTCATTCTGAAGGGGGGAAAACAAAGTAAAAAAAAACTGTGGAAATTTCTAATAAAAACCTCCAAGTTTAGAACAAAACAGAAGGGGATGACCTGCTGTAAAAAAACGAAAAATACAAACACAAAAAAGAAGACAGTAATCCATTGGGTAGAGATCCATTTCTCTTTCTCAGAACTCCCAAAAAAACAGTGTGAAGAATTGGAAGAAAGAACAGATTATTCTGACCTCAACTCCCAGCATCCACATCGTAACCCTCTTCATCCAATTCATCAACCTTCCTCACTACTATCAAACTTCAGCAACATCACCGAACACCTCCGCCTAGCAACCTTCTTCAACCTTCTAAAAACCCCCCACAATTCTGACCTCACATCACATCCACACCAATTTCAACCCTCAACCCCATGTCCCAAATGAGCAAGGAGAAGATGAAACTCAGTGACTCGGGAAGTCAGAACTCAGAACTCACCAACTCGCTACAATGGCGTTGGTTCACAGCACCGTCCATCCGCTAGCTACTCACTACCTTCTGTCCTCTCCTTTACTCCATTGTTAACCCATTTTACCTCAGAATTCCTACATTTAATGAATTGCAAAAAACTAGGTTTGACGAATATCGAAATCAAATGTCCCGCTTCACCATCATAGGGGAACGACTCAGGGGGGTCCAAGCTATGCATCGGTATCAAGAAAGTGAGAAGAAGATGACAAAGGAGCTTACCTCGCGGCGGGGCCGATACAAATTCCGGCGAAGCTTATCCTAGGTATGTCCTTGTCTTCACAGCTATTCCCTTTTCCTTCATTGCTGTTCTGTAGTTTTACCAGGTTGACGGTTGTTGGCGGCGCAAGGTTGAGGAGATCGAAGGAATCGCGAGAGGAGGAACGAGATCGGCAGCTTTAGAAGACAAGAGGTTACCGGCATCGACGATTTTCCGTTCCCTTCCTAACACATCATGCAGCGCCGTTTTCCACTTTTTCCATTTAGGTCTTTCTTTTCTTTTTCTAACCCAATTCGCGTATTACAGCGCAACGGGTCTGGGCCTGACCCGGTTCGGCCCGGTTCTAACCTTGCATGTTTGTTTCAGTTTTTTTTTATTTTATTTATGTTTATTACCATGCCTTGGGCCTTATCCCAATCCTTTGAGCCCATCCGGTTTTCATATCATAAGCCCCTCAAATTTGTGTTACACACCCCTTTTATTGTTAATTTAGTGTAGATTTTAATTAGTAATTTTATAAGGAATTTAGTTAAAACTTTGATTTAGTTTAGATTCAACTTAATAATTAGAATTTTAATTTAGTAACTTTAAAATCAACTTAGTTTATATTAGACACGGTTTAGTAACTTTAGAATTAATTCAACTTAGATTAAATTTAGTAATTTTAGAATTTTAATAAATCGTAGAGCTTTAACGCAATTTAGGTGTAATTCAGAAATTTCACAATCTTACTTTTTTGTTTAGAATTAACTTAGTAATTTACATATCCTCTTTAGATAACTAGTTACCTTCTCGTTTGCTTTTTTAATCGTCTTAGTCCTTTAGAATTAAATATTTCATTGTTTTTTTAATCAGTTCGTTTAAATTTATCTTCTTGCGAATTCTTGATTACTTATATTGTGATGTTCGTTTTATTTTTTCTGATTTGTTTGCTTCTATTCCAAGGGAAATTTTTCAATTCAGTTGACTTCACGTCATCAAACACATCTCATCCGATTGCGCGAACCCTTTCATTCATTTTTTTGTTCGTTTAATATTTTTCTAAACTCAAGATAATTTTCCCAAAAGATTCCATTTTCAAACTCACACCTTTTAGGTCAAAACTTTGACACTAGGTCGTCGTATCTTTAGAAATCCCGTCCATACCCATCTTTTAGCCAAACGAATCATTTTAATCAAACAAACAATTTTAAACTAAAAAACAGATATTTCAAAAGGTTCCTGCGGAGTACCGCAGATGCATTGGGTTCTAATACCTTCCCATTGTATAACCAACCCCCGAACTCTAGATCTCTTTCAAAAAACGCATTGTATTTCATTACTTTTAAGTATTATTTTACATTGCATATTTTAGGGTTTTATTTCGCTCTTTTCCCTTTTCCCTTGGAAACAATAAAGCGCGGTGGCGACTCTTGCTTTTGCGAGTCAAGTTAATTAATAGCTTGATCTCCGATTTTCACCGCTACAGAATTGGCGACTCTGCTGGGGACAGATTGACCTCTTGCTGGTCCATCCCTAAGTGGGTTAAGCCTAATTTGTTTTATCTGTTTTATCATTATTTGATTGTTTGATTATATGTATATATTATGATTATTTGGGTGTCGATGATATTTACAAAGGATAAGTCCTATACCCGGACTAAGTTACACTTAGGAATAGGACGGGCGGTATAGTCATGTTAACTTTGAGGGAGTAATCCCGAAGAAGGAGGCATGAGATCCCCCACTCAGTGGAAGGCCCTTTTGAACGTAATATTTGTTTACCGAGTAATCGGGAAGACATTATTATTTTCGACCTGGGAGCCAGAGAAGCTGGGAACCGTAGAACCCTAACCCATCTTGGCCTTTTAGGTGTAGCGCGGAGATTATAACGGAGTAATCCGGAAGTAATTGTTACGCGATGCTACGCTCGGATGAGTTTCTCTTGAGAATATTGCTGATTATTGAGTAATCAAGACGTTGGTAATATCCGAAGGAGGAATGTAGACTCTGGGAACTCTTAGAACCTTGTTCTACAGGTGTGATTAAACCGTTAGTACATACCTTGGGGGTGTTCCTTACCTTGACTCCATGCTCGTGACGTTGAACCTTTCGACTTTATTTGTGACCTTGCTTGTGGTTGTTGCATAGCCATGCATTCATGCATCCATAAAACCCTTTTCACTTGACTTTCAAGGAATTTGGAGGTCTTTCTTTGTAAACATCACAAGTTTCGTCAAGCTCAATGGATCTTGGGTGTTGATAGGGTGAAAACCCTAATCCACCAAAATGGATGATTGATCTTAATGATAACTTGATCAACGCTTTGATCCAATTCAAAATTCATCTTCTATCTTCATACTTTGATGTTTCCAACTTAATATCTTGAGTTCCTTGAAAGTCAGATAAAAACTCTCTTTTGCATATCATGCATCATTCTACATTTTTTGTTTCACTTTCAAAGGTCTTTTTCCAAGTCTTATTTTTCCTTGGGTCTCACCAGTACAACACTCGCGCTAAGAGAACAATGGAGAATATCAAGCAAGAAGTTTCTGAACTCCGTAGAGAGATGACTAATTTGAAAGCTAGTGTGGAGCACTTAACTGGTTTGGTCGAAATTTTGGTTGCCGCCCAAGTCAATCCTTCCAGGAGAGAGGAAGTGATGATAAAAGTCTTCACTGAAACTCTAAAATCATTCTCTCATGAGAAGGTGATGGTTAATGCACCTAATGATTTTCCTGACAAGGTGAATGTGGGAGTGCGTCTAGAAGAAGATGTTGGGAAGGGATGTTCATATGAAGATGGTAGCTCAACTAATGGTGTGAAGAAGTTTGATAATAAATTTTCCAAGAAGAGAACCAGAGGAAGAAATAATCATTGTCAGAATCATCATGTTTCTCCTATTCATCAACAGAATCAGCAAGTTCCTAATCAAAGGAAAACTCAATTTGATCCAATTCCAATCACCTATACAGAGTTGTTCCCTATCCTGATGCAGAGGAATTTGGTTCAGACCCGACCTCCACCAAAGGTTCCTGAGAAGATACATTGGTACTACAAAGCTGATTTGGGCTTGTACCTTTCATCAAGGTGCTCCTGGGCATGACTTAGAGGGTTGCTTTGCTTTGAAGATTGAGGTTTAGAAGTTGGTCAAAAGTGGTATCTTGTCATTCAAGGACGTTGGTCTTGAAGTTCAAATCAAGCATGTGCCGAAGAGTAAACACGATTGATAGTGACTTTGATTTTTGAAGGATGTTTTCGGTGATTCAAGTCCAGATGGAAAGCCTTCCCCGATTATTAACTTATTTATGCTTTTTGTAATTTTTCTTGTTTATCAAAACATTGTTTGCATGTAAGAACTTGTTTGCATCTGAATGATTATCTTAATACAATGAATATGTTTGTCTTGAAGAAATTCATTCGTTTCACTCATATTTGTTTTCAAATTTTAAATTGCTTTTGCACTATGATACCAAATTGTTGCTTATTCTCTTGCCTAGGCAGAGATTGAAGGGAGGATGATGATCTAAAGAACACAAAATCTCTGGTTGTTTGCTGTTGGATAAAATCTTGCTGATGATGTACAAGCATTGTTTCAAATCCCTAAACACCGGAGATATAAGGAAGATAATCCCTTGCTAACCCCTTTTGAGCCTTTGAAGCAGAAGTTTCTTTTCTATACGAAAAAACCTTGAATTTTAACCTGGGGCAGGGTAGTCTTTAGTTAATCTGACTGAGTGTTCAAAATTCATAAGGAAGATGTTTTTGAAGAGAAACTACGAGGGTTATCCTTCATGTATAATGAATCTAGAAGATGTGGAATCATAATGTTATCCCTCATTCATCAAGAAACGAGGCAGTCACAATCTTCTCAACAAGCAAATACAAGCTAATGTCACAGATTTTGTTCAAAAAGTCAAAAATCGAGAAAAAGAAAAAGCCTGCTAAGTCAAAAAACATGAAAACATGTGACTTAGGCAAAATTAAGGCATCCCGCTGGACTATCAATTCAAAAGAATTAGTTCAGGCAAAAGTTAGGGAAAATAAAATCGCAAAGAAAAGGACTGCAAAGAAAAGTCCTCAGCAAAGAGCAAATTGGTGACTACAAACACGAAGACATGAGGGTGGTTTCTACTCCGAAAGCCTCGTCGTTTCCTTGACCGTCACAAAATCCTTTTGAGAAATGAACACTCATGTCGAATTAACTGAACATAGGGTTGGAGAACATCATGAAGAATGGGTGGGCACCAAATATTTTGAGCCTTAAAATCTTTTTTCTAAAAACCATGAACTAGACCACATTACAACCTTCAAAAGTCCTAATTGAAGCAAGGTTATTTTGAAAGCATACTTCAATGAGATAGTGTTCCTGACTCCCATGAATGTTCTGAATAGTTATGTTGGTATCATATGTTTTTCCTATACAAAAATAAATGGTGCTTTAACTCGCAAAATTTGTGTGATATCTTTTCAAAATCTTCAAGACTTACATAACTGTTGCATTAGAATTTTCATTCTCATAATAAAATTTTCTAATTGCAAAACATTTGTTTGATGTCAAGGAAGCTCACATAAGCACCAGTGATGAGTTTATTCTTTTAAGGCCTGAAACTATGTTGAGTAATTGGCGAATCATTTCAAGAAAAAATCATATCCAGGGGCATGTCAGCTGAAGACCTTAAAGCACGGACATGTTGCTTCTCCCAGTTAATGCTTTCCCCAATTTCTTTACTCTTTATTGGGGCAAAATTTGAAGACTTTGTTGTGCCAACTACAGTCAATCTGGGGCAATCACATCGAGATTTGATGAATCTCTCTAAGAGTTTGAAGACACCAGAGCATAGTGAATGCCAGGTCTTTTGTAAAATCCTCTTGAGATGATTTCTTCTCATCAACCATTTAGCTTGGGGCATTTTAGAAGTGAAGCTATTCGTAAGAATTGTCGTGCAACATGCAACTCATCAGCAGTAAACTTGGGGCATCCCAAAATTAATCCCAGGGGAAATCCAGATTTGTCAAGATATGTTTTTCATACATTATCAGAGGGTGGTGTTCCCAGTATCTCCAGCTAAGCAATACTTCTTTCCAGCTGAAACTTTGTTTATGTTGTTATCCTTTCAATGGATTGTTTGCAATAAAAGACTGGACTTTGGGCTTTCTACCGAAAAATATCTTCCTCTCCAAAGAGATTTAAGCCTTGTAAAAGGACTTTGCTCCAATGATGGCTTTTGTTTTTACCTCCAGTAATGTTCCCCTTTTGTTGAGATTAGCTGAGCGTCGGGTTGTACTATGACGTCTTATCATCTTCAGTCTATCTCCCCTGTCTGTTTTGTCAGCATATACATGACATTCATTTACTCATTCACACTTGCATCATGCACGCACATTTGTATTTGTTGATGTCATTGAGTTTGTATACCTCGGTTATGTCTATTCAAATAGTGTACTTGATCTTTCCAAGTAGAGTGTCAACTTAAGCATAAAGTGTGCCTTTTTTCTAATTCCCCACTGAGTTAACTCTCGTGGAAGAATCTTGCTTTAGCTTTCCTTTTCCATCTCTGGATAGGATAAATCCCCATTTGAGTTGTTTCCTCATTGGGTGGAGTCTTGTTTGACTACTTTCTCTCCAGTTTATTTCTGGATTGAGCTTTGTCTCTTGTGAATGATACCCTGTGGATCTCTCTAGGCTGTGAAACCTAGATGGAGAGTGCATTTATTTTGCAACGTAAATACTTGGTCTTCTCAAGAAGGATTTATTCATGGTTCCCCATTGAAGATGAACTTTATTCCCCAGCAGTGTTATCACAACCTTCTTCTGGAATGTCGACATGACAACAAGCGACTGACTCTTTATTTGAGCAGTTTGATTATTTCTGATTTCTCTACGACAAATGGCGGTCTCTTCATGAGCAGTTTGTCCATCCTCGATGAAATTATTGATTCTCACCTCCAGCAATATCTTCATGATATTTTACGGGTATCTTTAAGAAAACAGCAAGCGGCAGTCTCTTCATGGACAACTTGTATGTTATCAACACTTTTAAAAACAGCAAGCGGCAGTCTCTTCATGGACAACTTGTATGTTATCAACACTTTTAAAAACAGCAAGCGGCAGTCTCTTCATGGACAACTTGTATGTCATCAACACTTTTAAAAACAACAAGCGGCAGTCTCTTCATGGACAACTTGTATGTTATCAACACTTTTAAAAACAGAAAGCGGCAGTCTCTTCATGGACAACTTGTATGTTATCAACACTTTTTGAAAATGGCAAGTGGCGTTCTCTTCATGAGCAACTTGTACGGAAAATGGCAAGTGGCCGACTCTTCATGAGCAGCTTGTGGGTTTTTGGCAACAAGTGGCGGACTCTTCATGAGCAGCTTGTGCGTTTTAATATTCTTTGAAGACAGCAAGCGGCAGTCTCTTCATGAGGCAACTTGTGTGTTATGGATACTCTTGACAAATGGCAAGCGGCAGTCTCTTCACGAGGCAACTTGTATATTATTGACACCTCGAAAAACGGCAAGTGGCAGTCCTTTCATGGGTAGCTTGTACGTTATTTTTTCTTTTGAAAACGGAAAGTGGCGGTCTCTTCATGAGCAGCTTGTACGGAAAATGGCAAGTGGCAGACTCTTCATGAGCAGCTTATGGGTTTTTGGCAACAAGTGGCGGACTCTTCATGAGCAGCTTGTGTGCTCTAATATTCTTTGAAGACAGCAAGTGGCGGTCTCTTCATGAGCAGCTTGTATGTTATTGACACCTTTGAAAGGAAGCAAGTGGCGGCCTCTTTATTTGAGCAGCTTGTGTATCCCCAACAATAAGGTCTACTCAGCAAACGGCATCCCTTCGGAAAAGTCCCGTGGGGAAGTTTTTTATTTTATCCTTTTCAAGCGATATCTTGGTTAAAGAAGAAATGTGTTACCGTTCTTGGTAAAATTCAGAAATCAGAGATGTTTATCTCCAGCCACAGTGCTGATGTCAATCATTTTATTTTCCAGCCACAGTGCTGATGTCAATCATTTTGTTTTCCAGCCACAGTGCTGATGTCAATCATTTTGTTTTCCAGCCACAGTGCTGATGTCAATCATTTTGTTTTCCAGCCACAGTGCTGATGTCAATCATTTTGTTTTCCAGCCACAGTGCTGATGTCAATCATTTTGTTTTCCAGCCACAGTGCTGATGTCAATCATTTTCCAGTCTCAGTACTGATGTCCATCATTTCCTTTTCCAGTCACAGTACTGATGTCAATCATATGCTTTTCCAATCACAGTACTGATGTAAATCATTCAAGAGTCTCTCATTTGAAGTCTATGACTCTGTTTCCCCAATGGAGTTACAACCTCTTCCTCTGTGGGATTACTGTATAATGTGCTTGGTTTCTCCAGCATAGTCTGTCTCATATGGCGTCATTCCCCATAAAATTCAAAACATCACATTCATATCATATTGTAAACATAATCGCGGTATCTTAAGGCCAAAAATTGTGTATTCTATATTTAAGTCCCTTCAATGTCGTCGAAATGAAGATCCCAATCTTCATATCTCCAGATAGAAGAAACTTAAATAGGGGCAGCTGTTGTACCCCAATTTTTGACCTAAGATCCCACTTGCATTTTTGCATTTTTTATACAAAAGTCAAGGTCACTAAATACGGTCGGTTTTAACCTCTTACCTTCGAGCTTTGACTATGTGAAGATTGTCAAGTGTTTTGAAAATTCTTAGCCTATGTATCACTAACTTATAATCAAGCACGAAGTGTGTGTGTTTTTCGTTTCTTTGATTTCATTTGCAGGGAACAGATCTGAATCAAGAGCATCAGGCGTCACGCCTCGATTAGGGTTCGGAATCTTTCAATCCGGAAGTACAATTGATCGTTGATTCTTGAAGACTGATTCATCAGGGCAATCGTGTGATTATTTCCACGCTCTGTTCAATAAGTGGTCTCAAGCTTCTCCACAACTTCCTCAGAGCAGGAACAAGATTTCATCATCACTGGTTCACATGTGCATCAAGGTGCTTTGGAATGCGAAGAAAGATCAAGTTTGTAGGTCAATTCAAAGCACTTTGACCAAAGTCAATACTTACACATCCAAGTTCAAACGATCGTAACTTTTCATTATTCAACATTTTTGAATGGTTACTTTTGCGTACAATTTTCTTTGACGTCATCTCTAACCCCTCTTTACCAGTCAAGGTCTGATTAGGTGCGGAGGATCATCAAAAGTTCGGATACTTAGAGGTCACTTTGATGATTGTGGCCTAATCTCAAGTAACAATTACTCGACTTTCAAGGATCGTAACTATTTCGATTTTCATCATTTCGGGATGGTTCTTTTTGCAACATGTCACAAATGATGTCGTCTGCAAGATTGCTTCAAGGATCGACATCCGATTGCGTTTGGAAAGCCATGAATTTCGCTTGAACATTTTAGGCTTAGAATTGATTTTGTATTGAGATTGTTCTTCACTAAGTCAAGGGTAAAGGCAAGATGTTGAGTTTGAGGATTCATTGATGATATATTGCTATAATACAAGTTGCTTGTATTCGAGCATTAGTAATTAGTGAATTGAAATTGGATACAGATCAAGTCTCTTCGTTTGTTCATCAAGATTCGGTTCATGGTAAAAGGTTTAGGTGTTTTATTTGGAATGCATTTCAAAGTAAAAAAAGACCATTCAAGGAATCCAAGTTCATTCAATTCTAAATTCAAGAGTTTATGAAAGACATTCAAGTCTTATTTGACTATGCTACTCAATAATTATTTCAAGTCCAGACTTTATTCAAAGTTCAATTTCAATTCAAGTCTCATTTGATCATATTCAAATTGTGCAAGATTCTTTCAAGGTTCTCTTCAAAAGTGATGCTCTGTATTTATTCAAGATTCATAATTTCAAAATACACCTCGCAAGTCGACATTTATTCAAGAGTTTTCATGGACATGTCATGTTCAGCAAGAATCATTACAAACTCAAAAGTCAAGAATGAATGTCATCTTAGCATACAAGTTTCATCAAGATACTATGGCTCATCACCATGTTACAAAGCAATCACGAAAATACATGGAAATCCCTAAGGTTTTTCTTCTTTCTAATCTTCAAATTCCACAAACACTTCAAAACAGTCCAAACCTTGCTTCAAAATTATCCATACTGTATGCATATCAGTCCAAAAACATGCTACTGCAATGCTGCCCACAACTTGCCAAAAACCTGTCCAAAAAGTCTGAACTTTCACAAAAATGGAAATGCAAATCCTGCATCAAAAAAGGAAAAGTCAGCATATCATGTTTTGTCCAAGGCACATATTTTCCCTCCAAAAAATTTCATTCTGAAGGGGGGAAAACAATGTAAAAAAAAAACTGTGGAAATTTCTAATAAAAACCTCCAAGTTTAGAACAAAACAGAAGGGGATGATCTGCTGTAAAAAAACGAAAAATACAAACACAAAAAAGAAGACAGTAATCCATTGGGTAGAGATCCATTTCTCTTTCTCAGAACTCCCAAAAAAACAGTGTGAAGAATTGGAAGAAAGAACAGATTATTCTGACCTCAACTCCCAGCATCCACATCGTAACCCTCTTCATCCAATTCATCAACCTTCCTCACTACTATCAAACTTCAGCAACATCACCGAACACCTCCGCCTAGCAACCTTCTTCAACCTTCTAAAAACCCCCCACAATTCTGACCTCACATCACATCCACACCAATTTCAACCCTCAACCCCATGTCCCAAATGAGCAAGGAGAAGATGAAACTCAGTGACTCGGGAAGTCAGAACTCAGAACTCACCAACTCGCTACAATGGCGTCGGTTCACAGCACCGTCCATCCGCTAGCTACTCACTACCTTCTGTCCTCTCCTTTACTCCATTGTTAACCCATTTTACCTCAGAATTCCTACATTTAATGAATTGCAAAAAACTAGGTTTGACGAATATCGAAATCAAATGTCCCGCTTCACCATCATAGGGGAACGACTCAGGGGGGTCCAAGCTATGCATCGGTATCAAGAAAGTGAGAAGAAGATGACAAAGGAGCTTACCTCGCGGCGGGGCCGATACAAATTCCGGCGAAGCTTGTCCTAGGTATGTCCTTGTCTTCACAGCTATTCCCTTTTCCTTCATTGTTGTTCTGTAGTTTTACCAGGTTGACGGTTGCTGGCGGCGCAAGGTTGAGGAGATCGAAGGAATCGCGAGAGGAGGAACGAGATCGGCAGCTTTAGAAGACAAGAGGTTACCGGCATCGACGATTTTCCGTTCCCTTCCTAACACATCATGCAGCGCCGTTTTCCACTTTTTCCATTTAGGTCTTTCTTTTCTTTTTCTAACCCAATTCGCGTATTACAGGGCAACGGGTCTGGGCCTGACCCGGTTCGGCCCGGTTCTAACCTTGCATGTTTGTTTCAGTTTTTTTTATTTTATTTATGTTTATTACCATGCCTTGGGCCTTATCCCAATCCTTTGAGCCCATCCGGTTTTCATATCATAAGCCCCTCAAATTTGTGTTACACACCCCTTTTATTGTTAATTTAGTGTAGATTTTAATTAGTAATTTTATAAGGAATTTAGTTAAAACTTTGATTTAGTTTAGATTCAATTTAATAATTAGAATTTTAATTTAGTAACTTTAAAATCAACTTAGTTTATATTAGACACGGTTTAGTAACTTTAGAATTAATTCAACTTAGATTAAATTTAGTAATTTTAGAATTTTAATAAATCGTAGAGCTTTAACGCAATTTAGGTGTAATTCAGAAATTTCACAATCTTACTTTTTTGTTTAGAATTAACTTAGTAATTTACATATCCTCTTTAGGTAACTAGTTACCTTCTCGTTTTCTTTTTTAATCGTCTTAGTCCTTTAGAATTAAATATTTCATTGTTTTTTTAATCAGTTCGTTTAAATTTATCTTCTTGCGAATTCTTGATTACTTATATTGTGATGTTCGTTTTATTTTTTCTGATTTGTTTGCTTCTATTCCAAGGGAAATTTTTCAATTCAGTTGACTTCACGTCATCAAACACATCTCATCCGATTGCGCGAACCCTTTCATTCATTTTTTTGTTCGTTTAATATTTTTCTAAACTCAAGATAATTTTCCCAAAAGATTCCATTTTCAAACTCACACCTTTTAGGTCAAAACTTCGACACTAGGTCGTCGTATCTTTAGAAATCCCGTCCATACCCATCTTTTAGCCAAACGAATCATTTTAATCAAACAAACAATTTTAAACTAAAAAACAGATATTTCAAAAGGTTCCTGCGGAGTACCGCAGATGCATTGGGTGCTAATACCTTCCCATTGTATAACCAACCCCCGAACTCTAGATCTCTTTCAAAAAACGCATTGTATTTCATTACTTTTAAGTATTATTTTACATTGCATATTTTAGGGTTTTATTTCGCTCTTTTCCCTTTTCCCTTGGAAACAATAAAGCGCGGTGGCGACTCTTGCTTTTGCGAGTCAAGTTAATTAATAGCTTGATCTCCGATTTTCACCGCTACAGCTACCAAGCCAGGGAGGAAATCCACTATAAGAGATGTTAATTCAGGAATAAACCAACCAGTTTATCTCCTTCACTTAAGACCTACCCAATGCAATTTCAATCTAAGTACAACTTAAACTTGAGTTCCTACTCACTCCCCCTCAATCACAGCAGTGATACATAAAACAATTTGACTAATGAATTGATGAAGACACTCTTCAAAAACATACACTTGATTAAGCTTCACAGCTTTTTAATCAAGCAACACAACCACTCTTGCTTCACAGCTTTGAGTGATACACAAACTTAACTTGACTCTGCTTCACAGCTTTAGTCAAGAAACATTCAAACACTCTTGCTTCAAAGCTTTGAGTGCTACACAACCCTTACAATTAAAAACCTATTCCAAGTCACTTATCACAATGATAATTGCTTGGAGTACAATAATTAAACCTATACAGTTTACAAATGATCTTCTGACCAAAAAGGGGATTGCTTACAAAACAGCAGCTCTGTTGAATATATAGCAGCTGCAACTTCAGTTAGGGTTTCCACAAAAACCTAGGGTTAATTCCGTTTGACCTTAAGACTAGGTCACAGGACTTTATTAACCAGGTTAGGATTGAGCTAGGTTACCCCTCAGAAAACGCAGGATTCTGTTCTGGAAAGACTGAGTTATTTTCCTGAAAAAACTCAGAATTAACCAACCTGCAAACCTGTTAGTTCAGAACAGGATGTCTTAACATCTGTTATGACATCTGAGGAACCTGTCTACTGATTTAGGAAAATGTGATCATTTTGCAAAATGCTCAGATACACACTTATAAACATCAGTACCTGAATGACAATATTTTTCTGCAAAGGTACCTAATGAATCAGTACAAACTAAACTAGAATGTTATGACATCAGTCATGACATTCACACATACACTTGGGTTTTACCAAAAATGCAAGCCAATACCTAAACAACTACAAACTCCCCCTTTGGCAGATTTTTGGCTAAAGACCCTAAGCAATCAGAGATAGATAGCAGCAGAAAGAAATGACTGCAGAAAAATAGAATGTCTAATTGAGCAAGTACTAATTAAGTAAGTACCAAAATATTCTCCCCCTCTTTAGCCACAAATGGGCCAAAGATACATGTTCATAAAGATTATACAGTTATCCAAAACAAATAATAAGAGCAGCAGCAGAAAAAAACTGAACACACTTCCAAACTCCACCAGATATCAGCACCAACCAGCAACACCACCAAACAGCAACCAACCTTTAAGCACTGTCATCAGACTCAGAGGAGCTAGTTTCTTCAATGTTGAGATGACCTTCAGCTTCTACACCTTCTTCCCTTCTGTTTCCTTCAGCTTCCTCCTTTTCTAACCTGGCAATTAGGATTTCTAGGGTCTTTTTCCTAGCATCCAGCTCTTTGCAAGTCTCTTTTAAAATAGCTATGACATCAGATGTCTTGGACTGGGTCTTCACAGACGATGTCTCAGCTGATGTTATGACAATATCTGGAGCATGAGATCTCTGAAACAGTTTGTAGTGCAAGCCAAGGGCAGGAGCTCTTTTGCAGGCTGTATCTCTTGCCACAAGGATATCAGGGTATTGTGCAAGGATAATTCCACAAAGGAGGGAGGGAAAGGCGATTGGTCCTTTGACAGCATAACTGCCAGCATGCTTTAAAGTTTGTTCAAAGATGTACCTGCCATAGTCAAAAGCAGTCTTGGTTCCCACAGCATAAATAAATCTCCCCAATCCTGTGGAGATAGTTGATTTATGATTTGTAGGCACCCAGTTGGCTGCACCTATTTTATGCAGGATGGCAAATTTCATGCTGAGTTTGCTGGCATTCAGCTTGCCTTTCAAGGGCCAGCACTTTACTTGCCTGGCTGTGATGGTTTGACAAACTTCATTGTCAGTGGCCTCCAGATCAGGACAATCCTCATTTGTTCTTCCAAGAAACTTGTTAATTTCTGATGGAGAGAACTTGACCCTTCTTCCTCTAACAAAAACACTTTCAAAGTCAGCTGACCTTCCATCAGCACAATCATTAGACAAGTTCACTACAAACTCGTTGACCAGATTTTCATAACATTTGTTAAATTTTATCACTGTCTTCAGCAGTCCAGCATTCTTGATCAGGTCCATGATATCTTTGCACTCCAAGGCATCATTGTTGAGTTCTCTCTCTAAAGCTATTCTCTTTAAGCAAACATACTTCCATCTGTTTGCATTGTCAGGATGATGAAAAGAGATGTTGTCTGTTGGGACTTCAGGCACTCTAGCAATTTTGCTGGAGGGGAGCTTCCTTCTGATAGGAATTTCTTCAGCATCAATCTCAAATTCTGATTCCTCATCAGAATCAGAAGATTCAGGTTCTTTTCTCTTCTTTGAAATTGGTTGTCTAGCAGTATGCACCTGGGCCTTCTTCCCTTTTGTCTGAATACTTTTCTCAGCCATGCCTTCAGCCTTGGATTTCATAACAGCAGGTTTATCATTCTGATTACCTTTTCTTTTCATCAATCTCCTAGCTATGCTAGGGTTTACATTGGCAATCAGATCATTATCTGAGTAATCCTCGTCCACATCAATGATAGGTGGATCAGCAGTCTTTTCTGAGGAGTTCTGAATGTTGTCTTTTTGTGTCACAACATTCTCAGAGACATATACATTCTCAGAGATGTCCACATTTGGGCTTTCTGATTGATTTAAAGGGACAGAAATCCCCGGTACAGGTTTGTTTCCGCTTAGTATACTAGTAACAAGCCTAGCAATAGCTTGATGAACTTGAACTGATCCTTCTCTATTTGGAACAGAAGAAGAAGGATGAGAAGGATTACCAGAGGCTGCAGCTTGAGCTCTTCCTGCATGTCTAGTTCTTAGCTTTTTGACTTTGGCTGGGTCAGTTGCCATCTCCCTGAGAGGAGTGACCTCAAGAACTTCAGATTCTATGCATGTGGTGATTGCTCTAGAGTCTTGGTCAGATGATGAGGATGATGAGGATGATGAAGTCTCCTTGGTTGAAGATGATGTCTGAGACATTTTGATTGACTTTGAGTACCAGTGGAAATTTGAGAAAAATCTTTGATTGAGAGGAGGGAACAGGTTGCAAAGACGAGAGAGGTAGGAGGCAAAAGAGAGTCTTTTCAACTTCTTAAGGATTTTGAAAGAATTGGGAAAACATATGATTAACCCACTAAAAATAGACTTAATAAAATTAACTCCTTCAACCCTTGTTTTAAGCAAAATTAATTGCTATAATTTCTCATGTTGGTAAATACCCATCCTGCCCCTCAATTTTTCAAGTTTATTTCCAACAAGAGCCTTGGTAGAAGAATCAGTCAGCTGAAGCTTAAAGATACCATGTTCCAGTTTAAATGACTTCTTCTTTACAAAGTCAACGTGCTTGTTCCTGTTATGTTGAATAGGGTTTAAGGAAATATTGATTGTATTCAGATTGTCACAACACAATGTCACAACATCTTGTGAGACATTATACTCAGTGAGCATCTGTTTTGACCAGATATTTTGAGAACATGTATTCCTTGCAGCAACTATTTCCGCACAGAGTTGGGAAGGCATTCTTTTGATATGAATCATTGTTCTGGTTGATTCTTGAATGATTTTCTTTTTGTCCAGTCCATTTTGATGGAGAGTTATAGGAGAGGAGACTTCAAGCCTCATTTCTTCAGGGAAACAGAATTTATTAGACTTGTTATTTCCAACATCCTTGTCAAGATAACTTATGGTTCTGATAACACATCCTTCTTCAAGTTTATTTGCCACATCACAACCATTATCAACCTGTAGTTTTGGAGTCCTTCTGACTGCTTCCATAGAGGTAGTTCTTTTCATTCTTCTTAGATGAAGATGACCAAGCTTATGTTGCCACAGTTTCATCTCTTTTTCTTCTTTGGTAATTGGACATATAGTGGAGTTATCAGTGTTCTCGGGCTGCCACAAGTAGCAGTTATCTTTGGATTTGATTCCTCTCATTACAACTTCTAGTTTTTCACTAATTACTAGACATTCAGATTTTGAGAAGTTGACCTTGAATCCTAGATCACATAATTGACTGATGCTAATGAGATTCGCAGTCAACCCTTTTACCAGCAGTACTTTATTCAGACTTGGAACTCCAGGGCAGTCCAAATTACCAACTCCTTTGACTTCACCTTTAGCACCATCTCCAAAGGTCACAAAACTGGTGGTGTGAGGCTTAACATTATTGAGGAGATTTTTGATTCCAGTCATGTGTCTGGAACATCCACTGTCAAAGTACCAGCCTTCCTTTGCTGACACTCTCAGGGAAGTATGGGCTATCAGGGCAGTAGCCTTTTTCTTCCAATGAGGAGTATGTGGTACCCTTTTTGGCTTAGGTTTAGCACCTGAGTTTTGATTAGGGTATCCATGCAATTTGAAGCAGAAGGGCTTTATGTGTCCATACCTCCCACAATGATGACATCTCCATCTTTGGTATTTTTTCTTCATGTATTTCTGATGTTGAGAGTTGTGTTGAGACATCTGCTTTGACAATTGTTTAACATGCCTGATCTTCTTGTCTGCACCAGATTTCTTAGCTTCCACAAATCCTAGACCAGATTTGTTTCCCACATTTTGTCCAACTTGAAGGATCTCTTCCAATTTATCTGATCCATTGGTCAACATCTTGACAGATTTTGTCATTTGGTTCAGTTGTGAGTTCAGTAATTGAACTTCCCCTTCTAGGTGACTTATAGTTTCAAGATCTGCCCTTTTTTCAGCCTCCAGCTTTATAATGAGTTTTGATTGTTTCTCATTCTGCACACAGACTTCAGCACTTCTGATACACAATTTCTTGTAGGTATCAGCCAGTTCTTCAAATGTCACTTCTTCATCACTAGTGTCACTTTCAGAAGTACAAACACTAGTTAGAGCAGTAACTAGTTTGGCAGATTCTTCTTCAGAATTACTTTCTGAATCATAGTCAGACCAAGTAACAGTCATTCCTTTCTTTTGTTTCTTAAGAAAGGTAGGACATTCAGCTCGAGTATGTCCATATCCTTCACATCCATGGCATTGAATACCTCTGCCTTGGTTTCCCTTTTCTTCTGACCTTGGTCTTCTGCTGGAACTGTCAATGTCAGAGGGAATGTTATGAACATTAGACCTTGACTTTGGATCCATTCTTTTGATGAGCTTGTTGAACTGTCTTCCAAGCATGGCAATAGCTTCTGAAATATTTTCTTCTTCATCCTCCTTGTTTTCAACATCAGTGTTGGATACAAGTGCTATGCTTTTGTTCTTCTTGTCACCATTATCAGTGATCCCCATCTCAAAAGTCTGAAGAGACCCAATAAGTTCATCCACTTTCAACTTGCTAATGTCCTGGGCTTCCTCTATGGCAGTTACCTTCATTGCAAATCTTTTAGGCAAGGATCTGAGAATCTTCCTCACCAGTTTTTCTTCTGACATCTTTTCTCCCAGTGCTCCTGAGGTGTTGGCAATCTCCAAGATGTTCATGTGAAACTCATGAATGGTTTCATCTTCCATCATTTTTAGATTCTCAAACTTGGTAGTCAACATCTGAAGCCTTGACATTTTTACTTTGGAAGTGCCCTCATGAGTAGTTTTGAGAGTGTCCCAAACTTCCTTGGCCAGTTCATATTGATGTACTAGTCTGAAAATGTTTCTATCAATTCCATTGAACAAGGCATTTAAAGCTTTGGAATTTCCCAGGGCTAACTCATCTTCTTCTTTACTCCAATCTTCCTCAGGCTTCAGACTGATTGTCCCATCTTTCTCAGTTATGGTGGGATGGATCCATCCTTTGTCAGCAGCTCTCCAAGCCTTTTTGTCCAGAGATTTTAGGAAGGCAATCATACGAGGTTTCCAGTAGTCATAATTAGTTCCATCCAGAATGGGTGGTCTATTTCCAAAAACTCCTTCTTTGTCCATAGTGCCAGAAAGTGATATCCCTAGATCTCACCCAGTAATACAGGCAGGGTGCCTGCTCTGATGCCAATTGAAATTCTGGCTGCAGATACTCAATGTCACGTTCAATGTTATGACACCGTATCTGACTTACTATATGACAGTAAATACAAAAGCAATAAAGAACACAGTCAATTGTTTACCCAGTTCAGTGTGCAACAACACCTACTCTGGGGGCTACCAAGCCAGGGAGGAAATCCACTATAAGAGATGTTAATTCAGGAATAAACCAACCAGTTTATCTCCTTCACTTAAGACCTACCCAATGCAATTTCAATCTAAGTACAACTTAAACCTGAGTTCCTACTCACTCCCCCTCAATCACAGCAGTGATACATAAAACAATTTGACTAATGAATTGATGAAGACACTCTTCAAAAACATACACTTGATTAAGCTTCATAGCTTTTTAATCAAGCAACACAACCACTCTTGCTTCACAGCTTTGAGTGATACACAAACTTAACTTGACTCTGCTTCACAGCTTTAGTCAAGAAACATTCAAACACTCTTGCTTCAAAGCTTTGAGTGCTACACAACCCTTACAATTAAAAACCTATTCCAAGTCACTTATCACAATGATAATTGCTTGGAGTACAATAATTAAACCTATACAGTTTACAAATGATCTTCTGACCAAAAAGGGGATTGCTTACAAAACAGCAGCTCTGTTGAATATATAGCAGCTGCAACTTCAGTTAGGGTTTCCACAAAAACCTAGGGTTAATTCCGTTTGACCTTAAGACTAGGTCACAGGACTTTATTAACCAGGTTAGGGTTGAGCTAGGTTACCCCTCAGAAAACGCAGGATTCTGTTCTGGAAAGACTGAGTTATTTTCCTGAAAAAACTCAGAATTAACCAACCTGCAAACCTGTTAGTTCAGAACAGGATGTCTTAACATCTGTTATGACATCTGAGGAACCTGTCTACTGATTTAGGAAAATGTGATCATTTTGCAAAATGCTCAGATACACACTTATAAACATCAGTACCTGAATGACAATATTTTTCTGCAAAGGTACCTAATGAATCAGTACAAACTAAACTAGAATGTTATGACATCAGTCATGACATTCACACATACACTTGGGTTTTACCAAAAATGAAAGCCAATACCTAAACAACTACAGAAAATATTTCATGTTTTGAAAGTGTTTAGTGTTCATTTTGAAAGTGTTTGGTGTGTATTTGTTTTGAAAATGAGCAAGGATGTTTGTTTTGAAAGTGAGCGAGCGACTAGGAACAATCTACCTACTCAAATGTCTTTGTTCATTTCTTCCTTCCTTTGATATTACTATCTCACCATTGATTAGTAAGAAACCTTATCTTTGGATGTAAAGGGACGGGCGTGGGTCATCGTATAGCCATGATAGCAATATTATGAGATATCTTAGCATTTCTCTTTGAGGGACTAAGATCATTTGAAAGGAAACTTTCGAAGCGTCATCGAGGGACTATGATCTTGTATTTTTTATTGTTTTTTCTAACATATCCCACATGCATAACATGACTATTTTTGAAAAGGCAACAAGGGGAATTACCCTAAGGGTGCATGTGTGAATAGTGTACTTGATTTGCATACATTTTCTTGGATTAGGATTATCTACTTGTTGATTTTATCTTTCCATACAAACCCTAATTATTAGTATTTATTGCGGAAAGTAAAATTACTACACTATTACATCATTAGGGGGATGGGGTATACAAATTTATAAATGGGGATTGCAAGAAATTAAACCTAATTATCTATTACAACCATATTGAATATCGAATAATGTACAAGAAATGAAAACATGATATACAAGGGTATGAATGGAAAAGAAAAGGATTTTGTTTGGTTTTTGTCAAGAGAAGAAATATGTTTGCTCAAGAGAATATTTTTTGTCTTTTGATTTTTTAAAGAAATAAAGTATGTGATGTATAAAAATATTATTAGTGTTTTTTTAAATTATTAAAGATAAAATAAAATAATAAGAGGAAAAGGGGTCAGAATCAGCACGTTGCTGAAATGAGAGGGAACAGAAGTTTTGACTCTGATACACTGCAAAAAAAAATGTTAGTAGGAAAGGGGAAGGTCAGAAGTTCTGGATCTGGGTACATTAAAGTTTTTGGGGACAAGGGAAATCCTAGGAGTTCTAATATAAATGCTAGTCTATAAGTTCTAATGTTACTGGAAGGTCAGAAGTTCTGATTATTGAGAGAGTGTTGAAGTTCTGATGCAGCTGGACACCTAGAAATTCTGATAATGAGTATGTGAGGTGTCAATGCTGTTGGACGGGAATGTCTAGAAGTTTTGGTCCAGGATCAATGTTTTGATAAGCAATTAAAGGGATTGATCTAGAAGTTCTGGTCCAATTAATGGGGTAAAAAAGTCGGGAAATAAACATAAAAAAAGGTTGTTTATGGGGCTAGAACTCAAGACCCTTAACACTAATGTCTTATGCACATACTATCTACCACTGGGGTGGCTATACATTCGGGATTAGAAGAAAAACATAAATATATGGCACAAGGTAAGTTCTGATGATGAACTTCATCTCTTTCTCCATGCTAATCAGAACATCTGCAGCTTAGTCATTTCTCAGCAAAACAGAAAATGCACACATAGCAGTTATAGCAGGTTTCATCCTGGTTTCAGAAATATAAAGTATCAGAACTGTAAATCAGAAACAAGCATGTATCTGCTAATCCCTATTCTGAGTCCTAATCTCCTTAAGATGTTCTGGATTGAACTTATCTCTACTTTAGCAAAAAATAATATGAAATCTTTGAATATGTACAGAATCAGAGTCAGGATGCCTACATTGTATTTTTGAATATGCAAGCCTATCAATGCTTAAGCAATGAGATGAAAGTCAGAAGGAACTTACCTTTCTTCTATAGATTGTTCTGAATTAGAGTCTGGTTCTGCCTGCAGTGGTGCTCTGGTCATCTTTCTCACCTACTCAGAGGGCTGGAACAATCTTTAACTTGAGTTGTGAATGGCTGGAAAATTCTGGAACATCCAAGAAGCAAAGTTCTGATTTTGAAGTGGAAATTGGTGGAGATTGAAGTGCAGTCTTAAAACAGAGTATAGGATGAATTCTAAATGTGTATCAGAAACTATGTTAATGATTTGGTCGAGAAGCACTTGAGGAAAATTGGAATTTGAATGCAAAAATCAAAGACTAGCAGGTTTTGTATTTAGGTTGCAGCTTTAAGTTCTTGGGAGATTTTAGCAAGGTTTTAAGGATATTCTTTTCAATTTTTTGACCTCTTTACAGTTGCAAATGAAGTTCAATTTATAGGAAATGATTTTGTATCTTGGGGAAGTCAAGAGTACAACCATCATGCTAGGGCTGACTTGTTCTTGAAGCAGGTTAAACAAGTATGGTGGTTAGCAGCTTTTAGCCGTGCCTAAGCTAGATTTGTAAGCATGAATTAAGTAAAAGTAACCTTAGAGGCAAAAGCAAAGCATGGGCCCAACATAAACTTGTACAAAAGTTTACTTTTCAAGGACAACAATGGTACTTTTATGTCACACGTGGAGAAATCCTTTAGATAAAGACTCAAAGGTGGGTGTGAGCATTAAATGATGATGAGATTTATCACAACAGAAAATCCTGCAATATGAGATTATGTATCATAGCTTAATTCCAGGTCAGAAGCTCAGCATCAGCGTAACTTAGAATAAACATCCAACTTCTAATCTTTGAATCTTCCTGCTCCATCATGTTCTAAAGGAGTTCTCAAACTTTTCAGAAAGGTTGTAACACGCTTTGTAGACTTTCTTTGAATTACTCTTGCAAACTCTGGTTGAACCTTCACGAAAATTGGCCCATAAGTTCTAGCCAAACTCTGTCTTGGAAGTGTCCAGAATCTGCTGAGTGCTTCAGTTTCATGGACGTGCCTTCAAAGATTCATAACTTGAAATCCCAGCATTTCTAGGAGAAGTTCTGTTCTGCAACGTTTGAGATCTCATTGAGGTCTACAATTCTTGTGTCAGAAGTTCTTCCAGAATCAATTTTCATCATGATGAAAATCTTGCCAGAAGTTATGAATTTATCCTATTTCTTAAATACATAGAAAAATTTCTAAGTATTTGGAATTTTGACTTTTCCAAAGTAATTTTGAATTTTGATTTTCTGGATGAAACAAACTTCATATTCCAACATGTCTTGATGAAATATGCTTTTTGAAACTTGATTTTGATCCAAAAGTCAAAGTTTGACTTTTTAGTGTGTAATTGACCATTTTGCCCTTGTGCCAATTCCAAACCTACATTGGTGTATCAATGCTACAAACTTGATGTCACGGAAGATCTTGTGAGAAAATCCTTGAGAAATGAGAGGGCAAATTTTGGGGTACAACAGTGTGAAATGTGTATAAAATGCGTGTATGCCTTAAAATGTTATGGAGACTATTTTTGGCGTTCTCTCATTTAAACCATTGGCTTAGAGTTACCAATCCCTTGGCGTTGCATGTTATGTTGTCGTAGCTTTGTTGAAGTTGATTTGAATATGGTGAAAAGGTGTTAGCAAGATTTTGAACATTGATTTTTTTGTAAGAGTGAGTGCAGACGTAGACGCGTGTATTGGCATATGTATAGACTTTTGTGCTGTAAGCGTAGACATGGGCGTGGACGTAGACGTGGGTTTTCTTTTGATATTTTTCTAACCAAAATACTTTTCGATGTTTTATCAAAAGCTTTTATTTGTTAATCCCATAAATGATTTCAAGACAATATTCACATGAAATAATCATAGTATTTTGTAAACAAGTTAGAGAAAAGAAAAACGCAATTTGAAAGATGTAAAGAAATTAGATATTTTATTGGCATGCCTCTGAATACGCGAGGATACAAGATGCAATTCCTAGAAAGAGGTAATTACAGAAAGTTTTAAAACTGTAAATGGAAATAAAAAATGATAATTGCTACTGTTGTTTCCTCATATCCTTTTAATAGCCCCTTTCTCCTTTGCTTCTGAGTTGTATGATTCTGATCTATCTCTCCCTTTGTGGTTTGTAGTCGTAGTTCTTAGATCGCAGTCTTTTCATTCTTTATTTCTTTTTGAATGAAATCCCTAACTTTTTCCTGGATTTCCCTTTCGGGTTTTCAATTCACCGGGATAAATTCTTTATATGCCCCTAATTTTTCCTGGATCGCCCTTTAGGGTTTTCGATCCACCGGGATGCTCATTTTTGCCTAAGTCGCCCATTTAGGGTTCGAGCTTAGTGATCCTTTTATACGTAGTATTTTTTGACTGCATTTGAATTTTCCGGATGCGGTAGTTCTTCCCCATCCATTGTTGTGAGGATAAGACCACCTCTGGAGAATGTTGTTTTAACTACGTATAGACCTTTGTAGTTGGATGTCCATTTACCATGTGAATCAAGGCGAGGTAGCAAAATCTTCTGGAGCACTAGATCCCCTTCTTTGAATATTCAAGGACGGACTTTCTTGTCGAAGGCTCTCTTCATCCGCTTTTGATATAGATGACTGTGGTACAGAGCTATCAATCGTTTTTCTTCAATAAGTTTGAGCTGATCGAGCCGTGTATGCACCCATTTTGCTTCTTCCATCTTTGTTTCCATTAGAACTTGAAGTGATGGTATCTCGATTTCAACTGGAAGTACTTCCTCTATGCCATATACCAGTGAGAAAGGAGTCGCACATGTTGATGTGTGTACCGAAGTGCGATAGCCATGTAGAGCAAAGGGAAGCATTTTGTGTCAATCTTTGTACGTCTTCACCATCTTCTGGAAGATTTTCTTTATATTCTTGTTGGCTGCTTCGATGGCCCCATTCATCTTTGGTATGTATGGTAAGGAAATATGATGCTCTATTTTTAAGTCATCGCACAGTTCCTTCATCATTTTGTTGTTTAAATTGGACCCGTTATCTGTAATTATCCGGCTTGAGACACCATATCTGCATATGATATTCTGCTTGATGAAACGTATAACCACTTGGCTTGTCACGTCGGCATAGGACACCGCTTCTACCCATTTGGTAAAGTAGTCGATGGCTACCAGTATAAAATGGTGTCAGTTGGATGCTTTGGGCTCGATCATGCGAATCATATCAATTCCCCACATTGAGAATGGCCAAGGGGAACTCATGATGTTCAGAGGAGTTGGTGGCACATTTATCTTATAAGCGTAGATATGACATTTATGACAGGTCTTTGTGTAGTGATAATAGTCGACTTCCATTGTTAACCAATAATATCCTGCTCGCGGAATCTTTCTAGCCATGGCATGCCCATTTGTATGAGTCCCGAAAGTACCCTCATGGATTTCTCTCATAAGCGTATCTGCTTCTTGCTTCTCCATACACCTGAGTAGTACCATGTCATATTTTATTTTGTATAGCACCCCATTACTCAGAAAGAATTTTTAAGCCAACCTTCACAAGGTTCACTTGTCAATGATAGAGGCATTTTCCAGATATTCCTGCTTTTCAAGGTACTTCTTGATGTCGTAGAACCAAGGCTTGTTTTCTGGTCCTTCTTCAATAGCAAGGCAGTGTGCGGGCTCTTCAAAATGTCTAATTGTGATGTGTGGTTCATGATTCCGCCAGGTTACCTTGAACGTAGTTGATAGAGTTTCCAGAGCGTCTGCCATTTGATTTTCTTCTCGCGGGATATGGATGAAAGTGACCTCGGTGAACTCCGCGGCAAACTTCAAAACATGATCCTGATATGGAATCAGTTTCAGGTGTTTTCTATTCAATTCTCCATTAACCTGATATATGACTAATGTAGAGTCCCCAAATACTTCGAGGTGCTTTATTCTCATATCAATGGCAGCTTATAGTCCTAGTATGCAAGCTTCATACTCGGCAATGTTGTCGGTGCAGTCGAAACACAATCTTGCGGTATATGGCTTATGCTAGTTCTTTGGAGAAGTCAAAATTGCCCCTATGTCGTGCCCTAGTTCATTTGAAGCCCCGTCGAACATGAGTGTCCTACGTGCCTCTGGCTCGGATCCTTCATCGAGTCCTGGTATTTCATAGTCGGCTATAACCATGACGTCTTCGTCTAGAAAGTCGAACTTCATAGGCTGGTATTCTGGCAGCAGTTGGTGAGCTAGATGATCAACTAATATACTACCCTTGACGACCTTCTGAGTGACATATTGGATGTCGTATTCTTATAGTAGCATCTGCCATCGTGCGATTCTCCCTGTAAGAGCTGGCTTTTCAAACACGTACTTTAGAGGATCCATTCTTTCTATTAACCATGTAGTGTAGGTTAACATATATTGCCTCGACCTCTTTGCAGCCCAAGCCAATACGCAACAATTTTTCTCGAGGAGTGAGTACCTGGTTTCGCAATAAGTGAATTTCTTGCTGAGGTAATAAATCACATGCTCCTTTCTGCCTGTTTCATCCTGCTGTCCCAAAACACAACCCATTGATCCTTCAAGCACTGTCAGATACATGATGAGTGATCTTCCGGGGTCTGGCGGAATTAAGATTGGTGGCTCTTGTAGATATTGTTTTATCGTCTCGAAGGCAGTTTTACAATCATCATTCCATACTATCGTCTGATCTTTTTGTAATAACTTGAATATTGGCTCGCATGTAGCTGTTAGATGCGATATGAACCTTGAGATATAATTCAATCGCCCTAAGAAACCACGCACTTCCTTCTCTGTCCTTGGTGCTTGCATCCCTTGTATAGCTTTTACTTTGTTGGGGTCTACTTTGATACCTCACTGGCTTACAATGAAACCCAACAACTTTCCTGATCTGACGACAAATGTACACTTGTTCTGATTTAACCTCAGTCTAAACTTGCGTAGCCGTTCGAATAGATTTTGTAAATGTATGATGTGCTCCTCCTCTGTATGGGATTTGGAGATCATATCATCTACGTACACTTCAACCTCTTTGTGGATCGTATCATGCAATAATGTGACCATTACCCACTGATAGGTTGCCCCTGCATTCTTGAGACTAAATGGCATTACTTTGTAGAAGAAACTTCCCCAAGGTGTCATGAATGTAGTCTTTTCCATGTCTTTGGGTGCCATTTTGATTTGATTATAGCCCAAGAAGTCGTCCATGAATGAGAATACTGAGGCTTGATCTGTGTTATCCACTATAACATCTATGTGAGGTAACGGGAAATCGTCTTTGGGGCTTGCTTTGTTCAGATCTCGATAATCCACACATATGCGTACCTTGCCGTCTTTGCTTGGGTACTGGCACAATGTTAGCTATCCAGGGTGGATAATCTACCACTGCTAAGAACCCTGCGTCAAATTGTTTAAGAACCTCTTCTCTGGTTTTGCTGGACATATCTGGACGAGTTCTCTTGAGTTTTTGTCTAACTAGAGAACACCCTTCTTTGAGAGGTAGTTTGTGCACCACGATGTCTGTATCCAACCTTGGCATGTCCCTGTAAGACCAGGCGAATATATCCACATACTCATGTAATAACTTGATCAACTTGTCTTTGACGCTCAGCTCCAACATTTCCCCTAACTTGATTTCTCTCGGATCTTCCCCTGTGCCCAGATTAATGGTCTCGATAGCCTCTTGATATGGTTGTATGTTGTCATCCTTTCATTCTATTTCTCTCGCCATTTCCTCAGAGAGTTCAAGGTCTTCATCATCTTCCTCTTTGGCTTGGTTGATAGGTGCGTCAAAATTATATCAGGTCGCAGCAGTAATGTTATCGGTAATTTTGGGCATGGATCTGCACATTTATCATGTTTTGGTGCATATTTTAGTATCTGGGATTTTGAAAACGCGTATGCAGAGAAAGTATTTCCATTTTTTAAAATTAAGAGATTAATGCAAAAGAAAGACAAGGATCTTAATTGAAAACAGAATATAACTTTTATTAATTATAGATGTTGTCTGAAACAAAACAGGGGAAACCCTTACAAGAAACCCTTATGCCTCTGGCTTGACATAGATTCTTTCAAAAACAAGAAACATTACTTAGGAAAGAAAAATATCTCAGGAATCTCCACGACAGTCCATCCTTTGAGTTCTTCTCCTGGGGCGCCTTCTCTGATGAAGCCAATTTCCCTTTTGGTATTGATTTTTCTCGATATCATTGCCACATGTCTGCCATGCTCTGTTCCTTTGTTGACAAAACTCTCTCGGATCGGAGGGAAACATGTTTTGCCTTTCGGAGTAGCTTTCGACGATTCATAGCCCAAGCCAAAGCGATTCTTCTTCTCAGGAATTTCTGAGAGCTTTCCCCAGCCTTTCGAGGCATCACATCCCATAGTTGCTTGCAGATCTCTCCATAATGTCACTTTAGGCTTGTTACCCTTCTCGACTGGTAAAGTCACCATTGAAGCAATTTCTAAGGCTTGGAATGGGGTAGCTATATAGTCTTCATCGACACTGATATATCTATATGATTCAATGTGGCTTACGAAGATGTCTTTCTCGCCGTCGATTATGATCAATTTCCCTTCCACTAGGAACTTCAATTTTTGATGCAGGGTCGAGGTGACTGCCCCAGTTGCATGGACCCAAGGTCTCCCAAGTAAGAAAGTGTATGCTGGTTCTAATCCATGACCTGGAAAGTGATATTGAAAATGTGCGGCCCAATCTTAATTGGAAGATCCACCTCTCCTAACACTGAGCTACGAGAATCGTCGAATGCTTTCACTATTGTAGAACTTGGCCTCATCATAATGTCATCTATTGTTAACTTTATCAGACTGGACTTTAGCAACACATTGAGGGTAGAATCGGTATCAGTGAGAACCCTGGATAAATGGGTAGTACCTATTAGCTCGACCCTGTGGCGGAAATTCATTTTTGCTGAAACCCAGGAATGATCCGGATGTTAGGTTTTCTACGACATTGTCAAATTAATTTACTGAAATTTCTTCCGCGGCGTGAGCTGAACTTAGTACCTTCATCAAAGAGTCTCGGTGCGCTTCAAAGTTGATGAGTAGTGAGAGAATGGAGATTTTCACTGGAGTTTGGTGAAGTTGATCCACCACTCTATAATCACTTCTTTTGATTATTTTCAGAAATTCTTTTGCCTCTTGATTAGTAAAGTTTTTTCTTGGAGGTTATGTTTCTTGATTTGTATCTACTACTGCTTTTCCCTTGTCCTTTGTTGGAGTCTCATCCTTCTTCTTTGATGGTTCTGCTCCAAAAATTCAACCACTTCGGGTTATACCCCATGTCCCTGCTATATTTGAAATTGCAGGTCCCTGACTTGGTGAGGGCTTATTTTCTTGCTTCACTCCATTAATGTACATGGCTGAGTCGTAACTCCATGGTACTGCCTTATTATTTTCATAAGGGATAGGTGATGGTCCCTTAATTACCATTGTGGCCTTTGGGATTTCTGATATTAGGAGAGCCTTCTTGGCCGACATTCATGTGGTCTCTGTTGATTCTTCCCACGGGATCACTAGAGTTTTCTTTTTAAGATTTGGGCCTTGGCATGGGATTACCAGTGGCTTCTTCTCTTCAATAGCGGCTATACATTTTTCTTCAGGGTATGGTCTGAATTGGACTATCCCCTGGTCCACTAGCTTTTGCAAGGTTCTTTAGAAGGCTTCATTATGCTCTAATAAAAATCCACATTCAAACAGATATTCCTTCAACAAATTGATTAGGGTTTTTTCCTGTCTGATTTCCCCAAAATCAGTGACTGCTTCAATTGCATTTATTGTTGGCCCACCATGTGGAGGCATAGGGTTTGATTTAATGTTAGTTTTCTTAAAAATGATGTCTTGAGATTATAACAAATACTGCACCTTGTGTTTAAATGCCCATCATTTCTCTATGGTGTGCCCCAGAGAATTAACATGGTATTCGCACCTGGCATCGACATGGTATCTTCGCGGGAGCGGACCGAATGGAGGAGCTAGAGGTTTGATTTCCACCAATGATGCCTTAACCAAGTGTTGTAATAACTGGCTGGGTGGCATAGGGAGTGGGTCAAAGCTTCTTTGTGGACTTTTAAATCTATCTTGTTGCTGCCCTTGTGGGATCATTAGTCATTATGGTGCCCTTGGTTTTGAGGCTACCGCATTGATTTCTCCCTCTTTCCTCTTTGGAAAATTTGAGGCAGGATTTTTTGAATTATAGGGAGTATTTGATGGTCCCCCTGATATCTTCCCATTTTTTATTCCAGTCTCGATTCTCTCTCTGATAGTTACTAGATCTGAGAATCTTGACGAGATACTTCCTACCATCTTATCATAATACAGCCCCTGCAAAGTTCCCATGAACATGTCTATTAATTTCTTTTCTAGCAGTGGGGGTTGCACACGGGATGCCATTTCCCTCCATCTCTGAGCATACTCTTTGAAGGATTCTTCTTTTTTCTGGGAGATATTCTAGAGTTGCATGCGGGTAGGTGCCATGTCCAGGTTATATTTGTAATGCTTTAGAAAAGCATTAGCAAGATCTGCCCAGGTTTGAATATGTATTCTCTCCAATTTCATGTACCAGTCTAAAGATGCCCCACTTAAGCTATCTTGGAAACAATGAATCATCAACTTCTGATCATGGCCATGGGCATGAATCTTCTTACAATACATGCGCAGATGATTTCTTGGACAAGTGAGCCCTTTTTATTTTTCAAATTCAGGTACTTTAAACTTTGGTAGAATCACCTTATCAGGAACTAGGCCCATTTCGAGAGCGTCTACTTCGAAAGCATCAAAATCCTCCACATCTTTTAATATTTCTTCCAGAGCTTTGTACTGATTCATTACCAGTGGATTATCAACAGCATGAGTATCATTCATCTTTAAGGGTGCTTGGTTGGCATCCTCTTGGTCGTGGTCTCCGTATTGCAGGTCCAAGTAGTTGTCTGCATTATTGGTTGGAATCTGTAGGGTATGTGATGCACCTGCTTTTAGTGGCGGTGGGATAAACCCTTCAGTTTCAACTTCTTGGTGGGCCATGACGGACTTTTGGAGTCCTGCTTCTGGCTCTTTCCTTGGTTGGTGACCGCTTGATGTACCAATTATTTGGGCTACTTCGTCGAAAGCTACCCTAGGAATCTTGTCTTGCCTGTCAATGATGTTCTTCAAAGCTAGGGGAAATAGACTCAGATCTCCTTTCATTAAAGTGACATCCCCCTTTACTTGGTCGAGATCCTCTTTGAATGCATCCTGATTTTCCTCAATTCGCTCCATTGCTTTTCATTGGTAGGCCCTGGTTTGATATGGAGGCCAAGGAGGTGGAGATCTTATTCTACCAATGGTTTAACTGGAGAGATTTTTTTTTATAAAAAAAAGATGAGTTTCGATGCAGGTGTTTATGAATGCTCGTATGCAGATGGATGTGTATGAACATGAAATGGTTTCTTGTTTTAAATTCTTATTCATTTGGGTTTGCGTTCATTGTTCACTTATTTTTTTATTTGTTTGACCAGCTTTTAAAAAAAATAGATACACCTTTAAGATAGGGAAACAAAATGCCTTTACTGAAGGTAACATAGTTCAAATATTAAAAAATATTATAACTTTAAACCAAAACTTGTTTGCATAAACATAAATAAAAGGGAAATAAATCTTCTAGGCGCGCTTGCGGATGTGTGCTTTGTAACCATCAACCATTGCTCGGCAAAGCTGGAGAAAGTCTTCAATGTCCTTTGGAAGAGGGACCATTACACTTTATGCGTCTCTTAAACTTCGAGGGATATCTTCAATGAGATTGTTGGCTAAGAAGGTAAGCTTTTTATGTTTGTCCTTATAATATCGGTACTCGTGATAAAGATGCGGGATTATCTTATGGTTATCTCTCCCTGCTTGGGCGATCTTGGTATACTGCTCTTCCTAATACATCTTTTTCGCCCCTCATTTCCGTATAAAGTCTTCGCTGAATGAGGAAATCCTTTTGGAGGCCCTGTAGCTCTAGACATACATGCTCATATTCTTGAGTTCTCTAAGTCAGGAGTCTTTTTTCCTCTACCCTTTCAAGGTGTGCTTTGACCTCTGATTCTTGGCAGTCTTGAAGTTCAGTGGTGAGGTACTTTACTTGTTCTTCTTGATATAAGGAATCTTGCACCAAACTTTGGATATGGGCTCTTAGATTTTCCTCTAGCACCTTTTTGTCATGTGTTTCCTTTTCATACCATCTGGTTAACCTTCCAATTTCAGTAGCAGCCTCCTCTAACTTTTGGTTGTGGGAGTCTAATTTGAATGTCACACTCAACAACCCTTCAGTTATACGTTTCCGTTTGAGACTCTCTTTCTCCAATGCCTTTTGATCTCTCTCAATTTGTTGGTCCTTTGACTCGAGTATGAGCTGCATCTACTTCTTCTCTTTGGTCAGATTGAGAAGGTTGAGTTCTAGCTCTTCTTTTTCCCTTTGAGCTTGCTTTAGGGCGCTCTTCGAATTGTCGACCTCTTCCAAGGATATAGACATAATCTCTGGGACTTCTGACTTATATTATGGATATATATGGAATGGAAGCTTTATAATTTGCACCCTATCTCGGACCCATCTGGTGTAGGGTTTTCTCATTATGTCATTCTTTCTTTCGGCTTTACTTTTGTTAACCTTGTTCCAAGCCCGGATAACCTTGTTAAGAAACCCTTGGTCTTCTATACCCATGTCATGTATGATCAATGGTTGGAGTTGTTCATCCGATGGTCTATCTTCCAAAGGATACCCTAACTATTGTAGGGCCAAAGTAGGATTGTAATTAATACAGCTTCGAGATCTGATCAACGGGACATTAGGAAATTCCCCAAAGCTAATGGTGATGTCCCCAATATCCAGCTTCCTGGCATACCATAATACCGAGTTTGCGGTGAGAGACCTTAATTTTTATGGCCACTCGCGGCTGGTCAAGTTCAAAATAATATAGTCTTCTTTGTAAAGATGAGTCATGAACCAAGTATATAGAAGTGGGATGCAACAATTTAGCGTGCCTTTTATCTTTTCGTTTATCGTATGCAAGGTGTAATAAATGTTAGCAAGCAAAGCGGGAGTTGGATCTGTATTAAAGACTTTCACACCCCAGAATATGATAATGGCGGCAGGGTCAATATAGTCCACAGTCCGAGGAAATAAAATTACACCAAATACCAGTAGCCCTAAAAAATTGACACAAGATTCCCATTCTTTATAATTAGCAAATTCGATTGCCTTAGCTTCCAAGTATATCCTTTTGATTTGTTGTATTGGACCTTCTCTTCGGTAATTTTGCATTAACTCGGGGTAAGGGATCCCTAAGCCTTTTTCCAAAACTTTGACTTTAACAGTTTGTCTGATACCTATGTAGGCCTTCTCTTTGGAAAAATTCATAATTCTGTCAAATTCTTCTAGAGCCAGTGCTAGCTGGAAATCTTGGAAGGTAAAACATCTCAGTGGAGGGTCGTAAAACTGAATGAGGGCAGAAACAGTGTCCATTTGAACCTATACTCTGGTTAGGTTAAGGGTATCCCCATAGCGGCGAGCGTACACCTTCAAAGCTCTCTCAGATAATTTCCCCTTTATAGTTTTAATTTCAGAAATGTCAGGCCGGAAGGCATTGACGCAGATAACTTGTTTCCCTCTGGTATCCATTTTTTTTTAAAGACAGTCATCGAGATCTTGATTTTATTGTTATTTGTTTTGTACCATGTGAATAAGACAGATAAAAAGAAACAAATGATGAATATGTGACGTATATGAATGCATGAATGTATGACTTAGCGGCGGGTTTTTTGTGATAGGTACCCTTAGAAGGTAAGTTCCTTAATTTTGACCTACGGTTGATCTACCATCCCAGAAGGTGGCTTCCTTAAGGGTTGCAAGAATAACACCATAGGGAAAGGGCTCAAGGGCCTCCCTTAGGTGGAGCCTCTTTACAGACTGAAACTTTCGTCTTGAAGTCACGAAAGGTCTCGTCATGAGATTTTAGGTTAAGGTTGTTACAAAGAGTGATGGGTGTCCTTCCAAAGTCCTACTTGTCAAGAGGATATCTCTCGATAAGTATTCCTTTTTTGGAAGTCCACCGACTATAGGCAAAGTCGTCACATAAACTCGCAAGGATGATGTACCCCCTAAGCTAATAGACGAACCTTCTTTCTAAGGGTCATTGAAACATTTTTGAAATAAGAATTCCCTCCACGCAGTAAATATATGATAAAAATAATTGACAATAAATAAATAAATGCAATAAATAAGTAAATGCAATAAATAAATAATGTAATAAATCAATAATGCAATAAATAAATAAATAAATAACCCCAAAGTTAAAACCCTAAAACCTAAAGTTAAAGTCCCCAGCAGAGTCGCCAACTGTTGCGACTGGTTTTTAAATCAGAGTCGCCATTATTAGTTTTTATCCTAGGGAAGGGAATCTAACACAAAACCCTAATTCGCAGACAGCGATTCTAGGTTTCAGACTTTTTTAAATGAAATAAAGGTGTTAGGCACCTTTCAACTACCTTGTTCACAAGGATATTAGGTTTTAGGTTTAAGTTTGGGGAAAATAGGGTTTTGAATTCTTTATAGGGGAACTCGCTATGATTTTTCATCGTATGCCTACGTATCCTCTTATGAGGAATCACAGTCCCAATTCGTAGTTCGTATGGGGTTAGTTTTTTTAGGGGTTGCAAATTTATTTTGAATCGCCTCGCATTTGACCGGGAGTAGTATTGCGGAGATTTAGACTAAATGCGCAATTGCTCAAAATATATTTGAAACCCTTTTGCAAAAATTAGTTGTTTAGATTAGTTTATTGCGAAAAATAGTTTGAGATTTATTAATATTTTTTATTGTATTAATTTCAAAACTTTTTAATTAATGCATGATTAAAAAATATTTTAGTGCAATGTATAAAAATATAATATGAGTTTTTTTATATAAGTTAATTATTCTAAATGATAATAATAAATAATATATATAAACAAATAACAATTAATAATAGTAAAAATTATTATAAATAAATAGCAATGATAATAAAAAAATAATAATAACAATAACGATAATTATAAATGAAAAATAGATATAAAAAAATATAGAAAATAATTTAGTTCAGGGGGTGCAGTTTTAGTTTAAAAGTAAAAGGATAAGGGTGTTAATAGTCAGGCTGGGCTAGGCCCAAATGGGAATTCTGAAGGGGGGGGAGTGTTATTGTTCTATGTTTTAGCAAAACAGGGAATGAGGGTGCGTTTCGCAATTAGGCTAATCCCACAGCAGATTTTTGAACACCAGAGTATTGGGTGGGGCGAGGGTGCATGGCGTTACGGTAGAGACTTAGCCTATGGCCGTCTGATAATAATCTTATGGATAGAATTAAGGGTACAGGCTGGTTATTGTAGGCGAGCAGGTATATGATTGAAACGGAATACAATTTATTTTTTATCTTACAAATCAATTTCATTTTTTTGTTACAGCTTCAACCCCCTTATCTCTCTCGCATAACCCTTTCCACCTTCTTCCTTATAAACCCTAATGTCCAACCACGGCTATGGCTTAACTATCTCGGTACCCCTCAATCAAAACATGACCAATAAAAACCCAAAATCAACAATTAGAGAAAAACGAAAGCTAAGTTTACCCTCTGCGATATTGATTTCTGACTTTCTATCCGATTCGTTTTTGTTTGATCTCCTTTCTCTCTTACTTTGCAGATTCCGGCGAGTTTGAATGGGATAGCGGCGGAGGATGGCGATGCTGACGACAACGATTAGGGTTTCAGATATTGAAACCCTAACCGTTCTTTTCTTCAACAATATTTCTTTTCTTTCTACAAGGTCTACTTTCAGTTCTTCTAGTTTCAAGTTCTCCGAACTCTTCTTCGCGATTCTATTCCTTTTTCTTCCATTGTTAATCGTTCTTCTATTTATAGAGTTTGATTAGGGTTTTAGTGAAATTTGTTGTTACAATTTGTTAATGTATATTAAGGAGATAGATTTAGGAATTGGATTATAATATGTTATAATTGATTATAATTTGTAAGATTTGATTTAGATGATTGTAATGGATTTTGGATTGAATAAAGATTTGCTTTCTGGAGATTCGATTCACCGTAAATTAATTAACTTTACTGTATGGGATGTTTATTTCTGGATTTGAAATATTTGAACAGTTGTTGTTAATTTCCAGAATTGTGCGTGAATTCCACTTCAATCGCTACAGTTACTGTTTTTTTATTCCATTGGGCCTTGCATTACTTCTTTATGTTGGGCCTGCGTTTATCTTTTTTCCTATTGAAACAGAAAAACAGTAAATTTAATAAGAACGCTTCTTTTCTTTTTTAATCATTGGATGGGCCATTTTAATTTATAATGATAAACACACCCCCCTTTTGTTGTTTGGATAACAAAATAGAAATGGGCCAACTAAGTAGATCATCCCCACCCATTTTTTTACTAACAACAAAGTAACACCTAAATGTCTTTAATAAATTCAATTATTATTTAATAGCAATTTAAACTTAAACAGACCTTATTTAATTTCAATAATAACAACTATTTAGTAGTTATTATTCTGAAATAATTTTACATTTTCGAATCGCATATGCCACATGAATGGGTTTATGGATACACGAGTCTTTCGAATCGCACATGTTTTTTATCCTACTTTGATTCTTAATATCAGTGTTAGGTGTGATATTTTGCTATCTGTTTTATTGATGTTTCGCCATCTTTGCCATGATATCTTGTTATCTTGAAGCCGATGTTTTGCCATCGCACATGTTTGTTATCCTACTTTGATTCTCAATATCATTGTTAGGTGTGATATTTTGCTATCTATTTTATTGATGTTTCGCCATCTTTGCCATGATATCTTGTTATCTTGAAGCCGATGTTTCGCCATCGCACATGTTTGTTATCCTACTTTGATTCTCAATATCATTGTTAGGTGTGATGTTTTGTCATCCGTTTTATTGATGTTTCGCCATCTTTGCCATGATATCTTGTTATCTTGAAGCCGATGTTTCGCCATCGCACATGTTTGTTATCCTACTTTTATTCTCAATATCATTGTTAGGTGTGATGTTTTGTCATCCGTTTTATCGATGTTTTTGTTTTATCATTTAATGTTTCGCCATCTTTGACATGTTACCTTGTTATTATTTAGTCTATGTTTGACCATTTCATTTGTTTGTTGTTTTATTTGATGTTTTTCCATCTTGCCTGTTTTTGTTGTCTTAAATAAAAAACACAAACCAACCAAAATATGTAAGCCAAACTACGGTTTCTCTGATTCCTTAAAAGGGATACTTAGGCATTGGGGTAGGTCCCGATCGAGCATAAATTTTATTTTCCCTACATTGTTTTCTTTTTCTTTCGCATGCATTCCCTTTCCAGCTTTAAGCCATAGACATACGATTTGACCACACCCATTAGATTAGACAACAAGAGTGGATACCGTAGAGTACTACGGGCGTGTGGGGTGCTAACACCTCCCCCTCGCGTAACAGACTTCCTTACCCGATCTCTCGGTCGAAAGACCGTGATTTCTCCCTTTTCAGGTTTTCTCAATGTTTACCTTTCCCTTTCGGCGGGATAAAAGACGTTTGGTGGCGACTTCATTGATGTTTCATTAACATCCAGATGACAGGTTCCCGCCAGGTCGTTTAAGTGGTTTTGGGAAGTTTTTGCTCCCAACTCTATCAACCTGTAAATTTTGTTAGGATTACCTTAGATAACAACTATGGAGCTTGCATATGGATTATCCAAGGTGGACTACTCTATGATCGGTGCTGACAAATTGGTAGATTTGCAGTTCATTAATCTTTTTCTTTGTGCATTCTCTAATAGTTGGGTATGTATGCATATTTTCTTTGAACTGGTGTATATTTGTTGGCCTTGGCGTTATATTAAACTTGCTTTACGAATATTTGTGGATTGTTGTCCTAGATTTTTGCTCTGTGCTAGGGATTTGAGTTTTTATAGACATATACTACTTAGATTCTTATCTAGGATGATTATTTTTTAGTTTCTGAACTCTAGAGAAAGATTAAGAGCTGACATCTACTTCGGTATTAGAGCTTAATGCCTCTGTTGTTTCTGTCGCTCTGAGAGATTGTCGATACAGGGGAGCACGGTTGACTTCTGTGTTGTTGAGGTGGTTGAGAGATCGCTACCGAGGTGATGCAGTCGGCCTCTTAATTTGGGTTTGAAATGACTTAGGTTGTGAGTGATACGTAGTGACATTGATGAATATTGTAGGTTAAGTATAACAGGTCGATAGGTTTAAGTCCATGAGAAGTAGTATATATGCATGCTTGATAAGTTATTCCCTTTTTCTTTTTATAAATTTATTTTCTATTAATACTTTTACTTTCCATCTATTCACTCCCAAATTCATTAACGAGAAAATTGTTGAATGGCCAATTTAATAACCAATCTCTGTGGACACGATACGATATAACCTAAATATCACTCGATAAATTAATAACTTACTTTTTGCTTGCCGCTTTACTGCAGCAACACGTTGACTCCATTGTTGCTGACACAGAATGGTGGTCTTCCAGCACGAGCACGACGAACAACCTTCTAAGCCTTTACAGTGAAACCCAAACCAAATTTTTCATATTTATATCGAATGTCTGGAATCTAACCCCAAGTAGTACAACCACTTTCTTCTACGACATCTCTAGCATCCTTCAAAGATGCCATTCTGGGAGGAACCCTGGTAAACTTGGGAGTAACAGAAACATCTTCAGTAGTGGTAGGAGGGATAACTTCAAAAGTATGACAGGGAGTCTCGATTAATTCGCCATCCATCTCTACATACCCGAATGAGTTCAAATGACTCACCATATACTCCTCTTCACCACAAACAATAACAACATTTCATTTGACAGGATATTTCAGCTTCTGGTGTAGGGTTGAAGTAACAGCACCTGCCCCCGTGGATCCAAGGTCGTCTGAGTAAACAAGAATATGTTGGCCGGATATCCATCACATATAAGGTAGATTTGAAGACCTGCAAACCTACCTTGATCAGAAGATCCACCTCTCCGTGTATCATCCTCTTCGAACCATCAAACGCTCTCATCACAATATCACTAGGTTTCAGTATAACCCCTTTGTAATCAAGTCTATGAAGAGAACCTTTTGGTAGAACCTTTAGTGAGGAACCAATATCAATCAATACATGAGCTAGAGTAGTGCCCATTTATTCAATAGACACATACAGGGCCTTGTTGGGATTCCTTCCTTCAAGGGTCAAGTCGCTATCAGAAAAACCTAGCTCGTTATCAATTGTTAGGATAGCAACATAGCTTCCAAATTGATCGACAAAAATCTCTTGTGGCACATGAGCATATTTTAATAACTTTACTAAACATGTGCATGGGCTTCAGAACACAGTAACAAAGATAACATGGAGATTTTATAGGGGGTCTGCTCGAGCTGTTCAATAATCTTGTAATCACTTTTGCGGATAAACTTTAATACCTCCTCCAACTCTTTCCTGGAGGTTTCATCAGTGGTGACTTCTTTAGGTGCCTCCGTCTGGGCAGGCTCCGTCATTTATTCTTTTCCCCGAGCCTCAGCAGTTGACTCAACAGTAGTAACTCGAACTAGTGTAGCGACAGTCTTCAGATTGATTTTTGAAGAGAAATCTCTTCTTCTTCTAGTAAGCTTATTGGTCCTAGCAATGTTATCAATATTGGGATCAACAACTTTAGTACCTTCATTTTCAATAGTCGATAGTTCTTTCTTGATGCCATGGTAGTAGACGTCGGCTCCATAGTTCCAAGGAATAGCTTTATCCGAAGAATATATGATGGGTCCAGGTGCAGTAATTATCAGAGGAGCAACTTTGGGTTTTGCAGTGATCCTTACAGGACCCTTGGAAGTGATCCTGATAGGAGTACCGGATATTACAGATACCTCTTTCAACTCCAAGTCTTGTAACAAATTCTCAACAGACAGCAACTTGCACCCATTGGGTTGGGCTGCACAATAGTAACATCTTTCAATGCAACTCGGAAATAAACCGGCCTGCTGCAGATTCTTCTTGATAATGAGGAGGGGATTAGCAAATTCACTCACATCAGAAACATAAAGAACATCATCAATAACATGTATGCCTTTGTCATGCTTCGGTATAGATGCGGTAATTACATTGGGGGTCTCAAGAGGATCAAACTCAATCTCTTTATTGTCAATCATGTCTTGAATTTTGATTATGAAGGCCCATCAGCCATTGGTGTCATGCCCGGGGCTATTGGAATGATAGCCACACTTCACATTTGGATTGTAACGGGGAGAGGAGGTGTTCGGATTCTAAGGAGGATGCCTCAGTGTAATCAGCTCTGCTTTCAACAAGTGTTGTAATATCTGAGACAGTGGCATGCTAATCTTAATAAACTTACTTCTCGTTGCGTCTGACCTATGCTGATTGTTTTGGTGATGTTGTTAAACAGGTGCAGGATTAGAAATTAACACAACTCCTATAGATGAATTGTGATTACCTCTAGTACGACCCTTATGGCCATAAATAACATTTGTTTCCTTCTATCTGTTGAATTTCTTCTTCATAGTACTTGAAGACGTGGCCACTTGAATCTTCCCACTATTGATACCACCTTTGACACGTTCCCCAGTTAAAATCAGCTCGATAAAGCCAAATGTGGAGCTTCCAATCAGATGGTTAAAGAAAGGACCCATCAAAGTTCCCATGAACATATCAACCAGCTCCCTATCAGATAAAGGAGATTGCACTCTTCCAGCCAGATCTCTCCACTTTTGGGCATACTCCTTAAACCCTTTATTCGAGCCCATAGTCATACTTTGTAGTTGCACACGAGTTGGTGCAAGGTCAACATTATATTGATACTCATTGTAAAAAGCAGCAGTCAAGACTTCTCAAGTACATATATTTGTTCCTTCCAGCTTATAGAACCATTCTAGTTGTGTCCCAAATAAGCTCTCTTGAAACAACTCATAACTTTCTTTCAACAATTTGGGGTTGGATCTTCCGGACGTAAGACCTCAGATGAAGTTTAGGACAAGAAATACCATCATATTTGGAAAAATTATGGACCTTTAACTTGTGAGGGATAATAACCCCTGAGATAAGAACCAACTCTTCAAAACCCAGCCTAAGCACTCTCTAAATTTCCATAGCATTAAGTCGATCTTCCAGTTGTTTGTATTTGTCATCAGCGGGAGGATATTGTTCAGCATAATAGTCTTCATCAGAATCTTGGCCAGAACCAAGGTTATTATTATTTTCACCTTTCACAATCTTGTCATCTTCTTCTTGGTTATCGTCTTCATTTAGGGGGACCTCAAAATCTAAAGCCCTTCTGACAGGGCCTTTGAATCTTCTTCTCATATAAAGAAAGACTGCTCTCTTTGTAGTATTTTCTTATTCCCCTTTGTGATGAGGGTCTTCAACTCGTCTTTTCCCTTAGCTAAGTCCAGGAACATCTGCTGAAACTGAGCGTTCTGAGCTTAAAGTTCTTTTATAAATTGTTCGAGAGCCATCTTTTACTGAAATAAATAGCAAGAAGATGAGAAAACTTGTTTAGTAAGTACCTGTTATGCATGATATGTAAATGCAAGTCAAATGTTTTCAAGGATCTTTGTGGGATTTAAATTTATTTAAACAAAAGGGAACAAAATAAACTTTAGTAACAAGATCAAATTATAATTGCCTTCTATGTTTATAATGACAACAAAAGGAGTTACAAAGAACCAAAATATGAACTCAAGTCTCCCATGGGTGCTTCCTCTTCGTGTTGACATTTTCATTAAGGATTTATTCTTCGTGGAATCGTTTCGTCAGCTCCAGTACTTTCTCCTCACTAGCATAGAACTGAGTTTCAAAGGTAACCCTTTATTCTTTGAGTTGAACCCAGGACTTCTGTAGTTCTTCAAAGTCAGTAGGCATATAAGGATGAATAATGGTATGAGGAACATCTACTTTAACAACAGGTTCTATGATCACTCGTAGGACCACATGATATGGCATCATAACATTTTGAGCACGAGATCGCATCCATCTGAGGTAAGGCTCTAGAGGAATGGAATTCTTATGTCCCAAAGTATTGTTGTCAATCTTGTTGACCATGCCCCAAGCACGTATAAACCTTTGACGATAATTCTGAGGATCGTTCTCATAGTCAAATATTTTACCCCGGATGAGCATATCATGAGGACCATCTCTTCGAGCATAACCAAACTGACGTAGAGCTAGGGAAGGGTTGTAAGTGATGCCTCCCCTTATGCCATGGAGCGGCACATTAAGGAATTCCCTGCAGTGGTCAATAATAGTGATGTCCTCTTGAGATGAAGAACACCAATTGATATATGAATCTGTGAGTGACATCACCCTTTGAGACCACCTCAAGCCTTGTTCATTCTTCATTACTGATCGGGGAGGTGCGAAATAAACCACCTGCAAAGTAGAGGTATGCAACACATGAGAGTCCCTCGCTTTTTCATAGTGCGAGTGTGAAGAGAATGTAGAATATCTCCAAGCAAAGTAGGCATCGAATTATGGGTAAGAAATATTTTGATGGCCTTTACATCTATGAGTTGGTCTGGGTTAGGGAAAAGCACCAAACCATAGATTAGCAAAGCCAAAATATCTTCGAAAGCACGAAAACTCATAGCATCAAGAAACCACTGAGCCTTCTCTATCAGAAATTTAGGAAGAAATCCTTTGACTCCATTTCTTGTTTCCCAACTAGATACGATGTCTGATCGTTTCACATGTAAGGCTACTGCAATGTCTTCAGGTTTTGGAACTTTCTCTAGACCGGTGAAAGGTATCTGATCAAGAATAGGCACTCCGAGTAACTTAGGAAATTCTTCCATTGTGGGAACCAACTGATAATCTGGGAAGGTAAAACAGTGATGCTTAGTATCAAAGAACTGGAACAGAACACTCATCATGTCTTCTTTGAAACCGGAAGTAACCAAACTGAGTAGATGACCATGTCTCTTGGTGAATTGAGAATTGTTAGGAACCCTTGAGACTAATTTCGCAAGCTTGGAAGGTACCTTTACAAAATTTATTCGGATAGTATTTCTGCGATTGGAAGCCATGACCTACAACAAAGAACAAAGATAAATCCCCTAGATCCTTGAAATGGTTAGTGAAAATGTCATGATATGATGTTATGATGTTATGATATCATGTTTGAACAGATAACAAATACAAACAAAGCACACAAGAGCCTTATGTTTAAAGCTTTCATGGGGTCCGTAGGTAAGTACTCTCTTGAAGTTTAGTTGGCTTAACCTGTCCTAAGAATAGTAACCGGGTTCTAGGGATCTCAATATCACTGATTTTTATCACAGGTTTTGTTTAGCACGGCAACTGACTTGCCACAAAAAAAAACCTGAGAGTCTAATCTCAATGAGCGTAGCATCAAGTATCAACTATCTTCAAACTGCACCAAAGCCGGCTATCTCACTACCTTATAATGGCCAAATTGGTTCAATTAAGGTTCTAAAGGTCAGTTAGTGCTTATGACACCACGCAGCAGCCTAGTATTCTCCCTGACTGACTCGAGGGACACCAGTACAAACCAATGAGTCGCACTAACATAGCCATCACTTCAACCATATCGGTCTACCCCATAAAGTTTCCATGATCTATAGCTACTTACCTAGGTTATCCCAGATCAGGGTGTAGGATCTATGCAAAAAAGTAAACCCGAGAAAACCCAATAAAGATAAAGCAAAAAAATCAAACAAAGTAGATAAAGTGATTTAACTCAAAAGGTAACCCCTCTTTTTAGATTCCCCAACAGAGTCGCTAGTTCTGTAACAAGGTGGGAGAACTGGATTGTTTTTGCATTTTATCACAAATGTTGCGGATAGCTAGAGTCCCCACTGAATTTTCTTTTATCCAATAAGGAAAGGGTGAAAAGAATAAGAGAGACCTTGGAGATTTTTGAGTTCGGGGGGTAGATTATGAAAAGGGAAGGTATTAGCACCCTTTTCATCTGTAGTTATCTACGGGCTCTTAATCGCTAGCTCACTTTGTTTTTTTTTTAAATTGCTTTGTGAATGTGTGTTTGAAAATATTTTGAAAGTTTCCATACTGAGGCAGAACTTTGTGATGATTCTCGTTTTTGTCCTCGAGAATGCATACAAAGTGTTTTTTTTTAAATATTTCTTGAAGAGCGTTGTGAAAAGTGTTTGTTTTGAAATAATTGTGGGCAAGAGATTAACAGCGCTCTACCTACTCAAAGTCTTTCATGTCATTACCTTCTTCTTTAGATAATGTTATCCTACCATTAGTTAGTAGGAAGTCCTATCGTTGGATGTGAAGGGACGGGTGTGGGTCATCGTTCAGTCATAGAAGGCAACTGGTAAGGATGCTTTAGCAATTTATCATTAAGGGACTAGATCGTTTACCGAAGGCAACATCGAAAGGGTCATCGAGGGACTATGATCTTTATTTTCGAGGGACAGTGCTAAAGCGTCCCCATGTTCGAGGGTATTGATTGTTTTTATTTAAAGGCAACAAGGGAAGTTACCCTAGAGGTGCGAGTGTGAGAAGTGATTATTTTCAGTTATGCTTATCTTTGAGCACAACTACCTTGGCCAAATAGTCAATTCACCTTGTGAGTGTATGATAATTAGTAAACCCTTTGATCTTTTTGTCGATATCCATGTTTTATTTGATAAATGCTTGTCTATGAGTGATTAGTTTCCCTTTTTGCATGGATGTTGATTCGTTGTTTTATTGAACCCTCAACCATTATTTTGGTTTGAATTTTTACCTTGCCTTAGAAAGTAGGGAGTATTCACTTTAACGTATGGTTGAATTCAAGTTAGGGAGAAAAATGATTGTGTATTTATTAGTTGATTGCTATGAGGATGAGAAAGAAAGAATAAGAAGAGAAAGAAAAAAAGAAAAAAAAATAAGAGAAAAAGAAAGAAAAAAATTGAAAAAAGTTTTGAAAATTAAAAACAAAAAGAGTATGGAATAATGTTGTGTTAATAAGTGATGTGTGTTTGGTGTAACACCTGGGATGAAGAAGAAGTTTGATTGAAATTCTCTTGTTTGAAACTTTGGTGAATTTATCACTCCCTTAGGTTTAGGCAAGTTTTTGTTTCGATTAGCCTTAGGAATTATCCCTTGTTTATTCACCCGACTATGCTACAACCTGGAAAAACCCTTGAGATTCTAGCTTTTATATTTTCAATGTAAATTTTTGGATGAATGCATAATTTAGTCTATTGTTTGCAATATTGTTGGATGAGTGAAAATACCTTATTTTTGTGTGATTTTCATATACTGATGATTTTGTTTGCTAGGTGTGATTCATTTGTGAACTAGTATTGTTTTAGAATGTTTGGCATTATTTTTGTATTTAGCATTTGTTTCATGTTTATGTTATTGTTTTAGTTTAGTGGTAGGTGTGTTTCTTCGTGTGTGCCATTTTTCAATTGATCCATTGCATTTATTTTCCGTTTTTTAAACTTGTTGATTCATGATTCTTTGGTTTATTAATTTTGTTTCTTTGAGTTGTTTAGCCTTTTTTGAGGACAAACAAGTTCAAGTTGGGGAGAGTTTGATAAGTGCAAATTGTAGTTATTTTTGTATATATTTTTTGCTGCACTTATCAACTTTTTGATGTTAATATCATTGAATAAACTTGACTTTTGTGTAAATACATTTAATTTGTGTTTTTATGTACATAGTATATCATTTGATGTTTTTCCATTCATTTTGTAGGTTTTTGTTGCATTTTGGAGTATTAAGGAATAAAGTGTCGAAGGCACAGCTCCTGATGCGTGTTTTTGGAATAAAAGACCAGTTTTGGGACATTCTATCCAGGAGAGCCCGCTTAGCGCGCAGAGGCTGCTAAGCGCGAGTACCGCTCAGCGCATTCTGTATCGCGCTTCTTGCGTTTGAAAATTTGGAAGAATTAATTTTTGAAGCCCGATTAGCATGGATAGCGCGCTTAGCACGGTTTAGGTCAGTTTGATATGTGAAATAAGCAACTCGCGCTTAGCGCACCAGAATCACTTAGTTCTTGGTGCTGAGGTTTGTTTTATAACGTTCATTTCAGTTCATTTTTAGGGATGGTTTTGGGAAAGTTTTTGCTCCCAACTCTATCAACCTGTAAAAAAATTTAGGATTACCTTAGATAACAACTATGGAGCTTGCATACGGATTATCCAAGGTGGTTTTCTATTTGATATGTGCTGACAAACCGGTAGATTTGTGGTTCAATTATCTTTTTCTTTGTGCATTCTCTAATAGTTGGGTTTGTATGTATATTTTCATTGAACTAGTGTATATTTGTCGGCCTTGCCGTTATATTAAATTTGCTTTACGAATATTTGTGGATTGTTGTCCTATATTTATGCTTTGTGCTAGGGATTTGTGTTGTTATAGACATATACTACTTAGATTCTTATCTAGGATGATTATTTGTTAGTTTCTGAACTCTAGAGAAATATTTAGAGCTAACATCTACTTGGGTATTAAAGCTTAATGCCTCTGTAGTTTTTGTCGCTCTGAGAGATCGTCGATACAGGCGAGCACGGTTGACTTCTGTGTTGTTGAGGTGGTTGAGAGATCGTTATCAAGGTGATGCAGTCGGCCTCTCAATTTGGGTTTGAAATGACTTAGGTTATGAGTGATACATAGTGACATTGATGAATATTGTAGGTTAAGTATAACAGGTCGATAGGTTTAAGTCTGTTAGAAGTGGTATATATGCATGCTTGGAAAGTTATTTCTTTTTTCTTTTTACACATTTATTTTCTATTAATACATTTTCTTTCCATCTATTCACTCCCAAATTCATTAACGAGAAAATTGTTGAACGGCCAATTTAATAACAAATCTCTGTGGACACGATACGATATTACCTAAATATCACTCGATAAATTAATAACTTACTTTTTTCTTGCCGCTTTACTGCAGCAACACGTTGACTCCATTGTTGCTGACATAAAATGGTGGTCTTCCTGCACGAGCGCGGCGAACAACCTTCTGAGCCTTTACAGTGAAACCCAAACCAAATTTGTCAGATTTATATGGAATGTCAGGAAGCTGACCCCAAGTAGTACAACCACCTTATTCCACGACATCTCTAGCATCCTTCAAAGATGCCATTCTGGGAGGAACCCTGGTAAACTTGGGAATAGCAGAAACATCTTCAGTAGTGGTAGGAGGGATAACTTCAAAAGTCTTACAGGGAGTCTCGATGAATTCGCCGTCCATCTCTACATACCCGAATGAGTTCAGATGACTCACCATATACTCCTCTTCACCAAAAACAATAACAACATTTCATTTCACATGATATTTCAGCTTCTGGTGTAGGGTTGAGGTAACAGCACCTGCCCCATGGATCCAAGGGCGTCTGAGTAAAAAAGAATATGTTGGCCGAATATCCATCACATATAAGGTAGATTTGAAGACCTGCAAACCTACCTTGATCAGAAGATCCACCTCTCCATGTACCATCCTCTTCGAACCATCAAAGGCTCTCATCACAATATCACTAGGTTTCAGTATAACCCTTTCGTAATCAAGTCTGTGAAGAGCACCTTTTGGTAGAACATTTAGCGAGGAACCAGTATCAATCAATACATGAGCTAGAGTAGTGCCCCTGCATTCAATAGACACATACAGGGCCTTGTTGGGGTTCCTTCCTTCGAGGGTCAAGTCGGCATCAGAAAAACCTATCCCATTATCAATTGTTAGGCTAGCAACATAGCTTCCAAATTGATCGACATAAATCTATTGTGGCACATGAGCAGATTTTAATAAATTTACTAAAGCATGTGCATGGGCTTCAGAACACAGTAACAAAGATAACATGGAGATTTTAGAGGGGTTCTACTAGAGTTGTTCAATAATCTTGTAATCACTTTTGTGGATAATCTTTAATACCTCCTCCAACTCTTTCCTGGAGGTTTCATCAGTGGTGACTTCTTTAGGTGCCTCCGTCTGGGCAGGCTCCATCATTTATTCTTTTCCCCGAGCCTCAGTAGTTGACTCAATATTAGTAACTCGAACTAGTGTAGCGACAGTCTTCAGATAGATTTCCGGAGAGACAGCCCTTCTTCTTCTTCTAGTAACCTTACTGGTCGTAACAATGTTATCAATATTGGGATCAGTAGCTTCAGTACCTTCAATTTCAGTAGTCGATAGTTCTTTCTTTACGCCATGGTAGTAGACGTCGTCTCCATAGTTCCAAGGAATAGCTCTATCCGAAGAATATATGATGGGCCCGGGTGTAGTAATTATCAGAGGAGAAACTTTGGGTTTCGTGGTCATCCTTACAGGACCCTTGGAAGTGATCCTGATAGGAGTGTCGGATATTAAAAATACCTCTTTCCACTCCAAGTCTTGTAACAAACTCTCAACAGACGGAATCTTCTAAACTAGAAATATATGATTATCCATTAAGCGCTAAATACCTTCTTCCAGCAACTTGCAGCCATTGGGTTGGGCTGCGCAATAGTAAAATATTTAAATGCAACCCGAAAATAAACTGGCATGCAGCATATTCTTCTTGATAATCGGGAGGGGATTAGCTAATTCACTCACATCAGAAACATAATGAACATCATCAATAACACTTATGCCTTTGTCATGCTTCGGTATAGGTGCGGTAATTACATTGGGGGTCTCAAGAGGATCAAACTCAATCTGTTTATTATCAATCATGTCTTGAATTTTTTTTATCAAGGCTCAGCAGCTATTGGTGTCATGCCCGGGGCTATGGAATGATAGCCACACTTCACATTTGGATTGTAACGAAGAGAGGAGGTGTTGGGATTGTGAGGAGGATCCCTCAGTGTAATCATCTTTGCTTTCAGTAAGTGTTGTAATATCTGATACATTGGCATGCTGATCTTAGTAAACTTCCTTCTCGGTGCGTCTGACCTACGCTAATTATTTTGCTGATATTGTTGAACAGGTGCAGGATTAGAAATTAACACAACTCCTATAGATGAATTGTGATTACATCTAGTACGACCCTTATGGCCATAAATAACATTTGTTTCCTTCTATCCGTTGAATGTCTTCTTCATAGTACTTGAAGATGCGCCCACTTGAATCTTCCCACTCTTGATACCACCTTCGACACGTTCCCCAGTTAGAATCAGCTCGGTAAAGCCAAATGTGGAGCTTCCAATCAGATGGTTAAAGAAATGACCCGTCAAAGTTCCCATGAACATATCAACCAGATCCATATCAGATAATGGAGGTTGCACTCATCCAGCCACATCTCTCCACTTTTGGGCATACTCCTTAAACCCTTTATTCGAGCTCATAGTCATACTTTATAATTGCACACGAGTTGGTGCAAGGTCAGCATTATATTGATACTGCTTGTAAAAAGTAGCAGTCAAGTCTTCCCATGTATGTATATTGGTTCCTTCCAGCTGATAGAACTATTCTAGTTGTGTCCTAGATAAGCTCTCTTGAAACAACCCATAACTTTCTGTCAGCAATATGGGGTTGGATCTTCCAGACGTAAGACCTCATATGAGGTTTAGGACAAGAAATACCATCATATTTGGAAAAAGTAGGGACCTTTAACTTGTGATGGATAACAACCCCTGAGATAAGAACTAACTCTTCAAAATCCAGCCCAAGCACTCTCTGAATTTCCATAGCATTAAGTCGATCTTCCAGTTGTTTGCATTTGTCATCAGCGGGAGGATATTGTTCATCATAATAGTCTTCATCAGAATCTTGGCCAGAACCAAGGTTATTATTATTTTCAACATTCATAGTCTTGTAATCTTTTTCTTGGTTATCGTCTTCATTTAGGAGGACCCCAAAATCTAAAGCCCTTCTGACCGGGCCTTTGAATCTTCTGGCCATATAAAGAAAGACTGCTGGCTTTTTAGTCTTTTTCTTATTCCCCTTTGTGATGAGGGTCTTCAACTCGTCTTGTCCCTTAGCTAAGTCCAGGAACATCTGCTGAAACTGAGCGTTCTGAGCTTGAATTTCTTTTATAAATTGTTCGAGAGCCATCTTTTACTGAAATAAAGAGCAAGAAGATGAGGAAACCTGTTTAGTAAGTACCTGTTATGCATGATATGTAAATGCAATTGAAATGTTTTCAAGGATCTTTGTGGGATTTAAAAAATTTTAAACAAAAGGGAACAAAAGAAATTTTAGTAACAAGCTCAAATTATAATTGCCTTCTAGGCTTATAATGATAACAAAAGGAGTTACAAAGAAGCAAAATATGAACTCAAGTCTCCCATGGGTGCTTCCTCTTCGTGTTGACATATGCATTAAGGCTTTGTTCTTCATGGAGTCATTTCGTCAACTCCAGTACTTTCTCCTCACTGGCATATAACGGAGTTTCAAAGGTAACCCTTTATTCTTTGAGTTGAATCCAGGACTTACGTAGTTCTTCGAAGTCAGTAGGCATATCAGGATAAAGAATGGTATGAGGAACATCTACTTTAACAACATGTTCTATGATCACCGGTAGGACAACATGATATGGCATCATAAGATTTTGAGCACGAGACCGCATCCATCTGAGGTAAGGCTCTAGAGGAATGGAATTCTTATGTCCTAAAGTCTTGCTGTCAATCTTGTTGACCATGCCCCAAGCACGTATAAACCTTTGACAGTAAGTCTGAGGATCATTCTCATAGTCGAATATGAAATTCTGGCTGCAGATACTCAATGTCACGTTCAATGTTATGACACCGTATCTGACTTACTATATGACAGTAAATACAAAAGCAATAAAGAACACAGTCAATTGTTTACCCAGTTCAGTGTGCAACAACACCTACTCTGGGGGCTACCAAGCCAGGGATAGAATCCACTATAAGAGATGTTAATTCAGGAATAAACCAACCAGTTTATCTCCTTCACTTAAGACCTACCCAATGCAATTCTAATCTAAGTACAACTTAAACCTGAGTTCCTACTCACTCCCCCTCAATCACAGCAGTGATACATAAACCAATTTGACTTAAGAATTGATGAAGACACTCTTCAAAAACACACACTTGATTAAGCTTCACAGCTTTTTAATCAAGCAACACAATCACTCGTGCTTCACAGCTTTGAGTGATGCACACAACTAACTTGACTCTGCTTCACAGCTTTAGTCAAGGAACATTCAAACACTCTTGCTTCAAAGCTTAGAGTGCTACACAACCCTTACAAATAGAAACCTATTCCAAGGCACTTATCACAATGATAATTGCTTGGAGTACAATTAACAAATCTATACAGATTACAAAATGATCTTCTGATCAATCAGCAGGGATCCTTGAAAAACAGCAGCTCTGTTGAATATATAGCAGCTGCAACTTCAGTTAGGGTTTCCAAAAACCTAGGGTTAATTCCGTTTGACCTAAAGACCAGGTCACAGGACTTTATTAACCAGGTTAGGGTTGAGCTAGGTTACCCCTCAGAAAACGCAGGATTCTGTTCAGGAAGGACTGAGTTATTTCCTGAAAAAACTCACACTTATCCAATCCTGCAATCCTGTTAGTTCAGAACAGGATGTCATAACATCTGTTATGACATCTGAGAAAACCTGTCTACTGATTTAGCAAAATGTGATCATTTTGCAAAATGCTCAGATACACACTTATAAACATCAGTATTTGAATTACAATATTTTTCTGCAAAGGTACCTACTGAGTCAGTACAAACTGAACTAGAATGTTATGACATCAGTCATGACATTCACACATACACTTGGGATTTACCAAAAATGCAAGCCAATACCTAAACACCTACAAACTCCCCCTTTGGCAGATTTTTGGCTAAAGACCCTAAACAATCAGAGATAGATAGCAGCAGAAATAAGTGACAACAGAAAAATAGAACACAGAATGTCAAGTACTAATTAAGCAAGTACCAAAATATTCTCCCCCTCTTTAGCCACAAATGGGCCAAAGATACATGTTCATAAAATTATACAGTTATCCAAAACAAACTAGTAAGAGCAGCAGCAGCAAACAATTGAATACACTTCAGCACCAACCAGCAACACCACCAAACAACAATCATCCTTCAAGCACTGTCATCAGATCCAGAGGATTCAGGCTTCCTTCTTTTCTTGTGAGCAATGTCAGCATTCTTCTCTTTGTTTGATGTCTCAACATTCTTAGAGACATCTGGATTTGTTTCAGCATTTGGGCTTTCTTGGTTCAGAGGAACAGAAATGCCAGGAACTGAGTGGTTCTCGTTCAGAATTCTTGAAACAATTTTTGCTATTGCTTGATTAACATAGGTTGTCCCTTCCCTATTTGCAATTTCAGGGGGAACTGAAGAGGAAGGATGAGATGGATTACCAGAGGCAGAAGCTTGGGGCTTTCCTGCATGTCTTGTTCTTAACTCTTTGACCTTGGTGGGGTTAGTTCCCACTTTTCTATGAGAAGAGATCTCCAGAACGTCAGAGTCCAGACAAGAAGAGATTGTCCCAGACTCTTGATCAGAGGAAGAGGTTGAGATGGTCGTATTGGATGATGATGGTGTTTGAGACATTTTGTCAGTTTTGAAGGACCAACAGCAAATGAGGAGAAATTTCTGATTGAGAGACTGGGTTTTGATGAGGAGACGAGAGAGGAAGGAAGCAAAGGAGTGTCTATTCAACTTCTTAAAAGAATTGTAGGAAATGAGAAAATACAATTTTAACCCAATCAGAACAGACATAAATCCTTTGATCCTTGTTTTAAGCAAAATTAATTGCTACAATTCCTCATGTTGGCAAATACCCAGCTTACCCCTTAAGTTTTCAAATTGATTTGCATCCAGAGCCTTGGTAAAAATGTCAGCCAGCTGTAGCTCAGTGGCAACATGTTCCAATTTGATTGTCTTCTCTTCTACAAGGTCTCTGATAAAGTGATGTCGTATGTCAATATGTTTGGTCCTGCTATGCTGAATGGGATTCTTGGATATGTTGATTGTACTCAGATTGTCACAGTACAATGTCATAACATCTTGTGTGACATTATACTCAGTGAGCATCTGTTTCATCCATATCATTTGAGAGCAGCTACTACCAGCTGCAATGTATTCAGCTTCAGCAGTGGAAAGAGACACACAATTCTGTTTCTTGCTGAACCAGGAAACCAAATTACTTCCCAAGAAGAAACATCCTCCAGAGGTGCTTTTTCTATCATCAGCACTACCAGCCCAATCAGCATCACAGTAGCCAGTCAGAGCTGGTTCACAGCCATGAGTATACATCAATCCATAGTTGTAAGTACCACTTACATACTTCAAAATTCTCTTCACTTAATTGATATGACTGACTTTGGGATCAGCTTGGTATCTAGCACAAACTCCAACTGCAAAGGCAATATCAGGTCTGCTGGCAGTTAAGTACAACAAGCTTCCTATCATGCTTCTGTACAGACTTTGATCCACCTTAACCCCACTTGAATCTTTGGAAAGCTTTAGATGAGTAGGAGCAGGAGTCCTTTTGTGACTTGCATTCTCCATACCAAACTTCTTTACAATATTCTTAGCATACTTGCTTTGAGATAAGAAGATTGAGTCCTCCATCTGTGAGATTTGTAGTCCAAGAAAATAAGTTAGTTCTCCCATGAGACTCATTTCAAATTCAGCCTGCATCTGGTCAGCAAAGTGTTTAACCATATGTTCTGACATTCCTCCAAACACTATGTCATCAACATATATTTGGGCAACCATCAACTTCCCTCCTTCAGTTTTGACAAAGAGTGTTTTGTCCAAGCCTCCTTTTCTGTAGCCTTTGTCTGAAAGAAACTTTGTTAACCTGTCATACCATGCTCTAGGAGCTTGTTTCAGGCCATATAGAGCTTTTCTCAACTTGTAGACATGATCAGGATGGGTTGGATCCACAAAACCTTTAGGTTGTTCCACATAAGCTTCCTCATTTAAGTACCCATTTAGAAAGGCACTTTTCACATCCATCTGAAATAACTTGAACTTCAGAAGACAAGCAATTGACAATAAGAGTCTGATTGATTCCAATCTGGCTACAGGTGCAAAGGTTTCATCAAAATCAACCCCTTCAACCTGGGTGTATCCTTGAGCAACAAGTCTTGCCTTATTTCTGGTGACAACTCCTTCAGCATCTGACTTGTTCTTGAATATCCATTTTGTCCCAATGATGTTAGTTCCTTCAGGTCTAGGAACCAGTTCTCAAACTTCATGTTGCTTGAATTAGTTCAGTTCATCTTGCATTGCACCAATCCAATATTCATCAGATAAGGCTTCCTTGACATTTCTTGGTTCCATTTTGGACACAAAACAAGAGTTTGAGATGATTTCTCTAGATCTTGTGATGACTCCACTATTGGGATCTCCTATGATGAGCTCTTTTGGATGATCCTTCTGAATTCTGATGGAAGGAGTCTTTCTAGCTTCCTTTGATTCAGATTCTGTTGTGGTGGAGTTGGGTAGATCATCCTGTTGGGTTGAAGTCTCAAAGAATGTCTCAACAATACAAGGAACATCTATTTCTTCATGATAGTCATCAATTACAACATTTATTGATTCCATCATGGTTTTTGTTCTGGAGTTGAATACTCTATAAGCTCTGCTGTTTGAGGAGTGTCCTAGAAATATGCCTTCATCACTTTTGGAATCTAGTTTTCTTCTTTGTTCACGATCAGACAGGATATAGCATTTGCTGCCAAACACATGGAAGTACTTCACAGTTGGTTTTCTTCCTTTCCAGAGTTCATATATGGTGGATGAGGTTCCCTTTCTCAAGGTGACCCTGTTATGAACATAGCAAGCTGTATTCATAGCTTCAGCCCAAAAATACATAGGAAGTCTTTTGGCATGTAACATTGCTCTGGCAGATTCTTGTATGGTCCTGTTTTTTCTTTCCACAACTCCATTTTGCTGAGGTGTTATGGGAGAAGAAAACTCATGACTGATTCCTTCTGAAGCACAGAAGTCATCAAACTTGCTGTTTTCAAATTCCTTGCCATGATCACTTCTGATTCTGACAATACATCATTCCTTCTCTCTTTGAATTCTCTTGCACAGTTCTCTAAAAACTTCAAATGCATCTGATTTTTCCCTAATGAAATTAATCCAGGTGAATCTGGAAAAATCATCCACAACCACATAGGCATATCTTTTACCACCAAGACTCTCTACTTGCATTGGTCCCATCATATCCATATGGAGGAGTTCTAGAACCTTAGAGGTGGTCAGATGTCTTGACTTTGGATGTGACATCCTAGTCTGCTTACCAACCTGACATTCACCACAAACTCTTCCTTCATCAACTTGCAGTTTTGGAATCCCTCTGACTGCCTCCAAGGAGATAATCCTCTTCATACCCCTTAGATGAAGATGGCCAAGTTTTTGGTGCCACAGTTTCACCTCTTTTTCTTCTTTTGCAATGGAACACACAGATGAGAAATTAGTGTTCTCAGCCTCCCACAAGTAACAGTTGTCTTTGGATCTGACTCCTTTCATTACTATCTCTTGTTTGTCATTGATTACAAGGCATTCAGATCTTGAGAAATTGACCTTGAATCCTAGATCACACAGTTGACTGATACTAATGAGATTAGCGGTCAGTCCTTTCACCAGCAGTACTTCATTCAGACTTGGAACTCCAAGGCAGTCCAAATCACCAACTCCTTTGATTTCACCTTTAGCCCCATCTCCAAAGGTCACAAAACTGGTGGTGTGAGGCTTAACATTATTGAGGAGGTTCTTGATTCCAGTCATATGTCTGGAACATCCACTGTCAAAGTACCAGTCTTCCTTTGCAGAGACCCTCAGGGAAGTGTGAGCTATCAGTGCAGTAGTCTTTTTCTTCCATTGAGGAGCATGTGGTACCTTTTTAGACTTAGGTTTGACACCTGAGTTCTGATTAGGGTATCCATGTAATCTGAAGCAGAAGGGCTTTATGTGGCCATATCTACCACAATGATGACATTTCCATCTTTGGTACCTTTTCCTCATATGTTTCTGTTCCTGATGTCGAGAGTTGTGTTGAGACATCTGTTTTAACATTTGCTTACCAGAACCAGATTTCGTTGCTTCCATAAATCCTAGTCCAGATTTATTTCCCACATTTTGTCCAACCTGAAGGATCTCTTCCAATTTGTCTGTTCCATTGGTCAACATCTTGACAGATTTGGTCATTTGATTCAGTTGTGAGTTCAGCAGTTGAACTTCTCCTTCTAGATGACTTATAGTTTCAAGATTTGCCCTTTTTTCAGTCTCCAGCTTTATAATGAGTTTTGATTGTTTCTCATTCTGCACACAGACTTCAGCACTTCTGATACACAATTTCTTGTAAGTATCAGCCAGTTCTTCAAAAGTCACCTCTTCATCACTGATGTCACTTTCAGAGGTACAAACACCAGTTAAAGCAGTAACTCGTTTGGCAGTCTCTTCTTCAGAATTACTTTCTGAATCACAGTCAGACCAAGTAACAGTCATTCCTTTTTGTTTCTTAAGAAAGGTAGGACATTCAGCTCGAATATGCCGATATCCTTCACAGCCATGGCATTGAATTCCTCTGCCTTGAATTCCCTTCTCTTCTGACCTTGGTCTTCTGCTGGAACTGTCAATGTTAGAGGGAATGTTATGAACATTAGACCTTGACTTTGGATCTATTCTTTTGATGAGTTTGTTGAACTGTCTTCCAAGCATGGCTACAGCTTCTGAAATGTTTTCTTCAACATCAGTGTTGGACATGAGTGTTATGCTCTTGTTCTTTTTGACACCATTATCAGCGATTCCCATCTCAAAAGTCTGAAGAGACCCAATAAGTTCATCTACTTTCAACTTGCTAATGTCCTGGGCTTCCTCTATGGCAGTTACCTTCATTGCAAATCTTTTAGGCAAGGATCTGAGAATCTTCCTCACCAGTTTTTCTTCTGACATTTTTTCTCCCAGTGCTCCTGAGGTGTTGGCAATCTCCAAGATGTTCATGTGAAACTCATGAATGGTTTCATCTTCCATCATTTTTAGATTCTCAAATTTGGTGGTCAACATCTGAAGCCTTGACATTTTTACTTTGGAAGTTCCCTCATGAGTAGTTTTGAGAGTGTCCCAAACTTCCTTGGCCAGTTCATATTGATGTACTAGTCTGAAAATGTTTCTATCAATTCCATTGAACAAGGCATTTAAAGCTTTTGAATTTCCCAGAGCTAACTCATCTTCTTCTTTACTCCAATCTTCCTCAGGCTTCAGACTGATTGTCCCATCTATCTCAGTTATGGTGGGATGAATCCATCCTTTGTCAGCAGCTCTCCAAGCCTTTTTGTCCAGAGATTTTAGGAAGGCAATCATACGAGGTTTCCAGTAGTCATAATTAGTTCCATCCAGAATGGGTGGTCTATTTCCAAAAACTCCTTCTTTGTCCATAGTTCCAGAAAGTGATATCCCTAGATCTCACCCAGTAATACAGGCAGGGTGCCTGCTCTGATGCCAATTGAAATTCTGGCTGCAGATACTCAATGTCACGTTCAATGTTATGACATCGTATCTGACTTACTATATGACAGTAAATACAAAAGCAATAAAGAACACAGTCAATTGTTTACCCAGTTCAGTGTGCAACAACACCTACTCTGGGGGCTACCAAGCCAGGGAGAGAATCCACTATAAGAGATGTTAATTCAGGAATAAACCAACCAGTTTATCTCCTTCACTTAAGACCTACCCAATGCAATTCTAATCTAAGTACAACTTAAACCTGAGTTCCTACTCACTCCCCCTCAATCACAGCAGTGATACATAAACCAATTTGACTTAAGAATTGATGAAGACACTCTTCAAAAACACACACTTGATTAAGCTTCACAGCTTTTTAATCAAGCAACACAATCACTCGTGCTTCACAGCTTTGAGTGATGCACACAACTAACTTGACTCTGCTTCACAGCTTGAGTCAAGGAACATTCAAACACTCTTGCTTCAAAGCTTAGAGTGCTACACAACCCTTACAAATAGAAACCTATTCCAAGGCACTTATCACAATGATAATTTCTTGGAGTACAATTAACAAATCTATACAGATTACAAAATGATCTTCTGATCAATCAGCAGGGATCCTTGAAAAACAGCAGCTCTGTTGAATATATAGCAGCTGCAACTTCAGTTAGGGTTTCCAAAAACCTAGGGTTAATTCCGTTTGACCTAAAGACCAGGTCACAGGACTTTATTAACCAGGTTAGGGTTGAGCTAGGTTACCCCTCAGAAAACGCAGGATTCTGTTCAGGAAGGACTGAGTTATTTCCTGAAAAAACTCACACTTATCCAATCCTGCAATCCTGTTAGTTCAGAACAGGATGTCATAACATCTGTTATGACATCTGAGAAAACCTGTCTACTGATTTAGCAAAATGTGATCATTTTGCAAAATGCTCAGATACACACTTATAAACATCAGTATTTGAATTACAATATTTTTCTGCAAAGGTACCTACTGAGTCAGTACAAACTGAACTAGAATGTTATGACATCAGTCATGACATTCACACATACACTTGGGATTTACCAAAAATGCAAGCCAATACCTAAACACCTACAGAATATTATACCCCGGATGAGCATATCATGAGGACCATCTCTTCGAGCATAACTAAACTGACATAGAGCTAGGGAAGGGTTGTAAGTTATACACCCCCTTGTGCCAAGGAGCGGCACATTATGGAATTCCCTGCAGCGGTCAATAATAGTGATGTCCTCTTGAGATAAAGAACACCAATGGACATATGAATCAGTGAGTGACATCACCCTTTGAGACCCCCTAAAGCCTTGTTCATTCTTCATTACTGATCGGGGAGGTGCGAAATAAACCACCTGCAAAGTAGAGGTATGCAACACATGAGAGTCCCTAGCTTTTTCATAGTACGAGTGTGAAGAGAACACAGAATATCTCCAAGCAAAGTAGGCATTGAATTATGGGTAAGAAATATTTTGATGGTGTTTACATCTATGAGTTGGTCTGGGTTAGGGAAAAGCACCAAACCATAGATTAGAAAAGCATAAATATCTTTGAAAGCACGAAAACTCATAGCATCGAGAAACCACTGAGCCTTCCCAATTGATCATTTCAGATGTAAGGCTACTACAATGTCTTCGGGTTTTGGAACATGCTCTAGACCGGTGAAAGGTATCTGATCAAGAATAGGCACTCTGAGTAACTTAGGGAATTATTCCATTGTGGGAACCAACTGAGAATCTGGGAAGGTAAAACAGTGATGCTTAGTATCAAAGAACTGGAACATAACACTCATCATGTCTTCTTTGAAACCGATAGTAACCAAACTGAGTAGATGACCATGTCTCTTGGTGAATTAAGAATTGTCAGGAACCTTTGAGCCTAATTCCCAAAGCTTGGAAGGTGCCTTTACAAAATTGATTTGGATAGTATTTCTTCGATTGGAAGCTATTGTACCCCAAAATTTTCCCTCTCACTTATCAAGAATTTTCTCACCGGATCTCTTTGACTCAAGACTGCATTAGGGTTTGACCAGCTCAAGACACCTCCTCATGTACTGATGACCAAAATTAGGGTTTGAGTTTGCACAAGTATTTTTAGACTATCAATGCCTCATTTGAATTTCAAGGATCATTATGGACCCCCAAGATTACTCATGTCAAGTTTCAAGCCTTAAATCACATTTTGATCAGTCAATTGGACAGTTGACCTAAAAATCAGTTGTATTGGGGAAAAAGTCAACTATGGCCAATTTACAGTCAAACTTCATAATTTTTTATTCACATCAGCATCTTAGACTCATATGTATCATTTGATCAATTTTTGGACCACAATTCCCCAAGAAATTTGATCAAATCATCAAAAGGGAAAAATGGTCAAAATTAGGGTTTTGACTAAGAAGAGGCAATTTTTTTTTTCGACCTAGAAAATGGTCAATTGGTTTAAGGAATTATCTCAAGAGTTAAATTGAATCATATTTACCTAATGACATGGTTCAAAACATTGCAAATCCATTGAATTGACAGATGAATTTTTCAGTCAACTGATCAAAATTCAATTGTGCACTTAAAAGTCAAACTTTGACTTTTTGGTCAAATTCAAGTGCCAAGGATCATAATTCATCAAAAATGTAAAAATGTGAAACTTTTTCATCAAGAAACCAAAGATTTAAGATTTGGATTTGAAAAGTTGAAAAATTCTAACTTAGAAAATTTTCTAAGTATAGAAAATTTCTTATTTTTTCTCAACTTTAGGCCAATTTTTCACCATGATACAAAATGATTCAAAGGAAGTTCCCAACATGAAATTTGTAGATCTCCATGAAATATAAGAATTTTCTTCACACAATTTCTCCTAAATATGCTTGGATTTCAAGATATAATTTTGTGAATACATGCACATAATCTAAAATAACTTAGTGAAATTTTTCCCTAGTTAGGCAGGTTTTTGACCTAACTTCATGGCAACTTTTCACCTAGTTCCAAGAGGAATCTTCAAAAGAATTTCAAAAATGGGTTGTATAGAACATTACAAGCTTTCCAAAATTTCCAAGAACTCCTTGAGATCATTCTTGAGTAGGGAGAATCGAAGAGATGAAGTTAGGGTTTTCAAACTTGATTATAGGTCATTTCCATGAAGAACAAGTTTTCAAATTTGCAAATTGGTTGTACAATCTTCACTTTTCAGGCCTCAAACTCGTTTGTCACTCCACCATTAATGAATTTCACAAGGTTTCATGCCCTAAAGCCAAGCATTCAATGCATTGTACAAGGAAATAGCCATTTTTGAAGAAAGGCAACATTGCCATTTTAGAAATGCGTGTTTTTTGCATTTTTTCATTTCTTGAGCCTTGGACTTGTTCTTTCTGCACAAACCAAGTATCTAAACCTGAGCAAAACGTGTTTAGAGCTTCAAGCCACCCTATAAGCTTATATTGATGCCTTAAGAAGTGACTTCTCACACTTGCTTCAAAAACAAGAAATGTAGCAAGACATGTGATCTTGTACTTCTGAGTAAGCACAAGTCCTCTAACCTCTTGCTCAATATAAATCCATCACTTTGCAACTAAAACCATGCATGCCCAAGCCTTGAAACACCCTAGAATCAGAAGTATCATACCAAGCCTCCAAACTTTCCATTTCTGACTTGTGAACTGAATCTTCCATTTCACTCGTGCGTTTTCAGGCCTTTTGCTTTCCCAAGCTTCCTTACCATACAAGTAAACCATCCCACACCCTGAAACGTCACTTTAACTCCATCTTCCCCATTGTTGAAGTTCAAAAACAGAGTAACACATGTGGACTTCTCCAGACCATTCCAGCAACCCTCAAGACAAGTTAAGCATTGCATTAGCTTCCTAGAGGTTCAAGGAAGCTAACCTGATCATCACAGCATCCTAAAGATAGCTGATTTTCAAAACACGATTCCATTTTCAAGGTGAGTTTTCTGTTTTTCTAACTCTTGATACAGGCATGGTTAGCTTTCCATTTGTGAATATAGAATGTAGACATCATTGCTACAAAGTTGTACATATCCATAGCTTGCATTTATTTGGCCTGAGTTTAGAGAATTTTAAGTTTGAAGTTTCTGAAAAAAATTAGGTTAAGAATTAGGGCCAACAAAATTCTCTCTGATCTTGGACTTATAGTTTTAGTTATGCATAAGGTTAGAATCGTGAGGTAAAATGCTATGATGTTCATGTTATCATATTCCATTTTTATTGAGAAATGAAAATGTTACAGGGAGTCCGCTGGCCAAAGGTTGAAGATGAAGTACATGGCAAGGAAGCGTTATATGTTATGTATTTTTGCTTTCATTTAGACTAACAGATGTACAGCCACCCCAGTGGTAAGGCAGCGCACAAAAATGCCCTAGGTCACGGGTTCGAGCCTTGGCGCTGCCTTTTGCAATTTTTCATACTTTTTTCCACTTTTTTGTTTGATTGTAGCATGGACTTCTGGACATTGGGCCCTATATTTTTGCTAACTTCCTGCCTCCAGTTTACTCATGGCACCCCTGGCCCATATATTTTTCTTATTCATTTTTATTTTCATTTCTATTTTGTTAAATATATTTTCCTTAATAATAAAAATTATAAAAAATATAAAATAATCAATATTATATTTTGTTTTATTTTATTTTCTCATAAAAAACTATTTTTATATAGTTATATATTATCTATTTTTGTTAAATAAATTTGTAAATTAAAATAGAATTAGGTTAAATACTTATTTGTCTTCATACCTATTAAATATTTATTTTAACATGTAAAAAGACCAAAATACTTTATAAATACCATACATTATTTTTCAAGACAAAAATACAAAAATACTTAAAGAAATTTATTTTCTTTTAATAAATTAGAATTAGGGTTTAATCAAAATCTTTTCTAAAAAACAATTTTCTTCCTTAATTAATTTGAAATAATCTTGATTTATTTATTAGGTTTAGGATTAAAACTTTTTTTCACATAAAAACCAAACAAAATCTTCTTTGCATTCATACATATTTACATATTTAATTTATTTTGTACATTATTTATTCCAATACTTGTATAAATTCAATTTAGTTGTAATATATTAAGTAGGTTTATATTATTGCAATCTCCATTCATCAATTGTGTACCCCCTCCCACAAAGTATTGTAATAGCGTAGCAATCTTTAAATTTCGCAATTTATCACTTTTATATAAAATGTTAGTAATTAGGGTTTGTATGGCAAGATAAAATCAACCAAATAGAAAACCTAATCCAAGAAAAAATCAAGCATGAAAATGACACACTTGCACACAAGCACCCCTAGGGTAAAATCCACTTGGTTGCCTTACAAAATGGCCATATTACGCATGTAAGGTATCTTAGCAAAAACAAACAAATACAAGATCATAGTCCCTCGATGACGCTATTCAAAGTTGCCTTACAAAATGGTCTTAGCCCCTCAAAAATGCTAAGATACTTTATAACATTGCTAATCATGACTATACGATGACTCACGCCCGTCCCGTTTATATCCAAAGATATGGTTGCTTACCAAATCAATTGTAAGACAAAAATGTCAAAAGAAAAGAAAATGAACAAGAAAGAAATCTAAGTAGGTAGATTACTTTTATTTACTTGCTTCATTTCAAAATAAATATCCTTGCTATTTTCAAAACAATCACATACACTTTCAAACATCTTACAAACTGCAAAACATTTCAAAAAAGACAAAAATCTTTGTATACATTCTTACGAACGAGAATCATTACAAAGATTTCCTAAACAATGACCTCTTTTTTAAAATACTTTCAAAACCACACAAAGTACATTTTCAAACAAAAGAAAGTGATCTAGCAAGTAACTAAGAGCCCATGGAAAACCATGGATGAAAAGGGTGCTAATACCTTCCCTTTTCATAATCTACCCCCCGAACTCAAGAAACAATCTCAAAGGTCTTTCCTGTGCTTTTTCACCTTTCCTTTTGGATAAAAGAAAATTTGGTGGCGACTCTTGCTAACCGCAACATTTGCGGTAAAATGTAAAACCTTCAAGTCAGTTCTCCCACTGTATCATAGAACTGGCGACTCTGCTGGGGAAAATTCTAAAAGTGGGGTTACCTTAGGGATTAGATCACATTTACTTGCTTACATTGTTTGACTTGTATGCTTTACATTATGGTTCTTTGTTTGGGTTTGAATCCTCTACCCGGATTTAGGATACATTATAGGTAAGTATCAATACGTTGTGGAAACTGTGCGGGGTATACCGACATGGTCTAAGCAATAGCTATGTTAGTGCGACATATTTGTGGGTACCCGTAGCCTTTAAGTTAATCAAAGAGAATACATGGCCGCTGAGTGATGTCATGAAGCACTAATGAACTTCTAGAACCTTTACTTGACCAACATGGCCTTTAGGATGTAATGAGATGACCGGCTTTGGAGCAGTCTGAAGTTGGTAGATACTCGATACTACACTCATTGAGGTTTGGTTTCTTGGGATATTTCGGTTGCTATTAAAGAGGCTCGAGATGAAACAATGACCAAGGAAACAATCCAGTGATATTAAGCTCCTTAGAACCCAGTTACTATTAGAACAGGTTTAAGCCAACTAAACTTCAAGAGGGTACTTACCTATGAAAATCCATGCAAGCCTAAACTTAAAGATTTGTTTGCTTTGCTTGTATATGTATACTTGTGCGTAACATCATGAACATCATATACATCCACTAACCATTTCAAGGATTTTTGAATTCATCTTTGTGTTTGGTTTGTAGGATATGGATTCACTTCTCAGGAAAACTATTCAAGTCAACCTTGTGAGAATTCCTCCATAACTAAAGGTGCTAGTTTCAAGAATTCCTGAGAACTCTCCATTCACCGAGAGACATGGTCGTCTACTCAACTTGGTCACCTCCAACACAGATGAGGATATGATGAAGATGCTCTTTCAGTTCTTTGATCCTTTGCAACATTGCTTCACATTCCCCGACTATCAACTTGTGCCTACTTTGGAAGAATTCTTCCAACTCTTGAGGATTCCCATTCTCAATTAACTACCTTTCAACAGTAAAGAAAGAGATCCAAAGTCAGAAGGGATTGCTCAAGCTCTACACTTGCACTCATCGGATGTCACAACTCATTGGGAAACAAGGAGTGGTGTCAAAGGTTTCTTAGCAAAGTTCATGTTTGAGAAAGCCCAAAGCTGTTGGAATTCCCTAGACTTGCAAGCCTTTGAGGAAATTGTGGCTATCCACATCTATGGGATGGTTTTGTTTCCAAATCCTGACCAACTCATAGATGTCAATGTCGTCAAAATCTTCATATCACACAACCCGGTGCCTACATTGCTAGGGGATATCCTACACTCTTTTCACACTCGCACAATGAGGAAAAGAGGTGTCCTTATGTGTTGCACTCCTCTCTTGGCAAGATGGTTTATTTCTCATCTTCCCCAATCAGTCTTAAAGAATGAGCAAGGTTCAAGGTGGTCACAAAGGTTGATGACGCTCATACATTCAGACATTCATTGGTGCTCCCATTCCAAAGAGAATGTTATCATTGTCGACCGTTATGGAGAATTTCCTAATGTCCCTTTACTTGGCATTAGGGGAGGAATCACCTACAACCCATGTTTATCCTTAAGGATGTTTGGTTATGCCTGAAGGGATGGCCCGCACGAGATACTGATTCAAGGTTTGGTATTCGACTACGACAACAACGATCAAGGTCTTCGCCATAGATTTATCCGAGCTTGGAGGATGCTAAACAAGGTGGATAGCAAGACTTTGGGGCACAATAATTCCATCACTATTGAGCCTTACCTCAAATGGGTACGAACTCGCGCTCAAAGTCTTATGATGCCTTACCTCTCCATTCTCTCGGTAATCATTGGGCCTGTTAAGGAAGGAGATGTTCCATACACTATCCTACATCCTAACATGCCCTCGACTCTTGAAGACCTCCAAAGGGATTGGATACAACTCAAACGAGAGCGAGATACTTTCGAAGCCCAATTCTACGCAAGCGAGAAGAAGGTTTTGGAACTCACTAGGCTACTTCATGAGGAGCAGACTCTGAATGCCTACATTGCACCAAAGAGGATGCGCACTACTTTTCTATCTTAGAGTTTTGTATTATTTTGCCCAAGGGGCATTGATGTACTCAAACTTTATCTTATTAATATAACGTGTGTTTCCTTTTTGTCTAAAACAAATTTAAATCTTTGAAATCCTTGAAAACATTGCATATGCACATATCATTCATCATAGCATAAACAGGTCTTTTGCAACAAGTCTCCTTATCTCTCTACTGTTTATTTCAGTAAGATGGATCTCGAGCAAACAGTGAAAGATCTTCAAGCTCAGAATACGCAGTTTCAACAGTTGCTCATGACCCTGGCCAAGGGGCAAGAAGATTTGAAGACTCTGCTGGCTGAAGAGAGAGAAAAGAAAACAAAGAAGGTGATCGGAGTCTTAAACATGGGGAGAAGATTTCAAGGGCATACAAGAAGGACTTTGAATTTTGCAACAACATTCGGTGAAGGAGAAGGGAAAGGCAAGGAAACAGTTGTCCCTTCAGAATCAGAAGAAGAGGAGGAAGAAGAGGAAGACTACTCTGAGGAACAGTATCCTCCAGCTGATGACAAGTACAGGCATCTCGAAGAGCGTTTGAGCGCGATGGAAATACAAAAGGTGTCGGGCTTAGACTTTGAAGAATTGGGACTAGTGTCGGGGATTGTGATTACTCCAAAATTCAAAGTGCATATGTTTGTAAAGTATGATGGAGTGTCATGCCCTAAAATTCATCTCCGATCATATGTGAGGAAAATTCAACCCCACACCGCTGATAAAGACTTATGGGTGCACTTTTTCCAAGACAGTCTATCTAGAACACAACTCGACTGGTTTTACCAACTAGAAAGAGCCAACATCCATAATTGGGAAGATCTTGCCGCAGCTTTCTACAAGCAATATCAATACAATGCTGATTTGGCGCCTACCCGCACTCAACTCAAGAGTATGGCCATGGCCTCCAATGAAGGTTTCAAGGAATATGCACAAAATGGAGAGATTTGGATGGAAGAGTTCAACCCCCTCTGTCTGAGAGAGAATTGGTAGACATGTTGTTAGGCACCTTATATATCCCTTTCTTCAACCATTTAATCGGAAGTTCATCTGCCGGCTTTACTGAACTAATATTAACCGGAGAGAGGGTGGAAGCTGGCATAAAAAGTGGAAAGATTCAGAAGGATTCATCTTCTTCTACAGCTGTAAGGAAGCATTTCATCAGGAAGAAAGAGGTAGTTGTTGTATATCCGTAAAGAAACCAAGATAGGGCCGAACGCCGACCAATGGTGGGGGCTGTTATGATTCCCAAGGCTACATCTTATCAACAAAGAAGTAATCAACCAAGGGTGGAAAGGCCAGTCAGGCAATTCACCAGAATCAACATGAATCTGTCTCAAGTATTACCACATCTTCTGAGATCCAACTTGGCAACCTTGAAAGAAGCTCCAAAAAACCCCAATATAACATCCCCTCATTATCACCCCAATGCCCGTTGCGCATATCACTCTGAAAGTCCTGGTCACGATACTAATAACTGTTGGGCCTTGAAAAACAAAATAGAAGACTTCATTGAAGCAAAAGAAATTGAGTTTGATGTGCCCGGGAAGCCAAATGTCATTTCTGCTCCTATGCCCAGACATGGTCACAATACCAATGCTATCGAAGAAGATTTGTTTGTTACCACAGTTGATGAACTCATGTCTCCACTTCCAACCATTAATATGAACTTGTTGAAAGCCGGTGTGTTCCCAGGCTGTAATGAAGTTTGCCATCTTTGTTTATCCTCACCAACTGATTGTCCTTTGTTGAAAGCAGGCATTCAGCGCCTGATAGATAACAAAGAGATTTTGTTTGAAAGTACTCTTGTTTCACCTATTCCTGTTGAAGATGTTTCAATCATTACCATTTCCACGAATTCTTCCAGGGTCTCTACCAAAAGACCCGTTAGAGTTACATCAGTTCCGAAAGCAGCTCCTTTAATAATCACAATACTTGGGTCAGTCCCATATAAATCAAACAAGACCGTGTCATGCAATTACGGAGGGGATATTTACTACCATGGCATCAAACAAGACTGGTCGGCCGCCGAAGAGATAAATTCCAAAGAAGAAGATACCGACATCAGCAATATTGCCGAAACTAGTAAAATTACCCAAAGCGGTATGATATTTTCTCCAGAAATCGCTCCCCCAAAAGAAGTTTTTGGACCCGTGATCATCCCTGTGGATGCTCCAAAGGTTACTTCCGTACCCATAATCATCTCTGCAAATGCTCTTATTTACAAAGACGTTACAACCCCTGTTATCATTCCTACCAACACTTCTGCTGCTGAGACTCGAGGAAAGAGTATTCAAGTGGAGCTTGTCCAGACGAAGGTTCAATCGCCGACTATCCCTGAGACATCCAAGAAAGAAATGGAGGAGATCCTAAAAATTATAAAGAGGAGCGACTACGATGTAGTTGAACAGTTGGGGCAAACTCCCTCCAAAATCTCCATGCTGGCATTACTACTGTGTTTCGAGGCACACGCAAAAGCCTTGGTTAAGTTTCTAAAAACAGCCCATGTGCCTCAAGAGACGTCTGTTGATCAATTCCAAGACTGTGTGGCCAACCTAACTGTGGATAACGGCCTAGGCTTCTCGGATGTTGATCTAACACCGAGGGGAAGAAAGCACAATGAGGCATTACATGTCTCAGTGGAATGCAGGGGCACAACTCTGGCCCATGTTTTGGTGGATACTGGCTCATCCCTGAATGTATTACCCAAAAAAGCTTTCGATAGACTTGACTGTGAAGGGTTGACTTTGAAGCCAAGCAACATAGTGGTAAGGGCTTTTGACGGTTCAAAGAGGATGGTGCACGGGGAAGTGGATATCCCCATAAAGGTTGGAACTCAAACTTTCAATTCAACCTTTTATGTAATGAATATCCGCCCCTCTTACTCCTACTTGATAGGTTGGCCATGGATCCATAATGCTGGTGTTGTTACCTCTACACTGCACCAGATGCTGAAGTATCTGGTCCAAGGGAAAATTATCACCGGACATGGAGAGAAAGAATACATGATCAGGCATCTCAATTCCTTCAGATATGTGGAATTTGACAGTGAATTCATTGAAACTCCTTTTCAACACTTTTAAGAGGTCCCCCAAGAGGTGGCGGTGACAAAGGTTGTGCCCAAGATTACAAGACCTCCACTCTGGATGTCATCACTGAAGGATGCCAAAGCAGTAGTAGAAGAAGGAGGATGCACTATCTAGGGACAACTTCCAGTTATCCCGTATAAGTCTGACAAGTTTGGCCTAGGTTTCACTTCAAGTGCTCAAAAGGCTGTATGTCGTGCCCGTGCTGGAGGGCCACCCTTGAAGATTAGCAACCGTGAGGTCAACACGGTAGAAGATGGTGAAGATGGCTGCAACCTGTAGGAATGGATCTTTTCGACTGTCAATGGAGGGCTCAACAATTGGGAGGCCAGAGATTTCATCCCAATCACTTTCATCCCTCAGTAATTTATCTTTACATTTTGTTGGATCTGTAATATTCAAAACAATTCGCACTCTTAAAACCTTGTGTCTTACCCGAGGCACAATGGTCCATTTGTAAGGGTTATTATTTCATCTTCATATGACATCAATGAATCATGGACGTTTTCACATTCAAACTTTTGTGCTCTTTGTTTTTTTTCTTTTACATTTTATTTTCTTTCAAAGATAGTTATACCCTTACACACGCCCACACTCACAATGCAGGTATCCATCCATTCTGGATCCCATGGGTAACGATACTGCTATGGCCTTTCGTAACTCTGAGAGTCTAATCTACCAAGCCGAAGACTAAGGTGAGGAAAATTGTGAAGTACCAGGGGAACTGGCCAAACTACTACAACAAGAAGAAAGAACCATCCAGCCTCATGAGGAACTCGTGGATACAATCAACCTAGGTACCGAAGAAGACAAAAAAGAGGTCAAATTGGGCGCCAATCTAGAACCCAGTGTCAAGAAGCGTTTGATTCAGCGGTTGCATGATTATGTTGAAGTCTTTGCCTGGTCATATGAAGATATGACGGGACTTCATGAAGATATTGTGGTACATCGTCTTCCTACGAGAGAGGACTATCCGCCAGTAAAGCAAAAAGTACGTCGGATGAGGCCTGATATGTCAGAAAAGATTAAAGCAGAGGTTATGGAGAAATTTAACGTTGGATTCTTGGTTGTCACCTCTTACCCCCAGTGGGTTGCCAATGTTGTTCCCGTGCCCAAAAAAGACGGCAAAGTGCAAATGTGTGTGGACTACCGAGATCTGAATAGGGAAATCCCTAAGGATGACTTTCCACTCCCCCACATTGATATCCTAGTTGATAATACGGCACAACACAAAGTGTTTTCCTTCATGGACGGATTCTCAGGTTACAACCAAATCAAAATGGCGCCTGAGGACATGGAAAAAAATAACATTTGTCATACAATGGGGCACATTCTGCTACAAGGTGATGCCATTCAGACTAAAGAACATTGGGGCAACCTATCAGCGTGCCATGGTAGCTTTATTTCATGACATGATACATCATGAAATAGAAGTCTACGTGGACTATATGATAGCCAGATTGCAAACAGAAGAAGAACACCTTGATCACTTACAAAAACTGTTTGAGAGACTGAAGAAGTACAAGTTAAGGTTGAATCCAAACAAGTGCACATTCAGGGTACAGTATGGTAAGCTCCTAGGTTTTATTGTCAGCAACAAAGGTATTGAGGTCGATCCTGCCAAAGTTAAAGCAATACAAGAAATGCCTGCTCCTCATACTGAGAAGGAAGTCATAGCATTCTTAGGACGTTTGAATTATATCGCCAAATTCATTTCTCACCTGACAGCTACTTGTGAGCCAATCTTCAAACTATTGAAGAAAGATCAAGTAGTCAAATGGAATGATGAATGCCAAGTTTCTTTTGATAAAATCAAAGAGTACTTACATGAGCCTCATGTGTTGATGCCACCAGTCAAGGGAAGACCGTTGATTATGTATCTGACTGTTTTATAGAATTTAATGGGGTGTGTATTGGGGAAGCATGACGAGTCTGGCCGACAAGAGCACATTATTTACTATCTGAGAAAAAAGTTTACCGATTATGAAACCAGATATTCACTTCTCAAGAAAACTTGTTGCGCTCTGGCATGGGCTGCTCGTCGGCTAAGACAGTATATGTTGACTCATACTACCTTATTGATATCTAAGATGGATCCGATAAAGTATATCTTCGAGAAGCCTGCTCTTTCTGGGAGAATAGCGAGATGGCAAATGATCCTGACAGAGTATGACATACAATATACTACCCAGAAAGCTATAAAGGGCAGTGTATTGGCTGATCACCTTGCTCACCAAGCCGTAGAAGACTACCAGTCCATGAAGTTTGATTTTCCGGATGAAGACATCATGACATTAGACAACTGTGAAGAAATCAGGCCATGTGACAGACCTGAACAAGGATCTCGATGGACCATGTTCTTTGATGGAGCATCCAATGCACTTGGTAATGGTATCAGTACTGTAATCATATCTCTGGAAGGGTGTCATACTTCCTTTACTATCAGTCTTTGCTTCAATTGTACGAACAACATGGCGGAATACGAAGCATGCATCTTTGGTCTCAGAGCTTCCATAGACTTGGGGATCAAATCATTGGATGTATTCAGAGACTCAACTTTGGTCATCAGTCAGATCAAAGGGGAATGGGATACCAAACACCCTAACCTTATCCCTTACAAGGAACATGTTTTGACATTACTACCACACTTTGAGAAGATTACCTTCGAGCACTTCTCGCGAGAATAAAATCATCTAGCAGACGCTCTAGCCACAATGTCATCTATGTTTAAACTTAATTGGGATAACGAGTCTCCCCAGATCACCATCGAACGAATGGATGAACCAGCACACTGTCACAAGATTAATATTGAAGAAGTAGTGGACCAGCATTGGTTTCATGAATTCAAGAGGTATCTCGAGGCTCAAGAATATCCAGAAGGAGCTTCAATCAATGATAAAAAGTTCTTAAGGAGATCCTCTGCTAGGTTCTTCCTTAGTAATGGAATCCTGTATAAACGCAATCATGACTCTGTATTACTTCGGTGCGTAGATAAGGTTGAAGCGGAAAGGATCATGGCTGAATTACACGAAGGCACTTTTGGCACCCACTCCACTGGGCATACAATGGCAAAGAAAATCCTACGGGAAGGTTATTACTGGTCTACCATGGAGGCAGATTGCTATCAACACTCTCGAACCTGCCATAAGTTCCAAATTTATGCTGACAAGGTGCACATACCTCATGTTCCTCTGAATGTCTTGACAGCTCCCTAGCCCTTTGCTATGAGAGGAATTGATATGATTGGGGAAATCAAGCCGACAGCCTCCAATGGATACCGCTTCATCTTAGTGGCCATTGATTATTTTACAAAGTGGTTGGAGGCATCTTCCTTCGCTTCTGTCACCAAGAACGTTGTTGCTCGTTTCATCAAGCAAAATATCATTTGCCGGTACGGTATCCCCGAAAGGATCATCAATGACAACGGTATAAATCTCAATAACACTATGATCACCGCCTTGTGCGAACAATTCAAGATTCAACATCACAATTCTTCTCCTTATCGGACGAAGATGAATGGTGTTGTAGAAGCCGCAAATAAGAACATTAAAAAGATCATACAGAAAATGACAGTCACATACAAAGACTGGCATGAGATGCTACCATTCGCTCTCCACGGGTATCGTACCACAGCTCGCACATCAACCGGGGCAACACCCTATTCTTTAGTATACGGCATGGAAGCTGTCTTGCCCATTGAGGTTCAGATCCCCTCTCTGAGGATTATGAAGGATGCAGAGTTAAATGAAGATGATTGGATCCAGACTCGACTTGATCAACTAAATTTGATTGATGAGAAGAGACTTGTTGTTGTTTTCCATGGTCAAATGTATCAAAAACGGATGATCAAGGCTTTCAACAAGAAAATCAGATGCCAAGTGTATCAAGTTGGGGATCTAGTGATAAAATGCTTCATCTTACCACAAGGTGATCCCAAGGGCAAATGGACCCCTACCTATAAAGGACCATTTGTAATCAAAAACATTTTCTCTAGTGGAGCAATGATCTTGACCACCATGGATGGTGATAACCTGCCGCACCCTGCAAACACAGACATAGTCAAAAGATACTACGCATAAGAGACCCGCTAGGTTGACATACCTAGGCAAAACAAGGGAATCCCGGCGAACCAAAAGGGTTCGGGCAAAAGTTAAGGATAAAACAAAAAAATTTGTACACCCGGCAAGTTGAAAACCCAAAAGGGCGACTTGGGCAAAAAAGGGTTTCCCGGTGGACTGAAAACCCGAAAGGGCGGTCCAGGAAAAAGTTAGGGAATTAAAGCGTATGACTATATCCCGTTGGATCACTTTATGGACAACCTTTGGCTTCCAATGACAAACTCAGAGATTCTGATCAATTCAATCAGCTTCGGACAAGGCAACAAATAGGCAATATGCTCAGAGATACGAAGGCTATAGCAGAATGGAAACCCCATGGGATTTTTTTTACACATAGCTATCTTTTCTTTGTATCAAAGTTATCATTTTTTTACAACAACATTCTCTTACTAGAATGTTTGTCTCCTTGTACAAAAAATACTTACTCAAAGTCAATATAAAATATTCCTTTGAAAGTGCAAAAACTATTTGTCTTTTCTTTACACTTGTGTCTTGTTTACAAAAACGTCCAATGATTCATTGTTGAGCATATGCATTTGAACATAATTATTGTTTACAAATAAAACAAAATAGAAAAGACAATTACTGATAGGTTGAAATGATAGAGAAATGCCTCTAGGCTATTCCATAAGTAACCTCCTGCAGTACGTAGTTTAAATCCCCAGCAGAACAAAATTTCAAATTATTGATCCTTAGTAGAAGTCGTCAAATTTCTCAGGATTCCACAACAGGATTCTACAAGCAGTACACGACATTTTCCTTTCAGCAAGAGTTTATTTCTCAAATCAAAATTCATCAACAGTTCGACTTCAAGACATGAAGACTTACATATCCTCAGCAGCAGTCAGTGATTTATTTTCCCTAAATCAAACAGCAATATAGCAAATCAACTCACATACGCATACATCGCATTCATATATCGTAAACATTGATAAACACGAAGGCATACAACATAATCCCATTATGCACATATTTCATGTATCATGACTTGACATTTTAAGCTAACATTTTACCCTTTTTAGGATAAGATTAACAGCTATCATTAACATTGTTCAGAGTTTTCGGATACAGTTCAGATAAGCTCCAGACACGGATGCCATCCTGATACTCATTCAGATTCAAACCTTTTAATACAGTTCAGATACGCTCCAAACACGGATGCAATTCTGATACTCATTCGGATTCAACTTTGCAGATACAGTTCAGATACGCTCCAAACACAGATATCATTCTGATACTCATTCAGATTCAACTTTGCAGATAAAGTTCAGATATGCTCCAAACACGGGTGCCATTCTGATACTCATTCAGATTCAACCTTTTGATACAGTTCAGATACGCTCCAAACACGGATGCCATTCTGATATTCATTCAGATTCGACTTTCAGATACAGTACAAATACGCTCCATACACGGACGCCATTCTGATACTCATTCTTCCAGCTTACAAATTAAATCTCAACAATCACCTTTGATGGCATCTTTGAGCCCATCTCCTACAACTTTCTGTCACCTCTCCAAATGGCATCTGTAAGCCCATTCCTTCTATCATTACATCATCGAGCGCAAATTTATAGGCACTCTAGTGTCCAATCATCTTCCACTTTCGATTCATGGATGGCAAAACTCGTCAGTCTAACTCTTCGGGTTTAAGAAGATTGAAGAGGGGCAGCTGTTGTACCCCAAAATTTTCCCTCTCAGTTATCAAGAATTTTCTCACAAGATCTCTTTTACTCAATACTACATTAAGGTTTGACCAGCTCAAGACACCTCCTCATGCACTGATGACCAAAATTAGGGTTTGAGTTTGCACAAGGATTTTTGGATTATCAATGCCTCATTTGGCTTTCAAGGATCATTATGGACCCCCAAGATTACGCATGTCAATTTTCAAGCCTTAATTGATCAGTCAATTGGATAGTTGACCTAAAAATCAACTATTTTGGGGAAAAAGTCAACTATGGACAATTTACAGTCAAACTTCATAATTTTTTATCCATATCAACATATTAGACTCATATGTATCATTTGATCAAGTTTGGACCATAATTCCCCAAGAAATTTGATCAAATCATCAAAAGGGCAAAATGGTCAAAATTAGGGTTTTGATTGAGAAGGGGCAATTTTTGATTTTTGACCTAGAAAATGGTCAATTGGTTTAAGGAATGATCTAAAGAGTTAAATTTCATCATCTTTACCCAATGACATGGTTCAAAACATTGCAAATCCATTGAATTGACAGATGAATTTTTCAATCAACTGATCAAAGTTCAACTGTGCACTTAAAAGTCAAACTTTGAAATTTTGGTCAAATTCAAGTGCCAAGGATCATAATTCATCAAAACATGTCAAAATGTGAAACTTGTTCATCAAGAAACCAAAGATTTAAGATTTGGATTTGAAAAGTTGAAAAATTCTAACTTAGAAAATTTTCTAAGTATAGAAAATTTCTTATTTTTTCTCAACTTTAGGCCAAATGTTCACCATGATACAAAATGATTCAAAGGAAGTTCCCAACATGAAAGTTGTATATCTCCATGAAATCTACAACTTTGATTCATACAATTTCTCCTAAAGATGCTTGTATTTCAAGATATAATTTTGTAAATACATGCTCATGAACTAAAATAACTTAGTGAAATTTTGCCCTAGTTAGGCAGGTTTTTGACCTAACTTCATGGCAACTTTTCACCTAGTTCCAAGAGGAATCTTCAAAAGAATTTCAAAAATGGGTTGTATAGCACATTACAAGCTTTCCAAAATTTCCAAGAACTCCTTGAGATCATTCTTGAGTAGGGAGAATCGAAGAGATGAAGTTAGGGTTTTCAAACTTGATTATAGGTCATTTCCATGAAGAACAAGTTTTCGAATTTGCAAATTGGTTGTATAATCTTAACTTTTCAGGCCTCAAACTCATTTGTCACTCCACCATTAATGAATTCACCAAGGTTTCATGCCCTAAAGCCAACATTCAATGCATTGTACAAGGAAATATCCATTTTTGGAAGAAAGGCAACATTGTCATTTTAGAAAAGCATGCTTTTTGCATTTTTTTTTTTCATTTCTTGAGCCTTGGACTTGTTCTTTCTGCACAAACCAAGTCTCTAAACCTGAGCAAAACGTGTTTAGAGCTTCAAGCCACCCTATAAGCTCATATTGATGCCTTAAGAAGTGACTTCTCACACTTGCTTCAAAAACAAGAAATGTAGCAAGACATGTGATCTTGTACTTCTGAGCAAGCACAAGTCCTCTAACCTCTTGCTCAATATAAATCCATCATTTTGCAACTAAAACCATGCATGCCCAAGCCTTGAAACACCCTAGAATCAAAAGTTGCATACCAAGCCTCCAAACTTTCCATTTCTGACTTGTGAACTGAATCTTCCATTTCACTCGTGCGTTTTCAAGCATTTTGCTTTCCCAAGCTTCCTTACCATACAAGTAAACCATCCCATACCCTGAAACATCACTTTAACTCTATCTTCCCCATTGTTGAATTTCAAAAACATAGTAACACATGTGGACTTCTCCAGACCATTCCAACAACCCTCAAGACAAGCTAAGCATTGCATTAGCTTCCTAGAGGTTCAAGGAAGCTAACCTGATCATCACAACATCCTAAAGCAAGCTGATTTTCAAAACACGATTTCCATTTTCAAGGTGAGTTTTCTGTTTGTCTAACTCTTGATACATGCATAGTTAGCTTTCCATTTGTGAATATAGAATGTAGACATCATTGCTACGAAGCTGTACATATCCATAGCTTGCATTTATTTGGCCTGAGTTTAGAGAATTTTAAGTTTGAAGTTTCTGAAAAAATTTGGTTAAGAATTAGGGCCAACAAAATTCTCTCTGATCTTGGACTTATAGTTTTAGTTATGCATAAGGTTAGAATCGTGAGGTAAAATTCTATCATGTTCATGTTATCATATTCCATTTTTATTGAGAAATCAAAAGTTACAGGGAGTCCGGCTGGCCAAAGGTTGAAGATGAAGAACATGGCAAGGAAGCGTTATATGTTATGTATTTTTGCTTTCATTTAGACTAACAGATGTACAACCACCCCAGTGGTAAGGCAGCACACAAAAATGCCCTAGGTCACGGGTTCGAGCCTTGGCGCTGCCTTTTACAATTTTTCATACTTTTTTCCACTTTTTTTGTTTGATTGCAGCATGGGCTTCTGGACATTGGGCCCTATACTTTTGCTAAATTCTTGCCTCCAATTTACTCATGGCACCCCTGGACCATATATTTTTATTATTCATTTTTATTTTCATTTCTATTTTGTTAAATATATTTTCCTTAATAATAAAAATCATAAAAAATATAAAATGATCAATGTTATATTTTGTTTTATTTTATTTTATTTTCTTATAAAAAATATTTTTATTTAGTTATATATTATCTATTTTTGTTAAATAAATTTGTAAATAAAAATAGAATTAGGTTAAATACTTATTTTTCTTCATACCTATTAAACATTTATTTTAACATATAAAAAGACCAAAATACTTTATAAATACCATACATTATTTTTCAAGACAAAAATACAAAAATACTTAAAGAAATTTATTTTCTTTTAATAAATTAGAATTAGGGTTTAATCAAAGTCTTTTCTAAAAAACAATTTTCTTCCTTAATTAATTTGAAATAATCTTGATTTATTTGTTAGGTTTAGGATTAAAACTTTTTTTCACATAAAAACCAAACAAAATCTTCTTTGCATTCATACATATTTACATATTTAATTTATTTTGTACATTATTTATTCCAAAACTTGTATAAATTCAATTTAGTTGTAATATATTAATTAGGTTTATATTATTGTAATCCCCATTCATCAATTGTGTACCCCCCTCCCACAAAGTATTGTAATAGCGTAGCAATCTTTAAATTTCGCAATTTATCGTTTTTATATAAAATGTTAGTAATTAGGGTTTGTATGGCAAGATAAAATCAACCAAATAGAAAACCTAATCCAAGACAAAATCAAGCATGAAAATGATACACTTGCACACAAGCACCCCTAGGGTAAAATCCACTTGGTTGCCTTACAAAATGGCCATATTACACATGTAAGGTATCTTAGCAAAAACAAACAAATACAAGATCATAGTCCCTCGATGACGATATTCAAAGTTTCCTTACAAAATGATCTTAGCCCCTCAAAAATGCTAAGATACTTTGTAACATTGCTAATCATGACTACGATGACCCACGCCCGTCCCATTTACATCTAAAGATAGGGTTGCTTACCAAATCAATGGTAAGACAACAATGTCAAAAGAAAAGAAAATGAACAAGAAAGACATTTGAGTAGGTAGATTACTTTTATTTACTTGCTCCATTTCAAAACAAATATCCTTGTTATTTTCAAAACAATCACATACCCTTTCAAACATCTTACAAACTTGAAAACATTTCAAAAAAGACAAACATCTTTGTATACATTCTTACGAACGAGAATCATTACAAAGATTGCTTAAACAATGGCCTCTTTTTCAAAATACTTTCAAAACCACACAAAGCACATTTTCAAACAAAAGCAAGTGATCTAGCAAGTAACTAAGAGCCCATGGAAAACCATGGATGAAAAGGGTGCTAATACCTTCCCTTTTCATAATCTACCCCCCGAACTCAAGAAACAATCTCAAAGGTATTTCCTGTGCTTTTTCACCTTTCTTTTTGGATAAAAGAAAAGTCGGTGGAGACTCTTGCTAACCGCAACATTTGCGATAAAACGCAAAACCTTCAAGTCAGTTCTCCCACAGTATCACAGGAGCCATGAACCTGCAACAAAGAACAAAGATAAATCCCCTAGATCCTTGAAATGGTTAGTGAAAATGTCATGATATGATGTTATGATGTTATGATAGCATGTTTGAACATATAACAAATACAAACAAAGCACACAAGAGCCTTGGGTTTTAAGCTTTCATGGGGTCCATAGGTAAGTACCCTCTTGTAGTTTAGTTGGCTCAACATGTCCTAAGAATAGTAATTGGATTCTAGGGATCTCAATATCACTGATTTTTATCACAGGTTTTGTTTAGCACGACAACTGACTTGCCACAAAAGAAAACCTGAGAGTCGAATCTCAATGAGCGTAGAAAAGAGTATCAACCAACTTCGAACTTCACCAAAGCCGGCTATCTCACTACCTTATAATGGCCAAGTTGGTTCAATTAAGGTTCTAAAGGTCAGTTAATGCTTATGACACCACGCAGCAGCCTAGTATTTTCCCTGACTGACTCGAGGGACACCAGTACAAACCAATGAGTCTCACTAACGTAGCCATCACTTCAACCATATCGGTCTACCCCGTAAAGTTTCCATGATCTATAGCTACTTACCTAGGGTATCCCAGATCTGGGTGTAGGATCTTTGCAAAAAAGTAAACCCGAGAAAACCCAATAAAGATAAAGAAAAAAAATCAAACAAAGTAGATAAAGTGATCTAACTCTAAAGGTAACCCCTCTTTATAGATTCCCCAGTAGAGTCGCTAGTTCTGTAACACGGTGGGAGAACTGACTTGTTTTTTCATTTTATCACAAATGTTGTGGATAGCTAGAGTCTCCACCGACTTTTATTTTATCCAATAAGGAAAGGGTGAAAAGAACAAGAGAGACCTTGGAGATTTTTGAGTTCGGGGGTAGATTATGAAAAGGGAAGGTATTAGAACCCTTTTCCTCTGTAGTTATCTACGGGCTCTTAATCGCTAGCTCACTTTGTTTTTTTAAATTGCTTTGTGAATGTGTGTTTGAAAATATTTTGAAAGTTTCCATAGTGAGGCAGAACTTTGTAATGATTCTCGTTTCTGTCCTCGAGGATGCGTACAAAGTGTTTTTTTTTAAATATTTCTTGAAGAGCGTTGTGAAAAGTGTTTGTTTTGAAATAATTGTGGGCAAGAGATTACGAGTGCTCTACCTACTCAAAGTCTTTCTTATTATTTCCTTCTCCTTTAGATAATGGTATCCTACCATTAGTTAGTAGGAAGTCCTATCGTTGGATGTGAAGGGACGGGTGTGGGTCATCGTTCAGTCATAGAAGGCAACTGGTAAGGGCGCTTTAGCAATTTATCATTATGGGACTAGATTTTTTACCGAAGGCAACATTGAAAGGGTCATCGAGGGACTATGATCTTTGTTTTCGAGGGATAGTGCTAAAGCGTCCCCATGTTCGAGGGACATGATTGTTTTTATTGAAAGGCAGCAAGGGAGGTTACCCTAGAGGTGCGAGTGTGAGAAGTGATTATTTTCAGTTATGCTTATCTTTGAAATTATGGTTTTATACCGTTTTATATTATCTTGCCATACATGACCTAATTACTAACAATGACACTAAAAAAATAAGAAAGTGGTAAATAAGCGGGAAGTAAAAGCAGAAAATAAAACCCTACACTATTACATGGTTTTGGAAGAGGTACATAGGTAATAAAATGCGAAAAGTAAAACCCTAATTACTAAAGAAAATTGTGAGCAGTTACAATAATCATAAAACACGCGAGAAAAGAAAACTATGCTAATTGTAAGACTAAGAAAACGAAAAAGGAAATTGTCTTTGGTGATTTTTTGATAAAAAGTTTTAATGATGAATAACCTAATAACCTAATTAATTTTAATTAATTGGAAAAAAGAGTTTGATTAATTAAGTTAAAAAACCTAAAAAACCTAAATTGATTTTAATTAAAAATGATTAGTGAAAAACCTAAAAAAAAACTAATTAGGGTTTTTGGAAAAAAAGGTTTTATAAAAAAACAATAGGTTTTGTAAAAAGGTTTTTGGTGAAATTAAGAGAAAATAAGGGAAAGAGTAAGAAGGATGGAAAATAGAGGAAAAAACCAAAAATTTTAGGGGTGTGTTAAACCCACGCCCTTTGCACTTTCACCCAACATATTCACCACTAGGCCAATTGCGCCTTGGTGTCAAGGAACAACATCAACGCGTTTTATAATATGCAAGACAAGTAAAATATGAAAAAATAAACAAAATTCCAAAAGGCTGGGATCGAACCCACGCCTTGGCATAGTAATGTCTTAAGCGCACGCGTTTAACCACTGAGGTGGTAATACATCAATTGTTTAAACTGAAACAATTAAAACAAATATTAAACAAAAACGCATTGGTCGGAGAGGCGCCAGAGCCCTAGCTCCGTCGTCTTCTCTGGCGAATAGATTTCTTATTCTTGCAAAAAAAAACATATTAGAAATCCAGGAATACCCTACCCCCCTAAATCAATGCTTGCGAACTCAATGGGACGATTATTTTTTACTAAAACACAGAGGTTTGGGAGTTATGGCCAGAATACATGGAATCGGTGCAATCATGGTGATGCACGATTCTGATAGCATGGGACACCTGCGATGGTCCTTTCCTGTAGATTAATATCTCATGAACACGTTAGAAAGGTCAGTATGCAATGAAACATGAAAGAAATCAAGATATAAATTTTGCAACAAAAAATGAAACGACCATGTATGCGTGCGAGTTCTGGAAGGTTTGGATCATTGTATGGGATCCATTCTTACTTTGTACCTCTTCAAGAATCAATTGAGAATACAAGAATATGTGAAAGATGGCTGCAAGCTAGGGTTTGAAGGTTGCCCTAGTTTGAGAATTTTGTGATTTTTTTGGAAGGCTTTTTTGCACAAGGTTTTTTATGGCCTTTGTTTGAATTTGCTGAGAATATATAATGGAGAATTAGGTCAATATATGATGGGCTTGGACTTGTGTAAAAAGCCATGTTTTATTTTATCTTATTTTGACTTTTTAAAATAATAAAAATAAAAAATAAAAAATAATTAATCAAAGGGAGGTGTATTGACAAGTCTTGAGGTGCATATAGAGTGTAGAATACATTTGGACTTTTAAATAATAGCCCAATAGCCCAAAATTTCTAGTTTGCTCAATTTGAACTTCATGCATTAGCTCAAACTTTTCCAACTTGTACCAATCATAACTCTCTCAATTGTCATCTTTTGAATGTGATCTTGGAATTTTTGGAAAGATCAAGGTGTCTTCTATAATATCTCGTTTGATTATATTTTGCATTTGGAGACTTTATCTCGATGTAAGTTGCCTTGACAAAAAGTGTCTTTTTGTTGACTTTTGAAATGACCTATAATGTATTGGCCCATACCTCTCAGATGAAGCATTTTTTGGACTTGAGATTAGAGAGACAAAGTTGTAGAGGATTGTATTTCCTTCACAATTAGATTTGGTTGAGAAAAAACTAATGAAGCATGTGAAAGTTATGCCTGGTCAAAGTTCAGTTGACTTCTCCTTAAGAAAACCCTAATTTGGCAACTTTTGACTTTTGACGAAATCTTGAGTTTCTTGATGAATCATGATCAACCTTTGATAAAATGATGAATGTGAGTTCAAAATGTTAATGTTGACCAAAAATCTTGAGGTTTGACTATAAGTTGCCCACAATGTACTTTTTGTCAAATATAGTTGATTTTCAGTTATCTGAGTAATTGACTGAGCAAACTTGTGATGAAAGGCATGAAACTTGGTATGAGAATTCTTGAATACATGTAAGAAACCATGAAATCCACTTGAGACCTTAGAAACCCAAACTTCCTTATGAAATACCAAACCCTAGTTGTAAGTTCATTGCTTAGGAGGAGAATTTGTCTGATCAATTCTTGAGCAACCTTGAGCATTTGAGAACCCTAGGAGAGTGTCTTGAGATAAATGGGAGGGAAAACTTTGGGGTACAACAGCTTCCCCTGTTCAATTTTCTTAAACCTCAAGAGTTAGATTGGCATGTCCTTCATTCGTGATCTGAAGGTGGAAGAGGATTGGACACTTAAGTGCCCATAAATTTGCATTCGCATGTGCAAGAAGTAACGTTCTTGGTTGATAATATTGCTTGAATGGGCTTAAAGATGCCATTCGGAGAGGTAACAAAATATCGTCAGAGATGGGCTTATAGATTCCATCCAAAGTGACTATCAATAGGAGTATCAGAATGAGTCTACGCTTGATTGTATCTGAAGAGTGCTTATCATAATGAATCTTTGAGAAAGGTTCTTAAGTAACTGCTTGTGAGATTTAGTCTCTTAGGGAAATGTTTTGGTCATGTAGATAGCAGCCCCATCATGTTTCAGGAGTTGATCTACAGTATGTCTTTATTGGTAATCTTGTCTTGTTTCGGGAGTTCACACCACCTGGTCATGTCGATAGTTTCCCCGTCTTGTTTTGGGAGTTAATCTTTGACCTACTTACTGTTGGTAAACCCGTTCTATTTCAGGAATTCATAGCATCTGATCATATAGATAGTTGCCCCATCTTGTTTCGGGAATTAATCTTCGACCTGGTCATACAGGTAGTTGCCCCGTATTTTTTCAGGAATTAATCTTTGACCTGGTCATATAGATAGTTGCCTCATCTTGTTTCGGGAATTAATCTCGGATATGTTTGAGAATTGTTGATGATATCCGTCTATTTGTAGACTCTTACCTGAAAAGATAAAGAGTTAGTTGTATGCAATGTCGTGATGTATGTGATGCATTGCGTAAATATGTTCTCAAAAAAATGAGAGTGTTCTATATGCATTTCGTATGCATATGCTATGATATTTGGTGAATGATGTATGGATGTAAAATGTCATTGAAGCATATTGGTAGCTTTGTATAACATCTTTGGTTGGGAAAATAAATCCATGACTGTTGCTGGGGATGAGGAATATGAATATTTGATCTTGTTTAGAATATCTCTACTAGGGATTCCTGCCTTCTGTTTTGAGGATACTCCGTTGGGGATGTTTGAATTCTGCTTGGGGATAGAAGAGTTCAGGAACATTGGTTGTTCATTGTTCGACTGGGGGGATTTAGTTCATATATACCCTGACTGGGGATAAAAGAGATGGATAATATTCTAAGGCATTATATGACCAAGTTTCTAGTATGGATGTCAACTCTTTTGGGGAAGACAAAGTTGAATGTCATCTGGTCCGGTTTCAGATTCTGTAGCAATCTTTTGGGGATAGCAGCTTTGATTACATTTTGCTGGAGAAGAGAATTTGTCGGTGATTTGCAGTAGTCATAGAAATGAATCTTGCTTGTGAAATTAAATTTCGTTGGGGAAATAAACCCTAGTGGGGAAATAAACCTTTCCAGAGTCACATACTCTACTGAAGAAATGAGTCTTGCTAGAGAAGAGAATTTTGTAGGAGATTCCAGTGTTAGAGAAATGAACTCAGCTGAGGGATTAAATTCTCGTAAACTGTATTGAGGAAGTAATTCTCTGGTGGGGATTAGAATTTCGTAGGTTGTGCGGGGGAAGCTTCCACTATATACTGGAGAAATGATCAACCTTCTTTATCCTATAAGACCTTTGATAGATGGTACTCAGTCCACCTCTTGGTGTTTATCATTGTTATCCTATCAGACCTTTGATATATGATATCCACTCTTATAACCTTTGGTTGTTTACCATCGTTAGCCTATCATACCTTTGATAGATGGTACTCAGTCCACCTCTTGGTATTTATCATTGTTAGCCTATCAGACCTTTGATAAATGATATCCACTCTTATAACATTTGGTTGTTTACCATAGTTAGTCTATCTGACCATTGATAGATGGTACTCAGTTCAACTCTTGGTGTTATGATGGTTAACCTATCAGACCTTTGATAGATTATATCCACTCTTATAACCTTTGGTTGTTTACCATCATCAACCTATCATACCTTTGATAGATGGTATTCACCATCATTATCCTATCAGACCTTTGATAGATGGTGTTATTTCCACTTCTTGTTGTTTACTAACATTAGACTATCAGATCTTTGATAGATTGTATTCATTCTTATGTCCTTGTGATGTATACCATCGTTAGCCTATCAGACCTTTGATAGATCGTACTCACCTCTTATGGCACGTACTTCCCATTTAGGCTTCCATCCTTAATAGGGTTTATATTACCTTCTCCTAATTGACTTTACCCTCAATAGAGTTAAGCTTTTACCAGCCTTAGTACTGATATCAATCGTGGCCTCACTGAATTTATGAGTCCGTATTTTCATCATTTATCGAGATGATGTTATCTTATTTCCTTTTTCTTCCCTTTGGACTTTACCCCAGTAGAGTTGAGTTCTCTTTTCCCCAACGAAGTTGATTTTTCTCCAACGGAATTAAGTTTTCTTTCCCCGGTGAAGTTGGTAATCCTTTATTAAAGATTACTTCCTTGTTAGCTTGTTGTTTAAATTATTAAGAATTCCCCCATTAGAATCTTACTTTGCATGTTGTTTCATTAACTATGATTTTGGCTTTGCCTATTCATAATTATTGTAACACCCTTCTAAACCCCAAAGAATATTCACAAAATAATACAATAATTAAATCAGAGTAATGCACCAAAATGGTGTCACGTTGCTTCAAACAAATTTCATAGTAAAACACATCCTGCTCCGTAACACGAGTTTTCAAAAATAAATCACGTTAAGTACTTTATGATTAACAACCACATTTTTTCAACTTTCTCGCAGCAGAAATTCATAATTCATAACATATTTATTAATATACTTCTAAATAACTTCATCAAGTCAAAACAACTCAAATACCACAATGGTAGTTCAAATCTCAAAAAAAAAACAAAGTAACATGGTTATTCAAAGAAAACGATCCCATCCCCAATGTTGCATATCAGAGAAAGACACTTATATTCTACAGGAAATAAAGAACACACTTTACGGCTATCCTCTAAGCCTCAGTCGACTATTCTTGATTACATGCAAGTTACTCACGTATAGAGGCAACATTTCCAAGCAGCAAGGGTGAGTAAATCACAATCATATAAAAGACATAAGGAGTAAATATAGTAGTTATAATACAACAATAAGGAAAACACCACATCATCGAAACCTCATGTCATACTCACACTTCATGTCATCGTAATACTCATCAGACACATGGTAGTAGCATCAATTAGTATTCATCACAGACACACATTCACAAAACATCATTATGCGAAATTATCATGCAATTTCACATATAATGCGATGCAACTTTGTTAAATTCATGCATGTGGTACCAAAACTTCATTGATGACACTGTCATCGTTTCTCCAAAGATCCCCATCAATAAGATCGATTCTTGCTTGGAACCATAGCACATCACCAATTATACACAATCCACACTATGGGATTGAGGCCATCATTAGACTATTCATCCTACAAAATTCACTGGAACAACGTCCTACAACCATCATTGGGTTATGCCCTAACATATGCCATGAATGCATGATGCGAAACATCTTAATAACCAAATGACCACTGCTAGTCAAAATGCATCATCATTCTTATAATCATCGTAATGTTAACAGGCACTGCATAATGCAAAACAACATCAACATATCATTAACATTTCATCGTTTATACATACATCATACCCAAATTGTTATAACCAGTTTTAAAATAAGAGTCGCCACTATTAATTTTTATCCTAGGGAGTGGAATATAACAGATAACCCTAATTTGGCCAGAGATTTTAGGTTGTTGACTCGTTTTAGATGAAGGAAAGGTATTAGGCACCCCTCATCTACCTTATTCACAAGGATACTAGGATTTAGAATTACGATTTAGGAAATAGGGTTTTAGTTTTCTATTAAGGGAACTCGCCACAATTTTAGTCGTATGCCTATGTATCCTCTTATGAGGAATCAGAGTCCTAATTCGTAGTTTGCAGTTGGTTGGTGTTTTTTATGGATTACTAAGATATTTGAATTCTCCTTGAACCCATTCTGGGTGTGTGAATAGCAGAGTTGTTAGACGAAGTTCGTAGTTGATTAAAAATATATTCATAATCCTTTTTGAAAATAATCTTGAATTTTAAATTAAGTTAGTAAAAAAATTGATTTGATGTTGGTTAAGCATTTTTTTAATATGTTAATATATAAAAAATTATTTTTAATGCATGAAGAGAAATAATTTTGATGCAATTTAAAATATTTGAATGGATTGGAAAAAAATAAATATTGGAGTTTTATTTATTTAATAATTTCAGAATTTATAAATATGTTAAATATAGAAAATATTAATTATAATTTAAAAATAAATAAAATTTAAAAGTTAATTAAAACCCATGGGGTGTATTTTGTTTGGGCTGAGTAAAATCAGGGGGGTGCAGAAAGTAGGGCCTTGAATTCAGATATTGAATTTGGACCCAAAGCGTAAGGGGGTGTCGTTTGTACGCAGTAGCAAAATCAAGGGGGTGGCTCAGCAAGGGTCCAAGTTCAAATATTGAATTGGGCCCAATAGCTCTAGGGGTGTGGGTTATTCAAAACTAAGTAAACTGAGGGTGTAAAAATTAAGTGCTTAGGAGCAAAACATTATTGGACCCGTTGGCCAATTTTAGGGAAAGCGCAGAGTGTTACGATGGGCCTGCGTGTTTGAGATCGTTTGATGGACATCCAAGGGTTGTGATGAGAAGTGCGTGGCAAAGATCATGGGAGCACAAACACAGGATCCACAAGGGTTTTATAAAAGCTCAGGCCCAACGCTAGGCCTCATTTCTCCTCTTCTCTCTCTCTACTCCCAAACAAACGAAACCTTTTACATTTCTAGAGAAAGAGGCTTTGATCTCTCTCTAGAAATACATCGTTCCAGAAATCACCCTGCCCAGAGCGCCACCGACCGGAAATCACTTCTGTCGGCGGCTGCATCTGGGCACCACCGCCTGAATTCAAACCTTCAACCCCAACCACCGTGACAAACCCAGAAACTTAGAACCCTAAGAAGAACTCTAACAATTTTTTGTACCCCAAAATTTTCCCTTCCTTTTCTTCAAGACATTTCTCATAAAAGATCTCAAATGCTCAAGGATTCTCAAAGAGTTGATCAGACAAGCTCACCTCCTAAGCACTGAGACCACAAATTAGGGTTTTGGTTTTCACAAGGAAAATTGGACTTCTAATGCCTTAAATGACTTTCATGGTTCATCATAGACCTCCAAGAATGCTCATGCTAAGTTTCAAGCCTTGCATCTCAAAATTGCTCAGTCAATTGCTCAAATGACTGAAAATTAGTTGTATTGGTTAAAAAGTCAATTGTGATCAACATATAGTCAAACTTCAATATTTTTGGCCAATATCAATATTTTGAAGTCATATTCATAAGTTTATCAATATTTGATCATAATTCCTCAAGAAAAGCATTCAAATCATCTAAGGGGCAAAATTGTCAAAATTAGGGTTTTGATTGAGAATGATTGATCATTGACTTTTGACCTAGTGAATGACCTAATGGTTTGAAGCATGATCTCAAGGACTCAAACACAACATCTTGACCTAATTTCATGGCTCAAATCATTTCTAAAGATCAAGGGATTGTTAGTTGAAATTTGGATCAACTAATGAAAAGTCAAGTGACACACAAAAAGTCAAACTTTGACTTTTGGGTCAACATTAAATTTCAAAGATCAAGAATCATCAATAAATTAAAAAATATCAAACTTTATCATCAAGAATCAATAAAGTCAACAAAAAGTCAAAATTTTCAATACAGAAAAATTTTAAGTATTTTTGACCTTGATAATTTCACTACTTCATGACCATTTTTCACTATGATGCAAGATGATTCAAGGAAAACTTTCAACATGAAAGTTGTATATCATGATGAATTCTACAACTTTGTCCTTGAGGGTTGATTTCCAAATAATGATTATATTTGGAGATATAGGCTCATGAAGTCATGACATTTTTACCAAAACACTTAGTGAAATTTTCAACAAGTTTGGTCAGATTTTTGTCACAACTTCTTGGCAATTTTCACCAAATTCCAAGTTGATTTAGCCAAAGTGGTCAACATGAAGGTTGTGGAAAATGTTTCAATCTTTCCAAAACTTCTAAGAACTTGAAGAGATCATGCTTGAGCTATAAGTTTCGAAGAGATGAAGATGGCATCACAAACTTGAATTTTAGGTCATTTTGTGATGAACCTTATGATCCAATCTTCAAGCATGCTGCATAAATCTTGCTTTGCAGGCTTCTAACTTGCAAATAACTCCATAATTAATTGTTTACACAACTTATTGAGCTATGATCCAAGTGTTTGAGCCATTTTCCAAAGCAATTTTCCATTTTTAGCAAAAAGTCACCACTTCCATTCTTGTAAAGTGACTTTAAACACAATGTCAACTTCTTGAGCCTCTCATTTGATCCCTATGCACACACTCAACATGTATGCTCAGAAGTAACATGTCTAAAGCCTCTATCAATTTCATATCATGCTTGTATTATGCATTGGAACAGCTTGTTTTAAGTTTGCTTCAAAACCAAGTCACATAACCATAACATGTGATCTTTCAAATCTGGTTACTTGAGCCTTCCAAACCTTTTATCTATAAATAGAGAAGTTATTTGCAAGCTAACACACGAATTCAATAGCCCTCTAACCCCCTCAAACTCCCTGAAATGAGAATTGGCATCCAAAACCTCCATTGTTGCACATTTTTACTTTGAATTCCAAATACACAATCCACTCGTGAGTTTTCACTTTTAATCAATCACAAAGTTTCTATAACTCATATAGAAGCTATCCAAACACTTGCTACACAACTATAACACCATCTTCATCATCCTTCATTTCCAAAAACAGTCACTTGCAACTTGACTTGTCTAGAAGAATCCAGCCACTCTCAATCCAAGTAAGCATTGCAATAGCTTCCTGGGAGTTCAATGAAGCTATCCAGATCATCACAACATCTCCAGGAGTGCTCAAACTCCAAACATGATTTCCAGTTTTGAAGTAAGTTTTCTCAACCTTGAACTTCTTATACAAGCATCATTAATGGTTACTTTATGAATAAAAAATGTAGACATCATCTCCCTGAAGCTAACCATGCCTTTAGTTTTCATTTATGTTAATTGTACATGGAGAATTTTGAAGTTGAACTTTCTGAAAAAAATTAGGTTTTAATTTGGTACCAAAATAAATTCATGTTCATCTTTGAATTTTAGTTTAAGTTATTTACATGGCTGAATTCATGGTGAAATTTGGAGCAACTTTCATGTTTACAATTTTTAAAATGGTTGAGAAATGAGCAAGTTTAGAAATTTAAAAATGTTGACAGTGGTGACTGGCGTGAGGTAGGAGATGAAGTGCAATCAGGAATGAGTTTATTTTAAATTTAGTGCAAGTTGCATAATGAACGGATGAAATAGCCACCCCAATGATAAATAAGTGCACGCTAAGTCACTTGTTACTAGGGACCTGGGTTCGAGCCCCAGTGGTACCTATTTGTTTTTCACTTATTTTGTTCTTACAAATTCAATGCAAGCAAGCCCAAGGCACGCACACTGCACCCCTCACCTTCACTCTTTGATCTCTCTATGTCCAAGATGGATGTTCCAGATACAAGGACCTACCATGAACCACCAAAATCCAATAATACTGAGTCACAAACAGCGTTGGGCTCCCTGATTTGGGCCTCTTTATTTTTTTTGTTTTTACTATTCTTCACCCCCCCCCCCAAATTTTTTATAACAACCAGGCTCATTCTTTTTCTTTTTTTCTTCTGATTTTAACAAAAACTCCCTTGGGCCCAATGCCTCATTTTCTTTTTAACCCCCATTTTATTTTTATAGCACCCTGACCCAATTTTTTTTTATTTTATTTCTATTTTAATTGTTTTTTTAATCATTTTCTTTTTTTATAAAATAAAAATAACAAAAAATCATAAAATTTTTATTTAGTTTTCTAAATTAATTAGTTTAATTTTTTATAATTAAAATTGTTTTAATTCAACCACTTTGATTTAATTAGAGTTAAGCTTTATACTTCAAATATTTTTCTAAATAAAACCTCTAAATATTTTCTAACAATTAACTTCTCTTCTAGATTAATTTAGACTTAGGTTTTTCTATACTTAAATTATTTTATTTTCATTAATGAATTTGGTTTTTATCTTAGTTTAATTTATTTAGATTTACTAAATTCTTTTAAACATAAAGTCATTTAATTAGATTAATTGCCAAATCTTTTCTCTATCAAAAAATCATTAAACCTAACTTCTTTCCTCTACTTCATATTTTTGCACATTTTGTTATTTCGTATTATTAATTATGCACATGGTTTGTAGATAATTCGGATTTATTGCTTTCTTCCCTTCATTCACAAACTTGTACCCCCATTCCCAAAGCATTGTAATAGCGTAGGATATTTAAATTCCGTAATTTATTGATTTCCTTATTATTGTTAGTAATTAGGGTTTGTATGGCAAGATTTAAAATCAAACGTTAGACAACCCTAATCCAAGACAAATAATTGAATCAAACACACTTTGCACATATGCACCTCTAGGGTTAACCTCACTTGTTGCCTCGGATAAAATTAGTCATGTCCCTCGAATATGGGATGCTTTAGCAAAGACCCTCGATTAAAAGATCGTAGTACCTCGATGACCCATCGATGTCTCCTTCGATAAACGATCTTAGTCCCTTACGACAATTGCTAAAGTATCTTATAAGTTGCCTTCTACGACTGCACGACGACCCACGCCTGTCCCTCGCATCCAATGATATAGCTCCCTACCAACCAATGGCAAAGTAGCATTATCTAAAGGAGGAGGAAAAGAATAAAGACTTTTTGAGTAGGTAGATTGCTCGTAATTTCTTGCTCACAAACTAAAACAATATTTACACTTCACATTTTCAAAACAACTATTTTCAAAACACTTTTTAAAAAAACAAACATTTTGTATACATTCTCAATGATACGAGAATCATTACAAAATTGCCTTACATTGGCATTTTCAAACATCTTTCCAAACACTCTAGATATTTTCAAAACAAACATTTTGTATAATTCTCAATGATACGAGAATAATTGCAAAATTGTCGCACTTAGGCATTTTCAAAGTATTCTCAAATATACATAAACACAAGGTATTTTCAAAGTGAGCTAGCAATTAAGAGTCCACAGATAACTACGGATGGAAAGGGTAACACCTTCCCTTTTTATAACCTACCCCTCGAACTCAAGAAAAATCTCAAAAGGTATTTCCTGTTCTTTTCACCCTTTCCTTTATTGGATAAAAGAAAAGTCGGTGGTGACTCTTGCTATTCGCAACATTTGCGATAAAATGCAAAACACCCAAGTCAATCTCCCACCGTATTACACAATGTATGACCTAACCCCAAGAACCCAAGGGTTCGTGAAGAACCCAAATCAACCAAAACCCAGAAACCCCAAACCTGATGAACCCTAACCCCAAACCTGATGAACCCTAACCCCAAACCTAAGAACCCTAACCCTAGGTTAGAAGCCTAACCCTTAAAACCTAAATTTTCCAAAAATGCAACAGTTAAACATCAATCATACAAGCATTCAAAAATCACGACAATAATTAACAATCATAAGCTAAGTGTTTTAGATTACCTCTCCTGCAGTGAAAATGGTCGTATAATTTTCCTCCCATGATTTCTCCTTTGTCTTCTCTCTAATCTCCTTTCTTTCTATTTACAAGTACGTGGTGGAGGTGACGGCTTGGAGGACAGACCTTAGGGTTTTAGAAATTGAAACCCTAGATCTCAAGTGTTGTACCCCAAAATTTTCCCTCTTATTTCTCAAGGATTTTCTCACAAGATCTTCTATGATATCAAGTTTGCAGCACTGATACATCAATTTAGGCTTGGAATTGGCAAAAGGGCAAAATGGTCAATTGCATACTAGAAAGTCAAACTTTGACTTTTTGGTCAACATTACATTCCAAGGATCAAATTTCATCAAGACATTCAAAAATATGAAACTTGATCATCAAGAAATCAAGAAAGTCAAAAGTCAATTCAAACCCTTCAAGACTTAGAAATTTTTCTAAGTGTTTTTTATACGTGATAATCTCATTTCTTCATGCCAACTTTTCACCTTGATGCAAGATGATTCAAGAGAAGCTTCCAACATGAAAGTTGTAGATCTCCATGATATCTATAATGTTTATTTACATAACTTCTCCTGAACAGGCTTGGATTTCAGGTTATAAATTCATGAAGTCATGACATTTTCATTTAAACACTTAGAGAAATTTTTAGCAGTTTTGGTCAGGTTTTTATCCCAAATTCTTGCCCATTTTTCATCAAGTTCCAGTTTGATTTAACAAAAGTGGCCATCATGAAAGTTATAGAGGGTGTTTTAAGCTTTCTAAAACATCCAAGAGCATGAGTTTATCTTATTTGAGTTAGGAGATACAAGGATCTAAAGTTGGACATTCATTCTTGATTTACAAGGCTAATTTGTGATGAACAAGGAACAAGAATCTTAACATATGCTGCATAATCTCCAATTTGCAGGCCTTGTGACTTGCAACTCTTACCATAATTTAATGCTTACACAAACTTTTGAGCTATGGTCCATTGGGTTTAAGCATTATTCAAGTGATCTTTCTATTTTTGGCACAAAGGCACCATTGTCATTCTTGCAAAGTTCACTTTAATCATAAAGTCAATTTCTTGAGCCTCTAACTTGTTGTTCTAATCACACTCAACTTCTGCAATTCAGAACAAACATGTTTAAAGTGATCAACCACTTTAGATAGCTTGGTACAAGCATTGGAAACATGTTCTTCATGCTTGCTTCAAAAACAAGCAAGATAGCCATAACATGTGATTCAAAATATGAGTTGTTTGAAGTCTCAAACCTTCTCTATAAATAGAGAGGCCAGTTGCAAGAGAAGAGGTTGAAAAAACAAGTTGAAAAAACAGGTTGAAAAAACAGGTTGGAAAAGAGTTAGAAAAATAGAGTGAATGGCCAGTAGTTTTATTGATAAACCTTCAAAAAATCCATAACAGACCCTAAGACTTCCACTCTTGAGTTTTGAAGTCTAAACCTTAAAACCTCTCACACTTTTCATATTCCATCTAAAAACCATCCAAACATTTCATACCACACAGAGGTTGTTTAATAACCTTCAACAAAAAGGAAAGTCTAGCAGCCTGTTGGAGCTTCCTTAAGGTTCATACAACATCTTGAAGGGCATTTGGACTCAAAACTTAAAGTGCAGTTTCAAGGTAAGTCATCTTTACCTTTCCTTTTCCATACATCAACTTTTCTGTTTATAGGATGTAGCAATCATTATTCTTAAAGTTAATCATTTATTTGTTGTTCCTGTTATTCATTCATATGTCAAAAACTAACTGATGTATGCAAAGAATGGTGTTTAAGGCAAAAAAATGCAGTATGTATCGACACATATCCACATGTGTCGACCCATCTTAGTGAAAATATAGGGTATGAGTCAACACATGACCCTCATGCATCGACCCATACTAAGTTCAGGTCACAAAACAGAAACTGGAAAGGACTATGAGTCGACACATACGCATTTCGCGTCGATACAAAAAGGTGTATGAGTCGATACATCCCATTATGTGTCAACTCATACTGAACAGATTTCACTTTACATGGGCAAGGAGAAGCTATGTGTCAATGCATAGCAGCATGGGTCGACACATAGCAGTTCAAAAGTGCATTTTCCTTTATTTTGCACTGTTTTCACATTCTTTTTAATATCATTCGATATGGTTGTAATATTTTAGTTCCTACTTCACCCCATTGCTAAATTGTACCCCCATCCCCCTAAAGTGATGTAATAGCTTAGATTTTACTTTCCGCTTTTTACTTATTTTTTCATATATTACTAGTAAATAAGATGTATGGCAAGATAAAAACAACAAAAGAGACAACCCTAATCAAAGACAAAACGTATGCAAATCAAACACACTATTCACACATGCACCCTTAGGGTAATCCCGTATCGTTGCCCCTTTCAGAAAATATTCATGTCCCTCGAGCATGGGCGTTTTAGCAAAGACCCTCGATAAAAGATCGTAGTCCCTCGATGACCCTCGATGTTGCCTTCAGTAAATAATCTAGTCCCTAAAATAACATTGCTAAAACGTCTCATAGGTTGCCTTTTATGACTATACAAACGTCCCAATGCCCGTCCCTTCACATCCAACGATGGGGCTTCTTGCCAAATCAATGGTAAGATAGCCACATCTAAAGGAGGAGGAAAAGCACATTTAAGACCTTTTGAGTAGGTAGATTCGCTCCCAGTTACTCGCTTGCTCACAACAAAAACATTTTTATACACCCACACTCTCATCTTTGAACTATTTTTGAAACAAACACTTTATATGCGTTCTTATAGAAACGAGAATTGTTACAAAGTTACATTTTCAAAATACTTTCAAAAACACATCTCACAAACACACCTTTGAACTATTTTCGAAACAAACACTTTGTAGGCGTTCTTATAGAAACGAGAACCATTACGAAGTTCCATTTTCAAAAATACTTTCAAAAAACCACACACACAAAGTACAATTTCAAACAAAAGCAAGTGATCTAGCAAGTAACTAAGAGCCCATGGAAAACCATGGATAAAAAGGGTGCTAATACCTTCCCTTTTCATAATCTACCCCCTGAACTCAAAAAAAAATCTCTAAAGGTCTTTCCTGTGCTTTTTCACCTTTCCTTTTTGGATAAAAGAAAAGTCGGTGGCGACTCTTGCTAACCGCAACACTTGCGATAAAACACAAAACCTCAAGTCAGTTCTCCCACCGTATCATAGAACTGGCGACTCTGCTGGGGATTTATTATAAAATTGGGGTTACCTTAGGGCTAGATCACATTTATTTGCTTACATTGTTTGATTTGTTTGCTTTACATTATGGTTCTTTGTTTGGGTTTGAATCCTCCACCCGGATTTGGGAAACATTATAGGTAAATAGCAATACGTTGTGGAAACTGTGCGGTACCGGTAGCCTTTGAGTCAATCAAAGAGAATACGGGGCCGCTGAGTGATGTCATGAAGCACTAATGAACTTCTAGAACCTTTACTTGACCAACTTGGCCTTTAGGATGTAGTGAGATGACCGGCTTTGGTGCAGCCCGAAGTTGGTAGATACTCGATACTACACTCATTAAGGTTTAGTTTTTTGGGATATTTCGGTCGCCATTAAAGAGGCTTGTGATGAAACAATGACCAAGCAAACAAACCATTTATATTGAGCTCATTAGAACCCGATTACTATTACTAGGACAGGTTGAGCCAACTAAACTTCAAGAGGGTACTTACCTACAAACTCCATGCAAGCCTAAACCTAAGGACTTGTCTGCTTTGCGTGTACATGATTATTTGTATAAGCTTGTTTACTTCGCATACTTGTGCATAACATCATAACATCATACCATAGCATTTTCAATAACCATTTCAAGGATCTCGAGGGTCTTTGATGCAGGTTCACAATAAACCAGACGTCTATCAAGGGGCAAGAGGATTTATTTTCCTCTGACCAAACACCGTCAAAGATCAATTACAACAAACTTCAGTCAAGGGCTATAAGCCACTTGACATGGTGAGCTTGATTCTCGTGGAAGGACATCCATCGATACAAAGTTCTCCAATCAAATATGTTGATCAAAATTTAATCTCTAACTTTTTCTTGTGTTTACCTCGTGAGATCCTTGAAAACATGCATCCACATATCATGCATCATATCATGACAGGTTTCTCCCATACAGGTCTCCTTATCTTCCTGCTGTTTATTTCAGTAAGATGGATATGGAACAAACGGTGAAAGATCTCCAAGCTCAAAACGCTCAATTCCAACAAATGTTTCTGGCTATGGCTAAGGGGCAAGAGGACCTGAAAGCTCTCTTTCTCAAAGATAAGAAGAAAAAGTCCAAAAAGTCAATAGGCGTCCTGAACTTGAGAAGAAGACCTGGAGGACCATTCAAGAGAGCTCTAGATCTTTCAATTTCATCCAACACGAGGGATAGTCTTGAAGAAGACCACAATTTGGAGATTGATGAAGTTGAAGCCGACTACTCCGAGGAACAATATCCTCCCACTGATGACAAGTACAAACAGTTGGAGGATCGCCTCAATGCAATGGAGATTCAACAGATACCCAGTTTGGATTTAGGAGACATGGGTTTGGTTTCTGGAGTGGTCATCCCGCCAAAGTTCAAAGTCCCTAACTTTGCCCTGTACGATGGAGTCTCTTTCCCTAAGATGCACTTAAAGTCTTATGTTCGCAAGATTCAACCATACACAACTGATCTGAAGCTTTGGATCCATTTCTTCCAAGAGAGCCTAGTAGGGACTCAACTCGAATGGTTTTATCAATTGGAGAGTTCTCGCATCCACACCTAGGAGGATTTAGCTGCTGCTTTCTACAAGCAGTATCAGTACAATGCTGATCTTGCACCAACTCGTGTGCAATTGTAGAACATGACCATGGGTTCCAACAAAAGCTTCAAAGGGTACGCCCAAAAATGGAGAGATCTGGCTGGTAGGGTGCAACCCCCTTTAACTGACAAGGAGCTGATTGACATCTTCATGGGAACTCTGACAGGACCTTTCTTCAATCACTTGATCGGAAGCTCCTCAGCCGGGTTCACTGAGCTAATACTGACCGGAGAAAGGGTCGAAGCTGGCATCAAAAGTGGAAAGATCCAAGGAGCTACACCCTCTGATGCTCACAAAAATCCATACAATGGGAAGAAAGAGTCCAATGTTGTGTATGGTCAAAAGAGTCATCATGATCAACATGTAGGGGAAATCCTGATCTCTAATCCCACGCCTGTTCAACAAAGACAGAGCAATAGGCGTAGGGTAAGATATCAAGAAAGGCAGTACACTAACATCAACATGCCTTTGTCTCAAGCTTTACAACATTTTATGAAGTTGAAGCTGATCACGCTAAAGGATCCTCCTCAAAATCCTGACACCTCTTCTCCTAACTACAACCCGAATGCAAGATGTGCTTATCATTTTGGTAGCTCAGGGAATGACATAAAAAATTGTTGGGCTCTGAAGAACAAGGTTCAAGACATGATTGATGCCAAGGAGATCGAGTTTTACCCTCTGAAGACTCCAAACATAATTACTGCTCCTATGACGAATCATTGAAAGATTTTGTTCATTTGGATTCTCAAGTTGTAATCTCTTTTGTTATTCAAACAATTATCTATTAATTTCAAACTTTGTTTTCATTAATGCATTACATATGTTTGTCTTGATTTGATCCACTCATTTTCATTACATTTAAACTATGCTTTTTAATCTCTTTATGACATTCAACTCTTGCTAAAAGTTACAAGCCTTTAGAGGGAGGATGACGAAAACAATGCCATAATCTCATACAGTATGCTTTTGGACAGACTTTGCTGACGATGTACAGACGTTCTTTCAAATCCTAAACATTGGAGTTATAAGGAAGGTAATCCCTAGTCAACTCCTTCGAGCCAAAGAAGTAGAAATTTTTTGTATACAAATTGAAACCTTTAATCAAAACCTGGGGCAGGGTAGTCTCTCAGTTAATTCAAACGCGCGTTTAGCCGCAAACTCTCATTTCATAATACAACGAATGACATCAAAAACATTCTCTGGAATCAAAAGACGGTTATGGTTCCCTATCACATAGGCAGTCATTATCTCTCCAAAAAAAGGGAAAGGCGCACTAAGTCAAAACCTACAAAGGAGACTTAAGAGAACTGGGGCATCCCGCTGACTGTAATCTCAAAACAAGAACAGTCAGGAAAAAATTAGGGATAACAAATCAATCAAAAGAGGTTACTATAAATCCTCAACAAAATGAAAAAATGTTGCAGAAAATGACGGCCTTCCGACAAACTTAACCTGTCTGAACCATCACCAAAACGTCATTCCAGACTCAATTGGAGTTCAAACGCACAATTAATTGAGCTTAGGATTGAAGAACATCACGAAGAACGGGAAGGTACAAATACACTTTGAGCCTTTATCCTTTGTTTCTTAAACCGTGAACCAAGCCACGTTACAACCCTTCAAAATTCCTAATTGAAGCATGGGTTAGTTCGAAAGCATACTGTTACAAAAGGTATCCTGACTCCTGTAAGGCTTTGCTCTAAATCCTGAGATTGAATTTTCTTACAAAATTCCTTTACTTACAAAAACACATTTTTTAAAACTTCAAGACAAGCATAAACTTTTCATTACTTGAATATCACTGTTTGCATATGGCTATTTGTTTGACAGCGGAGAAATTCACATAATAAATATCCAGTGAACGAAAGCTCTCTCAGTGAACAAAATCACTTCAAGTGGGATGACACTTACAATGACAAATCTCCTATCAACAAGGGGGAATGACGTGTCACTATCCATCACACCTGGGGCAGTCTAGTCAAGATTTCAAGAAACCTCTCAAGAATTATGGAGTAACCAGGGGCAAGTCACCTCTCCAACAGACCGACGACAGGGTTTATTTCCCCAACAACACCAGGATTCCCCAGCTTGAGTTTGCCTCTCTAACTACTACAAATCAAAGGACCACAACTCCTCTTCCCCAGTAGACTACTCTACAATCCCCAGCAAGTTACTGTGAAACCTGGAATTGGCAAAAGGGCAAAATGGTCAATTGCATACTAGAAAGTCAAACTTTGACTTTTTGGTCAACATTACATTCCAAGGATCAAATTTCATCAAGACATTCAAAAATATGAAACTTGATCATCAAGAAATCAAGAAAGTCAAAAGTCAATTCAAACCCTTCAAGACTTAGAAATTTTTCTAAGTGTTTTTTATACGTGATAATCTCATTTGTTCATGCCAACTTTTCACCTTGATGCAAGATGATTCAAGAGAAGCTTCCAACATGAAAGTTGTAGATCTCCATGATATCTATAACATTTCTTTACACAAATTCTCCTAAGCAGGCTTGGATTTCAGGTTATAAATTCATGAAGTCATGACATTTTCATTTAAACACTTAGAGAAATTTTCAGCAGTTTTGGTCAGGTTTTTATCCCAACTTCTTGCCCATTTTTCATCAAGTTCCAGTTTGATTTAACAAAAGTGGCAACCATGAAAGTTATAGAGGGTATTTCAAGCTTTCCAAGACATCCAAGAGCATGAATTTATCTTATTTGAGTTAGGAGATACAAGGATTTGAAGTTGGACATTCATTCTTAATTTACAAGGCAGATTTGTGATGAACAAGGAACAAGAATCTTAACCCATGCTACATAATATCTAATTTGCAGGCCTTGTGACTTTCAACTCTTACCATAATTTAATGCTTACACAAAATTTTGAGCTATGGTCCATTGGGTTTAAGCATTATTCAAGTGATCTTTCTATTTTTGGCACAAAGGAACCATTTCCATTCTTGCAAAGTTCACTTTAATCATAAAGTCAATTTCTTGAGCCTCTAACTTGTTGTTCTAATCACACTCAACTTCTGCAAGTCAGAATAAACATGTTTAAAGTGATCAACCACTTTAGATAGCTTCGTACAAGCATTGGAAACATGTTCTTCATGCTTGCTTCAAAAACAAACAAGATAGCCATAACATGTGATTCAAAATCTGAGTTGTTTAAAGTCTCAAACCTTCTCTATAAATAGAGAGGCCAATTGCAAGAGAAGAGGTTGAAAAAACAGGTTGGAAAAGAGTTAGAAAAATAGAGTGATCGGTCAGTAGTTTTATTGATAAACCTTCAAAAAATCTATAACAGACCCTAAGACTTCCACTCTTGAGTTTTGAAGTCTAAACCTTAAAACCTCTCACACTTTGCATATTCCATCTAAAAACCATCCAAAACGTTTCATACCACAGAGAGGTTGTTAAATAACCTTCAACAAAAAGGAAAGTCTAGCAGCCTGTTGGAGCTTCCTTAAGGTTCATACAACATTTTGAAGGGCATTTGGACTCAAAACTTAAAGTGCAGTTTCAAGGTAAGTCATCTTTACCTTGCCTTTTCCATACATCAACTTTTCTGTTTATAGGATTTAGCAATCATTATTCTTGAAGTTAATCATTTGTTTGTTGTTCCTGTTATTCATTCATATGTTAAAAACTAACTGATGTATGCAAAAGAATGGTGTTTAAGGCAAAACAAATGCAGTATGTATCGACACATATCCACATGTGTCGACCCATCTTAGTGAAAATACAGAGTATGAGTCAACACATGACCCTCATGCATCGACCCATACTGAGTTCAGGTCACAAAACAGAAACTGAAAAGGACTATGAGTCGACACATACGCATTTCGCGTCGATGCAAAAAGGTGTATGAGTCGATACATCCCATTATGTGTCGACTCATACTGAACAGATTTCACTTTACATTGGCAAGGAGAAGCTATGTGTCGATGCATAGTAGCATGGGTCGAGACATAGCAGTTCAAAAGTGCATTTTTCCTTTATTTTGCACTGTTTTCACATTCTTTTTATTATCATTCGATATGGTTATAATATTTTAGTTCCTACTTCACCCCCATTTCTAAATTATACCCCCATCCTCTAAAGTGATGTAATAGCTTAGATTTTACTTTCCGCTTTTTACTTATTTTTTCATATATTGCTAGTAAATAATATGTATGGCAAGATAAAAACAACAAAATAGACAACCCTAATCAAAGACAAAATGCATGGAAATCAAACACACTATTCACACATGCACCCTTAGGGTAATCCCGTCTCGTAGCCCCTTTCGGAAAATAGTCATGTCCCTCGAGCATGGGCGTTTTAGCAAAGACCCTCGATAAAAGATCGTAGTCCCTCAATGACCCTCGATGTTGCCTTCGGTAAACGATCTAGTCCTTAAAACAACATTGCTAAAACGTCCCATATGTTGCCTTCTATGACTATACAAATGTCCCAATGCCCGTCCCTTCACATCCAATGATGGGGCTTCTTACCAAATCAATGGTAAGATAGCTACATCTAAAGGAGGAGGAAAAGCACATTTAAGACCTTTTGAGTAGGTAGATTCGCACCTAGTTACTCGCTTGCTCATAACAAAACCATTTTTATACACCCACACTATCATCTTTGAACTATTTTCGAAACAAACACTTTGTATGCGTTCTTATAGAAACGAGAATCGTTACAAAGTTACATTTTCAAAATACTTTCGAAAACACATCTCACAAACACACCTTTGAACTATTTTCGAAACAAACACTTTGTAGGCATTCTTATAGAAATGAGAACCATTACGAAGTTCCATTTTCAAAAATACTTTCAAAAAACCACACACACAATGTACAATTTCAAACAAAAGCAAGTGATCAAGCAAGTAACTAAGAGCCCATGGAAAACCATGGATGAAAAGGGTGCTAATACCTTCCCTTTTCATAATCTACCCCCCGAACTCAAAAAAAACATCTCTAAAGGTCTTTCCTTTGCTTTTTCACCTTTCCTTTTTGGATAAAAGAAAAATCGGTGGCGACTCTTGCTAACCGCAACACTTGCGATAAAACGCAAAACCTCAAGTCAGTTCTCCCACCGTATCACATCAAGCAACAACGATATCTTCACAAATGTAGTACTTCTCCGTCTTCTCTATTTAGTATCTTCTTCTCCAAATTTCTCCTCCTTTTTCTTTCTCTTAGAAATTAGGCTTTTATAGTTTTAGGTTTAGAATAAATTAGGAAGCTTTCTATTGATTAGGCGTTACAATTGTTGGTTAGGGTAGATTTTTGAAATTGTCATTAGATTTATAAGTTTAGGAAAGATTAAAGATTGTAATTGATTTGATTTGATTCTCTGGTTAATTATGTTTAGAAAAAGATGATTTTGTATTGAAATAAACTTAGACTATTTGTCATGTAATTGATTTGGATTGATATGATTATATATTTTAATTTCGTTAGCTCGTTTGAGATCTGATACAGATTTATTTAATCTGTATAATAGTCGTTTCTTTTGGGCTTGGATTGATTTTTGGGTATTGTTGCTTAGAGGAAGAACAACAACGTCGCTAACGAAACACAATTAGGGTTTCTAGCCCTCGTAGTTGACTTGGTCAACAATAATCACAAAATAAAGATATAATTTAATAATAATAAATAAAATAAAATAAAATAATTAATGGTTTATGCAAGTAATAATAATAAAAAAGTTCATTCAAAAATTATGAACTGGGTTTTGAGACAATACACCTTATTTTATAAGTTTAAACCCCATAATATATATGAATTTGACATTAATAATCTATACTTTATACTATGAAGAAAATGATAACACTAGAAATTAATAGTAATAAAGAAAAGTTTGGTTTAGAAATCAAAAGTGAAAATTTGGGGTATGACACAAACAATCATTGAATCATCATATTCATCAAATCATAGGTACTGGAAAAATACACCATATGACTCTTTTTATTCCACCAAAGTATAGTTCGTTGTGTTAGCTTCCTAACGCTTCGAACGGTGTGTCAATCAGAGTCTTGAAATTGAAGTTACGACACTTTTAAAAATGCCATTGTTGTCCATCGCCTGATGCTCACTCGACAAAGAAAGATGCTCGCCTAAGGCTCGCCCCAAGATGAGAGAGAGACAACACCATCATTCCTTTCTGGTCTCCATCTCCTGATGACATATCTTGCTCGCCTGGCGCTCTCCTCTCGCTTCTACATCGCCCTGCGATGCTCAAGCGAAAGACCACCCCTATAAAAAAATCAAGGGGCTATGTTTTTCACCCCATTCCCATCACTTCTTATTCGCCTGACGCTGCTGGAGTGATGTTCCATCGTCTGGAAACATACATCTATCGCCCGGTGCTGCAACGTAAACAAGACTTCCCTATTGTAATTTTTGCATTGCACGGTCCCAATTTCTACATAATTTCTTCATAGTACAAGTCTCAATTCATCATAGATTCTATTAGCTTCATCATATAACAAGAACATGTCATATTATACATCATATGCATCAATTCTTTGCAAGAAAACATCACAATTTCAGCAATTTTCATCAAATCATCACTTAACATCATCATCCCAAAACCCCAACATAAACTACAATTATCTAAACCTTAGATAAATTATAATAACAATGATAAACCCCTTTACCTTAGATTTCTCCTAGTAATTGATTTCTCTTTGCGTTCTATCAAATCCCTCTGAGTTCTTTCGTGCACTAGATGTCTTCACAATGTTCTTCTCTTTTCACGATTACATAGAATGGGACTCTCTTTCCTTTATTCCTTGTTTAACCTTTGGATCATTTCTATTATCTTCTGATCTTACATTTATTTATCCATTTAGAATTTACCACTTTGTCTCTAACATCTCTACATCATATTTTATCTATATTTAACTAATTAAAATAATTTCAATTAATCATTCTAGTTATCTAAATTATTCTAAAATACTTTATACCTTCTTAATTCCTACCACCCCATCATACACCACACAAAACATCATGTCAAGCATCATGATCTTCCATACATCACATAAACATCAAAATTAAGTCACAATTTCCAACATAAATTAATCAAATAATTTAAAAAATAATCTAATTATTTTGGGGTGTTACAGTTATCCCAAGAGTTGTGTTGTTCCCCAGTGATTTATTTTCCTAGTTGAAATCTCTTTCTTAGTTTGTCTTGTATCATAGCTTTGTCTATATTATTTTGTTATTCTTAATAGTGTCTTGTTCCCCCTGTGGATTTTGTCTTTTACATTCATAATCACGTGCATTACATGTAATCTTAGGACCAAGAATTGGGTTTGTTTTATATTGTCTTCATATCTCCGGATAGAAGACACTTAAATAAAGGCAACTGTTATACCCCAATTTTTGCCCCTAAGATCCCCTATCACTTCATATCATCACAATCATCAAGATCAAACATTAGGGTTGACTCTCTCTTTTACTCTCTCCTATCTTTAAGTTTGTCCTTAAGGGATCGCCGAGCACCTTGAATTGTGTATCTTGTATATATGTGTTTTATATTTTACTGACCTCTTACCAAAATCCAAAAATATGTCTTATTTATTTTGTTTCTTTTAGAAGACAGGGTTTCGGATCGAGAAATTCAAGTGATGGTTCCCCAATTAGGGTTGTGGGTTGTTCAAGCCAAATATTTTCTCTCAAAGGTACATTGTCTTAAAGTTGTGATCTATAATTTTATGCCACAATATCCTCAAGCTTCACTCGGCATGGTTAATGTGAGTTTGGTTGCTTAATTCTCGATACTCTTTGAGATACGTTCATGTGTTTATTTCCATGCCTTATTAGACGAGTAATCTCAATTTCTTACAAGTAGGAGTATGGTTTAATCAAGATTTCATCATCTCAAATTCATGTGTGCTTAAGAGTGCCTTGGGTTGTGGAAAAAGATCAAGTTCGCAAAATGATTCCAAGTGTTTTGACCAAAAAGTCAACATTTACAAGTTAGAGTTCAAACGATCATAACTTCTTCATTATTCAGTACTTTTGATCTATTCTTCGAGCATATTAATCTCCTTGACATATACTCCAACTTTTGTTTACAAGCCAAGATCTAATTGTGTATAGAAGGCCATCAAAAGTTTGAGTATATTAGAGGTCATTTTGAAGACTTTGACCTATTTTCAAGTGATACTCGTCTAACTTTTGAGGATGCTAATTCTTTTGATTCTTAAAATTTTGGGATGTTTCTTTTTTGCACGACACTATTCAAGATGTTATCCACAAGTTTTCTTCAAGGAGCGAAAGCGAATTGTGCTTAGAAATCCATGAAATTTAATGAGACATTACAGGTCACTTTTTTGGGCTTAATAATGGTTTTGACCTATAATTTTCATTTATGACATGAGTTCTCTTTAAAGATGTTGATTTCTTGCGTTGAGGTTTAGGCACCAAGTTAAAGTATTTTTTGCTATAGATGGAGATCTCACCGACTTTTCAAACGGAATTTGTTTGAAGTTTGGTTCATGGTTATGAAGTTTCTTTTGAACTTACTTCAAAAGGAATTAGTGATTATGGTTGGTTTGGAATTTAAAGTTGTTGATTAGAACATATTCCAAATTCCTCAAAATAGGTTGATTCAAAGAAGTTCAATTTCATCTATGAGAATTTTTTCTCATTCAACCTCATTTACAATTCAAGAATTTCTTTTGGCCTAAACTTCAAAAAATAATAATATTAATACTTCATTCAAGTGTTCAATATTTCTTTCAAGTGCAACATCTATTCCAAATTCAAGCATTCAAGACTTTTAAAAATACAAGCTAATTTTTCCAAGTCCAGTTCAAAGTGGAATTCCCAAGATAACTCAAATATGTTTACAGGCCAAAGGAATTCAATTTCCAACATTGTTGCAAAAGAGTCTCGATTATATCATTAAGTATGAATTACTGTTGTACCCCAAAATTTTCCCTCTCATGTTTTCCAAAGTCTTCCCCCTGCATGGTTGATCACAAACTCTTGCCTAAGGAAAAAGAAAATTTTTGAGTGGTACTTTAAGTACCTTTCGATTGGCATTCTGAAAGATCCTTCGATTGGTATTCTGAAGGAGCATTTCGATTGGCATTATGGACAAGCACTTCGATTGGCATTCTGAAAGACCCTTCGATTGGTATTATGAAGGAGCATTTTGATTGGCATTATGGACAAGCACTTCGATTGGCATTCTGAAAGACCCTTCGATTGGTATTCTGAAGGAGCCTTTCGATTGGCATTATGGACAAGCACTTCGATTGGCATTCTGAAAGACCCTTCGATTGGTATTCTGAATGAGCCTTTCGTTTGGCACCCTGGGACAAGCCTTTCAATTGGCATGCCAGGGGATCCTTTGATTTAGCATTGTGTCAAGGCAGCTTCGACAGGCATGTTAACCATGTCCTTCGATTAGCATGAATAGCACCTTTCGATTGGCCTGTTAACAAAGCCTTTCAATTGGAATTTTAATTAGTACCCTTCGATTGATATTTGGACCAGGGCCATTTGAAGAACTCCTTCCAGGCCATTTGAAAGAGGCCATCAAGAGGGCACTCAAAAAACATGTCCAAGTACACTGAACATGAGAAAATGGCATGTTTCCCTTGCAAATGTAGAAATAATTAAATGCTGATTATGGATTTAATTCCTGAGTTAAAGGCCAGATTCTTGCCTTTTCTGTTCCTAAAGAGCTTATTCGACCAGAGTGATTCTTTTCAAATCAAGCAGTTGAAGCAGAAGAAGTCCATTCGAAGGAGGCAACTCAAGACCAATCGAAGAGCATGGCCTGAACGCATTCGAAAATCAAAAGTGTCCAGATTCATTCCAGATTCCAAAGAGACACGAATGTTTCAAAAAAGGAAATATTTTAATGTGTCTGATTCTTGTCTCATGGCTTTAATGGCCTGGTTAAATGTTTGTCCCTTGCCATTTTCATGCACCCTCACACTCCTATAAATACAAGGGCCAACATACAGTGCCAAGGACGAAAAAACACAGAAAAAACAGAGAACGGAAAAAACAGAGAACAGAAAAGAAAAGGAGAACCAAAAAACATTGGAGAGGCGCTGCCCATATAATCCATCAAAGGTTGTCAGAATTTTCCAAGCCAAAGCAGTCCTTCAGATCGAAGGTGCCCACGCCCAGAAGCCCTCAGATTGAAAGTGCTCCCATCCAGCCAGTACCCAAATCGAAGATTCAATCTGCTGGTAAGAGAGGGTAAATTGTCAAAACTTTTCATTTTGCATAACACCTCCATATTTTCTATCCCATTCGATTTGCCATCCTAGACAGAATTCAAGGGCTTGGGTTTGGCCCCAGGTCATGTTCTTCGTTTGCTAACATTTGCTGCAGATTTAGCCTGAAAAGACTCAGCGCACGCAGGATCGAAGGGCCTGGGGTTCGATACCAGGCCCTGAGTTTTATTTTGCTAACATACTTTTGCAGGTATAGCATCCGAGATCGAAGGAGACACCTTCTCTGGATCGAAGCTTCCCATAGTCCTCTTGGATCGAAGAAGGCATTTTTCCCAGGATCGAAGGGAAATCCCCTTCCCTGGATCGAAGGTTGTTCATGCCCACTTCCTGGTCCAATCGAAAGAACCATGACCCTGTTTGGATCGAAGCTTCCATTCCCTCCTTGGCTCTAAGCTCCTTTTTTCCCTGGATCGAAGGATTCCCCTTGTATTTTATTTTTGTTTTCATTGACATCTTTTTATCTTTTTAATTAAAATTAAAATAAAAAAAATCACAAAAACATTAGGCTAGTTGTTTTTCCAACTATATTTATTTGTTAAATAAATAAATTAATTATTTTAACATTTTTCTTAAAATAAAAAAAATTAATTGACTTAGGCCTTATGTTCTTTTATATAAAAAACAACAAAAAGATTTTATTCTTAGGATTTTTAGAGGTTATTTTCAGATTCGCGCGCGTTTATTTTATTGTAATTGCCTACCGGCTTGTAATAGCTTAACTAAGACTTTTACACTTTACTGCTTTATTCCTCCAATTTTGGACATGTAAATAATCCCCCTCCCCGAAGCCTTGTAATAGCGTAGGATTTACAATTCCCGCACTTTAAATTCCTGTACATATATTAACTGTTTAGATGTATGCTAACTAGGATTGCATGACAAGATTAACCTTTAAATCAACCGTAGCTCACCATAAGATGTACAAAGATAATATAAACTGAAAATTGACACACTCACACATGTCACTCTTAGGGTACGCCTCACCATAAGATGTACGCCTCACTTAGAGGTTGCCCTCCTATCCAAAGATCAAAGTTGCCTTGAAACGGTTGCCTCGATAAAATGATCTAAGACATTAGGGTTGCCACTAAGGCGTCCTAACATTGCTTTAGTGACCACACGTCCCTTAAATCGAATTGACCCGAAAACTCCAACGACGATGCTACCCACTCCTCAATAGTGGGATAGCACTGTCTAAAGGACATTTGCACAGTTTAACTCCTTTTTTAGTAGGTAGAGGTTCTTAAGTACTTGCTCCTTTTAAAAACAAAACAAAACTTTTCGCACTTACACTCTCTTCAAAAACAAAACTCTTTTCAAAACCCTCAAACATAAAGAAAAGCAAACTTTTGAAAACATAGTGAGCAAGTACCTAAGAGCCCGTGGATAACCACAGATAGAAAGGGTGCTAACACCTTCCCTTTCTATAATCTACCTCCCGAACCCGAGAAACATCTCGAAAAGGAATTTTTCTGTGCTTTTGTCCTTTCCTTGTTGGATAAAATAAAAGACGGTGGCGACTCTTGCTTACCGCGACATTTTGCGAAAACAAACACAAACGCGAACCAGCATTCCAAAATAGTCAGTTCTAATTCCCACCGATCACAGAATTGGCGACTCTGCTGGGGAATCTCTTTATAAGTGAGGTATACCTTAGGATTAGTTCATCATATTTGCTTCTATTGTTTTATTTGATTGTTTTATCTTTGTTCTATTGTTTGGGTTTGAAATCCTCCACCCGGATTTGGGAAACATTCATAGATAACAATACGTTGTGGAAACTGTGCGGGGTATACCGACACGGTTGAAGCAATAGCTATATTAGTGCAACATATTTGTGAGTACCGGTAGCCTTTGAGTCAATCAAAGAGAATACGGGGCCGCTGAGTGATGTCACTAAGCACTAATGACCTAGAACCTTACTTGACCATCTTAGCCTTTTTTAGGGGTAGTGAGATGACCGACTTTGGTGCAGTCCGAAGTTGGTAGATACTCGATACTACACTCATTGAGGATTGTTTTCTTGGAATATTTTGGTCGCTAGTTCAGTGGCTAAACCAAAACGATGAACATAGAAAACAATTCAATGATATTGAGCTCCTTAGAACCCGGTTACTATTTATAGGACAGGTTTTGAACCAACTGAAACTGAAAGAGGGTAATGCCTAAACTTCATGCCAGCCTAAACTTAAGGCTATTTGTGTGACTTGTGTGCCTTCAAATATGAACTACTTACGCATTCTTGTTATCTGACAACATGAGTTCCTTGCAGGTTTTGTTTACAGTCCTTATCCGATAATTTGGATTTATTGCAGGGTTTACTTACAGCATCTCACACTTTTGCTTAAACGTATAGCATACACATCATAACATCATGCCTTAACATTTCTTTAACCATTTCAAGGATCTCAAGGGTCTGTGATGCAGGTTATGGTAAATCAAATGGCTAGCAAGGGGCAAATGGGATTTATTTTCCTCTAGCCAAGGTCGTCTAGAGATCAAAACATGATAACTTGAGTCAGGGGCTATGACACACTCGATATGGTGAGCTTGACTCTTGAAGAAGGACTCTCAACAACATGAAGCTCCTTCAATCAAGCTACCAGATTCAGATTCTAACAGTTTCTTGTTTACCCCGTGAGATCCTTGAAAACATTGCATACATATATCATACATATCATTGCATAACAGGTCTCCCAGTACAGGTCTCTTATCTTCTTCGCTGTTTATTTCAGCAATCATCATGTCTACTGAACCTTCAACCGAGCAAGCTATCAAGGCCCTCCAGGCCCAGAATGCCCAATTTCAAGAGTTGTTCATGAATCTAGCTAAGGGCCAGCAGGACCTGAAGACTTTGATTCTGAAGGAGAAAAAGAAGAAGAAAAAGAGGACCATCTTGTTCAACACTGGACACAGGTTTGGAAACGGGCTGCAGAATGAAGTTGATCTAACCACCTCATCTGGAGGGAAAGATAGTCCGCAAGAAGGGAGGGCCCCTAGCCCTATTGTCTCTGACAACGAGACGGACTATGATGAAGAACAGTATCCTCCTGCTGAGGATAAGTACAAACAGCTGGAAGACCGTTTGAGCGCTATGGAGATACAGAAGGTACCCGGTCTGGACTTCGGAGATCTAGGTCTATCCTCTGGGGTGGTGATTCCACATAAATTCAAGGCACCTGCCTTTTCCAAGTATGACGGAGCTTCATGTCCAAAGATGTACCTCCGGTCATATGTAAGAAAGATCCAACCTTACACTGCTGATAAGAACTTGTGGATCCATTTCTTTCAAGACAGTCTTTCAGGGACTCAGCTTGAGTGGTTCTATCAGTTGGATGGAGCTAGTATCCGCAACTGGGAGGATTTGGCTACTGCGTTCTATAGGCAGTATCAGTATAACTACGACCTCGCTCCTACGCGTACCCAACTCCAGGGTATGTCAATAGGGACGGGTGAAGGATTTAAAGAGTATGCTCAAAAATGGAGAGACCTTGGCGGAAGGGTACAACCACCTTTAGTTGATCGTGAACTTGTTGATATGTTTTTGGGGACCCTGTCTGGTCCATTCTTTAACCACTTGATCGGAAACTCTTCAGCCGGGTTCACCGAGCTAATACTGACCGGCGAAAGGGTTGAAGCTGGCATCAGAAGTGGGAAGATTCAAGAAGAAACACCTTCTGATGATCAGAAAAAGCCTTTTAATAGGAAGAAAGAGTCCAATGCAGTGACTGGTCAAAAGAGTCGTCATGATCAACATGTAGGGGCAATCCTGATCTCTGATCCCACGCCTGTTCAACAAAGACAGAGCAATAGGCGTAGGGTAAGATATCAAGAAAGGCAGTATACTAACATCAACATGCCTTTGTCTTAAGCGTTACAACATTTGCTGAAGTTGAAGCTAATCACGCTAAAGGATCCTCCTCAAAATCCGGATACTTCCTCTTCTAAGTATAACCCGAGTGTGAGATGTGCCTACCATTCTGACAATCCTGGACATGACACCGACGACTGTTGGACTCTGAAGAACAAGTTCAAAGACATGATTGATGCCAAGGAGATCAAGTTTGACCCTCCGGAGACTCCAAACATAATCACCGCTCCTATGACGAATCATTGAAAGCTTTTGTTCATTTGAATTTTCAAGTTGTAATCTCTTTGTTATTCGAACAATTATCTATTAATGTCAAACTCTGTTTCATTAATGCATTGCATATGTTTGTCTTGATTTGATCCACTCATTTTCATTACATTTAAACTATGTTTTTTATGACATTCAACTCTTGCTAAAAGTTACAAGCCTTTGGAGGGAGGATGACGAAACAATGCCATAATCTCATACAGTATGCTTTTGGACAGACCTTGCTGACGATGTACAGGCGTTTCTTTCAAATCCTAAACACTGGAGTTATAAGGAAGATAACCCCTAGTCAACCCATTCGAGCCAAAGAAGTATAAGTTTTCTGTTTTAAACACAAATTGAAACCTTTAATTTAAACCTGGGGCAGGGTAGTCTCTCAGTTAATTCAAAAGATGCGCATTGAAGTCGCAAAACTCTCAGTTCATAATACAACGAACGACATCAAAAGCATTCCTCTGGAATCAAAAGACAGTGGTGGTTCCTTATCTCATAGGAAGTCAATCTCTCAAAAGAGAAAAGCCCACTGAGCCAAAACCTATAAAGGAGGCTTAAGAAAGCTGGGGCATCCCGCTGACTGTAATCTCGAAAACAGGAACAGTCAGGCAAAAGTTAGGGATAACAAATCAAAAGAACGAGGTCGCTACAAATCCTCAACAACATGAAAAATGTTGCAAAAATGACTGCCTTCCAAAATCTAACTTGTGTGAACCATCACCAAAACGTCGTTCCAAATTCGAATAGAGTTCGACGCACAATTAACTGAGTTTAGGATTGAAGAACATCACGAAGAGCGGGTGGGTACAAATATACTTTGAGCCTTTATCCTTTGTTTCTTAAACCGTGAACCAAGCCACGTTACAACCCTTCAAAAGTCCTAACTGAAGCATGGGTTAGTTCAAAAGCATACTGTTACAAAAGGTATCCTGACTCCTGTAAGGCTTTGCCCTAAATCTTGTGTTGAATTTGTCTTATAAAGAGTTTTCTGCTAAAAAACGCATTTTTCAAAACTTCGAGACAAGCATAAACTTTGCATTATTTGAATATCACTGTTTGCATTTGGCTATTTGTTTGACAGCGGAGAAATTCACACAACGAATATTCGATGAACGAAAGCCCTCTCAGTGAACAAAATCACTTAAAAAAGGATGACACTTCCATTGACAAATCTCCTATCAACAAGGGGACTTGACATGTCACTATCCAGCACACCTGGGGCAGTCCAGTCAAGATTTCAAGAAATCTCTGAAGAAGTGAAGAGTAACCAGGGGCAAGTCTCCATCTCCGTCACTTGGGGCATTGAACATCAATCTCGGTGAAGGGTTACGTACAATTAAACATTTTCTGGCAATGTCACAAACACTTGCTACTAGGGGCAATGACAAATCTCCCCAAAATCCTTCTCATAGGATGACTCCCAGCAAGGGTTTAATCTCTGAAAACCTTTCCCCAGCTGAATCAACCTCAAGAATCCTCGAGGACTTCCCCCAACGAAGATGTCACCTCTCTATCGGACTGACGACAGGGTTTATTTCCTCAACAACACCAGGATTCCCCAGCTTGAGTTTGCCTCTTTGACTACTACAAATCAAAGGACCACAACTCCTCTTCCCCAGTAGACTACTCTACAATCCCCAGCAAGTTACTGTGAAACCTAGACCCGACCAGATGTCAGTTTAACTTTGACTCCCCAGTAGAGCAACGGACAACCGAGACTCCTGAACTTGTTCCCCAAGAATGAATTAATACTCTCCACAGAGTTCACAAAATTTCCCCAACGGAGTTCTCCTCAACAAAACAAGGATCCTCAATGGAAACATTCTAAGCAAAGTTTGAAGACATACCTACTCTTCAACAACAATCTAGGATTGAATAACTCCCCAACACTTCTCAAGAATTTATTCTCCGAGACAAAATTACATTTCAATAACATTCATAGCATATGTATACAAAATACATATAACATGAATCTCATTTATTTTGAGAACATCATTACACAATGCATACATCATGACATTGCATACAACTAACTCTTTACCATTTCAGGAAAGATCGATCAACAGATAAAATTCATTACCTTTTGGAGTAGCAGTCGTCAAAGATTCCTTCATCATCCTGCTGAGGTAGTAACCGTCCAAGATTCCTTCACCATCCTGCTGAGGTAGTAATCGTCCAAGATTCCTTCACCATCCCGTTGAGGTAGTAATCATCCAAGATTCCTTCACCATCCTGCTGAGGTAGTAATCGTCCAAGATTCCTTCACCATCCTTCTGAGGTAGTAATCGTCCAAGATTTCTTCATCATCCTGTTGAGGTAGTAATCGTCCAAGATTCCTTCACCATCCCGTTGAGGTAGTAATCGTCCAAGATTCCTTCACCATTCTGCTGAGGTAGTAATCATCCAAGATTCCTTCACCATCCTGCTGAGGTAGTAATCGTCCAAGATTCCTTCATCATCCCGTTGAGGTAGTAATCGTCCAAGATTCCTTCACCATCCCGTTGAGGTAGTAATCGTCCAAGATTCCTTCACCATCCTGCTGAGGTAGTAATCGTCCAAGATTCCTTCACCATCCTGCTGAGGTAGTAATCGTCCAAGATTCCTTCATCATCCCGTTGAGGTAGTAATCGTCCAAGATTCCTTCACCATCCTGCTGAGGTAGTAATCGTCCAAGATTCCTTCACCATCCTGCTGAGGTAGTAATCGTCCAAGATTCCTTCATCATCCCGTTGAGGTAGTAATCGTCCAAGATTCCTTCACCATCCTGCTGAGGTAGAAGTCATCCAAGATTCCTTCACCATCCTGCTGAGGTAGTAATCGTCCAAGATTCCTTCACCATCCTGCTGAGGTAGTAATCGTCCAAGATTCCTTCATCATCCTGTTGAGGTAGTAATCATCCAAGATTCCTTTACCATCCTGCTGAGGTAGAAGTCATCCAAGATTCCTTCATCATCCTGCTGAGGTAGTAGTCATCCAAGATTCCTTCACCATCCTGCTGAGGTAGTAATCGTCCAAGATTCCTTCATCATCCTGCTGAGGTAGTAGTCATCCAAGATTCCTTCATCATCCCGTTGAGGTAGTAATCGTCCAAGATTCCTTCATCATCCTGCTGAGGTAGAAGTCATCCAAGATTCCTTCATCATCCTGCTGAGGTAGTAATCGTTCAAGATTCCTTCATCATCCTGCTGAGGTAGTAATCGTCCAAGATTCCTTCATCATCCTGCTGAGGTAGTAATCGTCCAAGATTCCTTCATCATCCTGCTGAGGTAGAAGTCATCCAAGATTCCTTCATCATCCTGCTGTTGTAGAAGTCATCCAAGATTCCTTCATCATCCTGCTGAGGTAGAAGTCATCCAAGATTCCTTCATCATCCTGCTGAGGTAGTAATCATCCAAGATTACTTCATCATCTGTTTGGAGTAGCAATCGTCCCAGATTCCTTCATCACACATCATCATCAAAAAAGACCTCCTCTGGTTAGATTTATTTCTTCCAGTTAATGACAGGCAATCAGAGACCTTCAAATAACAGTCCAGATACGATCCAGATTTGGATGTAATTCTTTCACTCATTCAAATATAGTCCAACAATCATTTCTGGATGGCATCTTTAATCCCATCCTCCTACCAACAATCTCCAAATGGCATCTGTAAGCCCATTCCCGACATCACAATGTTGATACTACACCATGCGAGTGCAAATTTCTGGGCACTCTAGTGTTCAATTATCTTCCACCTTCGGATCACAAAAGGCTCGAAAGCCAATCTATATCCTCAGGTTTAAGAAAATTGAACAGGGGCAACTGTTGTACCCCAAAATTTGCCCTCTCATGTTTTCCAAAGTCTCCCCCCTGCATGGTTGATCACAAACTCTTGCCTAAGGAAAAATAAAATTTTTGAGTGGTGCTTTAAGTACCTTTAGATTGGCATTCTGAAAGATCCTTCGATTGGTATTCTGAAGGAGCATTTCGATTGGCATTATGGAAAAGAACTTCGATTGGCATTCTGAAAGACCCTTCGATTGGTATTCTGAAGGAGCATTTTGATTGGAATTATGGACAAGCACTTCGATTGGCATTCTGAAATACCCTTCGATTGGTATTCTGAAGGAGCCTTTCGATTGGCATTATGGACAAGCACTTCGATTGGAATTCTGAAAGACCCTTCGATTGGTATTCTGAATGAGTCTTTCGTTTGGCACCCTGGGCCAAGCCTTTCAATTGGCATGCCAAGGGATCCTTTGATTTAGCATTGTGTCAAGGCAACTTCGACAGGCATGTTAACCATGTCCTTCGATTAGCATGAACAGCACCTTTCGATTGGCCTGTTAACAAAGCCTTTCGATTGGAATTTTAATTAGTACCCTTCAATTGATATTTGGACCAGGGCCATTTGAAGAACTCCTTCCAGGCCATTTGAAAGAGGCCATCAAGAGGGCACTCAAAAAACATGTTCAGGTACACTGAACATGAGAAAATGGCATGTTTCCCTTGCAAATGTAGAAATAATTAAATGCTGATTATGGATTTAATTCCTGAGTTAAAGGCCAGATTCTTGCCTTTTCTGTTCCTAAAGAGCTGATTCGACCAGAGTGATTCTTTTCAAATCAAGCAGTCGAAGCAGAAGAAGTCCATTCAAAGGAGGCAACTCAAGACCAATCGAAGAGCATGGCCTGAAGGCATTCGAAAATCAAAAGTGTCCAGATTCATTCCAGATTCCAAAGAGACACGAATGTTTCAAAAAAGGAAATATTGTAATGTGTCTGATTCTTGTCTCATGGCTTTAATGGCCTGGTTAAATGGCTGTACCTTGCCATTTTCATGCACCCTCACACTCCTATAAATATAAGGGCCAGCATACAGTGCCAAGGACGAAAAAACACAAAAAACAGAGAACAGAAAAAACAGAGAACAGAAAAGAAAAGGAGAACAAAAAAACATTGGAGAGGCACTGCCCATACAATCCATCAAAGGTTGTCAGAATTTTCCAAGCCTAAGCAGTCCTTCAGATCGAAGGTGGCCATGCCCAGAAGCCCACAGATTGAAAGTGCTCCCATCCAGCCAGTACCCAAATCGAAGATTCAATCTGCTTGTAAGAGAGGGTAAATTATCAAAACTTTTCATTTTGCATAACACCTCCATATTTTCTATCTCATTCGATTTGCCATCCTAGACAGAATTCAAGGGCTTGGGTTTGGCCCCAGGTCATGTTCTTCATTTGCTAACATTTGCTGCAGATTTAGCCTGAAAAGACTCAGCGTACGCAGGATCGAAGGGCCTGGGGTTCGATACCAGGCCCTGAGTTTTATTTTGCTAACATACTTTTGCAGGTATAGCATCCCAGATCGAAGGAGACACCTTCTCTGGATCGAAGCTTCCCATAGTCCTCCTGGATCGAAGAAGGCATTTTTCCCAGGATCGAAGGGAAATCCCCTTCCCTGGATCTAAGGCTGTTCATGCCCACTTCCTGGTCCAATCGAAAGAACCATGACCCTGTTTGGATCGAAGCTTCCATTCCCTCCTTGGCTCTAAGCTCCTTTTTTCCCTGGATCGAAGGATTCCCCTTGTATTTTATTTTTGTTTTCATTGACATCTTTTTATCTTTTTAATTAACATTAAAATTAAAAAAAAATCACAAAAACATTAGGCTAGTTGTTTTTCCAACTATATTTATTTCTTAAATAAATTAATTAATTATTTTAACATTTTTCTTAAAATAAAAAAAATTAATTGACTTAGGCCTTATGTTCTTTTATATAAAAAACAACAAAAAGATTTTATTCTTAGGATTTTTAGAGGTTATTTTCAGATTCGCGCGCGTTTATTTTATTGTAATTGCCTACCGGTTTGTAATAGCTTAACTAAGACTTTTACACTTTACTGCTTTATTCCCCCAATTTTGGACATGTAAATAATCCCCCTCCCCGAAGCCTTGTAATAGCATAGGATTTACAATTCCCGCACTTTAAATTCCTGTACATATATTAACTGTTTAGATGTATGCTAACTAGGATTGCATGACAAGATTAACCTTTAAATCAACCATAGCTCACCATAACATGTACAAAGATAATATAAACTGAAAATTGACACACTCGCACATGTCACTCTTAGGGTACGCCTCACTTGGTTGCCTCGAACGTGGTCATTGAGTATAGGATGTTTTAGAGGTCTCCCTCCTGTCCAAAGATCAAAGTTGCCTCGAAACGGTTGCCTCGATAAAATGATCTAAGACATTAGGGTTACCACTAAGGCGTCCTAACATTGCTTTAGTGACCACACGTCCCTTAAATCGAATTGACCCGAAAACTCCAACGACGATGCTACCCACTCCTCAATAGTGGGATAGCACTGTCTAAAGGACATTTGCACATTTTAATTCCTTTTTGAGTAGGTATAGGTTCTTAAGTACTTGCTCCTTTTAAAAACAAAACAAAACTTTTCGCACTTACACTCTCTTCAAAAACAAAACTCTTTTCAAAACCCACAAACACAAAGAAAAGCAAACTTTTGAAAACATAGTGAGCAAGTACCTAAGAGCCCGTGGATAACCACGGATAGAAAGGGTGCTAACACCTTCCCTTTCTATAATCTACCTCCCGAACCCGAGAAACATCTCGAAAAGGAATTTTTCTGTGCTTTTGTCCTTTCCTTGTTGGATAAAATAAAAGACGGTGGCGACTCTTGCTTACCGCGACATTTTGTGAAAACAAAAGCAAACGCGAACCAGCATTCCAAAACAGTCAGTTCTCATTCCCACCGATCACAATTACCAAGTCTAAAATTTCACAAATCATCCTCAAAAATCAAATGTCATCAATGTTACAAAGCTTCAAGTTCAAACTAAATCACTATTTTGTCAACATTTACAAGAAGAAGTTTCATTTACAAAGATACAAAGTTTTCTAAATCCAAGTGAGATTTACAAGGTCTTCAAATTTCAAATTTGTTGTCCATTTCTAATCCTCCAAGATTTCTCCATCTTCAAATTGCATCCAATTGATAAGCTCCTTCCAAACTTCAAGCAAAGTCTCACCATCTTCTTCAAGATCCAAGCAACATCGCCATGACATAAAAAATGAAGAAAAAACTAGTTAGCTTATTTTCTTCCAATTTCTATACAAGTGATTAATATGTTCATAACCAAGGGCCAAAGATTCAATAACACTTTGAATTATCATGCTTATTCAAAATAATTCCTCAAAACAATTCTTCAACAAGAAATCAATAAGCCAATAACAACAATTTCACCAAGAGTTTCATTTCATTTTTTTAAAACAAAGTTCATTCAAAAAACAACAAAATATTTATCCAAGCTCTTTTCAATACACCCCCTTTGTGAATAAACAACACTTTGTCAAAAAAAAAGATTTTGGACCTAATGAGAGGATTTTCAGAGTGGGCCTGTAGGAGAAAAATCACCATCTCATCAAAATAATTTTTCAACCCAATCTTATTCCAAATTTATTCTATTAAACCTTAAGTTCTACACAGTATATAAACATTAATTTCACTGATTCAAAGGCAGATTCATTCAGTGACAAACTCATAACAAAAGGACTGAAAAACAAAAACCAACTCACCTGAGCTAGCCGTCGCCAGAGATACCTTTGCATCCGCTGAAAAACCTCATTCAACCGAAAACCACCTCGCCTGAGAGTCTCCCACCACACCTGAGAACATTCCATCAGTCGTTTCCTCTTTTCTCTGCTCAAAAGGTTGATAAAACTCTCACAAAACCGAATACAGTCTCTATTTTTCGCCTGTGACTATTGTTGTTGTATTTGAACAAAAATTTTTGACACTCCATCTGTAGATCTATTGAAATTGCTTGGTTCTTTGGAAATTCCGTTTACAGATTTGGACCTATGTTGTGTTCATTGTGTCTCTGTCGTTCTTTTCTTCTTCTCTATTCTTTTTTTATTTGTTTTTAAAAAGAAAAGATGATGATGCTGTAATGAGAAAGAGAGAGAGCAATTTTTTTAAAATTTGAGAAAAATTTGAATGATGTAACGTTACAGCATAGAGAAAATTTGTCCTTTCCTCTCTCTATCTCGGTTTTTGTGCCCCTTGCATGGAGGACCAGTGGTCCCTCCAACACTTATCCTCACCTGAGAATGTGATGTAAAAAATGATTCTTAGCGCACACTGTTTTTGTTATTATTGTGTACCCCCATTCTAGATCATTGATTTTGCATAATTTTATCAGTTGACTAGATCTAATGGTACACAATTTTTTGTTTCACTTTTATTGTAACAATTTCATTTAAAATTGACTTTACTTTAAAAAATTCATAATAAATTCATTTTTCGTCTAAAAATTCTGAAAAATTCACAAAATCCAATTATCTCATTTTTGAATTAGTGAAATTTTTATGGAATTTAATTTAGTCTTCTGCTATTTTTAATCATTTTTCACTTATTTGAGTGATTTTAATTAGTTTAAAAATACTTTTTTGTTTAAAAAAATTACCAAAAATTTTGTAAAAATATTTGAGATCACTTCTGACTTTTCTATGGTCTCTTTTAATTTTTCTTTGATATTTTGAATATAGTTTTCTATTTTTCCTTTTTTTCATTTTAAAAATCATTTTCTCATTATATCTTGCTTATTAAATACAATTTTTTTTTGTATATATTCTGGCTGATCTTGGATCATAGGGATTTTAGTCATAAGCTTCATTAACATCATTGGATCTTGGGTGTTGAGTTTAACTCCACCAAAATGGATGAATTATTTTAATGATATCTTGATTAATCTCTTGGCTCAAATGTGGGATTTAACTCTTTATCTATCTTTACTTCATTCTCATTCTCATTCCCCTTCATCTCATCCCCTTCTTTATTCCTTTAAGTGATCATTAGTGGCCCAAGCTTTATGCTTGAAATTGTCCAAGTATGATTGATTATTGAATCATGGTTCAAGACATTTGAAGCTTATTATTAGGAGGCTTTGATTTTATCAATCCTCTAATGAGTCTTCACCAACCTTGGCCTAAGTTCAATCTTCAATCATCGTTGATCATTTATTATAAATTCCATCTCCTTTTTTTCCTTCAAGTGATCATTAGTAGCCCAAACCTTACATTTGAAAGCCCAAGTATGATTGTTATTAGACTATTATTCAAGACCCTTAAAACTTGTTGTTAGGAGGCTCTGATCTTATCAATCCTCTAACAAGTCTTCATCAACTTTGATCTAATTTCAATCTTCAATCATCATTGATCATTTATTATGGAATTCATCTCTTCTTCATCCCTATTTCTTTTATTTATTTTATTTTTTTCTTTTGATCAATTTGGATAAGGCATTTAATCTTTAAGTTCATCTAAGCTTATGGATAGTTGATAAACTTTCAACACTTTCAACCTACCTCTAGATGATCCATTAATCATTCAAGGTACTTGACATTGGTGAAAGTTTGTCATGATGAATCTTCCATGACTTAGGTCTTGATCACCTTTTGTTTTTACTTGTGCTACATCTTTTAGGAGCTTGATTTTTATCAATGTCTCTAACATGTATGGTACATACATTGTTATTTATTGGCCTTAAAATAGGTGCGACTTCTACATAAGTCCACTTATGATTGCTTAAGATAGTGCTACATTTGTCCCGAATAAAAAACTAACTCTAACATTAACCTTTACTTTATGCCACTTTAATTTCTGCACTTTATTTATCGCTTTTAATTTATGTCATTTACTTTTAGAATTTACATTTCATGCAACTTGTTTATGATTCTGAATTTTCCCTTTGTCCACTTGAACATATGTTTATGCTTATGAACTTTTTTCCTTTGTCCACTTGGACCTTTATCATGTGCTTAAAACATTAATAATTCAACTTGAACATTAAAAGACTTAAGAATCTTGTTGGACTATTTGTTACTATCCTTGGCATTTTGGAGTTTTAGATCTCTTGGACTTAGGATTAGAGGCCTTGATACTTGGAGACCCTGGTACCCCTATTGTTATTCTGTCTGAAGTCCTCGGGGTTTACTCCAAGGCATTGGTTTGAATTTTCTCTGTGTGCAGATTATTCTGGTCTCTATGCTTTGTCTGAAGTCCTTGGGGTTTACTCCAAGGCATTGTGATTGGGAATTCCTCTGTATACAGTTGTTACTCTGGCCAATTTTCTTTAATGAAGACTTTGTTTGGTTCTTAATTCATTTGAGGCTTGGTATTCATTTGAGGTTTGGTAATATGCTTGCTTGGTCTTAATCCAAAGGATGGAAATTCTACATTGACTTCTTTATGTCAAGTGCTGGCTTCTCGTTAGTTAGACCTTTACTTACCTTAGTTTTTACTTTATGCCTTAGGATAGTCTCTTCATCTCCTCCCATCTTCTTAAATTTCAAAACTCTTCTTGTTTTTCAAACTTGAACCGCATTCATAATAAACTTGGACTTAGGTCCATGCATTTTCAAAATTCTATTTCTTAATCGAACCTTAATCAATTTAATCATATTTTAATATATTTTTTTGAAAGATTAAAATTCATTAACCTCATTCAAACTTTTTGTATCTTAGTGCATTTTTTTCTTTTAACCTTTTCAAAAAGTTTAAGACATAAGTCTTTTCTTTGAGCATTTGTAAACCTCTCCACTTTAACAAACATGGTAATATTGAAGTTCCACTTATATGTTGAGACTTGCATTGTTGATTTGGTCCATGCTATAAGTTCTCCATATTTAAGATGGAGCGAGTTCTCTTTTTACCATGATTGTCATAGTTTTTATTGGTTTTCCACTCAGATAAGATGAAACATCTTTTACATTAAAATCAAGCATAACAAATCAATTTTGGTCTTTTTTACCTGAACTACATGGGTTTTGATTTCAACATTGCACATTGTTGGTATGTAGACCTAGAGCTCATTGGAAGCTTTATCAAATCAAAAATTGTAAAATATACTTCTTTTCTCATCTCCACAATCTATTTTGTACATATGTCTTTATATCCAAAATACACAGATTTTTAAAGAGGTTTCTACGGAGTATCGTTGATATTTAGAGTGCTAATATCTTCCCTTTGCATAACCAACCCCTTATCTAGATCTCTTTCTCACTTCGGGTTTTATTCGCTCTTTTCCCTTTCTTTTGATTAAAAATAAAGTGTGGTGGCGACTCTCACTTTGCGAGTTAAGTCAATCAATAACTTAGTCTTAAAATTTCACCGCTACAAGTGGGCGCCAACTGTTCTGGTAGAACAATGTTGATAACCTCCAAGAAGCTAGTTGGGATCACTACGCCAAAAAGGGCTTTTAACAACGTACATTAGACTACGCTTTTATACAAAAGAGTTGCTATAAGTGAATTTAAAAAAAACACAGAAACTGTATACAATAATAAATAAAAGTGATGCTAAAAATGTGACTTTAGACAACGCTTTTAAAAAGCGCTGCTAAAAGTGTTTCTTTAGAAAGCGCTTTATCAAAAGTGCTGTTAAAGGACCACTTTAGACAGCGCTTTTGAAAAGCGTTGTCTAAAGTCATATAAAATTTAAAAAATTCTCAAAAGCGCTGCTAAAGGACCACATTAGCCAGCGCTTTTCAAAAGCGCTACTAAAGGCCCATATTAGCCAGCGCTTCTAAAAAGCGCTGTCAAAGTCATATAAATTTAAATTAAAAAATAGAATACCCTACTGTTTATATTTTCACAAACTCGTTTCCCTCTCAGGCCTTACGAACGAAAACCATTTCCCTCTCACAAACTCGTCACTGTCCAAGCTCCTTCCGTCATCGTCCAAACTCCATCTGCCGTCCTTCGTCCGACCAGCCCTTTCCCTCTGTCCTCCACCGTCTCTCTCGGTTGTCCTCCACTGCCGACCGACCCTTTCTCATGGTAGGTTCTTTCTTGAATCTGAGTTTTACTAAAATCATGATAAACTAAAATGCTCAATGTTTTTGTGTAAAATCAATTTGGGAAGTGTTTTTATTTGTTAGAGTGCATTAACATGGCTAAGAGCAAGCTAATAGAGAAATTGTTTGTATCGTGATTCTTGCTGGCATAATTTTATGAAGTTGATATTGAATTGATTTGTCTGTGTAAATTTTTGATACTCGATACATGTCGGATTCTATTTCTTTTATGGTGTAGATCATTATTTGACTAGTTTGTGTGGTTCTGGGAAAAGTATTATTGCTAAGAAGCTTTGTTGACATCCACAATTCAAAGGTAGTAACTTATTGCCTCTTCTTCTTTGTTTCATATAAATGACTTATAATATAAGCAATTATATGATAAACACGGAAATAAGTTGTTTAATCATATAGGGTGTTAGTCCTCTAAATTATTTCATCTCATTAGACATTCAATCATAGTAAATATCCAAATTTTCATGATTTTAATAGCATAACTACAACATGAGGACTAGTTACTTCACTTCATATATAGTAGAATAATATATATATATATATATATATATATATATATATATATATATATATATATATATATATATATATATATATATATATATATATATATATATATATATATATATATATATATATATATATATATATATATATATATATATATATATATATATATATATATATATATATATATATATATATATATATATATATATATATATATATATATATATATATATATATATATATATATATATATATATATATATATATATATATATATATATATATATATATATATATATATATATATATATATATATATATATATATAGTTAATTAGTAGAGTTTGGTTATGAGATATATAGGTATTAAATTTCTAGAAATAATCCATTTAAATCATACAAAATATTTCTAAAAGTTTGTATTAATCTTCTTATAGTGTATATATTATTATCCCTATTTTGTTCATGTGCATTGACACCTAAATTCATTAGCCTCCTAAATGGACTGTTTTTTGTTTGTTTTTGATGATCCTTTTGTATTGGTGTAGTTAGTCGAAGACCATCACCGATTCAAAGAACATCAAAGCCGCATCATCCGCCGTCGACACCAATAACCCCTTTTCTTTCTTTGGTAAGTCAAGTTAAAATTCAACATTACTGATTCTTTTATTTATTTACTATCTCCTTCCTATATTATAAAATATTCTATCTGTATCAATTAAAAAACGCAATTATTTTTATATAGATATATTTATTTTTAGTCCATATTAATAACTCTAGAAATAAATTTCTAGAAATAATTAGTTTAATTCATACAAAAAGGGAATAATCCATTTATAGTGTTTTTGTTTACTTTAATTAGTAGAAAAAAATGGATAAAAATGGATGTTTGTCGATCGATTGTCAAAAGAGTACGAGAATGGGGTATTGGAATTTGTTAAGTTTGTTATTGAACACGCCAAAGACCCCAGTCGAATGAAGTGTCCTTGCTTGGGTTGTTGTTATGTGGGTCGGGTTGACGCAGATGGATTGAAATCGCATTTACTAATGCGTGGAATTGATAGAAGTTATACGTGTTAGATATTTCACGGTGAAAAAAGTAACGACAATGTTGAACCGGGGGAGAAAAGTAGTACGGACTATGCTTCAGACGACAAGGACACAGATACATATGATTTTGATCGAGTCGAAGAGATTGCAGATGCACTTGAAAAAGATCTTCAGGATTGTCCCAAAATGTTTGAGAGATTGGTAAGCGATGCATAGAAACCATTGTATAAAGGTTGCACTAAATTCACAAGACTGTCTGCGGTATTAAAGTTGTACAACTTAAAGGCGGGAAATGGATGGTTAGATAAAAGTTTCAGAGTTATTAGCCTTTATGAGAGATATGCTTCCGAAGGATAATGTTCTTCCTAATCGAACCTATGAGGCCAAAAAAATGTTGTGCTCTATTGGCATGAGCTATGATAAGATACATTCTTGTCCAAACGATTGCGTTTTGTTTCGAAACGAATATGCATCATTAAATGAGTGCCCTAAATGCGATTTGTCTCAATATAAAAAAAAATTGTCTCCAGCAAAAGTATTATGGTATTTTCCTATAATTCTGAGATTTAGGCGCATGTTTCGTAGTGAAACTGATGCAAGACACCTGAATTGGCATGCAGATGAAAGAATTATTGATGGAAAATATCGACATCCGGCAGATTCACCACAATGGTCAAAAATTGATAATGATTATCCTGATTTTGGAGAAGAAGCAAGAAACCTTTGCTTGGCTTTATCTACTGGTGGAATGAACCTGCATGGTCTTTAAAGTATCTCACATGCCACATGGTTTGTGATTCTTATGATTTATAACCTACCTCCATGGCTATGTATGAAGCATAAGTACATGATGTTATCTATGTTAATTTATTGGCCTAAATAACCACGAAATGACATAGACGTATACTTGACACCTTTGATCGAAGATTTAAAGATTTTGTGGGAGAACAGGTTGGAGGTTTATGATGGATATAGGAAACAAAGTTTCAATTTGAGGGCGATGTTGTTTGGCACAATTAATGATTTTCCAGCATACGGGAATCTATCTGAGTATAACATTAAAGGTCAATGTGCGTGTCTTGTTTGTGAAGATGGAACCGATACAAAGCATTTGGAACTTTGTCAGAAGAATGTGTTTCCCGGTCATCATAGATTCTTACATTCTAAACATCACTATCGTGAGTGGAGAAAAGCATTCAATGGAGATACCGAATAACGTAAATCTCCACATGCATTGTCAGGTGACCAAATTTTTAAAAAGGTGAAAGATGTGTGTACTAAGTTTGGCAAGCCTTTTACGCATACGATTGTCAAAGGTGGGTGGAAGAAGAGATCGATTTTTTTTGAATTTCCATATTAGAAGTCTCTGTATGTGAGACATTTTCTCGATGTTATGCATATTAAAAAAAATGTATTTGAAAGTGTTATTGGTACGTTACTCAATATTAAAGGAAAGTCTAAGGATGGCCTTAAAGCAAGGGAATACATGTTAAAGATGGGAATACGAACTGAACTAGGACTCGTGAAGAAAGGAAGTCGAACATGTCTACCACCTGCTGCTTTTACTCTATCTAGAAAGGAGAAAAAATATTGTGTAAGGTTCTAAGTGAAGTTAAAGTTTCAGAAGGATACTCTTTAGATATTAGAAGACTTGTGTCTATGAAAGACCTCAAGTTAAAGAGTTTAAAGACACATGATTGTCATGTTATAATGGAACATTTTCTACCAATAGGTATACGTTCTATTTTGGCCAAAAAAGTAAGGAGTGCCATAACTAAGTTGTGTTTTTTCTTTAGGCCAATTTGTAGTAAGGTGATTGATCCTGAGATCTTACCAACATTGCAAAAAGAAATTGTTATTACTTTGTGTGAGCTTGAAATGTATTTTCCTCCCTCATTTTTTAGCATAATGGTACATCTAGTTGTTCATCTTATGAAAGAGACACAGTTGTGCGGACCAGCTTATATGAGATGGATGTACCCTGCTGAACGTTATATGAAAATATTAAAAGGGTACGTGAAAAACCGAAATCGCCCAGAGGGTTGTATTGTTGAGCGATACATTGTTGAAGAAGCGGTTAAGTTTTATACTGAATATTTGTCCAAAGTTCAATCCATTGGACTCCCCGAAAGTCATATTTTTGAAAAAAGGGAAGGTAAAAGATTAATTGGAAATAAAATTGTGACAGTATCAAGGGATGAACGGGATCAAGTGCATCCGTATGTTCTGCATAATGACAGTGAGGTTGAGCCATATGTTGAAATGCACAAGGATGTACTCCGAGAGTTAAATCAGAATAGAAATGAAAATTGGATAGTACGGGAGCACAATCAAAGTTTTATACCATGGTTTAAGGATCATATTTTTTCAAAGCTTCATTTAGATCTCGCTTCAATAACATAAAGGTTGAGATGTTTGGCATATGGTCCAAGTTTGGATGTGTTTTCTTATAGTGCGTACGCAATTAATGGATACACATTTTATACCAAAGAACAAGATGATAAAAGTACTATGTAAAATAGTGGTGTAACCGTGCTTGCTGAAGCAATGCACATTTCAAGTATGAAGGACCTAAACCCCAAATATGCAAATCTGTCATATTTTGAGGGTTATCAAGCATATTTGGGTGTTTGATTATGAGAAGTTTCAGATTCCTATCTTTGGTTGCAAGTGGGTAAGTAGTAGTGGCATACGAATGGATAAGTCAGGATTTTTGCAAGTGGATCTTAATAGGGAGGGGTACAAAGATGATCCTTTTATTCTAGCCTCTCAAGCTAAACAAGTGTTCTATGTCATTGACCTGGCGAGTACAAAATGGTTTATAGTGCTTTTATCTAACAAAGTGGTTGTAATGGTGTAGACCAAGGTGATATTGATGATGAGAATGAGTCATGTATTAGACGAAATGAGTCGTATATTATAAATGATCAAGTTGAGAATATTATAGTGGATGAATCATATATCAGAAATGATCATAATAGGGGAATTTGGATAAATCCATCCGCTCGCATTGTTAAGAAATAAGTAATTCATGTTCCAACCAAGAAAAGAAAGAGATGTTAGTGAAAGAGGTAATATATTAAAATGTTTATGTTTATGTTTGTGTTTACGTTTAAGTTTATGTTTATGTTAATGTTTGTGTTTGTCATTTTATATATATTCAAATGATTATGGAATTTTATATTGGGTTTTATGTTTATGTTTATTACAGGTTAGATGGCTACTAACGAGGATCACCCACATGATGATTCTAGGCATGATGGAGATAAGCACGTTAATAAAACGAAAATGGAAATTAGACGAGCAATAACAATAATGAAGAGAATCATTCGAGATAGAGATCGAGGCATAAATTATGATGTGCATTAGAGTCAAGAAGGCCAACTAATTGAGCCTAACGGTTCAACATTGACGAGTTATCTTGGATCGGTGGTAAGGAGAGAAATCCCAATTACTTGTGAAGATTGGAGAGCAATGGTGTTGGACGATACTAAAGATAAAATATGCAGTGAGATACAGGTACCATATGTGATGTTATTTGTTGTTAATGACGATTATGTCTTTAAATTACTTATACTAACGCATTTTATGTATGATTTTCGTAGAGGTCGTTCAACATTGAGGATACCAGGAAAGATTATATACTCAAATTGGCTAGAAAATTACATAGAGGGTTTAGAGTTTTTTTATCAAACAAGTTTCTTAGGGATGCGAAGTAAATTTTTGTTGATGCAGAGCTTCCAAATAAATATAAAGATTTGATTACACCTGAAGAATGGGAAACTTTTAAATCCAAAAGAAAAACCCAGAAATTTGAGAGTTTAAGTGTCGTAAATCGACAAGGAGCATCAAGTCCCGCATATCCATACAGAAAAGGGCATATGGGATATGCAGGCTTACAACAATCTATTGTAAGTATCTATAAATTGCAAAGTATCTATAATATATGCACGCTTATATTTGATCATGTTATTTGGCTTAATGTGTAGTTAACAAAGGAGAATAATTCTGAAACATCTCTTCCGGAACATGTTTTGTGGAAGGAAGCCCGTGTGTGTAAGGATGGAGCTGTTAAAGAAAATGTTCAACAAATTTTCGAGAGATGTGTAAGTATAACATTATTTATTTAATTACATCATTCTTTTATTTATTTAATTACATCATTCTTTTATTAACATATCATTCTTTAATTACAATATTCATATGAATTTCAGGAGACTCTTTCTCAGTCTATATCTCCAGATGAAGATAATGATTGCAGGAGAATACTTAGTCGAGCATTAGATATTCGTGAGTATTCTGGTCGGGTGAGGGGTAAGGAATTTGGGATCACTCCAACATCCTTGAAGAAAAAATCAAAGACAAAAGCTCCTAGCAATAAAGAACTTCAGGAAAAATTGAAAATTTTACAACAAGACGTTTATGAGCTGAGAAAGGAAAAAGAAATAGATCAAGCTACAGGTTTTAAAGATACTAGTGACAAAGGTAGTATCAATGGTAACTTTGGATCGAATATTCCCGAGGTAATTATATACCATATTGGTTAATTATATAACCATATTTATTAATTATATAACCATATTTATTAAGGGTTATAGGGCATTTCCCGGTGTCGACTCTATTTGAAGAGTATTATAATTGAGATTGCTTGATCTTTCTCTTGACTAATGCCCTCTTTTTATAGTTCCCAGCCTAGACAAGGAGGATCCTTGTCTTTATGGTTATCATGGCGCTTTATGGCTCTTGTCTCCCTGTCGGGAGGGCCATGATGAGTGTTTATTTGATCCTATCAGATTGTCCCCCTGGATTGATTGATGGGACCTATTTCAAGAGCAGAATGATATATTTCTATCCATGACCTTGGACCCGAATGTCTATGACGCCTCAGGTTATTTTAGATAGTCGAGACTAATCAGGGTAATTTAGCCGGAGCATAGAGCCCAGACGTTCATAAGCCCCTCAAGTGTGAGGCCAGATAAAGGTGAAGCGATTTAAAGTTTTAGCCAGAGCATATGGCCCGAATGTTCATAAGTCCCTGTAGCGCGATGCCTGATAAAGGCGAAGCAGATTAGAGTTTTAGCAGGGGGTATAAGACCCGAATGTTTAGATTTGTTCCAAAATCCCTCGAGCTCTTTCTATTTTGCATGTTAGACTATTGATGTCCCCGTCTAATGAATTACTGCAGTTTTTAAATAAATTGATTATTTTCATGTTTGATAATTTTGTGTGTATTCTCTACTTAAAAAAATGTGAGAAGATGTCATAATAACTAAAACTTAACTAATTTTTACGATAAATCGGGGTTTACCCTATATTGTAAAAACAAGTTAAGAAATACTCTAATTTAAGTACTTAAGATCTTTTTAATTTGTTACAACATTTTACTAATATCTAATTCACTAAATCGATTAATCCGATTCAAAGATTAGTTATAACATCAAATAATTTTAACTTCTTCTTAATCGCAAAAATATAAATAATCTAATCTCATAACTTTCGTGTAATTTTTTAAGTTATTCATATTTTATTCAAATTCATAAATTTTTAAAACTTTATGACCATAAGTTAAGAATAGTATAAAACTCATCTTAAAAAAACTCCAAAAATTTGTTCTATTTTAAAATAATTTAATAAGGAACTGAAGATATTTAAAAACTATGAAAAAAAGTTATAAATGTACCATGAGCAAATGATTATTACTGAGTATTATTAATACATGCACTCGATCGTAATATGTTGATTTAACTTTTTTTATTTTTTATTTTTGCCACATTTCCCACTTATAGCTAGTTCAAAATGAGTAACTTGAGCATGAAAATAGTGAACTTTCACAGATCCCACAGTAAAAACCATTACATGTTGATGACAGTAAATCCTAGTATGTGTGTAAAATTTACCGACACTATTTATTTACAAGGTCAGAGACATTATTGAATGACCAAATAAATACCACTGTTATTTTTCCAATAAATTAATACTACCACTATTAGTAAGCAGTCAAAAATAAGCAAATAAATATTTTGACAGAATTCATAAATAAAGCCGCAGCAATAAACCAAATAAAGCATGACATTTCAACCGGCCAACCAATTTGCCATTACCAATTTCACCAAGCCTCGTTTCATTCCCACTAGTTCAAAAAACAAAAAAACAAGGGCAAACACGTAATTTCATTCAACACATAGTTTAAAGTCCCACTGAAAAGGGTAAAGTCTTTATCAGAAACCATCAATAGCGAAGAGCCCAAAACCCAGCCTCAGAAACAACAATAGAGTAGAGCCAGGTCTAGGTCACAGTACCCTCCAACATGAATTGTGGACCCTACTCTTAGTTGGATAACCCGGACATAACGGGTTACTCTCACTGTTAAACCGGTTCAACCGCTGCACCTTGCTTTTATCCTAATCCGGAAACCAACCCCATAACTTTTTACTCCACGCGCCTAATAGAGCACGTCACGTTACGTCTTTTTTTTCAAGATGGTTTTTAGATGAATTGGAGTTCGGGGTTTCACCATGGTTACTACATACATCATACAGTTAAAAAAGTATATATAGATCACTCATCAAATAGATCTCCATATTGATCGTGGAAGTTAATTTCACGATTATTCAATGTATGAATCAATTGAGTTAATTTTGTTTCAATATAAATAATAAATACAAAGAATATTTTACTTCGGTCATGAATACAAAGTACAAACATAGTTAAAAGGCTACTTTATGTTTGAAAGAATTCCAATTTCTATATACATACAATCATAAGGTGTTTTACCATAATTGCACTAAATTATACTTTTGAAAAACGTAATGATTTAAAGTGTATACACACTTGTGAATTAGATTCCTCCCAGCATGTGAGAATCACAGAAAAAGAATAATGCATGCTAAATTGCTCTAAATGATAACAACACTTTCAGCCAAACCGTTGTAAAAAACATATACATGTTCCAAATACAAACACCCTCTCACATGTCCCACAAACAATTCCATGTCCTACAATCAATTCCATTCAAAGGCTGCAAGGTGCATGATTTTACAATACACCACCTAATTACAAAACCCCACTCCCTATAACAATAGGTCCTATACCTATATACCTATATATCTATAACCTATGGCTATTATTATTTTACAGCTATAACATGCATCTTTTATAAACTCTTTCATTTTCTTATTTTACTATAACAAGGTTTGTCTATTGGTATTTCTAAAACCGTGAAGGTGGGTCCCTTCCATTATAGCGCGTGATAACACGCGATATAAAGTGAGCGTGGTTAGTTATAAAAGAAGAGGCAGAGAGTTTAAGAGCAGAAACCCTCGACTTTTACGCGAGCGTTGTCTCTAGTTTCTCTTTCATCGTACTTTAGTCATGTCTTCCCGTCTTATCTGCACGCGCTCCAACAAGTGTAATGGTTTGAACGTACACGTGTCAGTGTGTGAAGGGGTGGTTTATGATGAGGGTGAAATGGTAATAGGGAAAAGGTAGGTCCTTAGGGGAGAGTTGCCAAAAGGAACTAGACCGGTCTTTGTCTGGATCAGAGGGGTGTCGGCTACCGTCAAGTGGGTGGTGAAATCGGACGGTGGAGAGAGAATGATAGACCCACACAGTCTCTGAATGGGAACGTGATACCTGGAAAGAAGAGAGCCCAAAAAGGATGGATTTTTGTGTTTTACGTGACACTGCACCCTCTGTATCCTACTGCTCCACCTTTTTGGAGCCAGACTCAATTTAATTATGTAGAAAAACCGATCAAAATATCTAAGTTTTATTTTTTATTTTAGTTTTAGAAAGAGCTAACATGTGTCTGAAAAGATAAGTTAATAAATTATTTATAAAAATATTTTTTTTAATTATATATTTAATGTTTTG